>OZ025293.1:207946728-209155523 GCA_964019185.1 Maratus speculifer | reverse complement strand
ATATTAATAGAATTTTTGACTTTCCGAAGAAAAAAAAAAGGAACTTATTTTTAATGTTTTAATACTTGTCGGTTAAAAAAAAATTAAACTATATTTATTATCGAAATGAATTCATCTTAATTAATTTAAAAATATATAATATTTATAACCAGTAACGCGGAACTTTTTCAAACCCTGTTAATGAGATTTTATTTAACATTGTATTTTATCTTCAGATCAAAATAATTTGTGAAAAATGCTTTTAAATATTTTTAAAACTGTATTGAAAATAATATTTTACATACCTTAACATGAATGAAATACGAATCGATGTAGAGTTTAATAATTATTTTCTCAAAGAGAGGATACTAAATTCATTGCAGTATATGTGTGTGTAAACCTCGATGAATCATTCTTATCTGCTTATCTGATAGCGTTTTCCGAAAAGGGTTGAATCTCTGAATCATAGCTGATAAGGAACTGGGGTTCATGTGTTATCTTAATTAATCTTAATGAGTACTATGTCTAATTAAAATTATTTGACTTGAAATAAAATAAGGTCTTTTGAGTAATATCTTTTGAAAATTTAAGATATAATTATTTAAATCAAATTAGAGGCTTTTTTTTTTTCTCATCGATTTATTTTAAATAAAACTAAAATATTTATTTTTTTCTGTACTTTGTTAGCAAAATAAAGAGTGTAATACATTCATTTCGGATTTAACTATTTGAAAATTTAAACTAACCTATGATTAAAATGATTACATAAGGTTGAGTATGTGATCTAGTTAAAAACGGAACACGCATTCATATAAAACTTTAAATTCTTACGCTTTTGTGTATAATATAATGTATGTTTTAAATATTAAATGAAAAATATCAATTAACAATAAATGAAAAACATTAACATTAATAAAATATTAATTAAACATTGCATTGATTTAAAACTTAATATTAATATGGGAATACACATCCGTATAAAACTTTAAACATTTATGTTTTGGTGTATAATATTATGTATATATATAAAATATTAAATGAAAAATATCAATTAACAATAAATGAAAAACATTAACATTAATAAAATATTAATTAAACATTGCATTGATTTAAAACTTAATATTAATATGGGAATACACATCCGTATAAAACTTTAAACATTTATGCTTTGGTGTATAATATTATGTATATATATTTAATATTAAATGAAAAATATGAATTAACAATAAATTAGAAATATCAATTAACATTAATAAAATATTAATTAAACATTGTATTGATTTAAATATAGATTAAATATTAAATGAAAAATTGAAAATTTAAACTAACCTATGATTAAAATGGTTACATAAGGTTGAGTATGTGATCTTTTAAATGAAATCTAGTTAAAAACGGAACACGCATTCATATAAAACTTTAAATACTTATGGTTTTGTGTATAATGTAGTGTATGTATTAAATATTAAATGAAAAATATGAATTAACAATAAATGAAAGACATTAACATTAATAAAATATTAATTAAACATTGCATTGATTAAAAACTTAATGAAAAATATTAATTTGGGAATACGCATTCGTATAAAACTTTATTTATATTTTTTTGTATAATATATGTATTTATTAAATATTAAATGAAAAATATGAATTAACAATAAATGAAAAATATCAATTAACATTATTAGAATATTAATTAAACATTGTATTGATTAAAAACTTAATGAAAAAAATTAATATGGGAATACGCATCCTTATAAAACTTTAAACATTTATGCTTTTGGGTATAATATTACGGATGTATTAAATATTAAATGAAAAATATGAATTAACAATAAATGAAAAATATTAATTAACATTAATAAAATATTAATTAAACATTGTGTTAATTAAAATATAGATTAAAAATTTAATGAAAAATATTAATTTCTCATGTAATTAAAATAACACTTTATAAATTAATGAATTAATAATAAATGAAACATGTTCATTCGAAACAACTTGAGAAATACTAATTTGTAATGAAATTAGAAAATACCAATTAATTAAATATTAATTAAAAATTAAATGAAAACTATTTATGAGAGACACATTGAAAAATATTCTCACCTTAAACTTTCATTCGCCAATCCTTAAATCCAACCTTCATCGTTGCTTACCTGTTAGGAAATGTCTGATAACAACAAATTCTTATCTTTAACAGTATTTCCCGAAGGCTGACTCACTAGATAAGTAACAATGACAAGTTCAAATCTGAAATTAAGAGTTTATTCATATTGAATATAATTAATATAATGTTTAATTAAAAAGGGACTTAATTTATTTAATACGTCATAATTAAGAATTTAATTAAATCCTAATATAATTTTTTTATCTAATTAATAGAATAAAAAAGATATTCTTTTCAACATTTTCAAGAAACATCAAGTTATCGAATACTTAATAGATTATTTTTTTAATGAATGTGTAATTAACATTTTTAAAGGATTTTTTTTCTAATTAATTAGTGTTTAATTAAAATTTTCATAATTAAAATAAATATATAAAATAAAAAAGGAATTCTTTTCAAAATTTTCAAGAAACACCAAATTATTATTAAGCAATATTTCGAATAACTACAAACTTTAATCATGATGAGTCATCACTGTGAATGATCTTTTCTTCTCATATGTTATAAAAACAAGTTTAAGTACCTAAATTTATTGATATATTTCATTGTGTGTTGGATCCTTCTTTACTAATCTCGTTAAAATTATTCATTTACCAATGATTTAAATTTCACATTTTAAAGTCATTTATATAATATACTAACATTTGACTATTAAATATCAAATAATGGATATGCACTTTTTACACTCACATCTTACAATGTAATTAGTAACCAAATGTAATGATTTTTAAGCATGTCTTCTTAATTTTTTTACAATGAAAGACTATCACAGTTGAATATTTAGCTTTCTGTTTATAACTTTATCGAGAAATATATAATGCATACCACACGATTTCATTAAATGAATCACAATACATTTCAAACTTCTCATTTTCAATGTTTTATATATACTAGTGTTTATCAAATAGGTGTTTATTCTGAACAATCATTACTTAGTATATTGATGAAAAGTTTGTGTTGAACGGTTTTTAACTTAAATGGTGTGAGAGAAGGATATATTAGGACAGAAGTTATTAAATATAGAGTCTTTAAAGTTTATACCCGTGCAAGAATTGGCATTTCAAGAAACAAAGTTGTGTCACATTTGAAAGCATTCTTTATATTCGAAACGCACACGTGATCACGATCACATCACTGAAGAGCATAGAGAAGCTGTTTATGTTGTATATAATTTGAATTTTCATTAACACAATATTATAACCGAAGTTTTTCGACAGTTTGAAAAATTATGATGTTCAACGTCTGCACACGTTAACACAGAATAAGATTAGCTTATGCCCTTTCGATGATAAGCGTTATTTGCAGGTAAGATGTATTAACATAACAAAATTTTCTTGGTAATTTTACTCGCAGGTTTCGAAACCACAAACATCTGATCATACTTCTCATTTTTAACACGCGACACTAACCATTGGGCCATTAAAGCCCGTAATTTAGTAACTAAAAATTAAGAAAGATCATCGAAAATGATTACTTCACACATGCAAAAATAATTTTTATTGTGACTTATCAATTAAAAATCACGAAGAAAAGAAAAATATCACATATGTTTTGGATTACTTTGAGATTTTATGAGTCACTTCATCAGTTAAATAGACATAACCACTTCTTATGAATCACTACTTATGCTTAAATTTTGAAACACTTGTTTATATGAAATGTATTATATTTTAGTTTATCAGTAATAGTGCGATTACTTGTTAATAATTTTAATGTTATTAAAAAAATTTAAAAAAATCAAATGTGAATAATTAATTAAAAAAACACAAGTCACTATTAAAGGTTTGAACAAATTATTAAAATTATTTTACAAAACTTTTCAAATTATTTAAAAATGTTTCACTAATATTTAGTAATCGTCAAATTTTAATGTCGATAATCATTTATGTGAGTCAGGTTTTCTGTTTTAACTGTTAAGTTATCAGATTCCCCCTTCAAGTACATCTCATTGATAAGTTTTAATCAACCAATCAACTATTTATTTACCCCAGCAACCAGCTATTTGTTTACCCTAGTAACCAAAAAGCTTTTGTCGACACATGAACAAAATTTTGAAGATGCAAGACTCTTCATTTTCATTCGAAAAAACAATGACTTATGTAATAAATTTTTTCTTTACTTAAATGAAACCTTCACATGTGTATGGTAAAACTTGGAAAATTTCATTTAATGCACAAATTTAAAGTTAACAGACAAGGTCTTCACACATCTTTTAGTATTTTACTAACACTTTGCCAAATATCTTTAGAAAACAACAACAGAATTTTAAATAATTATTTTAATAAAAATTCTCTTTTGTAAGTGACATTATTAAACTAACTTGAAAAATTAACTTGGCAAAGCAAGTTTTCACTATTCCAACTAAGTAATATTCATAAGTTTTATATGATAAACAACCTGTTTGGTTATGTCCCAGCATGGCTTTATAAAATGTATCTAAAATAACCTTTAATATCAATGTTTAAAAATATGCGAATAATTCAGTTAGTCTTTTATAGATGATTATTTTCCCTTCTATTATTTAAAAGACATTTTAAAATAAAATTATTACTGATGCCAGTTTATCCCAATGTTATGAAATGTGTATGCAAAACTTTTAATTCTAATTTTCACATTTTATTATTTCAAATTATTGTTTTCAAGTTGTACTAAAATTTGGAAAAAAATATTTAATTTTCATGCATAATTAAATTGAAATACTTTAATAATAAAGACACATTTAACGTTGTATACTCACCTAATCCAACACTTTCACAAATACACGTCCGACTCGCTCCAAGGTTTAGGAAGAAATGAGAGATTCAAAGTCCTTAAAAGAAAATGTTATCAGATAGTCTTATCTTAAGATAAGTGACGTCAGAGAACATATGTCATCAACTGGTCACGTGATGTATATCACATGACCAGTGCTTTGTTAATTAATCTTATTAATTAATTATTAAGTATTAAATTATTAATTATTAATTAATTAATTATTAAGTATTAAATTAAATTATTTAATATTATTAATTCTTTGTTATTAAAAAATAATATTTATTTTTAATAAGATTAATTAATAATATTAAATAATTTAATTTAATACTTAATAATTAATTAATTAATAATTAATAATTTAATACTTAATAATTAATTAATAAGATTAATTAACAAAGCACTGGTCATGTGATATACATCACGTGACCAGTTGATGACATATGTTCTCTGACGTCACTTATCTTAAGATAAGACTATCTGATAACATTTTCTGATAAGGACTTTGAATCTCTCATTTCTTCCTAAACCTTGGAGCGAGTCGGACGTGTATTTGTGAAAGTGTTGGATTAGGTGAGTATACAACGTTAAATGTGTCTTTATTATTAAAGTATTTCAATTTAATTATGCATGAAAATTAAATATTTTTTTCCAAATTTTAGTACAACTTGAAAACAATAATTTGAAATAATAAAATGTGAAAATTAGAATTAAAAGTTTTGCATACACATTTCATAACATTGGGATAAACTGGCATCAGTAATAATTTTATTTTAAAATGTCTTTTAAATAATAGAAGGGAAAATAATCATCTATAAAAGACTAACTGAATTATTCGCATATTTTTAAACATTGATATTAAAGGTTATTTTAGATACATTTTATAAAGCCATGCTGGGACATAACCAAACAGGTTGTTTATCATATAAAACTTATGAATATTACTTAGTTGGAATAGTGAAAACTTGCTTTGCCAAGTTAATTTTTCAAGTTAGTTTAATAATGTCACTTACAAAAGAGAATTTTTATTAAAATAATTATTTAAAATTCTGTTGTTGTTTTCTAAAGATATTTGGCAAAGTGTTAGTAAAATACTAAAAGATGTGTGAAGACCTTGTCTGTTAACTTTAAATTTGTGCATTAAATGAAATTTTCCAAGTTTTACCATACACATGTGAAGGTTTCATTTAAGTAAAGAAAAAATTTATTACATAAGTCATTGTTTTTTCGAATGAAAATGAAGAGTCTTGCATCTTCAAAATTTTGTTCATGTGTCGACAAAAGCTTTTTGGTTACTAGGGTAAACAAATAGCTGGTTGCTGGGGTAAATAAATAGTTGATTGGTTGATTAAAACTTATCAATGAGATGTACTTGAAGGGGGAATCTGATAACTTAACAGTTAAAACAGAAAACCTGACTCACATAAATGATTATCGACATTAAAATTTGACGATTACTAAATATTAGTGAAACATTTTTAAATAATTTGAAAAGTTTTGTAAAATAATTTTAATAATTTGTTCAAACCTTTAATAGTGACTTGTGTTTTTTTAATTAATTATTCACATTTGATTTTTTTAAATTTTTTTAATAACATTAAAATTATTAACAAGTAATCGCACTATTACTGATAAACTAAAATATAATACATTTCATATAAACAAGTGTTTCAAAATTTAAGCATAAGTAGTGATTCATAAGAAGTGGTTATGTCTATTTAACTGATGAAGTGACTCATAAAATCTCAAAGTAATCCAAAACATATGTGATATTTTTCTTTTCTTCGTGATTTTTAATTGATAAGTCACAATAAAAATTATTTTTGCATGTGTGAAGTAATCATTTTCGATGATCTTTCTTAATTTTTAGTTACTAAATTACGGGCTTTAATGGCCCAATGGTTAGTGTCGCGTGTTAAAAATGAGAAGTATGATCAGATGTTTGTGGTTTCGAAACCTGCGAGTAAAATTACCAAGAAAATTTTGTTATGTTAATACATCTTACCTGCAAATAACGCTTATCATCGAAAGGGCATAAGCTAATCTTATTCTGTGTTAACGTGTGCAGACGTTGAACATCATAATTTTTCAAACTGTCGAAAAACTTCGGTTATAATATTGTGTTAATGAAAATTCAAATTATATACAACATAAACAGCTTCTCTATGCTCTTCAGTGATGTGATCGTGATCACGTGTGCGTTTCGAATATAAAGAATGCTTTCAAATGTGACACAACTTTGTTTCTTGAAATGCCAATTCTTGCACGGGTATAAACTTTAAAGACTCTATATTTAATAACTTCTGTCCTAATATATCCTTCTCTCACACCATTTAAGTTAAAAACCGTTCAACACAAACTTTTCATCAATATACTAAGTAATGATTGTTCAGAATAAACACCTATTTGATAAACACTAGTATATATAAAACATTGAAAATGAGAAGTTTGAAATGTATTGTGATTCATTTAATGAAATCGTGTGGTATGCATTATATATTTCTCGATAAAGTTATAAACAGAAAGCTAAATATTCAACTGTGATAGTCTTTCATTGTAAAAAAATTAAGAAGACATGCTTAAAAATCATTACATTTGGTTACTAATTACATTGTAAGATGTGAGTGTAAAAAGTGCATATCCATTATTTGATATTTAATAGTCAAATGTTAGTATATTATATAAATGACTTTAAAATGTGAAATTTAAATCATTGGTAAATGAATAATTTTAACGAGATTAGTAAAGAAGGATCCAACACACAATGAAATATATCAATAAATTTAGGTACTTAAACTTGTTTTTATAACATATGAGAAGAAAAGATCATTCACAGTGATGACTCATCATGATTAAAGTTTGTAGTTATTCGAAATATTGCTTAATAATAATTTGGTGTTTCTTGAAAATTTTGAAAAGAATTCCTTTTTTATTTTATATATTTATTTTAATTATGAAAATTTTAATTAAACACTAATTAATTAGAAAAAAAATCCTTTAAAAATGTTAATTACACATTCATTAAAAAAATAATCTATTAAGTATTCGATAACTTGATGTTTCTTGAAAATGTTGAAAAGAATATCTTTTTTATTCTATTAATTAGATAAAAAAATTATATTAGGATTTAATTAAATTCTTAATTATGACGTATTAAATAAATTAAGTCCCTTTTTAATTAAACATTATATTAATTATATTCAATATGAATAAACTCTTAATTTCAGATTTGAACTTGTCATTGTTACTTATCTAGTGAGTCAGCCTTCGGGAAATACTGTTAAAGATAAGAATTTGTTGTTATCAGACATTTCCTAACAGGTAAGCAACGATGAAGGTTGGATTTAAGGATTGGCGAATGAAAGTTTAAGGTGAGAATATTTTTCAATGTGTCTCTCATAAATAGTTTTCATTTAATTTTTAATTAATATTTAATTAATTGGTATTTTCTAATTTCATTACAAATTAGTATTTCTCAAGTTGTTTCGAATGAACATGTTTCATTTATTATTAATTCATTAATTTATAAAGTGTTATTTTAATTACATGAGAAATTAATATTTTTCATTAAATTTTTAATCTATATTTTAATTAACACAATGTTTAATTAATATTTTATTAATGTTAATTAATATTTTTCATTTATTGTTAATTCATATTTTTCATTTAATATTTAATACATCCGTAATATTATACCCAAAAGCATAAATGTTTAAAGTTTTATAAGGATGCGTATTCCCATATTAATTTTTTTCATTAAGTTTTTAATCAATACAATGTTTAATTAATATTCTAATAATGTTAATTGATATTTTTCATTTATTGTTAATTCATATTTTTCATTTAATATTTAATAAATACATATATTATACAAAAAAATATAAATAAAGTTTTATACGAATGCGTATTCCCAAATTAATATTTTTCATTAAGTTTTTAATCAATGCAATGTTTAATTAATATTTTATTAATGTTAATGTCTTTCATTTATTGTTAATTCATATTTTTCATTTAATATTTAATACATACACTACATTATACACAAAACCATAAGTATTTAAAGTTTTATATGAATGCGTGTTCCGTTTTTAACTAGATTTCATTTAAAAGATCACATACTCAACCTTATGTAACCATTTTAATCATAGGTTAGTTTAAATTTTCAATTTTTCATTTAATATTTAATCTATATTTAAATCAATACAATGTTTAATTAATATTTTATTAATGTTAATTGATATTTCTAATTTATTGTTAATTCATATTTTTCATTTAATATTAAATATATATACATAATATTATACACCAAAGCATAAATGTTTAAAGTTTTATACGGATGTGTATTCCCATATTAATATTAAGTTTTAAATCAATGCAATGTTTAATTAATATTTTATTAATGTTAATGTTTTTCATTTATTGTTAATTGATATTTTTCATTTAATATTTTATATATATACATAATATTATACACCAAAACATAAATGTTTAAAGTTTTATACGGATGTGTATTCCCATATTAATATTAAGTTTTAAATCAATGCAATGTTTAATTAATATTTTATTAATGTTAATGTTTTTCATTTATTGTTAATTGATATTTTTCATTTAATATTTAAAACATACATTATATTATACACAAAAGCGTAAGAATTTAAAGTTTTATATGAATGCGTGTTCCGTTTTTAACTAGATCACATACTCAACCTTATGTAATCATTTTAATCATAGGTTAGTTTAAATTTTCAAATAGTTAAATCCGAAATGAATGTATTACACTCTTTATTTTGCTAACAAAGTACAGAAAAAAATAAATATTTTAGTTTTATTTAAAATAAATCGATGAGAAAAAAAAAAAGCCTCTAATTTGATTTAAATAATTATATCTTAAATTTTCAAAAGATATTACTCAAAAGACCTTATTTTATTTCAAGTCAAATAATTTTAATTAGACATAGTACTCATTAAGATTAATTAAGATAACACATGAACCCCAGTTCCTTATCAGCTATGATTCAGAGATTCAACCCTTTTCGGAAAACGCTATCAGATAAGCAGATAAGAATGATTCATCGAGGTTTACACACACATATACTGCAATGAATTTAGTATCCTCTCTTTGAGAAAATAATTATTAAACTCTACATCGATTCGTATTTCATTCATGTTAAGGTATGTAAAATATTATTTTCAATACAGTTTTAAAAATATTTAAAAGCATTTTTCACAAATTATTTTGATCTGAAGATAAAATACAATGTTAAATAAAATCTCATTAACAGGGTTTGAAAAAGTTCCGCGTTACTGGTTATAAATATTATATATTTTTAAATTAATTAAGATGAATTCATTTCGATAATAAATATAGTTTAATTTTTTTTTAACCGACAAGTATTAAAACATTAAAAATAAGTTCCTTTTTTTTTTCTTCGGAAAGTCAAAAATTCTATTAATATTAAAATTTATTTATTTGAAAATTGTTCTGCCAGGGAAAAATTACACATGTTAAAAGATATTTATGTTAAAAATCGCTTACACTTTCAGAAAGGAAAGGACACACAAAAATTACTTATATTAAACACATTGCTATGTTTAAAAATATGTACGAATTTTGAAAAAGGGGTGTCTGGTGAGGTACACTTTATTCTTTTTATTATTAAATTTCATTAATTGGAATAGAAATAGTTTTCATCAACATTTATACAATCTCACACAAAAGAAATGCGAATACGGATTGCAAACTTTAACAATTAAAAATTAGTTCACAAAAAATCACAAGATTTTTTCAAGTTTCCCAATAAAAATTATTACCACTCAAAAGTTCTACAAATTGTTTTCGAAGTCACCTCATTAAAATGAATATTTAAAAAATTAAGTTCAAATTCCCGTTACAGACATGCGTTATTTATGATGGTTGAAGCTTATTCAGGGCTTTCTAAAGAAATCTAACAGTTATTCACACATGATTCGAGGAAAATCACAGATTCCGAACGGTTAGGTCAATGAGCGCAAATAAATGTTAGTACGTAAAATCCCATTTTTAAACATATTTTCTCATTCAAATTTTAAAGTTATTTTTTAACTAATCTAAAATATCAAGTGTATAACATAGTTGACTAAAAATAGTACTCGAAATAATTTTAAAATTCCTTCATTCAATTAATATTTAAAATTGTTATTCACAAATTCCCATTACCAGCATGTGTTATTTATGACTTGGTGGAGATAAAGGTGGTGGAAGTCTTTCTAAGATAGTCTAAGCCACTATGCACACATGATTCAAAGAAAATTACAAACTCCATACGGTTAGGTCGACGAGCGCACGTCAATCTCATTGCAAAAAAGTTAAACTCCCCCTATTAAACATTTATATCGGCAAAATATCCTTCGTGAATGATTAGTCTAAAATAATAATTTCCCCCAAAATACCCGCTTAACTCATCATGTAAGAACACAGTGGAAAAAAAAAAAAAATCAATCTCCCCAAATTTCCACTTAAAATCGAAAAAATAAACTCTTAAATTACACCAAACTGAAAATTTTTAAGTCGCCACATTAAAATTGAAAACCACTCGTACAATAGTACTGAAAAAAAAAACATTCTATGTCCCCAAATACCCGCTTAACCCATTATCTAAAACACGGTGAAAAAAAAAAAAAAAAAATCAATCTCCCCAAAATTTCTGCTTAAAATCAAAAAATAAACTCTTAAATTACACCAAACTGAAAATTTTTAAGTCACCACATTAAAATTAAAAACTACTCGTACAATAGTACAGAAAAAAACATTCTGTGTCCCCAAAATATCCGCTTAACCCCTTATTAAAAACACGGTGAAAAAAAAAAAAAAAATCAATCTCCCCAAAATTTCCGCTTCAAATCAAAAAATAAATCCTTAAACTAAAGTTCACCGAAAAATTCCCTTCATTATTTTTTACTCATTATTTTTAATTATTATTTTTAATTATTACCTTCATTATTTTTACTCAATATTTTTAATTACTTTTTAATTAATTACTAATTATCGTTAATTGCTATTATTCATTTCTTAAATTCTACTACGTACTATACTTGACTAAAAAAACCACTCGAAAAATTCCCTTCATTATTTTTTACTCATTATTTTTAATTATCATTTTTAATTATTACCTTCATTATTTTTACTCATAATTTTTAATTACCTTTTTAAATGAACAACAGCAAAATTCAGTCGAAAAACATACCCCACGTACTATAACACGCCGTAAATTTTAAAGTCCCCACATTAAAAAACACCCCCATACTATAGTATATTAAAAATTTCTAACTCCCTTAAATTCCCGCTTAAAAAAAAAAAAAATCCTTTTAACCCCTTCTTTTATAAGACAACCTTGAGGAATGAGGAGGATTGAGGGTTGAGGAGGAGGGTTGAGGAGGAGGAGGAGTGAGGAGGAGGAGTGAGGAGGAGGCTTGAGGAGGAGGAGCCCTCCTCCCTCCTCCGATCCTCAATCCTCCTCCCGGGGCCGGACTCTCAATTTTCCCCTACTTTTGTTTGCATGATATATTACTAATATTTTTTATTAGCAAAATTTATCGTGATTCAAACAAGTATTATTTCATCATTTATTTGGAAGGGGGGGGGGGGTCTGTGCACATATAGAGAGTGTAATAGTTTATTAAATGTTGGTGCATCTTAAAAATTGGTTTTAAACATAAATTTTGTCAGGAAATTTTGAAATTTCTGGAAACATCAATAGAATTATCTAAAAAAATAATTTACTATTTTTAATTTTTACTTTTAAAATGGTGAAATAAATAAATATTATGCTTTGTTACATTTCTGAAATCTAAAATCAGGACACTTATAAAAAATATACTTAAAAATAAATTCAATTAATGGAAATATTATGCCTTTAAAATTACAATAATGATCAAAAGACTTATAATACTCGTCTTACATCTCGAAACTTACTGCTATTTTTTAAAATTCTTTTTAATCAGTTTCTTATTGCTATTTTTTTAAATTATTTTTAATCAGTTCCTTATCTTAACTTTTGTAGTGACATAAAACATGTCAGGTAAAAAAACTGCTTTAAATTATAATTTTTGACGAGTAACCATGGTTTGGTTTGGTTTTATTTTGTGTCGGGCGATTATCTACTCGAGGGATATAAGCTCAGGGGGGGGAGTGCCTTTCGTGGGGGTCTTTATAAGGTAACCTAACCCTTAGTTACGCAAGGCTCGAAGAAAACTCCGAACGGTTAGGTCGACGGCCGCGATTGGGTTCGAACTCAGCACCTGCCGTTTACCAATTGAGAGGTCAGAACCTCTCGGCCACTGGTGGGGCACGAGCAGCCATAACTAATGTCAAATAAAAATTACAAATTGAAAGTCTTCTCTACAAACACCACTCCCACCATAACACACTACACCAATCTAACTTTCAACAGTTTTCTTTAGAACCTTATTTTTTCTTTGTAGCACATAAAATTTTATTTGGTGTAACTGATACCCTTTTAAAAATCTTTCTAATCAATAATTCTCAATGACAATTTTTTTTTTACAGTCTCTGTTACGGGATATACAACACCTCCCGAGGGAGATTTGGAATTTTATTCTTATTAATTAATTATTTTAAAGTGAAATTCATCTTGTAACTATTCAAATGCTTTGCCCCCACCCCCAAATCACTTTTTTTTTTCTGAGCTTCAAATTTATCTTAATTGAACATTGGAAATATTTAAATTTATTACAATTCCTAAATTGTTATTATGCTTAGATTTTTTTTATTCACCATTCTCTTATCAATTATAATATGAAAAGAGAAAAAACGAGATCTTAAAATATTTTTTTAAAAACAAAATTGCTAAAAAAATATTTTTTTTCCTAAATTATATAAGTCATATTTTTACCTTGTAAATTTCAAAAAGACATATGCATATAAATTTTGGAAATTTTTGATTAGATTTAGAAAACACGAAGGTCAGGTCTAATATTCAAATTTAATAATATCATAATTAAGTATATTTTAATTTTTGCATTAATACAAAACCAACTAAAATTGTTACATCGAAACGTAACATATATAACTACAGATTTTCTCGAATAAAATTTTTATTTCGCAGTAGTAGTAGTCCAATTCATCCACTAACTTTCTCTTTTCATATTCACCCGGAGCCCTCTCTACCAGATATTTAAATAGATAGCCAAGTAAGCGATAAATAGCCAAATACAGTAACCCTACTGCGGGAGCCCTCTCTATATTGAGACGCTAGTACTTAATCGCGCCTTTTATTTATCGTTCGTTAGAGCGGTCTCACACACTGCTACACTGTAGTTGTGCGAGAATTTCTGTCACATCAGTTAAAGATTAAGGATATTATTGCTTGTCGGGCGGGTCGAATAGTAAGGTATAACAACAAGGGAGTTTAAAGTTCTTATTTCATAAATCTATTTTTTTTTTTTTTTTTTTTCGTAATACAGCGACCATCGCAGCTGAAACTTATTTATGTCTAAATTGAAAATTTCGCCAATCCAAATTCCCAAGAGTCTAAGGTTATACCTAAAGCAAATAAGAGGTGACGTTTAAATACTTTAAATTTTATGTTCTGTATTAAAATGAACAAATCTTATATAATCATCACAGTTGGTATATTTGTTCAGTCTATGGCTGGATACGAGCGTACGAATGATGAACAAGGAAAGGCCGTCCCTCTCAATCTTTATAAAAGTAAGAATCTTTGGACGTTTTGGCCTAATTTAGCCTATTTTTTCTACACCCTCTCTTTAACAAAAATTGTTTCCGCTATAATGATATGTCCAGAGTACAAAATAGTATAGATGAAAAGTATCTTTTCTGCTCGGAAGTCTATGGTCATAAAAGACGTATAATTTTTGGTCAAATAAATAATAATTTATACAAAAGTGATCTTGTGTAAAATCGCTGAAAAAATATATTGCTTCGACCGCCAAGTGTTAAACCTTCGACACGGAACACCAATACTGTCAGAAACTGTTGATGCTTACCAATTGAAATTTGTTTCATATAGCTGAGGTTAGTTTCTCCAAACTAAAATGTCTACGATGAACAGCACACGCCATAATATTTCAGTTTTTAAGTTGTTTCTATATTCAGGGTAGATGTCTGTGCGTGCCCGCACCTGATCCGGGTAAATAAAGGCAAACTTCGAACGAATCGGGCCGAGCCGCCACAATAAGGACAATTTTTTTAACGGTTGGTCCGATATAAAGTTTTACATGCAGCCGATAAAATATGATTTTTTTCTTTCGATGGATATGATTATGAAT
Source organism: Maratus speculifer (assembly GCA_964019185.1). NCBI lineage: Eukaryota > Metazoa > Arthropoda > Arachnida > Araneae > Salticidae > Maratus > Maratus speculifer. Next base: position 209,140,339 of record OZ025293.1, on the reverse strand, counting down.
AAGTATAATAGTGCTGCACGAGCCGATGTTCAGGCCCGGACTGGCTCCTTTGGGGGCCCTCGGCTAGAGACTGAAAAGGGGCCCCTTACGGGAAATTTAGCGAAAACAGAATATTATATTTTATTTTTAAATTTAGGCTTGGATGGCAAAAAAAAAAAAAAAAAAAAAAAAAAATTAGACTATTTTGTTACTTGGAAAATAGTTGAATAAAATATAAGCTTTTTGTAATGTTGTTAAATTACTTTCACGCCATACCTAAACTAATTCCATGCTAGAAAAAAAAAAGAATTATTCATTTTAAGTGATTAGTACTTAAAAATGAGCGTGAGGTATATTTTTAGTTTTCGGCAATCAAATGACTGTGTTGAAGTCATAATAATCTAAATCCTACTGTGATATCTAAGTAAATATTAAAAGTGACATAACAGTAATAAAAAAAAGCAGATAGCGCAGAGTATTTCCTTTAATATATTCTTTCAAAACAACTTAACCTTTAATTAATAAATCCAAATTGTTGATTTATAATTATTAAATTCTTACATAGATGGTAGCATCAATAAATTTAAAGTAAAAGGAAGTTATTTATTTCAATTAAATTAAAAATGTTCAAATTAAATTACTTAAGTAAAATTCGAAATGCAAAATTCTTTAAAAACGCAAAATAAAAAGAAAAATAGCGGAAATATAAATAAAATTTAAAAATTTTTAAAAACGAAAAAGAATGTTTAAACGAAATTTAGAATGCTGAATCATTAATGAACAGCTCGTTTTTAAAATAGAAAGAAAATTGTAATTAAAAAATATATAATATGAATATTAGTGATAAAAAAAATAATATAAACATTTAAATCGGCAAAAAGTGTGATTTAAAAAAAAAAAAAAAAATTCTATCTTACTAAGGAACTGCAAGAAGTGTAAGTCACCGATTTTGACGAAAGTGGTATCGTTGGAAAAATCTCATTGTGATGAGTAAAAAACTCAATGGAACTGCCCGTCGGAAAAAGAGCCGTTTTCGAGATATCCGACAATTTATGTCACGTAGCTAGTGAACACTTACTGGGAAACTGCAAAAAATTTTAATCTCGATTTTAACGAAAGTGGTATCGCTGAAAAGATATTATTGGGCGGATTAAAAAACTCAATGAAATTACCTGTCGGAAATGAAATGTTTTCAAGATATTTGACAATTTGTACACTTAGCTAATGGACACTTACTGGGAAACTGCATTAAGTTACATAAATTGTCGGATATCTCGAAAACGACTCATTTCCGAAAGGTAGCTTCATTGAGTTTTTTTACTTCTCAAAATGATATCTTTCCAACGACATCATTTTCGTCAAAATAGAGACAACAATTTTTTGCGGTCCTCTGTTAGATGTTCACTACCCCAGTATTTACTAGCTACGTGGCTTAAATTATCGTATATCTCAAAAACGGCTCATTTCCGATGGGTAGTTCTTTTGAATTTTTTACTCCTCACGATAAGATCTTTCCGACAATACCACTTTCGTCAAAATCTAATTTTTTTAGCTTCCCCGATAAGTATGCACTAGCTACATTACATGAATTGTCAGATATCTCGAAAATGACTCGTTTCTGACGGGTAGTTCTATTGAATTTTTTACTCCTTATAATGAGATCGTTCCAACGATACCACTTTCGTTAAAATCGGTGACTTACACTTCTTGCAGTTCCCTAGTTAGTATGAAAACTTCAAATTCTAGCATCACGATTCGAACTGTGAATCTTCTGCTTACTAGAGAGTCTGTTTTCCTAAAAATCTTTCACATACCTTTCCTTGACGGGCATAGCTGACGCTTTGTTTGTTTGTTTGTGTTTTATGCTGGCCAATTATCTACACGTGGGACATTGGCCCTAAGGGGAGGGGTGCCCTCCGTGGGCATCTTTGTAAGGGAACCTAATCCGTATTTACGCAAGGAAATGCAAGGTTCGAAGAAAACCACGGAAAACTCCGAACGGTTAGGCCGACGGTCGCGATTGGGTTCGGATAAAGCACCTACCATCTACCAATTTGAAGGTCAGAACCTCTCAGCCACTGGTGGGGCCATAGCAACTGCAACTCGTAACAGCAATATCTGGGGTGCTACCTACCATCATGCACCATATTATGCTATCATATGGGTCTTTTAAAGTAATATTACAGAACACTGAATTTATTATTTGTTGTAGAGGTTTGCATGGGCCCGGGTTTGGCCCAAGACCCGTATCCAGCCCGGTCAGGCAAAGAAATTTAGCGGGAGTGCTGTGCCGATATAAAAAAAAAAGGTAATTTGCCAATCCGATATAAAAACTCAAACGAAGACGATAAATTATGATCCGCTTTCAGTAAATGACTTTCGCGAGAATGAGTATAAATGTGCTTCACGAGCCGATGCTAGTTTGACACCATCCAAACAAAAACGCAGGCATCGGACAGTTATGTGGTATCAGAGGCAGGGTTTAATTTTTTCAGCAGACTCATACCTAAGGCCGTGATCAGGTGTGCACTTTTTTTCTACGTAGCAGAGTCGGGCCAGAACTGGACTTAAATGTTCTCAGAATATGTAGGGCTGTTACTATGTTTTTAAAAATATTAATAGCGATAATAAATTTCTGTTAATGAAATCTTTGGAAGTATAACTTATATTGGCTTTCAATCCACTTCTCAATAACGCGAAACTTCTGACTAATTTTTAACTGTAAATGCATGAAATTGACATGCATGACTATTAAAGGATTTGGCAATAGAATATTTTTTCCATTTTTGGTAAATAAATTATCAAATGGTAAGAGATTTTTGTCGCGTGACTGCAGGTTTTTCCCCTTTTCAATGATATCGCTTCCAAAAGTTCAATTCAAAATGCTAACTTTGATAATATTTCTAAAAGATATAATGTCTTTATCAAAAAATGGAAGACAACATTCGATTACATAGGTTCTGAATAAGAAAACACAGCAAAATTTATGTATGTCCGAAGAAAATGAATTTAGAAATGTGTCAGGAACTAACTCCTTTGGGTTTGAAAGAAGTTCTAATAAATGACACAGAAATATTTTCACAAATATATTTTTTATAATACATCTTCAAAAGTTAATCATGTTTTTACCTTTTTTTTTCTTTAAATCTAAACTACATTAATTTTATAATGAATCTTTATTTGAATGTTCAGAAATCTAGGCTTCTAAGTAATCATTAATGTTATTATCGTGTATTTTCTATGTTGAGAAAATATCATGATTTTAAAGTATAATTTAAAATATAAAATATTTCATAAATGTGTATGTAGTATTCTTTAAAAGGATCTTAATTGTATGTTAAGAAAAACTATTTTTTTTTTTTTTTTTTTTTTTTTTTTAGCAAATTGAGTGGAATCGGGTCGTTCTTACTACTTAACCAAGTATTAAAAGTTTTAAACATTTTTCAATGTTTAAAAATTTTCTCATTTTTTTCTTACCTTTTCGTACTGTCGCTTTTGTATAACTGCTTCATGTTGACCACACTGTGAAATTGCACTAATTACAACCATACTATACAAGATTGGCAAGTGAGCGTCGTGATGCCTTCTGAATCTGATTCTATGAGTTACTGCAGAAAGGGCGATGTATCAGTCAGCAGCCCTATTCCGCCTGTCCAACGACATGACACGACAAAACTATATAAGTTACCATGAAAAAACTATCAATTGTTTAAAATTTACTGTAAACGCATATTATTATTGGAAAATACTCGATTTTTTTCTTATGTAAGTAGTAATTATAAAATCGTATATTCCTTTTTTGAGTTGCACTTCCGGGGCCCCTTTGGGCCGGGGGCCCTCGGCGATCGCCGACCAGCCGACCTGGCCAGTCCGGGCCTGATTTGAATGTTCAAAAATTTAGGATTTTAACTAATCATTAATATTACTATTGTGTATTTTCTGCGTCGTGAAAACATCGTGATTTCAAAGTATAACTTTAGACTATAAAATATTTCATAAATGCGTATGTCGTATTCTTTAAAAAAGATCTTAATTGTTAAAAAAACTGTTTGGTGGAAATTGAGTCGTTTTTCAACTGATTTTTGTACGGGTCTTGGACGTGAACTGTGAAAGTACAAATGAGCCTAGACGATCCCCAGTTATGGACATTTCGGCCCGTGCAGACTTCTAACTTGTTCATAAAAATTTTCAACAAAAAGCCTCGTCCAGCTTTAATTAACTTTCCTGTGGCTTTTTTTTTTTTTTTTTTTTTTTTTTTAACTATTTTAATTCTTTTCTTTTTTGCTGTCTTCAATTTACTTTTTGACATGCTTTTGTGAAAACACATCACAATTTATAACCAAAATGACCAGTTCCAGAAAAATATTATAGTTATCTACAGAATCAAGTGTATAATCTCCTTTTGCTTTATCTCATCTGTAAGCAATGACTTGTTTTTCAATAAACAAAACTACATCAATAAATCATTGAACAACATATCTTCCAGTGCGACTGGATAAGAATCTTGGAACTACTTAACCAAGTATTAAAACTTTTTAAAAAATTTTCAACATTTAAAAATTTTCTCATTTTTTTTCTTTCTTTTTCGTACCGTCACTTTGTCATACATGCTTCATGTTGACACAACTGTAACACTGCACTAGTTACAACCATACTGTACGAGATTGGAATGATCAACACGATGCATTCTGAATCTGACTATATGAGCACTGCACAAAGGATGTTGTATTAGTCAGCAGCCCTATTCCGTCTGCCCCACGACATGACACGATGGAACTATATAAGTTACCATGAAAAAACTGTCGATTGCTTAAAATTTATTATAAACGCATATAATTACTGGAAATAGTCAATTATTTTTCTTATGTAAGTATTAATTATAAAATCGTATATTCCTTTTTTGGGGTGCACTACCGGGGCCCCTCTGGGTCAGGGGCCCTCAGCGATCGCCGACCAGCCGACCTGGCCAGTCTGGGCCTGCCGATGTTAGTTTCACAACGTCAATACAGAAATATAACATATTCAGAGTAGAGATCGGCATTCGACAGCTACATCGTGTCTGAAGCAGGGCTGAATTCTTTCATCAGATTCGGTTGGTTGTGTGTGTATGTCGGCCAATTATCTACGCTATGGGATATAGGCCCTATGGGGTGGGATGCCCTCCGTGGGGGTCTTTCTAAGGGAGCCTAACCCATATTTACGCAAGGTTCGAAGAAAACCACGGAAAACTCCGAACGGTTAGGTCGACGGTCGCGATTGGGTTCGAACCCAGCACCTACCGTCTACCAGTTTGAGGTCAGAACCTCTCGGCCACTGGTGGGGCTTCATCAGATTCGGATCGGGCCAGGATGTGGTTTAAATTTTTTTTTCTACATAATTGATCTGGACCGGAATTAGACTAACTTGTTCCCAAGGCGTGTCGGGCAGGCAATATGTTTTGCAAAAATAGTAATAGCAATTATGAACTTCATACTGAATCATTGTAAATTTACCTTAATTTTTTGCAAAAAAATGTTTTTCAAAATCTACTTTTTATTATACAGCTTCAAAAGTTATGATGCTTTTAACTCTTTTTTTTTCTATTTATTCCAAAATACATTATTTTTTTTAATGAATCATTATTTGACTCGTGATAGGTCAATGAGTCTGAGTAATCATTAATGTAGCTTTACTGTACTTTCTGCCTTGAGAATACGAAGTAATCTAGCATTTCTTCATAAATATGTATGCATACTTTAAAAAAATTAATTGTATGTTCAGAAAAGTCGAAATTTTTGTAGATACTGATCCGGGCAGGGTCTAATTTAATTATTTTTGAACAAGCTGAATAGATCCAGTTTTCACTGATTTTTGAACAAATCGAATCACGAACAGCGAAAATATAAACGAGCCAGGTCGGGGTATGGAAATACCGGTCTTTAATTCAGGGATGTCCAATATGTCTTCCTCGGATTCTGTTGTGGCGCCTTTTGGAGTTTTTCTTGGCGCCTATTCGAATATTTCTACTTACTAGCTATTTTTTAAATTAATAATCCATTTTAAAGTATGTTTTCTTTAAAATAAATAACAATCGAAGTGGGTTTTTTTAATTGTTACCCATGATCATTATTTAGTGTTATTATTTCATATTGATAATTTGATATTTAGTAGTTAAGGTTTCCGAACCCTTTACCGACAAATCTTTTGAGATATGTTGGCCCTCTGAAAAATGTAATTTTAAATTTACTATGATTTATATTATTTCTGCAAATTATTTTGAAATATTGAATCCGAGACTTACGGCTATCGTCTTGAGATGTATGAGTATCCTATAAGACGCTTGTGACGCATAATCATTGCTTTTTTATTACAGGGGAAATTTTTATCCGAATTTCCGAATAATTATTTTTATCTTTTTTATAACAGAAATTCTGAAGCAATGAGAAGATTGCTATTTAAAACTAAAAAGACGGTGAAATTTAGTTCTTGTGGTAATAAAACCGTACTATGATTTACCACCAGCGGCGTACGAAGAGAAAATTGTGTCTGGGGGCGAAGTTTCATTTTGGGCACCCCCCCCCCCCCCCAATCACCATTTCTCTTTGTCACAGGTTTCACAAAATTTAAAAGTGTAAAAGCGCAAATAAATTCGATTAAATACATGTTTGTCGTTTATTTTGAAACTTTAAAAGTTTTAATTTTACAACTAAATAATATAAAAGAACATTGCACTTATAATTTGTCAAAGGTAATCTGGAAAACATATGCAGAAAAAATATATCTACAAGTATTGTATAATCATTTTTGGATTCCAAGAAAGAAGTAATATGCTATTTTGAGAATGTATGTTTTTTCGCAAAAAATCTCAATATGTTTATAAATATATATATATATATATATATATATTAAAAAGTATAGATATTTATATGTATAATATCGCCTTAAGAGGTCTAAAAAACTATTTAGTAATATTTTTATCTTGCATTAAATATTTTATGTATTGCTAAATATTCATATTGGAAAAAAAAGCAAAACACTTTTAGAATTTTCAGCCTTTTACCTTGCAGAGGAAGGGGGGGGGGGGTCATGCCATTACTGTCAAATATCGTTTTCTTAATATATATATATATATATTTCCGCTCTCGACCTTTTTTAACACTTTCCAACAAAGTTGAAAAGTGTTTATGCATTCAGTTTGTCTGTCCGTCCGTCCATGCTCTAACTCCCGTAAGTACGCTCCGATTTTCATCCAATTGGTAACCTTATTTAGGATCACCTAGGCATGTTTGGTGTAGGTGGGATGAATAATTCATTTACAGGGGCACCCAAAAAATTTCCTTACATTATGGTCTATGAGGGGAAATCGTTCGCAGAATAATTTAATGACATTGTGATGCTATTTCAAATGTGTTGAAACTTATATAAATCACTGAATTTCACTACTTTTAAGTTAGAACAGAACATTCATAGTATTTTTTATCCATTTACAGGAACACACAAAAGCTATAAGTTACAGTACTAATAATAATAGCTGGAAATGCGTTTTAAATTTCGGCTGGCGCTTTCAAATCTGTTTTTTTAGGTGTGTTCTTAATTATATAAATACATAGCACTAACAATTGGCGTCTCGTCCGTCTGTCTGTCTGTCCGTATATAACAGCGCAAAAGCTACCTAACCGAATCGTTTAAAATTTTAAATATATATATTTATTGCAGATTTTTGTTGAGTCAGTTCAAATTTTATGAAAATCAGATGTATAGTTCAAATACAGAAACAGTCAAAAGTATTCCATTACATTACTGTAGATGGAAAAAATAGTTTCAAGTACTTTTTAATGATGCTACACCCGTTCGAACACAATGATACTGACATGCATTAAAGGACACTAAAATGTACATTTTATACAATATGATTCAGAAAGAATATTTATTATTCATTTATAGGTCCACACAAAAACCTTTCGTTACGTAATGGTGTACGGGGAACATTATTTACAGATAATTTTAATTATGTTAAACTATTTCACATATAATAAAATTGATATACATTGCTTAGGTTTACATGTTTACAACAAGTTACTTCCTGTGCAGATATGAAATGCAAAGTATTTACTGGGACATACAAAAGATTTCGGATACTAAAATGTATCAAAAGTACTGTACATTAGCAATGATTGTTGGAAGTTTTCTGTTGTGATACGAGTTTTTAAGTTTAACAAAATTTTAGCATATTACGTTGTGTGTGTAAATAGAGTGAATCTTATACAGGGCTACACAAAAGAGTTCGTATTCATTTCTGAGTGTGAAAAAAAAAAAAAAAAAAAAAAGTTTAAAGGTGCTTTGTAAATGAGTTATGCATTTTACGCTGAACAATCTTAAATATATTACGATATGTTTATAGAATATGGATAAAGTGATATGTAGGATCACGCAAAGAATACGAGTTTTTAAATTTAACTAAATTTGAGTATATTACGTTGCGTGTATAAATGGAGTAAATCTTATACAGGGCTACACAAAAGGATTCGTATTCATTTCTGAGTGTAAAAGGAAATAGCTTAAAAGTGTTTTATAAATTAGTTATGTATTTTGCGCTGTAAAACCTTAAGTATATTACGAAATGTTTATAGAATAAAGTGATATACAGAGTCACGCAAAGAATTAGATATATGGCCAGCTGTGGAGTGTAATAATTGGAAATGGGATTTCAATAGTTCTAAGCGCGGTAAGTAGAAGCTCTAGCAGTCTAATGCAAAAGTAATTTGGTAGCCTTTCTTTTTCGTTAGCCTCGTGGCCCTCCCTACCCATATGACATACTGTCAACTGGGGTTACTTTGACCGTAAGAGTAACTTTGGCCCAAAAGAGAAAAAAAAAATATTAAATTTGCTACATCACTTGAATTATCAGTAAAGTTTTGGCCTCAAAATATAGATAGCAGCTTTAACATGCGGTTGACTCATTGTAAATAATTCATCAAGATTCCACTGTGGCAGCATGGACCAAAATATTATAAAAGTGGGCCAAAGGTACCCCAAATTTAGTCCAAATTACCCCAGTTGACTGTAAATTCTATTTCCCCCTTATAAAAAAGGGGATGAGATAATTAAGATACTATTTGCATCGCTATCTGTTCCCATACATATTCGACTCATTTTCATTTCAGTTATCTTTAGAAAAGAGATCAACCGCATAAAAAAACAAATAAAGAAAAAAGAAACACTTTAAAGAACACAACTTCTAATTTCCTATCTCTTTTTTGTTGTTGTTGCTATAAGTATTTTCTGCCACCCCCACCCCCAATTTCACAGCATCTATATCTTTGGCGGTTGGCTTGTTTTAAATTTGCTTCTTCTGGTATTAAGTCCTAGTAAGTAAAAAATATCTAAGTGTTGGAGGTCTGACTGACTTGTCTGCTCTCGCCAAATTAAAAATATCAATATGCTGAGTGGAAAGTTATTATTATTATTATTATTATTATTATTATCATTTGGCAAAGGCACAATCCTGCAATCCTCCTTCCTATTTCATCCTGAATATTTTATTTTTTTAAACTAAAATTTGTAAAAGTGTCAATAACGTTTCTGAGTGAATTTAATCTTCCAAAAAAGAATTTTAATGTTTTTTCGAAAGAATCTACTAACAGGTTACCGACACATTTTAAAAATACTATGGAATTGCATTTTACAAACTTTAATCAAAAAGAATAAGACAGCTAGGATAAAATAGGAAATCAGGTCGTGCCTTAAATCATTGTGCTGAAAACAGAATAATGTCTGCAGGAGGCTGGTCAGAGAAGGGATGATTCCAAAATCCTAATATTCAAATTCTTTCTAAACATACTGGCATTTTTAATTTAACGAGAGCAAGTAGGCTAGTTATATCTTTAACACTTCCAGATTTTTTAATTACGGAGCAGGCTATCAGAAGAAATAAACCTAAAACAAGACAATTCGCTGTGGATTTATTGTTTGGAAATGAGAAGGAAAATGTTTATACGAGCAAAAACAAGAAATTATGAATTAGTCAGTGCATGATTCAAAGTAATTAACTCTTTATAAGTTTTATACAACTAATTTCCTTCACAATTTTTAATTATCACTGAGGTGAAAATAAATTGAATATGCGTGAAATCAGACAGCGATATAAATAGCTTAATTATTTTGTTCATATTTTTACAAGGGGAAAACATGGAATTTAAATAGAAATAAGATCATAATAAAAGGTAAAAAAATTAACTAAAAAGATGCCGATTCCACATCAGAATGCTGATTACCGTTTAGTTTATACAAAGTTATGTAAATTTTGATAGAAGTTTGCAGGTGATGTCTTTCTATGCGATGACTTCCTCATCAACAATTGCTTGATAAAATAAATCAAACAGCATTTCATCATTTCGATAAAGCAAATATTTGTCAAATGGGTCGAACTTTCTTATCGGCAAGCATAAATTATATACTCCAACTCCAATGTTTTTTAAGAATGATTTATGGATATGATTACACATTAATAACACGTCATTACTAATGTAATATTAACTAATAATATACATATAACGAACAAAAAATTAGAAAACTCTCATGAACGGTTAGAGGTTTGCACGGGCCCGGGACTGGGACAGGGCATGTACCCGGCCCGGCGGAATGCTTCCGAATTTTCTAACGAGCTGGGCCGACAAATAAAATAAACGGGTCAGGCCGGCAAAAAAATTGTACAGACCATAAAGGCTGGGCCGATATAAAAATTTAGCGAGCCTACTAACCCGTTATAAAGATTTCAGTAGAAATGATAAAATATGAGCTATTTTCAATGAATATGGTTTTAATGAGAATAAGTGTAAATGTGCCTCACGAGTCGATATTAGTTTGACAACATCAATACAGAAATGTAACTTGTACATTGTAGATATTGGCACCGGACAGTTACATTGTTTTTAACCCGGGCTTAACCTTTCGCCAGGCGCCCAAATTTCCATCACATGAACAGGAGCGAATTGTGCAACAGGAGGAAAACATTCAATTACTGCTGTTTTGTTTTAATTTTACAAATAATTTAACATACAAATATCATATAAGTTTTCTCTGCTCACAATTTATGAAAGTATTCCACAGTACACTTAGATATATTTTATTATAACATATTAAAGCATGCGTGAATTTAATGAGAATAAGTGTAAATGTGCCTCACGAGTCGATATTAGTTTGACAACATCAATACAGAAATGTAACTTGTACATTGTAGATTTTGGCACCGGACAGTTACATTGTTTTTAACCCGGGCTTAACCTTTCGCCGGGCGCGCAAATTTCCATCACATGAACAGGAGCGAATTGTGCAACAGGAGGAAAACATTCAATTACTGCTGTTTTGTTTTAATTTTACAAATAATTTAACATACAAATATCATATAAGTTTTCTCTGCTCACAATTTATGAAAGTATTCCACAGTACACTTAGATATATTTTATTATAACATATTAAAGCATGCGTGAATTTTGTTTTAATGAATAAAGAAAGCGAATGCTGTACTTTTTATAATGGTGCGTCCGTCGGAAGGTTAATATTACTTTAGTAGACTCGTGCTGAACCAAGATCAGGCTTACACTCTACATATAGACGAGCCGGGACGGAGAAGGTTTTATACCGGGGAGTCGTGATAGTTGGAACTATATGGGGGGGGGCATTTTCCTAAATTTGGCCTACACCCCTCACGTAATATACTATTGGAAAGCTCTCTGACAATAATTTCAAATTATACACCTCCAGCTCCTCTCCTCCTACTTTGCCCCCGCGGAGGGGAACTTTTCTAAATTCAGCTGATAACCCTCATGTGATATATTGTTGGAAAGCCCTGTGACTACTTATTCATGTTATGCACTTTTCATGCCCTGCCCCCCCAATTTGCTCCCTTTCGATAGGTGCAGTTATCGTATTCCATCCGAAGGTTTAGGTATAATGATTGGGATAGGCGAAAATGCCCACAGGAAAAAGTCCAAACATGATAAATTCGGCGATTTTGGTGGCCAAGCTATGGGACCACATCGACCAATTCATCGCCCTGGGACAGTGCAAAATTACCTTTTAATTTCTGTATGTGTATGTTTTCCTTCGAAACTGTAACTTTAAATTCTGTTAAGTAATTTTTATGCAGAAATACTGGTTTCGTTTAACGTTTTGGTTGCCAGAAATGTATTTCCTCTCTTAATAGTGTCAAAACTCACAAAAGTAATCAGCAGTTTCAAAGCTTCAAGAAGGGAAACTTTCTTTAGTGCATCAGTGATAAAAAGAGAGAGTGGGGGAAATAGTAATGGCAAGATGCCTACTGCTGGTGCTATTTGCTGTTCTTTAGTTGATTATTTTTCAGATGACACTTTACCTTTTAAAATTATGTGATAAATTATGATAACCTATTAAATTACCTCTCATCCCTTTAATCCTGTTTCTTTTTTAATATTATGCTTTGTTTTATAATTTCCAAGTAACATAATTGAAACATTAAAATACTTGTTATCTAATGTGATAAATGATATTGAAAATTCCATATTTATATTCTGAATTAACTTCACGAAGCATTTTTTACGAAGTTGCTATTATTTTTTAAAAAACTTTTTTCTTTTTACAGGGATTACTGACACTGTGCGAGTTGCTGCAGCATCCTCGGATCCAAGTATTGGAGGTGAATTAGATTTACGCTGTAAAGCTGAAGGCAATCCAGAAACCCAAATTACTTGGTTTAAAAATGGAGCTCGTTTGTACCGAGATGAAAGAATATCTTTTAAAAATAATCACTTGCATATTTCTGATATTTCCCTGGGTGACAATGGAGTTTATTCGTGTATGGCTATAAACGATGTTGGATCTGTGAACAGTACGGAAATTTTTGCTCTTAGGCTCTCAGGTAAGCTCTTTTAAATCGCTTTAACTCGTAAAATTTTAATTGAATTTTGTGAACCTGAATTAGATGCGCGATTTAAAAAGAAGTATATTTGACCAAGCTGTATATATACGCTATATGGACAAAGATCTGGCCACTTGCGATTTTTGACGTTTTGTTAAATATCTAGAAAAATGCATGAGGAATTATCCTGAAACTCTGAGTGTAAACAGAATAATATAGGTCATATATTTTCCTGAAACCCCATAGGGGACAGTCAGCAAACTGAAAAAGAACGAATGTCTTTTGAATAACCCTGTCAAAACTAATATAGCAAAAGCATGCCTGCGTGTCTCCATTTTACTATAATTGTACCAAAATCACCTAACTTGCAATGTGTATCTTTCAGTTAATTTATATTGTAAATTCTAAATACACTATATGGCCAAAAGTGACCGGCCAGTTGCGATTATAGACATTTTGTTAAATATCCAGACAAAAACAAGGAATTATCCTGAAACTCTAAGTGTGTAAACATAATGGTACAGGTCATACATTTCCGTGAAGATTTTTCCCGAAACCTCATAGGAGATCGTGAACAAACTGAAAAAGAACGGATATCTTTTGGATAAGCCTGTCAAAACTAATGTAGCAAAAGCGTTCAATTGCAGATTATAATTAAGTGGCTTATTGTTATAAATTGTGTTAATTTTTATGAGGATAGCATTTATATTCTTAGAGAAATTAAGATTTTTATAAAAATAGTCCCAGATTATAACATAAAGTGTAAGTGTTTCATTAACGCGTATACGCAAATGCAAATCTGCAATTTCGTGGAACATTTACAAAACTCTTTTTAATCGTTAATGAAATAAATTTAGAAGTATTCAGATACCTAAAAATGAAATAGCGTCCTTTTTTTCCCCTATAAAAATAATGGATATTTCAGAAAATATTCTGAAAGTTGTTCCTTTAAATCGAGTTTTTAAATGCGATGCCGTAATCGGAGAAAGATCATCGTTCTGGATCGCCGATTATAATTCAAAATGCAATTCATTTATAAGAAAATTAAAAACGCTGTTTGATTCCGAGTCACTTTAATAGTGAAGTTTTATTACAAAAATTACTTGCATGTGTCAAAATGTTGACAGAGGAAAAGAAAACATGAAACACTCTTTAGAAAATAATTTCAATTATTAAACTTACTTACATTTCTTAAGTATCTAAGGAGGTATATTTCTGTTTCTTCATTAAATTTGAATATTATGTATAGTTTAATAAATTACGTAAAATCCAAGGTATCTCTGTATAAAAGCATACTTTTATTTAAGCTACATCTGTATTCTTAAAAATCGCATTAATCGCATAAAATTTTTAGGAGTGGCTCACAGAAAAATGGATCAGAACTCATTAGAACTTCAATGTCTAGTATTGTGAATCTCTGAAACTAAGAGCTTTATAAGAGAAACAATATATTTTAGCAACAAATTTCGAAATACAAAATCTTAATCTCTGTAATTTTTTAATTTATTAAATTTCCTCGTGCCTATAAGACAAGAGTTAAATACTGGATTATTTAAAACTGATTCAGTTTTATTCAGGTAAATGATATTTCTTATTTTGACAAGAGATGAAGGTTACTGAATTCTAATACATTAAATAAAAGTAAAGAAAGTAAAGTCAATTTTAAAAATTTCTATACAAATTCGTGTGGTAGATTTATTGTTGTATAAATGCTTAGATATAGATTTTGAGTGACGTTATGCTCAAACATCATACAGGATCTGTTGGCACGTACCCCATAAATACTTTCCCTTAAATCAGTTTCTAAAATTGCTGATTGCAATTGGCGGCATTCATGCACACATGAATACTGACTGTACGCCAGAACATTTTGAAATGAAAAGCGTCAAAATTTGCACCTGTATTACAATTTTAGCCAATAATTATAGGTTAGAAATTATTATTCATGCGCATAAAGAGAGTAAATTAACGTTTTAGAGGGTTAGAGAGAATGTAAGACAGCAAATTAATGAATTCAACCATGCTAAATAATAATAATAATAATAATAATAATAATAATAATAATAATAATAATAATGAAAAAATACAATAAACTACAAGAGATAATTTATTGGAGCACATTTCTGAAGTAGAAACATTCCAAACTGGAAGAACTGAAAGAAAAAGTTTCCAGCAATAGTACAAACTATAAAGCTTAAGATGTCCAGATACTGAACCTAGATAATATCAAATCTTTTTTATTCTATAAAAAAATCATAATATTAACTTAATGTTTCAATTTTTAAAGTAACACATTCATGTTTTAAGTAGTTTTATATACATATATTTATGAAACATTTTAAACATTAATTTAATTATTTTCTTCAACTATACTGTACTTCAACTCACTTTAAAGTTACATTTATTTGAAAATCGAGAGGGGAGGGGGTCTAAAAAATCTACCCTTAAATTTTGTTATTTTGTATTTCGACTACGATAAGTTGGTCAGTAACCTAATGAAAATTCGTGATGATGCAGGGAAAGGAAAATGTTTGTCTATGCAAATAGTGATGGAAATGCAATTATTTAATAAAAATCACTCTGCTGATTCTTAGTTGTGGTTTGTTACTTTAATTAACAAATAAAGTCATCTAAATTTACGTTACTCATCGATCAATTTATCGTGCACAGGCTTATTTATTACATCAATTAATAAATATATGTTTGAAACTATGTTTTATTAGACCATATACTAAATGGTTAATAAATTCAAAATCACTTCAATTTTCTACAGTGAAAATTCTGTATGAATGTCTCTAGCGAGATCGGGAATGTTGAGTCCAACGCCATATTAAAAGCCTCCATGGCCGAGTAGTTAAGAGGCTACTTCATTTAAATGAAAGGACCCGTTAGCTAATACTAATCCTATGGAAGAAATTTATAAAGATATCTCGGTTGTATTTTAATATATTTAATGATTTTTTTTTTGGGGGGGGGGAGGGCATTGGATAGCTGAGATTAATCTGTATACAGGCCATTTTTTACGTTTTCGATTTTGTTTACAGATATTTTTTATGAGAACACTTTCCTTTTCAGAACCTGTTTAGAAAGTGAAAGCACCCTCATATAAAAAATATCTGCAACCAAAATCGAAAAAGTAAAGAAAAACGGCCTATATTCAGATTAATCTCAGCTATTCCATGCAAAAAAAATTCATTTAAAAATATTAAAATGCAATCAAGATAGCTTTATAAATATCTTCCGTAGGATTAGAATTGGCGAATGGGTCTTTTCATTTGACTGAAGTATCCCCTTAAGTAGGGGTGCACAACCTTTTCAAGAAAAGGGCCACTTAAAAATATGTCTGGGTGATCGAGAGCCACATCAATTATACGGAGAAAATTCGATTTCGAGGAGATGATCTGTGGCCTCATAATCGGAAAAAAAAATGTAATTTCAGAGGAGAGAGTGTTAACTCTTTAAATTTGCTTACCCAGTCAATGTATCCAATTCAGTTTTAGGTAGATTTCCTATGAAATACTACCTATTGCATTCGCGCAAATGTTGGAATTTCTGAAAAATTTGTGCAGATGTACACCGATCATGACTCCTAGACATCAAAACTACCACCAGTAAAAAAGTTTATATATATATATATATATATAATATATAATATATACAGGGTGATTCTAAATTTTCTTTACAATAAAAGAGGGATGATAGTACACATTAAGACAAACAATATTAAATAGGAGACCAAGGGTCCAAAACGTTTTCCAAAGGAGATAGCCGCCATTAAAGTTTAGGGACCAAAATTTCAAATAAACATAAAAAACGGAAAAATCGGTCGATTGATTTGCGGTTTTCACTAAAATTATTCTTTATGCCGGCATTTTCTTGAAATTAAATTATAAAGATAAATTTCAAAAAATGCCGATAGAGGGCGCTTTAGACTTTGCAGTAACGAACAACTATTTTTTGCATCTCATTAAATGTTTTCGTAAGCATAAACTCAAACTTAAATTTTGAGCTCAAAATCTGAAAGCTGGGAGAAGTTAAATAGCACAAATTGAACTGTGTTCAGAGGGTTCAAATTTCAAATGATTTTAAAAAACGGAAAAATTGGTTCATTGATTTGTGGTTTTCACTAAAACTATTCTTTATGTTGGTATTTTCTTAAAAATAAATTATAAAAATAAATTTCAAAAAATGTCGATAGAGGGCGCTTTAGACTTTGGAGTAACGAACAACTATTTTTTGCCGTTATTTTTTGCATCGCATTAAATGATTTCAGAAGCCTAGACTTAAATTTAAATTTTGAGCTCAAAATCTGAATAGTAGGGAATGGTTAAGTAGCACAAACTGAATTGTGTTTAAGGGGGGGGGGGAGGTTCAAATTTAAAATAATTATAGAAAATGGAAAAATTGGTCGATTCGTTTGCGGTTTAAAATAAAACTGTTCTTTAAGTCAGTATCTTCTTGAAAATAAATTTTAAAGATAAATTTCAAAAAATTCTGTCAGTGAGCGCCTTAACCTTTAGAGTAACCAACAATTCATTTTAACCATTACTTTTATTCTAATTAAATGCTTGCAAACGCTTTTTAAATGTTTTCGGAAGCTTAGATTTAAACTTAAATTTTGAGCTCAAATTCTGAATCGTTATGAGGGGTGAAGAAGCGCAAACTGAAGTGTGTTCAGGAGTTGAAATTTAATTCTCCTTCCTCCTCGAACACAATTCAATTTTTCACTGCTTAAACACTCCCAACGATTCAGAATTTAAGCCCAAAAATTAAGTCTGTGCATTTGAAAGCGTTTAATGAGATTCAGGGATGCCACTTTTCCGCCTTTTGGCGGATTTCCGCTTTTTTTAATTTTTAAGAATTCGCGATTTTCGTTAAGCGATCACGAGATAAAATAAAGATTTTCGTCGAACGATCGCGAAATAAAACAGCCTTTTCCATCAAACGATCGCGAAATACAACAGCCTTTTTCGTCAAGCGATCGCGAAATATAACATCGATTTTCGTTAAAAGATCGAAAAAAACGGCTATTTTCATCAAACAGTCGCGATATAAAGCAGCAATTTTCATCAAACAGTCGCGATATAAAGCAGCAATTTCCATCAAACGGTCGCGATATAAAGCAGCAATTTTCATCAAACGATCGCGAAACGAAACGGCGGTTTTCTTGAAACGATCGCAATGTGAAACGGCGATTTTTGTCTAACGATCGCTAAATAAAATGGCCATTTTCGTCAAACGATCGCGATATAAAACGGCGATTTTCGTCAAACGATCGCGAAACGAAACAGTGATTTTTGTGAAACGACGATTTTTGTCAAAGGATCGCGATGTGAAACGATGATTTTTGTCAAACGATCATGATGTGAAACGTCTATTTTCGTCAAACGATCGCTAAATAAAACGGCGATTTTCGTCAAACGATCGCAATGTAAAACGACGATTTTCGTCAAACGATCGCGATATTAAACGGCGATTTTCGTCAAAGGATCGCGAAACGAAGCGGTGATTTTTCTGAAACGACGATTTTTGTCAAACGATCATGATGTGAAACGGCGATTTTCGTCAAACGATCGCTAAATAAAACGGCGATTTTCGCCAAACGATCATGAAATAAAACAGTTATTTTCGTCAAATTAAAAAAAAAACTGCAAAATTTTGCTATTCACTCGCGGAATAATTATTGAATTTATTGCTGGGTTACTTGAAACGGTTTAAAATGATGCGATACATAAAATTCTTCACTGAACCTGTTGCTGGGTTACCTTAATTGATGTAAAATACTGTGAACTAAAGAAAAATCATTTTAACGTACTCTTATAAATTAAAAGTTTACAACAAAAGAAAAGCTGTAATTTTTTATTTAGTTTATTATAAACAATATTTTCAAAATTCACACATAAAGTTGTGAAAAATGTCGTAAATTTTACGTTACGCATAATTTCCTCTTTTTTGCCATTTTCTGAGTGGCATCCCTGGAGATTAAAAAAATAACAGTTAAAAATAGTTGTACGCGGGCCTCCGTGGCTGAGTGGTTAAGACACCACACCACTAATTGTGAGGTTGTGGGTTCGAATTCCACTGGCTCCATTGCACACACTCTTTGTGTGGAGCTCCTTGTTGTACTTCTCCTGTGTTGTAATATTTCCTTGTGTGCTATCTCGTCCCTGCATATTGACGATGGCTTATAAGCAGGCTTCATGTCGAGCACACAAGTCAGATCAGTGTGACCGTTTATGGATTGTTGTAGGGCTTACAACAAGCTAAATCAAGCTAAAATCTCAGGCTAAAAGATAGTTGTCAGTCTATCGATATACTGACCATCGATAGATGGCAGGACCATCGAATTTATTTTTAGCTTGTTGTCAGTCTGAATCTAGCCTGCTTTTAGCTTGAAAAAACGATCATTCTGAGTCAGATGTATGTTATTCAATAAACAAACAAACAAACATAGTTGTACGCTATCCAAAGTCTAAGGCGCCCTCTATCGGAATTTTGTGAAAATTATCTTTAAAATTTATTTTTAAGAAATTGCTGGTTTAAAAATTAGTTTTAGCAAAAACCGCAAACGAATCGACCAATTTTTCCATTTTTTACAATCATTTGAAATTTGAACCCTCTGAACACAGCTAAGTTTGTCTACTTAACCACTCCCAGCTATTCAGATTTTGAGCTGAAAATTTAAGTTCAAGTCTGAGCTTACGAAAGCATTTAATAAAATGCAAAAAATAACGCCAAAAAAGAGTTGTTCGTTACTCCAAAGTCTAAAGCGTCCTCTATCGATATTTTTTGAAATTTATTTTTATAATTTATTTTCACGAAAATACCTCGACCAATTTTTCCGTTTTTTATAATCATTTGAAATTTGAACCCTCTGAACACAGCTCAGTTTGTGTTACTTAACTACTCCCAGCTTTCAGATTTTCAGCTCAAAATTTAAGTTTGAGATTATGCTTACGAAAACATTTAATGAGATGCAAAAAATAGTTGTTCGTTACTCCAAAGTCTATAGCACCCTCTATCGGCATTTTTTGAAATTTATCCTTATAATTTAATTTTAAGAAAATGCCGGCATAAAGAATAATTTTAGTGAAAACCGCAAATCAATCGACCGATTTTTCTGTTTTTTATGTTTATTTGAAATTTCGGTCTCTAAATTTTAATGGCGGCTATCTCCTTTGAAAAACGTTTTGGACCCTTGGTCTCCTATTTAATATTGTTTGTCTTGATGTGTACTATCACCCCTCTTTTATTGTACAAAAAATTTAGAATCACCCTGTATATATATATATATATACAGGCCCGTAGCCAGGATTTCCTTTCGGGAGGGGCTGAATCTTGAATTTGCGTATAGGATACTATATAACCATATCAAATATTGATATTTCATACATTTAATTTTTTTTCCATGTCATTGAGAGTGCGAGGTGTTGAAATTATTGATCCAAATGAAATTAATTTCTTTCGCATTATTTTTTCCAAAGAAAAACTAATATTTAATCATAAAAAGCAACCTTGTATTTTATAATCTCTTATTATAATAATTATAAATGCAGTACTCTTGTTACAATAAATTTACTAATACAACGGAAGCAATCATCGCAATTTCTTCTTAGCCATTGTGCTGATTAACTTATCAAGATCTACTGGAATGTCCCAATGAATTAAAATCATTGCAAAGTGACTCAATCTCTCATTGATCATAATGATTTGAAGCAAAGATTTAATTATTTTCATTGTCGGAAAAGATCTTTCAGCACTGACTGTTGTTACGGGGTTTTCAACCAAGACTGTGAACAAGCGTTTGATATTATTGAAGTCGTCACATTACGTAGTACTAAAACTTTTAGGACCTCTGTGTTGGTGTCAAAAATTTGTTTGCACCCTAATTCATATTCAGTTTCAACTTGCTACATTGACACTTTATCAAGAAAAATTTCAATAAGACTTTCTACACGGCGAATAAAGACTGCGATATTGTAATACTCTTCAGCGGATGTATTTTGAAAATTTGTCTGTCTAAATATTATCTAATGGTATTATCTAAATATTATCTGTCTTGGGATATTTATTTCAGTTTGGAAGATGTCTTTCTGAAGTTTTGATCCACAATAAAATATCTCGCAAAAGATTTCTACTGCATTTTTTGCTATATTTATGTAAAACAATTTAAGTTACAGCCGATATCATGTCATGAAATTTTTCTTGAAGAACTCGCTATAACTTTGTCAGACAGAAAACTTTCTCACAAACATACAGGCTTATGAGAAAACCATTCTTCTTCCACCTGCCAAAAAAGCGTAAGCTTCCAAAGAAATCTCCCAAATCTATGGGGAATCCGTGAAAATCCGTGTTTTTCAAAATATTTTCTGGGCTAATGCAATTATATGTAGCTCAACAAAAGTTAATATGCTTGCATGCCTCTTGATAAATTTTGTAGCACAAATGCGGAGAAGTCTTTTTCTTTTGTTTAATGGGGTATATTATGCAATTGCTTCTTGAAACCCTAAATTTGCCTTTAAATGATTTTTAAAAACTTGTGTCACTGCTTTAACAAGTCCATGACACTTTCGGATTATAGGAATCAGCATGCTGTTGGACAAGGCAAGATTTAACCCATGGCTTTCAAAACGAACGTATCTAATTTTTGGATACTCTGAAAAATTTTAGAATAGACCCCGCTAAGATTTATTAAGACTAGATTTATTAGCTGCTTCACCATACGCCTTTGTGATGCATTTATATATGTCAAGACAAAATTCATCACAATGTTGTAATATTACTTTTCTTGAATTTTTGGCGGAGAAGAGAAGACATTTATTGGAATGAAATCTAAACGAATTTTTTGAATTATTTTGTTTTGTGGCTTTTTTAATAGTCCATATATTTAACACATAGGTCAAGCTAATCTGTGCTTGAGTTTCATCAGCAATTAAACTGTGCATTTTGTTTGTATTAACAAAACAGATCACGTTATTTAGTTTGATAACAAATTCTTTGGTAACTGTATCCGAGGATATTTGAGTGATTTTATTCAAAATGCCTTGGGTGAAGTAAATACATTTCTACGAATATTTATAATATCGCATTTCAATTAATTCGCTCCAGACATTGCTCAAAATTTAAAAGACTCTTAGCTAACAATCTTTTTTATATCGATTTATCTACCGTTATAAGATCATCATCGTGGTAATCTCAAAGTGGCGTATTTTTCTTTGCATAAAATAAGATTGTTTCAAGTATTGGTCCGTCCAAGAGCTGATTTCTTCTTTTCCTGAAGCTCTTTGAAAACTCAACAATGAAATATTAATTTGCTGTATTCCTAAAGAAATCTTACTTTTTGTTTGCTAAAATAACATCTGTTTGTGGTAATCTAATTGCATATGTTATAAAAATTGCATAAGAAAACACATTTAGTTTTTTCCAATTTCTAAAACATGTAGAAACTAGTCTTGTTTTTTTTGTGTGTCCTTTCTGTACCTATTTTTTCGTGAAAAAACAAAATACAAGGTTTACAATAAATGAATGCGTTTAGGAATATGTAAGAAAAGAAAATACTATTTCTGGATCTTTCTTCCATTTTTCTTATTTTTGTTTCTTTCCTACAGTTATTGGAAAACTATATGTTTTTTTGGAAAGTAAAATTGAACCAAACATGTTCATCTTCGTGGCATCATCTAAGTCACCTCAAGTTAAGTTGTTGTTGTTGTTGACATGTGCCTGAAGGGCAGGAGGGTTGCTGGAGCTTTCTTTGAACTGCACCCAGGGGTTAGAAAGACAGATTTCTGCACCGGAAGATGTTCGCCAAAGTCTCAATAGATAGCAGCACGAAACATTGCCACCTCCTCAATTTCGATATGTCTCTGAAGGAGAGGAAAAGTTACTCCAGAGATCATTACTCATGGTAACTGCTACGACCAACCACAGGACTTTCAGAACCCCTCTTTTTTAAGAGCGCGTACACTGCATACACTCGGTGGGTCTTTGGTGATGTGAAGCATCGAACCCGGGACCTTTCAGTCTGGAGTTTGAAGCTATGACCACTACGCTACCTAGTTAAGTTAGATAGCAATAACGAATCGAGTTGTTTGCCATGCTGTAAGCTCATAACGAGTATTTGACGAATCCCCACCAAAGTCAATTTGTTTCGAACACTAAAATCCAAACAATTGTAAATTTTAATTTCCAAATAAGATTTGCGGCCAGAAAAAGTTGATATTATTGAAATTGGCTTTACGTAAGTCAGTTCAAGATTTAGTTTCTTCATGGTGCTGTTTTGTGATTTTGCAATTTTAAGAAAAAAGTACATGTCTGAAATATTATTTTTGCCATTTCATATCATATTTTCTAGTTACTTAAAAGATTCCATTAACAATCATTAAAATTTTTTTTCTTTCCATCTTATCTAGCCATTTGACGAAATACTGTATTTTCCGTCATTAAATTCGCGGCTGAAAGCGTTTATGTCAGATCCAGAAATTGTATTTGATAAAATTCGTGGTTTTTTTTTTTTTTTTTTTTTTTTAACTCAGAATACATTTTACTTCAATTACTAAATTAAATTTTTGGCTGTAAACTGGGTCAGTGCTGTTGTTTAAATTTTTACTTCGTCACACAATTCAAAATGTTTCTATCCTGATTTTACAAATAGCCCCCCTAGCCCATCAGCACACCCGCCTACATCTGTAGACTGGCTTCACAATTGGTGTAAATTTTATCCAAAAACGTGCGCCGACGGGATATAAAACTCTCTATGAAAAATTAAAATTCCTACATAGAGGTAACCATCCCTGAAGTTGAAAGTTCTACAAAATACAATGAAAATTAACCAGCCAAAGTAGCTACTTTACGCACATTTTCTTACTATTAAAGATTCACATGCAAATATTTCGCAGAAAATTTGTTCAGTGAAGAGAGTGGGAGATTGCACCGATGCGTTTTTTGAAGGTTTTTCGATACCATGTCGTTTTTCTTCGCATCATTATTTTTCAAAAATACATTCTAATAGTTTCTTTTTAATTAAAAGCGTTTTACAGTTATAACATCATTATCAAAGGTGCTTTCTTTAAAATTATATTTTTTTCATGTGATTTTACATTATAGGCGGCTATTAAAGTTTTTGGCTCCCTTACTTGCAAAACATTTTAGCTTGCTCGGTACATAGTATAGTACACGTAAGTTTCGTTTATATGCATGTGGATAAAGAAAATTAAGAAAGATCATAACATGCAAGTAAATTTTTTATATCTGTCTTCTAAAGTTAATACGCCATATGTGTATTACACTAATTTTTCTTCGTCAAATTAATGATACGGAATTACACTTAGTTAAAATTGCGTTTCAAAAGAATTTTATATTTTTTGTGATAAATATTGATGTAAAAAATATATATATCCAAATGACCGATATAATGAAGGATTACTGTAATTGAATAAATGGATATTTTTACAGCTAAAAATACAATTAATTTTAATGTAATGAAAAATAAAGACAAACAAAATTTATTTTATTATAATAGAGATAATTTTGTAAAGTCTTTTCAAACTTTCGGGAGGGGCTTCAGCCCCCTTAGCCCCCTCCTTGGCTATGTGCCTGTATATATATATATATCACTTTCTTCTGGACTCGATAACTTACATAATTCTGCTCAGATCTCCTTCAAATTTTTACATAAAATCAAGGGGCATTAAATCTCGGCCAAGTTCGTTAATGGGCAAAATCGGACCAAGGTGGTGGAAGGGGTTTTGTGAAAGCAGAAAAACCCCCATAACTTCTTAACGAAAATAGATATTGAATCAGATTAAAATTTATATTACTTCTAAGAAATGGATAAAATGTTTATGCATGACAGATATTTGATAAAATTTAAAATGGAAGTTTTCTTAATATTATCTAGCTTACTGCAAAGCAAAAACAAAAAAGGGGATGAAAAAAGAAAGAAATCCATAACTTCGTCAATTTTTAAGATATCAAATCCGATTAAATTTATTTTACATCTTCTCAATAATATCTATAACTTTTACACTGACAAGTTTTTTATAGGACCAATCCTTATAGCTAAAATAAATTAAACAAAAATAGGAGTTGAAGAAAAAAATCTCAAATCAAAACTGCTTATATAATGACTCATTTTTAAATTTGTTTTTGATTTAAAACGCATCCAAATGTCAAGTTCTCTTATTTGGGAACTATATATTGTGACATATTAGCCAGTTTTTTGATAAAGATCGAATATATTTCAAAAAATGCTTTGAAAATAGCCCTTTCGAGCAGAATTTCCTAAAGCGATCGTGATTGAAAATTGAGGAAGTATTCTAATAACAAACTGCTTACATTCTGACTCATTTTTAAATCCATATTTGCTCTCAAACTCATCCAGTTGATAGTTTCTCTTATTTAGGAACTATAATGTGCCGTATTGGTCAGTTTTTTGATAAAGGCAGAATGCATTTCAATAAGGGCTGCCAAAATGGGTATTTTGAACAAAAGTTCCCGAAGTGATCGTGATTACAAAATTGAGATATTCAAATAACAAATTACGTTTTTTCTGACTCATTTTTATAATCAGTTTTGCTCTCAAACGCATTCAATTGACAGGTTCTCTTATTAAGGAGCTGTATAATGTGTCGTATTCGTCAGTTTTTTGATAAAGGCAGAATTTATTTCCAAAATATGCTGTCAAAATGGGCATTTTGAACAAAATTTCCTTAAGCTAATATGATTGAAAATTTGAAGATTTCTTTAAATGACAAAATGCTTATTTTTTAGCTCATTTTTAAATTCAATTTTGCTCTCAAACGCATTCAATTGACAGATTCTTTTATTTAGGAACTATATAATGTGCCATATTGGTAGATTTATTCATAAAGTCAGAATATATTTTTAAAAGTACTGTCAAAATGGGCATTTTTAGCCGAATTCCGCTTAAGATGATTCCGATAAAACCAGCTCTTACGGAAATATGAAATTAAAAATTCTTCAATAGCGGCAAAATAAAATTGTTAAACTGGGTTTATCTCTAATCATATTTTATTTTTTGTTGTAGAAATGAGCACTTGTCTTCGAAATCTACCTCCGCCTATATTCCAAGCCGACAGGGATTTTTTTGTTTGTATGTACAACAGATATAGCAAGGATTATTTTCAAAATGTGATGATATCCCTTGACTTTATTTTGTTAATATAATTTTGTTTTATTAAAAGTGCTAAAAAACAAACATAAGAGGCTGGTGCTGAAAAAAATATTTATAAACGAAGGAGAAAGAAGGAGCCAATCAACGAGATTTGGCTTTACCTGATCAATGAAATTCCTGATTATTCTGCGCCAGATTAACGAAATTTACATTTTTTTTCCATGACTGATTAATCAAATTTGCGCTTTTTACGAAAGCTGTCAACAAAATCCGCAATTTTTACGAAACTGATAGAGAAATTTCATGATCTTTCAACGCCTGATTATCAAAATTTTCGATTCTTACAAAACCGATCTAGAAAATTTAAGATTTTTCTGCGTCTGATCAACAAAATTACGATTTTTACGAAACCGATCGAAGAATTTCGCAATTTTTACAAATTCAATCAATGACATTCGTTTTTTTTTTTCTTTTTTTACAAAGTCGATCGACTTCATTTCTTTTACAAAGCCGATTGGCGAATTTTTTTATTTTTCCGCTCCTGATCGATAAAATTATTGATTTTTTCATGCCTGATGAACCAAATTCGCGATTTTTACGGAGTCATTCGACGAAATTCGTGATTCTTACGAAGCCGATCGACGAAATGCGCAGTTTTTTACAATGCTGATCGAGGAATTTCGCGATTTTTTTAGTCTGATCAACAAAATTAGTGAATTTTACGAAGCCGATCGACGAAATTCGCGATTTTTACAAAGCTGGTCAACGAAATTCGCGATTTTCCTTTGCATGATCGACGAAATTCTCGATTTTCACGAAGCTAATCGAGAAAATTTACGATTTTTATGAAGCCGATCGAAAAAATTCGCGATTTTTACGAAATCGATCGCCGAAATTCGAAAATTTTACAAAGCTGATAGACGAAATTCGCGATTTTTCTCTGCATGATCAACAAAATTCGCGATTTTATTTGAGCCTGATCTACGAAATTTGTATTTTTTCCACGTGAGATTGACAAAATTCGAGATATTCCAGAGTTCCACGTCTGAAATTTGAGATTTTTCGGAATTCGAGCAATAAAACTCACGATTTTTCCGTGTCCGATCGACAAAATTTGCGCTTTTATTCGTCTTAAATTCACGAAATACGCTTTTTTCGACCCCCCCCCCTTCACTCAACGAAATTCGCGATTTTTAAAACTAACTTTGACGAAATCTGCATTTTTTTATGCGGCAAGATGAAATTTGCGATTTTTTTTCTTGATAAACGGATAAAACTCGGGATTGTTTCGCAGCCGATCAACGAAATTTTCAATTCTTCATCGCAAAATTCGCGATGTTCCCGTGCCTTATAAACGAAACTTGCGATTTATTTCGTCCTTGATCGACAAAATTCACGATTTTTTCGTGCCCGAGCAACGAATTTTTTTTTTTTACACGAGCGTTTTTTTTTTACACGATAAACTGATAAAACATGCGATTTTTCCGCAGCCGATAAATTTGATTTTGAAAATTTTTCGTGCATCATCAATAAAAATGACGATTTTTCTTGTCCAAAATGTGCGATTTTTCGCCGCCGACGATAAAATTCGTAATTTTTCCTTGCCCGATCGGCGAAATTTGCAATTTTTTTAGCCTCAGCGACAAAATTCGCTATTTTTCCACACTTGATCAATGAAATTTTACATTTTCCCGCTGTAAATTGACGAAATTTACGATTTTTTTCTACACAAAAATTGCAATTTTTTTCCAGCTGTTACTTGACAAAATTCGCGGGCCACACGTTAACTTTCGCGGCGTTTTCGTAACGTTCGTGGGCTACAGGTTGTGCATCCCTACCCTTAAGGTACCGATAATCGCTTGCAAGCGTAGGAGGTTGTTTGGGTTCGATTCTCACTGGCTCCATTGCATGCACTCTTTGTCTGGAACTCCCAGTTGTATCTCTTCTGTGTTGTAAAATTTCCTTGCGCTATCTCGTCCCTGTATACTGACGATGACTTATAAGCAGGTTTTTACGTCGAGCACACAAGTCAGATGTATGTTGTTCAATAAATAAACATATTAAAAAGCAAGGAATCGCATTGGGAGTGGGAGCAATATTGTAAAGGTAATAAGGAGCGCTGTTGGAATTATGATAGTATAGGGTATCCTCATCATAATTTCAATAGAAAGAGTGGTGTAGTATTTACAAGATTTCTAACTAAAACTGTTTTAACTCTTGGTCGACAAAAAAAATTTCCTTAAAGGTGGTGATGCGAGGTGCAACTTATGTCGTGAGGAGGATCAGACGAAAGAGCATTTAGTTTTACGATGTAATAAGTTTACAGGAATTCGTGAGAAGCTATATAAGAAGTTACAATTGTCGAGAAATGTTTCGTATGTGATGATTTTTGAGGCAGCCGGTAAAAAAGGTGGTGTTTCTCTTAAATGGCTATCTAATTTCTGGGAGGGGATTTATATTCATTGTCCTAGCTGGTTTAGCGGGCATTAGTTGTGGTTATTTACGCATGGTGGTTTCGTTGTCTGGTGATGGAATTTTTTGGAAGGTTGTATAGTATTTGGGATACTAGATGTCAAGTCTTTGGTTCAACTGTGATCTCGAAGTGTGTATAGTAGTTAGTTGAGTATTTGACATTTGTGGTCTGTGTTTAGGGGAAATTATTAGGTGTTGGTTTTTTGGTTGGTGTTTACGGATTAAGACAACTATAAAGAAATATAAAGCTGCTTACCGGGCCCACGTAGGGGCCTATACAACAACAACAACAAAAAGCAAGGATGGTAACTGCCAATTATTTAAATTTCGGTTAACTGATTCATCAGCTTTTATGTTAGAAATTCTTGAAACTAAAAACAGAAGGAAACAAATCATTTACATTGTAAAAAGTTTGTTATTATTATTATTTATTTATTTGTTTCAGATATTGGTGGAGCAAACATTCAAATCGTGTTTTCTCACAAAAAATTAAAAAATGAGTTTTTGTTAGTTTTATGATCTCTGTATTAAATTGCATAGAAATAAACAGCATTTTTAACAAAAAAAAATTTTTCCTAATTTAAACCAATTTTAAAATTTGACGTTTCAATCGAAGAGTGTTTCCTCCAAAGCCTGCATTCATTCAAACAGTGATTTTTCCTGTCTGCCAATCACAATTGTCCTAGATGGTCACAGCACCCTTGTCATCTGTGGGGTTTGGGGATTGATTGGGAACTTTTGAATACTAAATCATTAAATGTGTACTTTCGAAACCTACCAAACATTTCACAATTAAAATGGATTATTTTAGAGAAAAATAAGAGAATTGTTAAGATGAAAGGCTTCCAGAATTATATATATCAAGATCTAAGTGGAGAATCTGGTGTAAATCTTTTAAAAAAGGGAGTTATTGTTGCCCATGTTCAGAGGGTTGTTTTAAAATCTCTTTCTTTTAGTCACGCCATATAAAAAAATGTTGCCAAACTTTTGAAATATTGTATGGCGATCAGTGGCAAAATTAACCTGATGATGCCTTAAAATGGTACAACCATGATTTTCCATGATTTACCAGCTTCTAATGAAGAAGCGAGGGAAGTGTGTGACTGCCTAGGTGAATATATTGATATTAAAATTTGAAGTCGCCTTTTGGCAAACAAATATTCATTTAGTGAATCTTTAATGAATATTACTAGACACCCTAATCTGTCATTTAATTTTATGAATAATCAACTGAAGTTCAGTATTTGCTCAAATAAAATAATTTTTTTGTATTATTTGTTAGCTAGAACTTTTTTCATTCAAAAAGCGTTTTATCCGATTGTCGAACAATCAAAACATGTTTCCTCCTCTGAATTCTGTCAAAACGCGATTTCTCCAATTTTTAAACACATTTTATTAATTAGTTTTAGGTTTAATATCTTACGTATGCTTGGAATTCTCTCGAATAACAGTAATAAAAGTACACAAATAAAAATTAATATTAAATACAAGTTATTTTGTTTTTTATAAGGTATTTTTGTTTTATGAAAATTTGTATCTAAAGGAGAAAGCATGGTTTGCATGTTTGCTCCATATTGTCTTCAGTCATTCGAAATGTGTGATCAAATTGTTTTATGGGAACCGGAACCCCATACACCCCAGTCTTTATTATGTGCTAATAATAAATCAATAATGTAATGTGCAACTAAATGTCTGAATTAAAGGGTTTTTTTTCTTTCTTTCTTGTAACTTCTGGAAATAGGTGAAATTTTCACTTTCATTTGAATAAATGGCAGCATTTTTTAGGTAGATTCCATAAAAAATACTGTCTATTGCATTCTGCCCTGTGTTGGAATTTCTGAAAATGTTTGCATAGCTACAACGATCATGCCGTCTAGAACTCAAAACCACCCCAGTCATTATAATGTGCTAATAATAAATCAGTAATGTAATGTGCAACTGAATGTCTGAATTAAAGTTCTTTTTTTTTCTTTTCTCTCTTGTAACTTCTGGAAATAGGTGAAATTTTCATTTTCATTTGAATAAATGGCAACATTTTTGAGGTAGCTTTCATAAAAAATACTACTATTACATTCTGCCCTATGTTGGAATTTCTGAAAATGTTTGCATAGCTATAACGATCATGCTGTCTATAACTCAAAACCACTCCAGTTCAAAATTTTGTATACATAACACTTTTTAATGAACATGATAATTCTGCACACAAGTCTCTTCCAAACTGATACATAAAATAAAGGAGTAGAAAATCTCGGTCAAGTTTATAATGGGTAATATCGGACCAAGGGTATGGAAATCAAAAGGGGTTTTGTGAAAACAGAAAAAAACCTATAACATCTTAATTATAAACCATATTAAATAATTTTAAAGTGATTAATAGTTCTGTGAAAAGGGCCAAAAATTTATGCATTATGACAGATTTTTGATATCATTAAAAATGTGTTAGGGAGAAACAAAATATAGGGTTTTATGCAGAAAAACATTCATGACTTCGTCAATTATCAAGATCCACTAAAATTTAAATTTTCTTAATAGTATTTATTTACTGTATGCAAGACCTGCACTAGAGCCATAGATATTTTTGCTTTCTAATGCTATTAAAGTTTTATAAAGTTATACCACATTTAGATGTTTCAGTTGTTTTCGATGTTAAATATGTTCAACATAGTCAGATTTAGATATAACTTTAAGTTGCTTAACGTCTTAACTTCAAATGACACATGGCAGAGCCAGTAGAAATACATGCTCATTCAGCAAATAATCCAAAAAGTTAAGAAAAATTGTAAAATATATTAGTAACCAGAAAAAATTACAGAAATTTTTAAACAATATAAAAGCTGTCAAATTCCCATTATGCTACCATTTTTTAAGAATAGTCATGCTGCGACTAATATTTCCCTTATACTTTTTTTCTTTTCTGTTTTTCCTTTTTGTTATATAAAACTTAAAATAAAAAAAATAAAAATAAAAACTTTTTTATACTCTTTTTAAGACTACTGCGATAAAGTTAGTTAAACTTAGTATTATTTTTATACTTAATATGTATAGCACTGAAAACAGCTTTTTGTTGTTTTGGGGGAATTGGGCAGCTTAATATCTAGCTTTTTGCTTTTGGCATGATCTTGAATAGTGTAAACACTTTATCTTAACTTACTCTCTTATACTTAAATCTATCACTTTATAGACCCCTTGTACATGACATCACATGCTTCATCTGGCACCCAAACTTAAGGTAAATGTGGTATTTTCCCATTTGTAAACATGGTGATTTGCGCTTCATTTTTCAAATACTTAGAAAAATAATGCAAGAATAAGAAAAATCAAAATTAAACAGAAAGACCACACCTGCTTTAAATGCAAACGGAGAGTTATGACGTTCGGTGTAGGCTCCAGATGTATGCCAGATTAGAGTATCAGTCATTGCTGTGATGTCAATGCAAGGTGTCTATACTCTCATTCTGTTTTATTATTTTTTAAACTTTTGCACTACCCAGACATGAATTTTCAGCCTTTTATTTTTATTCTCTTTACTAATTTTATATTTTAGCACTATATTTGCTTTTGTTTTAATATCTCTCCTATAATTTGCTATACAATCTACTTATTAATATATACAGGGAGTGGAGTAACTCCGCTACTGGGTATCCCATCAACCAGATAAACTGGTCACTGTTCAACATTTGAAAACTGTTCATATAATGATTCTGTTTTTAATTCTATTTTAAATTTTGGTTGGAAATAAAAAATTTAGCTAAAACCGAATTTAAAAAATTTTATTTTTTAATTTTCCATGCATTACTTTTATTTTCAGTCTACAACATAACTTTAAAAAAACTGCAGTGAATGGTGAGTAACAAATTTAAAATTGCCTCCCTAAAATGTCAAATCCCCCCCCCCCCCATTAGCTATAGTTTATCAAGACGGGTGGCTTAGGATGATATGCAGTGCTAGAAATGAATGCAAACAGCTTTAAATGAGATACAATTAAAGAACTTTGTTTAAACCATTGCTTCTTGGCCAAGAGTGCTGACATATTATGTTTGGTAGAAATCTTACTGATATAATACAACTAAATTTCAAAGAAAAAAAAACTTATGCATAAGTTAAATTTTGATTATTAGTAAAGCAATACATTCATTTGCTTATGTAAATAATAAATAAAGATGAAATTAAAGGCTTGTGTCTTAAATTCAAACAAAAACTTTTTTGGACAAATGATTTGTATAAAATTGATGAATAATGGGTTAATTAGCTTTTTTGAGAACTCTTTCCTAAATGAAGAAAATGCTAGGTCAGTTGAGGTTAAATTGAGTTTTCCAACTTTTACCACAAACACAAGGAAAATGTTAATATCTATGAGTACATGTACGCTTTGTATGCTACAAAAAGGTGATTTTAGATATTTACTCTTTTAATTTCAAGAGAAAAGAAATGAACATGAAACTGACAAATCTTTAAAAATGTTGTAAAATATTGCGGATAACTTGAAAATCTCTCTTTTATTATTGAAGAACATGAAATAGATTACCTTTTATTCATAAACTTAACTTTTTAAAGATAAAATGCAATCAAATATAAATTACTAAAAAAACTATTTCAGTTAATACCAAAAAAAAATGTTTAAATGTTTTTTAAAAAATGTTTAAATGGAGCTCAAGGATTTTTTACTTATTTTTCAGTAAATATTAAATTTATCTATGTATTCTAATGGTTGTTTCTAAAATGGTGTCTATAACAATAATTGATTTTATTTTAATCTTATAAGAGATTCCTCCATTTTAGAAAAAAAACTTTCAATACTTTAGACATTCTTATAGAGAGAGACAGTTTTGTATGTATATGGAGCATTGCTTCCCTAGCAGTGAAAAGTGCACATTTTATTAAATTACCAATTTTGTCAATGTAATTTATTTTATAATCTTAATCTTCTTTGTGTATTGTTTATAATATTAAGTGATATTTTTCATAGAAATGTATATGGATAATTATATATCCATTTTTTCCCCTCAGATGATAAGGCACCATACATCCTAACCATTCCGCAAAACATTATTACCCCTGAAAATACTTCAGTGCAGTTCAACTGTATTTATGAAAATGTTGCATATGTTGAATGGTACTTTGGAGAAAATACTGAAATTCTGGAAAACAGTACCAAGTATTTATTTTTCTATATTTTGTTTCATTTTATGTATTGTGATAATTTTTTTTAAGTCTAAAAAAACATGCACTGTATATTATTTATAACTATATTACATACACATACATATGTATAATTAATCGCTTATTCTTTTTTCCCTACTAGGTACTTGATTCATAAGAATGGGTCTCTAACAATCTTAGATATTGATAATTTTGATGTAGGTTTCTACAAATGTAGAGGTGTCAGTGCAGATTCTGAAGATTCTCCAAATCTGGAATATGCAGCACTTTTACAATTAGCATGTAAGTTTTAATGAATTAAATTCTATAGAAAAATGATTAAACCAACATTTAAAAAAAATTCTCATGGCTCTCAACACTTCTATATTTAGTATGTTTTTAGTTTGTGCCCAATATTCTCTATTTCAGATCCACTTGGTTTGCCTAGGGTCATGATAAAAGTTTCAAATACATCTAAAATAAATGTTCAATGACTTTATATTTGTTAATGAAAATCTAAGTAAAAAGAGCTTGCAAGTAGTGTTTTTATGTTGAGTACTTTTAAATATAATTGAACTTTAAAGAATATATATTGTGTCAAAAATCTTTGATATTTTTATTAATTATATATACATCATTTCCAAATTTTTTTTTTCAGCAAAATTCTGTAGGAAAATTTGCCAAAGGGACTTTTAGAAATGAATTTTTTTCAAACGGTTAATATTTGGAATTTTTTAAAATGAAATACATTATTTGAAAGAAAAATGATCTTTTATGTGTATAATATTTTCTTTTTTTTTTTTTTTTTTTTTTTTTTTTTTTTTTTTTTTTTTTTTTTGGTTTTTCTAGACAATGTGTTATTTTCCAGTATACCAGAGTAACAAGGGAAAAAAGTCACAAGGCACATTAAATGTTTTCTTAAAAGTAATTGTTATTGTCCAACTTCTTTTGAAATTTTTATGAGTCCAGAGTACATTATTAATATTTAGTGGTAAAGGTATGTGTAAAAAGATTTTTTTTTCTTTCCGATTGGGATGTTTAATAGTTTAAAAATATAATTATCACAAAATATATAATAACCACATGTGTAACACAGATATAATAATATACCACAGTAATAACATTGTTTCCATTCATATTCTTTAACTATTTTATTTCAAATTGAAATTTTGTTTCTATTTTCACATTCCATAACATTTATAGAATTCAAAAAATTTTCACAAATTTCACCTATTGACATACTACTGTGTTGCTTCTTCCTTCAGAGTAGCATTTAATGCTATTGTTAAAGTTAGTTTCAGATAAATCAGAAATTTGATTTGTCAATCACATAATCCACAAATCAAGTAATCTCGAAGCACAGAATGGAATGAATTGTAAAAACTGTAATGTTCTGTAAACCTTCTAAGATCAGCAATGAAATATGCAAGTTTCTTTTTGTTGCTGATCTCTTTTACTGAATTTAAAACAGCACAGAGTTTCAGAAGACAGCAGAATAGTAGCTGTTCAGTTTTTTTCAAGAATATCACCAAATCCTACAAGTTTGGGAATATCAGGTTTACCATAAAGAACTAAGCACACATTATAAAAAGTATACATTTTATATTCCATAAACACTTAAAAATATGTTATTTTCTTTTCATTGTTATTAATGCTATTAGCCATGAAGTAGAATTCCAACTATTCTCTATATTCAAACCAGTCAGTTTTATTAATGAAAAGTTCTTTTAGATGGTCAAGATGTATCATAGTTAACAAAAATGCACTTAAATTACTTTTATGCATCAACAATATCATATAGTCTTAAGAAATGTGTAGTGTTAAACAGCACCGTGTGAAAGGGGGGGGGGAAGTCACCCCGGGCACGGAAACTTAGGAGGCGCCAAATTCATACTAAACTTCATTTTTAGCCTGTCACATAAAAAAGTTAGAAAAGAAGAGACGCCAAATTGAAACTTTGCCCTGGACGCAGTTTTCTCTTCGCATGCCCCTAGTGTTAAATAATAAAATATGCCATCTTGGAAAAGCAAGGATAAACTGATCCAAAAAATTTTATATTTCACAGGTGAGATTCAAAACATTATTATTTTTTTTTTTAAATTGCCCAAAAGCTGAAATAACGTGACAGATTTTGACAAAAATAGAAGCATTAGCAATGAAACATTAGCACCAAGTAGAGAAATTAATAATATCAATAAAAATATTTTCCAAAGACTTGTTATGGCTAAATAAAAATACTTTTCTCATCAATAAGATTTGATCAATTAAAAAAAAAAAAAAAAAACAACTGCTTCTTAACTATGCGCGACAGAATCGAAAATATTTTTGCTCGACTCAAAGAAACCTTTAACATTCACTTTCCCAAGAAATGTTTGAAATGATGCACTTTCTAAAGAAAATTGCCTACTATAATTTATTCGCAAGTACATGTGTACCAGGAGTGATTCTCAGGGCCGTAGCGACCGCCCCCCATACCCCCCATTTGGGGGGGCCGACGAAGTCAGGGGGCCCCCTAATCGATTCTATCGACCTTTTTACAGAAGTTTATTTGTTTTGAAAATTTAAGAAAACACTTCTTTTAATGTTTTTATTTTTTCAAATTCTCTTTTTCTTATTCAGGGGCATGACAGGCAATTTCCCCAAGTGCCTCTTTTTTAAGCTTCCCCCTCCCCCCCCCCAATAATGAGGATTTTCATTTAAATGTGCCAAAAGTGACCGAAATTCATACGTTTTCAAACATTCAGGAAGGGAATGTGGTTCTCATTATCCTCTCTGCTTCCAGTGTTCTCTCCACATACGCAGAAAACAAACTATATCATTAGAAAACAAATTATTAACATTTTAGTACAACCGGGGCCCAACTTGATTGTGGGGGGGCCCCTTTCTACCTTTTGGAGTTTTTCTTGAATTATGCTAAAGTGTCTAAAACTAACCTTTATACTAGTTGTCTATTCGCATTTGTATGCAGAATAGTACTAAAAAGGTAACTTTAAGAAATTATCGAATACATTTTTTTTCTTCTGTTATAAAAATATAAGACTAAATGTGAGCTATTAAAATGTAAATACAACTGTGATGTAACTGTTACATCCAGGGGAGGCGGGGGAGGCAAGGGGTTCCAAAACAGAGGAGAGATGAGAAAAGAGCCCCAATAAAGCTAAAAATTATGAAAGAAAGAAGGAAGGAATTTTTGTCACTTTTCGCCATTTTTTATTAGCCTTGACAAAAAAATTATATTTGCCCTTGGGGCCCCCGCGTCCCACGCAGTTGCCCTGCATGACCGTGACTTAGCCAGGCCCTGATTACTACAACATAGTATCCTATAGCTTTTAAAAGAAATTTTTTATTAATGTTTCCTCGTAACGTGATAAGTGAAAACTGTTAATTTTGTCCAATTTTGAACCTTCTTTTTTAGACATCTTGTAATGTACGTAGGTAAGCAAAGTAAAAATTTGCAAAGAAATACTTATGTCAATCAATCTATCATTTTTTCTATAATTATCAAATTAATATTTTAAATTTGTGACCATTTTTTGGGATATCTTGTATATAGATGTGAGTACAAAATTTATGCATGTGTACAATATGTTTTTTATTTTTAGTGCTTGCCACTTCTACATTATTTAAAAAAATCTACAGATAGATAGAGCGGCGGGGGGGGGGGGTCCCGAATGATGTTTGTTCCGGGGCCCCCCGTAGCCTTAACTGGGCCCTGTTTTTATCATAAACCTTGTTTAGATTTCAAAAACGCAGAAACCAAGAAACTGAAAATCCTTATTTTCTTACTCGTTCCCCCCCTCGCTTTTTGACCATGGGTTTTTGCATGGAACTAAGAAAGATAAGGAAAGAGTACCGGTCAACGGATCGGCTCTGAAGAAAGCCGGGTTCTTGTATAAAGCGTAGCGACAAAAGGGTGTTTTCTTTTGAAATACCGGAATATTATGTTCTTAGAAGATAGGTCATTTTTCACACCGATTTCATGACGTGGGTGACACAAATAACATCTAGAGAACCACCTTAAAATGTTAACAGCTTAGTTAGTAACCGGATTCCTTGACCTTGAAGGGAGTACTGGCCTATTAAAGTACTTTAGCATCCCGCTAATGCATACAAGTACATGTTTGTAGACAACACAGCACTTCAGATATGGATTTTCGTATAATTTTTTTTCTAATTTGTTTTAGTAATACGCATATTATAGTATTTATAAAAGTAAGTGTATATCTGGAGGAAAAAAGACCTACTCCTATACTAAGCTGGTAAGTCATATTTATTACTTTATGTAATTTATATAGCAATTATTAAAAATTTTAAGTATTCGAAAATTTTGCACAGCTTGGAAAAATATATGTATACTAATAGAGCATATTTTAATAACACACATTTCTCATTTACATGTTTTCATTTAAGTGTTTTATTGGTTCTCCTTCACAAAATTCTTTTTAATAAATCACACCCTTCACAAAATTCTATTCCATAAAAATATACTCTAATTAATTTTATATTGTTAGGTTTCAAAATATGTGTTTTGCAAAGGAAACAAGTTCACCAGAAATGAGAAATTTAGCATATAGGCTTAAATAAGCTATTATTAATAAATATTTGATGCGAATTTCAATAAGTGGAATTCAAATTTCATTACAAAATACAATAAATTTCATAAAAATAACTTTGTTTTTCACAAAATGGGATCCAAGAAAAAATCTCTGCATCAACTTCCGATTCCATTGCATTCATATGTTAAACTACTATTTCGTTTGTTAACAAGTAATAAGTAAATTCTCATTTAATTTATACTCTTATTTCATTGAAAATCTAGAATTCTAAAGTCACAATACGAAATTGTGCTATTTTAAATTTTTCTATGCTCTTTCGTTTGTTCTTTCTTTTTTTTTCCGTGATGCTAAATAATCTCACAGGCCCATAAAGCGCATGCTTACCAACTAAAATACAAAGGGACCCCCCCAAATTTACTTTTCAAACCTAATTTTCAATTCAATAAATTCAATCAGAGTAAAACATATATAGTTTTTTTATTATGAAATATTTTTTCTTACTATGCTGCAATTTGTAAAACATAAGAAATATTTTGAAGTTCAAATATTCTCAACTGTAATTCCATATTAGTCTTTTACAAAATTAATTGGTTACGTATAATTATGTATTTAATAAAATATTTTTAAAATGTGTATAATGTGTAGACAGTCAGTTTTAATTTAATAGTAAAAACGTTATTTACTCGAAATTTGCATGGTAAAATTTCGAATAATTTAAACATACGAAAAATGGATTTAGTAAATAAAAAAACAACTGATAGGATAATAAGTGACAAAACAGGCTTGTTATGAATTCCAGGATAGATGTACAGTTATTTCCTTCTTATAGTAGTTTTTGGTCACCCTTAGAAATAGATAGAAAGGGAAAAGAAGTGTGGAAACGACTGTAGTGCGTTTGAATGGTTCTATAATATGTTTTAGTAGTAGAACGCCACAAAAGGTTTAGAGGTGCAGTCAGGCACCTAAAAAAGAGGGTTTCAAAAAGGGCGCCATGGAATTTTTAAAGGCGCCGTTTAGGCACCTAATATTTTTATTTTTAATGTGACATTCTTAGATTATTTTTTACGCACACACACACAAAAAAGGAAAAAGAAAAATAATGAAAAAGCAGTAACATGATTTGGAATTAATATTATTGTAAATTTATAAGAAAATAAATTATGGTTTCAAAAAAATATAGGCAATCCATTACATTTGAGACATTTTAAGATTACTACTAGGCGCTATCCCCAGTGCGAAAAGAAGAACACATTCCGGAAATGGACATTGTTCGATCACTACATGTAATGTGATTTTTCGGAGAAAAGCTCTCCCCTTATTCCAATTCAAGGTTGGTGGTCCTCGACAGGGTCATCTGACCTTAATTATTTTAACTCCCCTCTTATGTCCTTCCTTGTGTGAGGTTAGATAATTTCCGGGCGTCACCTACATACATCTTTGTTGTCCAGTGTCTAGTGTTGACAGATTGTACTAAATTTATAAGAAAATAAATTATGGTTTCAAAAAAATATAGGCAATCCATTACATTTGAGACAATTTAAGATTACTACTAGGCGCTATCCCCAGTGCGAAAAGAAGAACACATTCCGGAAATGGACATTGTTCGATCACTACATGTAATGTGATTTTTCGGAGAAAAGCTCTCCCTTATTCCAATTCAAGGTTGGTGGTCCTCGACAGGGTCATCTGACCGTAATTATTTTAACTCCCCTCTTATGTCCTTCCTTGTGTGAGGTTAGATAATTTCCGGGCGTCACCTACATACATCTTTGTTGTCCAGTGTCTAGTGTTGACAGATTGTACTGAAGCTAATAACGCGACTTTTCAAAACTAGCGATTTTTTTCGTGCAATTTTTTAAATAAAAATAAAAAGCTGTCTTTCGTAGTCATCCAGAGAGAAGAAATTCAGTCATGAATGATGACTGAAATAAAACATAAAAATAAAAAACCAGGAATAAAAGAGAAAAAGAAGTTATGAAGTGAAGAAATGACGCAAATTTATGAAAAAGTGGATGAAAAACGATGATGCAGTCGAAGGTAAAAAATGCACATATTTTCCTTTAATTAAGCATGTTCTTAAAGTACAATGTTTATATTTCTGACGCAATTGTGAGTTCATTTGTTATCAATCATTGCTATTATTATAGTAAAAAAAATCGAATAGCATTCTCAGTTTTTCGGTAAATTTAAGTTTTAATGATTTTTATTATTTATTTCCTAATCAGATAGCTATTTTTTGATAATGGTGATTTCTGAAACTTTTACATTATTAATAATCGACCTAGTTTTAACCCAGGACTGGGCAGGAATGAAGCTTTCTCCAAAAATTAAAAGAAATATATGTTTAAGGGTGTACTAGAAAACATGCTTTTCTACCTTCAACACCTCGAAATTTTCTGATAGAATTTCAGACTCATTTTTAAAAATAGAAACATGAAACTTGCTGGAGTTATTTTTGAAGAGATGTACAAGATGCCGTATGATCTTTTTTTTCGCTCCATTTATTAGAATTTGATTGATAAACAATCATTGCTTCAGCATGATTCTTTTTTTCGTCTCCAGATCTTTCGCTTCGGAAAATTCGGTTCACAATTCCCACTTTGACAGCATTTTCCTCTCTATTTTCTGCCTTTATCAAAATATCGAGATTTACGGCACCTTGTATAGTTTCTGAATAAGAGAATCTGTCAGTCTGATGAATTTGAGAGCAAAAGTGAATTCAAAATTAAATGTGAAAATAAGCAG
Organism: Maratus speculifer; assembly: GCA_964019185.1. Lineage (NCBI taxonomy): Eukaryota > Metazoa > Arthropoda > Arachnida > Araneae > Salticidae > Maratus > Maratus speculifer. The sequence goes on along the minus strand of OZ025293.1, from coordinate 209,099,442 downwards.
TTTGGATCGGAATACACCATTACTTACAAATGTTTTTCAAAAAAGCAATCGAACATAGTAAGATGCTATCGAATGGAACCAAACAAATATTCAGTTTTACATGTCTTATTATTATTATTATTATTTAGGTTTTTGGTATCCACATACTGCATTTTCACAGATTTATAAATTTTCACAGATTATTATTTCACATTTTATAAAACACTGTATATTAAATTGTGACATTATAGTTAAAAATGCATTGTTTATGATCAAGTGGTACTGATTTCATTCTTGCAAAGGTTACTGATCATGTGGTAAAAAAAAATGTTTTTCAAAAACATTTTCAACTGAGCAATATTTTTTTTTTTTTTTTTTTTTTGGGGGGGGGGGCTTTTTTTTGTTTTATAATATGATTCCTAAATATAATTTTGTTATGTTTTATCAATTGTACATATAAGTTTCAAGTTATTGTCACTCTTCTGAGGGGTCTTTTTTCTGCCTTGCGGTGGACATTACAGCTTAAATTTGATTTACCTGAAAAATAACAGTTTTCAATTAACTATATAAACATCACGATGTACCGACGTGCAAAGTGAACTCTTCTATCTGAAATTCCAAAATATATGTGTATATGTCTTTATTTTAAATCCAGATTGAAATATTCTATGCATCTGAGTTTTTTGCGTCGCTAATTGCTATTGTGATAAATTACTTTTGACGAAATTTAATGATATCCGGTATTCAGCATACCATTGCTAAATTGAACATGTTGCTTAAGGGGTTAAAAATGTTTTTGATCAAGTGATTGGATAAAGGGATTTGGAAATAATTGATTTTTGCTTTAAAAGTAGCCATTGTCAAAAGAGAGAATTAAATTTATTTTGAACGACTGTCTTTTAATGTTGAAAAAGTGACAGGAAAAAAGTTCGTTAATGTACTGTATAATTAATAGAATAATCGTGCAACCAATTTAAAAAATGCACATTAGAAAAAAATAACTACTTTAAAGTTTTGTGTTACAATTGCAGTCCAATACAGGTTATTTTTTACTTATCTGTATTTACTGGGGAACTAAGATTATAAAAGGGAAAACATGTTATTTCATTTTACAGAAACTGGAATATTCAGTATATTTGGTATGTAGACCACCGTTACTTCCTTGAAAAAGGGTCGAATGTTCATCCAGAGATTTAACATTCCTTTTTTACATAGTTCCTTTTTTACTATTATCACTACTACTATCACTATTACTACTATCACTCCCACCACATTGGTGGGAGTGATAGTAGTGGGCCCGATCTCGGAGGATGTCACTAGAAAAAATTGAAGGCTAAATTCAATTATATTGACCAATAAGTTTCGGGCGGAAGCTGCGGCTTTGAAACCACTATAATTCTATTGTAATTAACTTTGTGTTCTGTATTTTTAATTTTTCTTCCAAATACAATTGTTCTTATCATGTCAGGAAAATGAATTTAAGGATCCAGGATTCGGATTCTCTTCAAACATTCTACATTGCCTTTTTAGACCTTGAAAAAACAAGAGCTGGGAGAGATATTTTATCAGCACATGTGCATGCACGCTGGAAATGGAAGTTTAATCATGGCTGCATCACTTATATCACCTAAATGGATGCCATTGCCATGAATAATTAACTAAACATAAAAAGTAGCATAACTACCCTCCTCTCCTAAAAATTTTGCAAATAATTCAAGGGCGCCAAAACATTAAAAGGCGCCAAATTTTGGTTCTCCACCCCCCCAACAAAAATTTCACGCAACGCCCCTGGGCCTATGTCTTTACGCACGATTAGAAATCTTTTGCCTGATTTCAAATTAATAGCAATTTTGCTTTCACTTTATCATTTAAGTTCTTATTTTAAAAATATTTTTGTTTATTTATTTTAAGAAAAAGTCGGTATGAACTAGAGTTTATAATTGTCTTGAAACCTGCAGTTACTAGCATTTCTTATTTTAAAAGGGGAAAAAATGTATATGAGTTGTTACTTAAAAAAAAAAAAATTAATATTAAAAAGAAACTTGTAAAGTTTTTATAAGTCAGTTTCTGTAAATTCTTTGTCATTCAATACTTGGTTATGCAATGAATTTGGTTAATCGGTGTCGGTGCTCTTTGAGGATAACTGAGATGGATCTGTTTTTTGCTTTTTCAATTTTGTTTACAGATAATTCTAATGAGGACACTTTCATTTTTGGAACCGGTTTCTAAATTTAAAGCATCCTCTTAAAAAAACTTAGCAAACAAAATCAAAAAAGGGGAAAAAATCTGCATACAGATTGATCTCAGCTATCCAGTGAAAAAAAAATCATTCAAATGTATTGAAATGCAACTGAAATATAAATTTCTTTCATAGTATTCTATTCCATTCTTCCATGCATTAGAGAATGTGTCTTTTCGTGTAACTGAAGCAGCCCCTTAAGTAGCGAACTGTTGAAATTATGTGTTTATATAATTTATTTATTTCCTATACTTTATAATAAAATCTTAGCACCATATGCTTATTTGTAAAATTGTTTTAGACAAATTTTATTTTAACATTGTTAATTTATCTTTAAACCCGGTGGCAGAACTATCTTCAAATGTCTACAACGCTAATAATATTTTCAAAAATACCGTAAAATACCGTTAATCCGCCCCCCCCCCAAACGAAAAGAAAAATCGTACAATAGTTAGGGGAGGGCGCTTACACGGGATTTTTTCGCGATCGTCCAACAAAATTTACAGGAATGAATCATCATGAAATGAATGAATCGTTGAATGAATCATGAATTTCTATACTTGAAAAAATTTGGGTTCTTTTTTTTTAAAACGTAAATTCTGTCGAAAAAACGCAGAAAAAAGGAGATATTAGTAAAAAAAAGCCAAAACAAGCATGAAATCAATTAAAAAATCTTGAAAAAACGCGCATTTCATCAAAGATTCATGATTCGTTCATTTCAAAATGATTGATCTCGCTCTCAATCGCCTTTGAGAATCGGGAGGGAGGGCGCTTTCTCGGGATTTTTTGAAAATTTCAAATTCTTTATAAAGTGGGGAGGGGGCGTTTGATCGGGAAAGGCGGATTAACGGTATTTTACGGTAGTCTGCAAAATGCAACGTATTACATAAACATATTTTTTCTGCTATTGTAGTGCTAATTAATTATGGTAACATGAATGTGTATGTGTAAATTATTTCCATCACTTACAAAATAATAAAACAGAAAAATCCACTTCCAGCAATATCTTCTTTTTTTCCCTTGTGCCTTTGTCGAAATTTTCGTTTTTTCGCAATCTTTTGACGAAATCCGTCTTTTTTTCGAGATTTTTTGACAAAATTTGTCGTTTTTTCACGATTTTTTGACGTTATCTGTCTTTTTTTTCGAGATTTTTTGATAAAATTTGCCGTTTTTGGGGTATTTTTTAACAAAATTTGCCCGTTTTTTCGCAAGTTTTTGACGAAGTCTGCTTTTGAGGGATTTTTTGACGAAATTTGCCGTTTTTTCGCGATGCTTTGATGATATTTGCGTTTATTCTCGCGATATTTGGATGAAATTCGCTCTTATTTTGCAATATTTTGACGAAATTACGCGTCCCACGGGAAAGAGCTATTTTTTGCACCCCATCACCGATTTTTTGCACAATTTAAGCGCAATAGCGCGTCCGTGCCATTGCTTAGTCTGAAGGTGTCCTTAAAAGTCTGTGACGCCCCTCACAGTGTCGCGCTCATTCTGCCACGGGGCTTTAAGCAATGCATTTTTATTTCGTATTTGAGCAGAGCTATGAATGTTATAATAATTTTAATAATGATTTAAAATACTTATGATAATTATTAAATTTATTTATTACATTAATATAATTTGAAACTCATTGGAAACTTCAATATAAATATTTTTTAAAAAATTCAGTTGAAAGTGGGGGGGTAGGGGGGGCCCAAAGTTATGTTTTTTTGGGGGGGGCCTCAAAACACCTTGCTACGGCCCTTGTTCAAGATTTTCATAAATTTAAGACATTTGGTTTCGAAAAATTAAATTCATCAAACTAAAATTCACATATTAAAAAAAAATCTCCAATTTTGACATGGTTGCAATAAAAAATCAATTTCATCATTCTTTTGCAGATGAGACCTCCAATTTCATCCAAGGACTGCGGAAGAAACACCAATTAGGTGAAAAAATCGCATAAAAGGCGAGAAATTGGTGAAAGTGGCGCTGAAAACAGATTTTGATTGCAGAAAAATGCGAGTTTCATCAAACAATCGGAAAAAAAAAAAAAAAAAAGTTAATTTCATCAAAAAGCTGCGCAAAAATTTCAATTTCTTCAAAGAATCATAAAAAAATGTAAATTTAGTCAAAGGATCGCAAAAACATGAATAAGTTAAAGAATCGTAGAAGAAATGTGAATTACTTTAGAGGATCGCGGAAAAATATGAATTTAGTCAGAGGATCATGAAAAACACGAATTTTATCAAAGGGTTACAGAAAGTCGCAAATTTTGACAAAGGGTCTAAAAAAAAAGTGAATTTCTTAGAGAAGCAGCAGAAAAAAACAGGAATTTCGCCAATTGATTGCAAAAACATGAATTTTACAGAAGGTCGCAGAAAAAAACCCGAAAAGGCAGAAGCAGCAAAAGAAAAAAAAATCATTAAAGGATCGCTAGGAAAAATTATGAATTTCATAAAAGTATCCCGAAAGAAAAAATGAAAGTTTCATAAAAGGATCACTGGGATAAACGTGAATTTCGTCAAAGGGCACGAAAAATCACCAAATTTCTTCAAAGGATTGCGAAAAAATGCTTCATCAAAATGGCCAGCAAAAAAAAAAACACAAATTTTGTCAAAGAATTGTAAATTTCATCTTACGATTGAGGAGAAAAGCGAATCATATTAAATGAGTAGAAAAAAGGGTTTGGTTTGGTTTATTTTTGTTTTCCGATTATCTGCGCTAGGGATATAGGACCAGAGGGGAAGTGCCCTTCGTGGGGGTCTTTCTAAGGGAACCTAACCCGTATTTACGCAAGGTTCGAAGAAAACCACGAAAACTCCGAACGGTTAGGCCGACAGCCGCGATTGGGATCGAACCCAGCACCTGCTGTCTACTGGTTGAGAGGTCTGTACCTCTCGGCCACTGGTGGAGCTAGAAAAAAAGGGAATTTCATCAAAGGGCCACCGAAAAAAAAAAAAAAAAAAACACAAATTCTGTCAAAGGATTATGGAAAAAAAACACCAACTTTATAAAAGTGTTGCAGCAAAATCATGAATTTCATCAATATCTCTAAAAAAAAAATACAATGGTCTCTTTAGAAAACACACTTACAAACATCTATGTTTATTATTGTTGGTATCATTTTTAATCTGAAATAATATACTGAACTAACTTTTAAAAAATCTCATTAACCTGAAACTACACTCAGTGTGAAATTGAGCCGGGCCAAAAACAGTTAATTCAACCTGAATAAAAATAATTAGCACCAGTGAGGTATTTCCCCCTCTCCCCTTCTATAGTAATCTTTGAAAAAATTTGCTTAGAATTTCAGGTTTTTTTTTTTCTTTAACTGAGAATCATCCCCGATTCATACAATTAAATCTAAGTTCAGACCATAAGAATAACTCAGAATGATCGAGAGCAAATCAACTTTCAAGTGCAGTCCTTCATGTATTTGTAAATAAATGTTCTGTGTTTGTTTAATTCTGGTGTGTATTTTTCTTTAGCTCCACACATTTCTTATACAACTGTAGGGGAGAGTAGCCAAGTTTGGACCACTTCTAATATTTTCTGGTGCACCTTCCTTAGTTTTTGGAATATTTGCAAAATATCATTACCGTATTTTCCGGCGTATGCGCCGCACCTCCGAAAATGCATTAAAATAAAACAAATGTTCATCAGAAGCGCCGCACCGCCGTATGCGCCGCACTTACGAAAATACATCAAAATGTTAAAAATTGCGTTACATTCAGTGTTTTTTCGTGTTTCTTTTTAACATTTGTAATATAAATCCAATTTAAAATTTTGTATATTTTTTATGATAGAATTAAATTTGAATTCGTGCAGCGTTTTTTTTCGCGATTTTTTAATACGTTTTTTATAGTTTGTAACGAGGTTTGCAGGGTTTTATCGCGATATTTGACGAAATTTGCTGTGTTTTATCGCAATATTTAACGAATTTGCAGAGTTTTTTCGCTATACTTGAAAAAATTTGCGTTTTTTATGGGAATGAGCAAGGGATGAATCATTATGAATTGAATGAATAATGAATCATGAATTTTGATACTTGAAGCAATACTTGAAAAAATTTGCGTTTAAAAAAAAAATGTAAATTCTGTCGAAAAAGTGCAGGAAAAAAGGGAAATTTGTAAAGAAGCATAAAAAGAATGAAATCTATTAAAAAAAAACTTTGAAAAAACACACATTTCATCAAAAATTCATAATTCATTCATTTCATCATGATTCATATCGTTCTCATTCGCCTTTGAGAACGGTATGAATCATGATGAAATGAATGAATTATGAATCTTTGATGAAATGTTCGTTTTTTTTTTTCGAGATTTTTTAATAGATTTCATGCTTTTATTTTCAAATTTCTCCTTTTTTCTGCATTTTTTTGCCTGAATATACGTTTTTTCTGGATTTTTTTTTTTTTTTTTACCGTTTATTTATGGATACGACATATTTGCGTTTTTTCTAACAATTTTTTTGACATAATTTTTGTTTTTTAGAGATTTTTTGACATATTTCGTGTTTTTACTGCAATCTTTCATTGAAATGTGGGTTTTTTAGTGATACTTCGGCGTAATTTTTGATTTTTTCCGATCCTTTCAATAAATTGCGGTTATTCTTCGTGATTCTTTGGCGAAATTAGCATTTTTTTTTTCAGCGATTTTTTTTTATAGTGGGGACAAGGATTTGATTAGGAAGGGCAGATTAACGGGATTTTACGATAATAAAATTGTAGTTCTTCAAGTGATCCTTTCATGAAATACACATTTTTTTCTTTTTACATATTCACGCCTTTCCCGCAAACCTTTGATAAAAGTCGTGTTTTTTTCTCCCGATCTTTTGATAAAATTCTTGCTTTTCTGTGAATGATTGACAGAAATTAGGCTATCATTTGTTGAAATTTGCGATATTATTTATGATTCAAATTTTTTTCCTGATGATTGACTTTTCACAATTTTCAGAAAAGTTTTCAATTTTCATTCACAATTTTCGATCAGAATCACCTCTTTAATGAATATCGCTGCAAGGGGAAAAAATATATCATATCCGCCGCCCCGGCAGAAACGCCGCAGTAAGCATTATTTTAACTTTTAAACTCATATGTGCTGCAGTGCTTACGCCCGAAAATATGGTACATGCTGTCTATCTATTCATTTAATAACTAAATAAATCTTTATGACAATTTCTTTTTAAAATGTTAAGTTTTACTTTAATTGAAAAAATTGGCAAAAGTAGTCATTTATGTTGGACCTCTAATTTCCTAAATTGGACCAAACACTATTAGGCTATTTTAATAAATAGGGAACAGCGCCGAAACTAGCCTTTTTCGCACCTGGGGCAAACATGGATTTTGGAGCCCCCCCCCTAGCCTTCACATATATGCATTCTTTGTATCAAACACGCCAAACGAAATCTTAATTTGGTGCCCCCTTCACCTTCTGTTCTGATGGTGCCCCCTCTGCCCCCCTCTAGTTTCGGCCCTGATAGGGTATCTAAATAATTTTATAAAAATCAAAGTTTGTAATAAATGAAACAATAAAGCAATACAACAGCAATGTAATATAATAAAATCAAATGTCTGAAAGTAAGAGTAATTGTTTTAAATGAAAATATAAATTAATGTATAAGAATGTATAAGAAATAATATATAAGAATAGAAATTATGGAACTAATTGTCAGTTGCTTAAATATCATGTAAAAACAAAAAGTGATACAAAGCTTACATATGAATTTCTCTTGTTCATTTTTTTATTATAGTGCATACAATATGGATCATATTTGTCAATATGAACACTAAATTAGCTCTGATATTTTATTTATCTTGTAAATTAGGCAAAACCAATAATCTCTGTCTTGATTTTTCTTTTTAGATTCTGAATATATTATATATATTAAACAGACATTTTCTTTAACTTATCTCTGTAGTTCTTCTGTTAGAACATTTTTTTCCAATTGAATTACACCTATTTTTACTTCACATGATGTTCCAATTGATTTTGTGCTTTTTTCATTTCAAGATTTACTTTATATAACAAAGATGTTTTTTGGCTCCCTCTGTACTTTAAATAAATTGATTTTGGCAAGGGAGATAACTTTTGCAATGTTTCTTTGGAATTTTTTATTTGGAGGGGGAGGGATTGTAATGTCAGTCTTTTTGTGAAACTCTTCATAACTTACTCTTTACTATTGTTTTCCTATATCTCTTGAAAATGGCAAAAAACTGAAACCCTCTCAGAACTGTAAAAATTCAACTCCCTCCCCCTCTGGAACCACAAACATCCTTCTGGAGGAAAATGTCAGAATTCAACACTGCAAATCATATACCGTAAAATACCGTTAATCCGCCCCCCCAAACAAAAAGAAAAATCGTACAATAGTTAGGGGAGGGCGCTTACACGGGATTTTTTCGCGATCGTTCAACAAAATTTACAGGAATGAATCATCATAAAATGAATGAATCGTTGAATGAATCATAAATATTTATACTTGAAAAAATTTGGTTTTTTTCTTTTTTAAACGTAAATTCTGTCGAAAAACTCAGAAAAAAGGAGAAATTAGTAAAAAAAAAAAAGCCAAAACAAGCATGAAATAAATTAAAAAATCTTGAAAAAACGCGCATTTCATCAAAGATTCACGATTCGTTCATTTCAAAATGATTGATCTCGCTCTCAATCGCCTTTGAGAATCGGGAGGGAGGGCGCTTTCTCGGGATTTTTTGAAAATTTCAAATTCTTTATAAAGTGGGGAGGGGGCGTTTGATCGGGAAGGGCGGATTAACGGTATTTTACGGTACTCCATAGGAATAAAGAATGCAAAGAAAATAAATACAAATACATATAAAATAAAAGAAATTGCAAACAAAGTTTATTGTATAAACATGTAAAAGATGTTTATTATATTTATATAGGCCTAAACTGTTTAAAGAAATTCATCCAGCTATACAAAATGAATTAAATTAAACTATTCATAAACTTGCATGAATATATTCCACTACATAAAATACAGCCAAAGATCTATAATCCACACACCCATAATCTGCAATTTTCTATAATTCACGTTACTTTATGAATGTAAACAATGAAATAAACAGTTAAGAAAATTTAATAATTCATGATCCAAAAATTACTTTTTTAAAACAAGCAATAAAAAATTGAAAAAAATCATAATGTAACGGCTGCAACGTGTGCGGACTATAGAACTTCGACTGTATTAAAAAAAAAAAAAAAATAGTATTCAAAGTGTTAAGCCATTGAAACTCGTTACTTATTTTTCAAATTTATGATCATATTTTTGAGTCTAATTTAAACAACTGAAATTGGTCCAATTAAGGCCAACTCCACCATTTTTTAAAACAGGTAATCTCAAGACTAAGAACAAAAATGAAGCAAACAAATCCATGTGAAAAATGTGTGCAATAAATACATGCATTTAGATATGTATATGAAAACATAACAACTTCATTTAATTTTAAAGGATTCTCTTATATTTAGTACGAAAAAAATTAGATCAAAACAGCTAATTTTAAATTTTTAAAAATTGTCTGAAAACAGAACTTGGAAGGTGAGAGATTTTTCTAAACATGATCAACGTCTGATGAGTAGGATTTCAGAGGTATCTTTTTCTGTCATTTACGGCAGAATGGCCATTTTGTGAATGGTCCAAATATGGCTGCTCTCCCCTGTACTAATATTTTAGTTGTAGTTGTTGGAAGTGATCATGAAATTGGCTTATCTTTGCAAAATTGATTAATAATTATATTTTTTTTAGTCATGAATAATATAGATATACTGAGTTTTTCTCTTTCATAATCCTATTTTTTTTTTCTTGTGAACTCCTATATTTTACCCAAAAAAATTCTACATTTTTATTTTACTCTCACTACTACCCTTATGAGATTCAATAACTACTTTAAAATAGCTACTTGGAGAAAATATAATACAGAGAATTATGAGGAAATAAATTATTTGTATTTAATAAGACCAAGCCTAACCAATAATCAACATGCTTTTAAAATAATAACTTATTGATCGATAAGCATAATTTTAAATAAAATTCTGTTTTAAATTGTTGAATTTATCTACATTTTTTAAAATAGTAGATTTTTGAATCATGAGCAATTTTTTAATATTAGAATGTAGAAAACTGTACAGGGATTCAGAAAGCTTGTGCATAATGGCAATTAAATGTAAGGCTCATCTTATGTAGAGTTTGTCCCAATTACATAATTAAGGAAAGAATTATTGTTGAATAGAAAGAAAACTTGGTGCAAGGTACAGCAAGCAAATCTAATGTTGAAAAAGAAACTAATTGTCATAATCTTGAAAGTAGCTTAGCTGTGGTCAAAAACCAAAACAACCTCATTCAAAAATCATTTAATATGTAAAAAAAATGAAAAGATACCTATACTTCTCATGATTGGCACAAAAGCTCCACACAAGGTCTTAAATACAGCATTTTGTACCAGAGAATATCTAAAACCTTAAATCACACTGGGTAATTTTGATTATTAAGTGCAAAAATATTGTGACGTCACATCTTCTAAGTTAATTATTTAGCAAAAGAAAAATAGTGTGATAACATTTGGTAAAAAAATTATTTTCAACTAATTTGAAGATATCTGATATAAAATCATATTCTATTCCTATCCAATAAAATTTTGTAAAAATTGACATAAAATACACATTAAGCTACAAAATATTTGATGAATTCTTTCAATTCATAGAAAAAGAATATTCATTTGTTGTTGTGCAATAGTTGCTGATACAATATTGTATTTTTTTTTTTTTTTTTTTTTTTTTTTTTTTTTAACTTAGACATTCAGCATAATTAAAATATCCTGAAACGTAGAATCCTTATTGCTTATTTAAAAATATGATTGTTATTACTTTTATTTTTAAATAGGGTATCATTTGGGCTGGGCATAATTTATTGGTTTATTTTCTGTCAATATTATAAAATATCATTAATGGCTGTAATGTCACCAATTTAAGCATATAATTTGAAATACATAATTGATTTTTCCTTTAATATGATTATATTGGCCATTTTTTTTAATTTTTTTTTACTATACTTAAGTAAAAAAATATTAATAGTAATTGAAAATTTTCACTGTTTTGGTCATAAAGAAGGCACAGTCAAAAACATGAATGATCATCTGTAACATTTGAATTAATATTTGAATAATTTTATCTTATAATTATTTTTCTGTCTTATAACATGACTTAAAATGTTTATTTTGTAAAATTTACTGCTTCTATTTTTAGATTTAGAGGAATTTTCTGAAGATTCATTAGAACCTCAATTGAAGGATACACAGAGTGTAGTTGTTACTGTCCATAATTCATATGACATTACATGCCTTCCTCCTAAGGGACTTCCAAAACCTAAGATGTGGTGGGAAAATCCAAAAGGCCACGTTATTAATGACAGTGGACGTATTCATGTTGAAGATATGAGATTAATTTTTTTAGAAGTTCAAGAGTCTGACACTGGAGAATATACCTGTTTGGCTGAAAATTCTGTTGGTGCAAAACAGATTAGCTTTAATTTAATTGTTTCAGGTTAGTTATAAACAGCATTATTTTACATATGTTATTTTTGAAGTGCAGAATTGATTACAAAATGACAGTTTTTATGCATATGAAAATGGCCCCTTTTGAAGGTGAAAATATATATTTATCCTTATTCTTTTATAGTCTATTATATCTAATTTAATGTTTAGTTTCAGTGTCACTGATAAACAAATCATTTTTAAAGGACAAATTAGGATGTTTATTCACATTTTGTTTGCTGTTATTTTTACAAATTTTCATACATTATAAACTTTTTCATAAAGAGTGAATGAAGAATCATTTTTACTTTTCATTTACTTTACATTTTTATATTTATATATGAAATAATAAAAAAATTTCACCTTAATTCTAAACTAATTATTTCCAAATTCGTATAATGTCTAACTTTTCCCCTGTTTTTTTTTTTTTAATATCTTAACATATTTATTAGATTCCATACCTTTATTCTATACTTTCTTTAATTTTAGTCTAAAAGACCTTAATGTGTTAAACCAACACTTTCACTAAAATCCCATTTATTATTTTTATTATTTCATTTGTTTCATAATCTTTTTATTTACGTTCTAAAAAATCATTCCATTACCCACAATTCCTAGCAAAGTGATGCTAGGCTGGATTGTGCAATATAATTATCTAATTCAAATGAAAGAACTTCCTTTTTTTTTTTTTTTTAAATTGCTGGTTTTACACTTTTGCGTTGGATAAAGATATAATTTCTAGTAAAGTTATTGACAACATAGAACGTTGTTGTAAAATCCTGTATAGATATATATGTTAGTATATAACGAGATTACCTTAACTTTAGAAGGAGAATTCTACATTTTTTTATGTGCTAAACAGAACCTTGTCACTTGGCTGAGCTCAGGTCTTTAATATGATAAAGCTCAATTCTTATAAGATCATCTTTCTGTTTTTCTCTGGCAACATATTAATATTACATTGGTACTAAGTACAAACCATAGTCCAGTAGAATTGTGTCATTATCATTTGAATTATAAATATATTTAAAGGACGTCGCACAGTGGAGTATTTGGAGGATTTAGCCGGCCAAAAATATTTCTCATTAAAAGTTTGGAGTAAAGTAAATTATTGATTAGTTTATCATCTTATTATCACATTTTAGGGATTTTCCTTGAAAAATACTTAAATCCACACACATATATATAAGATACAGGGTATATGGAAAACATAGTAATATGTAAAAAAGGCTTTGATGCAACAGATTTTTAGTGAGTACGTTACATTCTATCCATCAATACAAACATGTCTTTTCATATAGAGTAACTTAAAAATTGAAATTTGCAACATCATATTGTAATTTCTTTCAGAAATTCGAATATATACGGTATTTTTATCATTTTAATATCATTAGTATTTTGATGGTTTTAAATAGATATCAAGTTATACTATTTTCAATAAAAAGCTGTTTAAAATTTACAAAGCTTTCCGTTTAAATATTTTTATACCTTACTTATCTATGAAAAAAATAATGAAACTTTTTGTTTACGATTTTACAGAGTAAATCAAAAGCAATTAAATGAAATCCGACTTTTTTAGTACTCACACAATTCATTTTAATTAATGGATGCAAAATATTACAAAAATAAAACATAAATGATTATATATACAATGCAATATATACGAATATATATATATACAAAATACTATATATATATATGACTATAATACAAATTAGATGGCGAAATATCAAAATAATTCATCTTCGGAATAACTTTCGTCAGTAACAGGCTCCTGGTAGACTGATCTAAGCTCTGATAGACTGTATCTAAGTTAAAATTATCTGCTGGAAGAAGTAAAGCTAAGCTTTCCTTTAAAAATGGTTCACTTCTATTCTTTTTTATACCTCTCATAGTAGATATTAAGGGATTCGAAGTCAGTAATAATCGATTAAAAACGTCCATATTGCACGATTCTCTGGAAAATTTTCTTGCAAAATGTGAGCGATATTGCGGAAAATGCTTGTTACGTGCTTTTGCAGCTTCAACTGAGAGCTGCCCTATAGAAAGGAGTGCATTTTCAATAACTGTTGCACCATGTTTCAGAATTTTGTGGACTGTGGTGTCATGGGGTGCCAGAGACACAAATTCACATATAATTTAGAAGTGTCTTTAGCGTACTCAGGATATTTTGTGGTATCAATTTTATGTCCACTTGACAAAACTTCTAGATCACCTTAAAACGAAACATTAAATCAAAATTTATCCCCGTGATTTCTGCAGCAAGATGAGGATCAGCAAAAAACCTTCGGCTGGTATTACCATCATTGGTGTTTCCATATCCTGTTTTCGGTATGTCTACAATCAATCCCATTTTTTATTTAAATTCCTCCTGAATTTTTCTCTTTGTCTCATTCATTAGATCCCTTTCCTCCTTGGAATGAATACGCCATTTTTTGATGGGCAGTTTATACGCTAAATTCAAAATGCTCTCAAATATTCTGATGCGTGCTTGAAGTATTATAGACAGTCCAAATTTCAGGTATCCCTATCTAATTTCGTTAATCATGTCCAAATTGTTAAAGTCTTTTGAGGTAGCTCCACAGATAAAGCAACGCATGGTTGATGTTGTTTCAGATGCGGCATTGCAAACTTTTGCATCAACCATGGTTAATATTTTTTATACTATAACGAATTTTTTATAGAATATTGAAATTACCAATACAAATATGAAACATGCGCGATAGATATTTTTGTCTCTTTCTCATATGTTATAAATAAATAAATTAAACATATTCATGTGAAATATAAACATATTTACCTGGACATTGACTATCCATAGTTAAACAGTAGATGTATTTAAGAAGCAGAATTTATAAAATGTAAACTAAAGCAGCACTTCATTTCTTAAGAAGACATTTATCTTTTTTAAGTTTAGAACATTAAAAAATAACATAAGAACTTCAAAAACAGATACAGAAGATATTTCAAAAAAATATTTGTCAGATACGTAAATTGCAACTTTTTTATATCCGCAGACGACAATTTATCTATCGTAAAATATTTTTCAGTTCGAAAGGGAAATTCAAAAATTGTCATTTACCGAAACATACAGTTGTGTGTTTGAAATAAATTCTTCTAAAATTGCACTTTATAGCAGCTACATTTTTAAAAATTATTAACTATACATCTTTAACTTTGATTTACAGTGAGAAGAACCATCGGGATCCATCGGGATACATAACAAATGTTTTAATGAATATTGAAATTAACAACAAAATTTTCAAAAGTATACAGCACATTTTTTGTCACTTTATTACATTTAATAAATTAACAAATATAAATATATTCATGTGAAATGAAAGCGTATATATATGGGCTTTGAGAATCCACAACTATATGGTATAAGCAAAAGGTTAGAGAAAAAAAATCACAGTGAAACAAACAAGCACAACAGGAACTTTAAAATACAAATAATTAACGTGCTGCAAGTAACAAGTTTGAGGTACCCTGGTACCTATTTGCTGGCCCATCAGAAAAAAATATAACTGTACGGTGAATCCCCATCTAGTTAGCTTCATACTTAGCTATATTATTTTCTCTTTGGTTGCATTTCGAAAAATCGACTTTTGGCCGGCTAAAATGGAAAAATACTCCACTGTGCGTCGTCTAAGACCCAACTTATGCAGGGACATGTGGGGCAATTGCCCTGGGGCCTCCCCTCTTTAGGGGCTTTATGTTGTGTCCATCCTATAAATTATATTTTTGTATTTTTTATATTTTGATTGTGAACATCTTTAAATATAATCCACGAGCTGCCACTGTAAGTTTCCCTATATAGGCGACTATTAAAGTATCCAAAAATAGTTTGGTTATTGTTACTACATGCACAGTTAAAAATTACTTCAAGCAAATGTTTAATATTTTTATCATTAGGTTGAACAAAAAGTTCTGGGAAACTTTTAATCTAATAATTACCAGAATTTGTATTGTATATAGGAGTATTAGTGGTATATCTATAGGAGTTCAAGAATTTTGGCTCCATCCGATTATGGCCTCTTTTGATCAATGCAACATTTTTTCAAAGGCCATCAGTTTGAACTTTAATGAAGTTGAAGAAGCATGTCAAGAGTTTTCCGATTCCAAGGAGCCGCCATGGTGCTTCCAGCAAATCCAGAATCTGGCAAAACGATGGCAGAAAGTCATGGATTATGATGGTCTCTACTTTGAAGGATTGTCTTTGTTGCTTTTGTTGTTAATTTGTGCCTAACAACACAACTTTCACAAATTTCTCAGAACTTTTTGCTCAACCTAATATAGTGTGTTTCTACTTTCTTTTGTCAAGTCATCAAAGATTAGCATTAAATTTCATTGAAAACTTTGCATATTCTACATATAAAAAATGAGGAGAAATTTCTTGAATACTTTAAAGGAACTTTATTTCTATGACTGTATGTGCTATAGTTACACAAATAATGTATAACTCTATGTAGTCAAATGGTAGAACTACAGATCATTTCAACCATTTTATATTACAATATGATTGAAAATAATATTATTATTTTAATTTGTTGCTATTCTTCATATTGCCCTAGCAATTAAAGCTTTACTGAACAATATGGGGTCAAACAGATTCTTTGTTTCTAAAGTTCTTGAAGAATATGTCAAGTATTTCTGTAGATATTTGACAAAATGTCTAAAACTGGATGTATTCAATGCTTTTTGGCCATATAATGTATATTTACTATTAAATGTGATG
This sequence comes from Maratus speculifer, assembly GCA_964019185.1. Taxonomy (NCBI): domain Eukaryota; kingdom Metazoa; phylum Arthropoda; class Arachnida; order Araneae; family Salticidae; genus Maratus; species Maratus speculifer. Next base: position 209,082,960 of record OZ025293.1, on the reverse strand, counting down.
CAGAAGATTATGCAAAATACCAAACACTTAATGATGAACATATTTATATCTAAGACAAATGTAGTAATATGTTTGTTTTCTTTAAACTAAATCATATAATTTATGTAACTATTACTATAGATATTTGGTGACATGCTTTTGTTGAGTATTTTATTAATTCTTTATTTCTCTTGTGTGCATTAACTTTCTTCTTGTTGCTAGTATTATCACTGTTATTTCTTCTTACTTTAAATTAAATTGTCTTTTTTTTCTGTTTAGTAAAGTTAAAAACAGAAGACATGTTCTGAAAGATTGTATGCTTGTGTTTCTAATGCTGCAATCAATTAAAAAATATAATTCAATAAACCCCTTGAAAAAAAATTCCGAAAAACATTTTTCTCCCTTATTGCAACATCTCCCCAGGATACAATTTTAAAGGTATTAACAAACCAAAAATATGCTGAAATCTTCTTAAAATCAATGGTGTAGTTGGTTTTTAAAAATATAGATTTTAATCATTTCAAATACAAAGTTAAACGCAGGTTACTTTGTCCCTCATCTAAAGGATTTGTATTTTGATATGAATTCTCTCCATTTCTGTTAAACATTTTCTCCCTAAAATATGCATATTTCTCAATGAAATTTTAAAAAGGGCTTGGTTTTAGTTATAATCCATTAAAACTTCAAGGAATTCAGGCAATAATATCCATATTTTTGTCATGCTAACAAAACCAACACCAAAGAAAAGAAGAAACCGTTTATGCTGATAGGGAATAATATTAATTTACTAGATCATTCATAGAATTTGTAGGATAGTCAGAAAACACTTTAGTTTTCTGTACGCACATACTTTAGTTCCAAACTCAATTGGGCTAAATTGTAATTTGAATCAGTACATATTTGCTATTTTAAGGATTTCACTTCTAAGACAGAAAAAAATTCCACATTTGTTAATCAACATTGCAGTAAATAAATAAATACAATACCATAAATATTATTAACTTAAAAACAATTGAATTATTAAAAGAAAAAAACTACACATAAATAAATTGAATTATAAAAAAAAGTACTAATTTATAAATCACATTGTTCAACATATTTTTTTTTCTTTAACAATTATAAGGGTTTCTAACTATTTTTAATTTTAAATCAGTTGAATTATTTGAGAAAAAAATTACACATAAATGGATTGAATAATAATAGTAATAAAACTACATTTTACATTGTCCAATCGATTAATTATTTTTTAATTTATACCAATAAAATCTTTCAATATTAAAAACACTCACTGGATGATGCCAGAAAAAACTTTCTAAGGATATAGAATGATAGAAACTTGGCTGCAGTATGTCTGCCTGTTCTAGCAATAATTCCAATGCAGGCTCCCACCAGAAGTAAGGTACAATAAAACCTGCTGAGTTTGAAACACAACCACCAGTGATAAATTCCTCTTTTATGCATGCTCTTTAAATTGAACTAAGCATAATTGCATTTTTTTGGGGGGGGGGGGAGGAGGAGAAAAGAAGCTAAAAGCTTTTTACATTTTTATTATAAACAGGCTTTACTGTATTATAAAATAAATTTGCTGAATAGTATCTTTTTTAAAAACATTATCTTAATCTCATTATCTTATCTCATCATCTTACCTCAACTTTATCTTTTACTTACAATTTTATTATTTCTTTTTCAGTATTACATTTGATGATGTATTTATAATTACTTTTTCATCTAAAGATTTTAAATACAAATTTAAAATATTGAAAACATAATTAAATTTAATTGAATTCATCACTTAATTTTGAATAAAAGATTTTAAAGTGTGACACAAATGAAAAATCAAAACCTTAATCTGAGACTTTATACAGATTTCCAACTGAACAAGCATCAAGTCCTTGTAATTTGCACCATCTCTACCCCTCCCCTTTCTCTACAGATCTGCAATATAAATATCAGGTTTATTTAAGAATATTATTATGAACCTGAGTAATGTTGGGCGGGGCAGCTAGTATATATATTCTACTACAAATGCAAAATATTACAGAATTAAGAGGTAAGAAAAATTAAGAGATGTATTAGAACATATGTTATACATATCATTAGCAGTGGCACAGCCAAGGGAGTGGTTTTGGGGTTAAAACCTCTCCCAGAGCTAAGAAAGATCACTATAATTGCTGCTTATATGAATCAAAACCAAACTTAATACAGCAGACTCCCTCAAATCTGCACTCCTAAAATCCGCAACTCTCTAAAATCCACACATATTTTATGGATGTAAACAATGAAACATTCAGTTCAGATGTAGGTGCAAAATTTGACTTTTTCAGTTTTATATCAATTCCATACATTTTTTAATTTGTAATTTTTGTTAAGGTTATTGAATTCATGATTTTTCATGAAGGAATAATTTATTTCTGAAAAATTAAAGATATTGCTAATATTATTGGTAATCACAATTTTACCAAATTAATATATATATTAATCAAGCTTTTTTAGTTATTAAGTCTGGCTAAACCTGAAATAAAGCTTCAATAATTTATGATCTTGATGTGAATTAGTAATGTGCCTTTCTGAGGCAAGTTTCATTGAATAATTTAGGAAAAAAAGCATTTCATCTTTATAATGAATATTTAATTGTACATTATTGATTATTAATTTGACCTTTGCTTTTAATATGTTTATCATTTTAAAAACTATCTAAATTTTTTTCATTTTAGTTTATCACTTATTTTAATATTTTAACATATTGTAAGCACTCATTATACTTATGATTCCATTATTAATTACATTCAAATTATTTTTTTAAAAAATGTAAAAAAAGCAATGACCAGAAATCCGCAAAACCTCTGGTCCCAAGCTGTGCGGATTTGAGGGAGTCTACTGTATTTAAACTTTTTGGTGTACTTCAGATTCTGCCACTTTATTGAATCTGATTTTATTTAATAAAGGGATTCAATTAAATGGCAAAAAATCTAGTTAAAACTGTAAAAGCACATATTACATGGATTAGTTAAGTAAAAATTGGTTAGTTGAACTAAATCACTTTTCTGAGACATATTATGTTGAAAGAATGATGATTTCCTGCCACACAGATGCTCTTTCAGCTTAAGTATTATACAGCGAGTAGTCTAATTAGTGCTAATTCTATTAACCAGTGATTCAAATAACCAGCAAACACCTTTAACAGAAACTCAACCCCCCCCCCCCTTTGAATTGAATTCTGGCTGCGCCACTGATCATTAGTACAAAATTAAATTTCAATTACAGTGACATTTTGGCGAACAAAGTTTCTGAAAAATCACAGTTGTCATGAAATTTGAAATAATGTGCTTTCTGAATGGTTAATTAAACAAGGATATTTTTTTTTCTTAAAAGATTTTAAATAATTAAATATATAATCAACATTATTCTTCTGGAGTTAAGATCCTTTAAACTATTATTTGATGATAATATTCTTTTAAACAAAGTTTTGAAATGTTGCATTTTTTTTTTCTTTTAGTTCCTCCTGTGATAACAAAACACCCTCTTGACATTATGGTGAATGAAGGAGAAAATGCAGTATTTGAATGTGAATACAATAATACATCATCTGCTGCTGTTGCCTGGTTAAAAGACAGCTCTTATGTGAAAGATACTGGCAACCACATAATCATAAGTGAAGAAAATGGAACCTTACTGATTCGAAATGTTGGACCTTCTGACTCTGGTTCATACCAGTGTGAAGTGCACTCTGAAGAATTCTCTTCTGTACAGTCAAAACAAGCAAATTTGTCAGTTAAAGGTAATTTTCTCTTTTCGTTTCTCCTCCACTTTCTGCATAAAACATACTACTGTATTCTTTGAAATAAATGGACAATGGAGTACTTAGTAAATTACTAATATAGAAACTAAAATTTCTTGCTGAAAGAATACAAGGATGAAAGTAAGAGATTAAATTTTGTTGGCTTATTAACCAATATTTTGAAATGTTGAACAATGAGTACAATGTCGTTTTCATTGTATTCTGAAATACAGTAAATAAAATGTCTCTATTTATTGTCTATTTGGTCTACTTACCATGATAAAAAATAATGCTTAGCATGAAAAGCCGATAAAAAAAAAAAAAAAAAAAGTTAAGATCTGTTTAAAAATTATTTTTTTAATGCATCAAAAAATTCCTGCAAAAGTGTTTGCTGTCCTGATAATTTCTAGTTATTAAATAATAATATGTTTTAACAAAATGTAAGCAATATACGTGTGAAATATTGTTTTAGAAAATATACATTTTTTTACAGAAAAACTGAAGTTCATACCTGCACCAGTTAATCGTAAATTAGAGCTAGGTTCTAATGCAAAAATTTACTGCAAAGCTGGTGGAGCAACACCCCCTGTTGTAAAATGGACCAAGATAGATGCTCGATCTTCAGAATGGCCCCCTCATATTAGAGATGATAACGGCACATTGCATTTCAACAGAGTCTTAAATACTGATACTGGAAAATATATGTGTGTTGCTACAAGCTCTCAAGGAATTATAAATGCAACAATTGATGTTGATGTTATAGGTAAAATTACTAAATCTTACTAAAAGTACAGTTTTATTATTATTATTATTATTATTATATGTTACAGTTTAGAAATTTTATCTCTTTTCTGATTGATACTAGCAAAATGTTATATGAAATTTAAAGTATAGATGTGTAAAGAGCCAAGTCATCAATAACCTTTCGTTTCTAAATGAAGTTTTAATTAATATTTACTACTAATATTGATATCTTAATAACATGTTGTAAAAAAAAATTTGTAAGGATTTTGTTATGAAACATCACAGAAATTCTAGTCTAATAATGCAATTTTAAATTAATTTGTAGTAAACAGACACTGTTTAAATGAAAGCTATCCAATGTAACTGCATAAGAAAAGCATTATGATTTAATTAGCTCTTTCAGTGTCATGTCAATCACTGCTGACTGACACTTAACTGTTTGTTTAGGCCACATCAGTCATCGGTGACTGACAGTCTAAAATATGATATATAAAACTAAAATACAGTCGAAGTTCTATAATCCGTGCACGCTGCAGCCGTTACATTGATTTTTTTTCAATTTTTTATTGCTTGTTTTAAAAAAGTAATTTTTGGATCATGAATTATTAAATTTTCTTAACTGTTTATTTCATTGTTTACATTCATAAAGTAACGCGAATTATAGAAAATTGCAGATTATGGGTGCGCGGATTATAGATCTTCGACTGTATACACATTGGTTTAGGTAACTACTGAAAATTTATTTAAAATTAACTTAACTTTTATTTATTACAGAATTATAGTTTCTTAATAATTACTTAAAACAATATATATTTTTTAATTTTATATCATATTTTACACTATCAGATGTGGCCTAGGTGGAATGATGGAGACCACCATCCCGTCTCTAGGCCCTGTCAGGAGGTGGAATGTTTAGTGTCAGTCACCATGGCACTCAATGTGTTAATTAAAAAGACTGATTTTAATAACTCATGATTTAAATAACTGCAAACTGTGTCATTAGAAACTCAAAACCCATCCTAGAACCAGGGATGTAGTGGAAGATATACGGGGGTATATGCCATATACCCTCTGGTTTTTTTGAAGGAACACAGTATACCCTCTGTTTTGAGCGTATACCCTCTGATTGTTTTTACAACTACACCACTGCCTAGAACCAAATTTTGGCTATGCTACTGACTTCCACTGATTCTTGATCTAGCAATTAAACTTCTGAACATGAAATTTCTTTAGCTTAAACTGTCCGATTTGTAATAATTTTCTTCTTCCTGTAAATTTTAAAGTCTTTAACCTTCAGGCTGATTCACACCATTAAAAAAAACAGATCACCAGAAATTGTACCATTTATGAATAAGTGTATATGAAACATTCTCACATAATTTTGACCTTTTAAATCCCTGAATAATAATTTGAATTTCAGTACATATTCTTGGTGAGCGGTTATTTCTTATATTGGAAAACATTTTATAGCATGACTGTACAACAATATTTGCATTATAAGTAAAAGTTTTGGACAATGTTGGGGGTCCAAATTAGGGATGCACCGGATACTGATTTTACCGGATATCCGGTATCCGATTTGCCTGCCAGATTCGGATATCTGGTACTAAATATGATTTTAGTTATGTGAATCTTTGTTTATTTCTTTATACAATGCCATTTCAAATAATAAATTGCAAACATATTTCACACAATATTATAACATTTTAAATGTATTGAAATATATTTTACAAAAAATATATATCTTTGACTATCAGGACTTAAAATTCAGGTTTTCCCAGGAGGAAAGAGTTTCCCTCATAACATTTGTAAATGCAGGGGAGTTAAACTATATGAGAGGGGTAAAAGTATCTTTTTTTTAACCCTATTATTTTTTACATGTCACTTAGATATTTACAATTTATACGGACATGACAAAATTCCATTGAAATAATTTAAATCAACAACAAAAGATAATTTATCCAAAATGTTAATTTTGATTAAAACAAAGGAAAAGAATCAAGCCTTATATATATCATACCAATTTTTCAATTTTCACTCAATGTTATGAGCAATTAGGGTCATTCCATGCCAAATCAACCAGCGACTCAACCTGACCCTTTCAGATTTCAATGAAATTCTCAGGAATCGTTCTGCCTGATGATATAAATGAGAATATATGTCCATAATATTTTTTTCGCATAAAAATTTCATATTGTTAATTATTTAAATTTTGAAAAATCATCATTTTTTGGCTTGCTTAAATGTTTTTAATTTTGAATTTCTGAAGTTCTATCAAACGTAGAAAATTTTATGACCACTCATTTCAAAGAGGAGTTTATAAGGTTTAATTTGATATGCAAGTTGACTATGTATAGTTAAAATAAATAACATTTAAAGTTTTTTAAAATTTAAAATTTAAAAATTTTTAGATGGTCATTTTTAAAATTTTTGAAAAAATTGTATGTTTGTTGTAATATTATAAGTTTAAAATTCTGAAATTTTTAGAGTGGGATCGTAATGGGATCAGGAGTTATTAAATAAAAGCAAAAATTAGCATTAAAATAGCAATAATAATTCTATTTATTTTGTTATTTGTTTATGATTTGTATGGTAATTTTCAGCTTTTATTTCATAACTCCTGATCCCATTGAGATCCCACTCTAAAAATTTCAGAATTTTAAGCTTATAATATTACAACAAACATACAATTTTTTCAAAAATTTTAAAAATGACCACCTAAAAAAATTTTAAATTAAATTTTTTATTTATTTATTTATTTTAACTATACATAGTCAATTTGCATATCAAATTAAACCTTATAAACTCTTCTTTGAAATGAGTGGTCATAAAATTTTCTATGTTTGATAGAACTTGAGAAATTCAAAATTGAAAATATTTATGCAAGTAAAAAAATGATGATTTTTCAAAATTTAAATAATTAATTGTATGAAAATTTAAAGCGATAAACAAAAAATAAAAATATGCTCTAGTTTATATCATCATAGAGAATGATCCCTGGCAATTTCATTCAAATCAGAAATGGTCAGGTTGAATATTGAATTTTTTGGGTTGATTTGACATGGAATGACCCATTAATAATTGAGTTGCTAAATGAATTTTTTAATTTAGATTTTATTCGATTTTGTGCCGTTTAGAATCTTTTATAGGTTGCACTTTTGAAAACAAAACAGAGCAACTTTTCTAACACATTAAATTATCAAAATACTTGATTATGCTTTTTTCATCTTACTTTTTTTCTTAATTTGGTCAAATTTGATGTGCATTCATTTTTAATTTGCTTGCAACAATAATGCATGTAGGTGATTGTACTGTCAATATCCTTCGATGATTGTATATCACTTAGTGGAATTATCGTCAATACTGTAATCCCTGGCATTTTAGCTAGTTGAATTATGTTCACCTATGCATTGGAATTTTAAACCCATATGAAATTCTGAAAAGGACATAGTCAGTAGATATCTTCTATTACATGAGAAATGGTTTATTTAAAAAAGTCATGTCCTAATTTCTATGAACTACCTTCATCAACTTTTTATTGTTTTTAAATTTGTTTCTTTGAAGTTCATCATCCACATTTTGTTTATGATTCGTCCAGGAATATTAATGTTTAATACATGACGTGCGTAGTGTACAACTCTTATTACATAAATCATGTTTTGATCATCATAAAAATGATATTTTTACTGATTTTCAATAACTCAATGTGAAAATTTAAACATCTTTGTGCAATGGATGTCCGCATTTTATTTATTTTACAAAATTCTTTAAATTTAGAAGAATTTTTATTTGAATAGGAAATAAAAATGTCATTGTTAATAAAGAAGAGTGTAGAAAAGTTACAAATTGGCCAGGTGCAAATTATCGGATATGGAAAAAACCGAATACAAACAGAAACGTCCTATGAAAGATCGTCTTTTAAATCAAAAAAAGAGGTGAGATTATTGAGCCCTTTGATGAAGAAATGTATGATGATTTTGAAACATGAAAAAATCTAATGTTGAACCATTTATTGTAAAAGGCATGTTTTTTTTTCCCAATGTGCAACACAAGATTTAATCTCATTTTGCTTAGTTCTAATTCCAGACTCATGTGATAGAGCTCAAATTCTAGTGACTATTACTGCTTTTTTAGTTATTTCTTGCTTCGGCGCAGGAAAAAAAAAATCACAAAATATGTAAATCAGTCATAGAAAAAAATATGCTGATTTTGTCCACCATGGCAAAAATAAATTTTAAAAAATAATTTTTCAGCTGGACACAGGAAAATAATTGTTAATTTCATCAGAGTGTCACAAAAACAAAAAGGGAAAGTTGCCAATCAGTCGCAGAATAAAATAGCTAAATCTGTCAATCAGTTGAGAGAAATAAATTGTGAAATTTGCCAGTTTGTTTCCAGAAAAAGAAAACTGCAAAATTTTGTGAGATGAGCAAGCAAGAAAATTTTATGTGAAAAATTGCAAAACTTTTCAGTCAAACACAGAAAAACAATCATAAATTTTGTATAATTGTTGTAAAAGCAAACTGTGAGATTTGTCAATCGATAGCGGAAAATATCACGAAAACAGTCAGTTGGACCTGAGACTTGATAGTTATTTCACAAAGAAAAAAAATTCAAAAAGTGATTTTTTTGGAAACAAGAATGTCTTGCCCACAAGATTTTTTAGGGCATGAATCCTAGCATCCCGTGATGGAATTCAAACCCTGTATGGTTATATTAATAAAATTGAATAAAAAATGCAATTCAAACATTTAAATACTCTCTGCTTATTTGTCAATGAACTGCTGATAATTGCTAATAATTTGTACAATGAAATGCTGATAATTTTTAGAAAAATTTTACAAGTTTATTAATATGTCTATAATTGTAAAGTATTTTAACAAAGAAATACATAGCATCTTTTTATAATGTAAACATAAAATGTCTTACTAATATACCAATGGTTCAAGAGTTATCTCTAAACTTAGGTTTAATTGATGATTTTTTTTCATGTTTTAATTATTTAATACTGTTTTACCTTAAACTACATTTAATTTTACTTTGAGTTAAATCACTTTGAAATTTATAAGAAAAAAAAATTACTTTTAATTTTAAACATCTATAATGAAGTCACAAAAACAACTAGTAGTTGGATGCACCAATCCCAAAACTCTCTTCTATTTCATAGATCACAATGTTTCAAAAAATATTTACAAATATTAATACTACTTCAATATTGTTAGTTCAATATTACACCAACTTTGATTTTAACCTAGAATTTATGCTGCAGTCAATTAATTAGATTAAGAATGAGATAATCTCGATCATGACATTTATTAAAATCAATATTTTTTTGTTATTCTGCTTATACATCAGCTGTTTGTGAATAGCCAATTTTAGCAAGATACAAAGTTCTCATTGCTGCACAAACCATCAATTCACGGTATAAAAGGATTATGAAAAAAAAAATTGCAATAAAATGAATATTGCCCAGTTAAACAGATGATATTGAGTTCACAGGCTACGCATACTAATTGTATATTACAGCATCATATTTTCAAGGATTAACGCTGTTCAAAAAACAAATTAAGGGAGGGAATAGCTCCCCCTATTTCCCCTTTTTATACTTAATCATTGAATTCTCTAAACTAACCAGGGATATGCTTTATCACATAAAAAACCCATATTCAAAATTCATAGCAAATTGAATAATTCTTCATAAAAACCCATTTATATAATTTAAAAGGAGTTATCCCCTTTCTTTATACTTAACCATTAAACTTCCAAAACTATTCAGAGATTCGCTTTATCAAAAAGAATGTACATCCAAAATATAAAGCAAATCGGATAATTCTGCATAAAAACTCATTTATCAAATTTAAGGGGGGTTGGAGTAATCGCCCGTATCCCTTTTATGCTTAACAAAATATCCCACAGCTAATTAGGGAAGCATCTTATCAATATGAACCTGTATCCAAATATTAAAGCAAATCAGTTAATTCTGCAAAAATCATTTACCCAAATTAAGAGGGATAGTCCCACCTATCCCTGATTTATACTTATCCAATGAACTCCCCAAAAAAAAATCATGGAAGTGCTTTATCACAATGAACCTATACTCAAATTTTGAAGCAAATCGGTAAATTCTGCATGAAAAAGCCATTAAACTAAATTAAGGGGGGGGGAACTCCCATTTCCCCCCCTCTTAGATTTATACAATGAACTCGCAAAACTGATCATGGAGGTGTCCTCATCAGAATATCCTTGTCTAAAATTCGAATGAAATCTGATAAATCCACATGAAAAACCCATTTATCGAACTTAAGGGTGGGGGATTAGCCCCCATGCTCCTCTTTACACAGGGTGAGTCATAAATATCGAAACAATAGGCTATCTCCTTAAATATTGCCCCTAGACCCATACTTCCAATTGCAAAATTTCATCAAAAAAGGTAAATTTTTCGATAAGATGAGTTGCAACTCCATGGGGGGTCTCTTTTAAAAAATACAAAAATTAAATTTTTATACGGCCCCCAGGGGATAAAACTTCCAATTAGAAAATTTTTCCTTATCCATTCCTGAATTGAACAAAAAAAAGTTCATCTTGATATCTTCAAAACTCAGAGAGTTATGACAATTTTAATAAATCGTAAGGTTTCAAGGGATTAGACACAAATTGAAATGCGTGTAATTGAAGAAACAATGTTGCTGTAAGTTGTCCAGGAAACATTTATTTTATGTATTTATGTATAGAGTTAGAATTTGGAATGTTTTGTGATAATTAACCACATAATTTGTAAGATTATCGCATCATAAGCTTTCTTAATAAAATATTTTGAGTAAATTAAAATTGTCATAACTCATACTATTATTTGTTGCATTGATTTTTTTTTTTTTTTTGATTAAATAAAAATGTCTGATTTTCAATTTTGATTCAGCATTTTAAATAATATTTTTTTTAAATAAAAGTATTTAAAGTAGCAATTTTTTGTAAACAACTCATATTTTTAAAGGTAAATTTTCTGAGGTGAAAACTTCTTTCGACGTGTTGGGCTTTTTTTTTTTTTTTTTTTTTTTTTTTTTTTTTTTTGAGGTGGTTTTGTTGAGGTGTTTGCGGGACTGTTACCGTAAACGACGGTTATAAAACCAATGGTTTAAAAATGAGAAATACTGAAATATAAACATCTGATGCAGAAAAGTGCATTTAGTTTTAAACAAAGATGGGCTCCTAATGTTTAAATGCTTTTTAAAAGTTTCTAGGTGATTCGTCTTGCATAGTTTCGATTTCGGATTTTGTTTAAGTTTTGCAATTCTCACCTTCTTTAATTACTATTTAAATGCATCAATTGATTTAAGCCTCATTTTTTTTTATCACACCGATTTCAATTTTTTCATTGTTTTATCCCTGTCAACTTCACATTTTTCTTGTTAAAATTGCTATTACATGATGCGTAAAAGGTGCCTCTAATTACGGGCCTCCAAACTGGTAGATTGTAGGTGCTGGGTTCGAACCCTGGATTTCTTTGCATAAATATGGGTTAGGTTCCCTTAAAAAAGACCCTCACGGAGGGTAACCTTCCCCACATGGGCTATATCCCTATTGTAGATAAATGGCCGGCATAAAAAAAAAAAAATCCCAAGGTTGTTAACCGCTCTCAAAGGCCGCTGCTTTTTTTTTTTTTTTTTCATTTTTTAGAGTTTAACATACAGTTTTCAGTTAAACTACAAATACATTCTAAATTTTGTTTAACTTGCAAATCAATTATCCACTTTAAAACAAGAACAGGTGTTTAATGAATCTTTGGCATATTTAATTTAAACGTTCTAAGTTGAAATTATTCAATTGAATTTCTTTAAAAAATTTTGGTTCAAACGCATTAAACCTTGATCAATTAAATACACTTATAACGAAATATTAGTGGGAGCTTAGCATAAAAAAAATACGCAACAGAAATGTTATACTCTTAAACTTTAACATTCGAATAGATATTTTTGTTTTTTAAATGCCGTTTGGAATAAATAAACTACTCAGATGTAGCAAACGGAGGACTCTAAAGATACAAAATTCCATGCATTAGTACTTGATATCACTGAAATCTTGTAAATTATACAAAATTCATTGTAAAAGCACCACCCGAAAGATGATTGATACAAAAATGTAAACAAAACCAATTCATGTCAAGAAGCAACAGAATCTGACTTTTTATGGAAATTCCTGCATTAGTTCTTAAGGTAGAGCTATTGCAGAAAACGTAACAAAATCAGTGTTGCAGCGCCACACGTGGAGCTATATACAACAAAATACAAACAACATTAATTCATGTCAAGGTCTAACTGAATCTTAAGATCGATGATATTCCTTGCATTAATTCTGGAGATACAGCTATCGCGGAAATCACACAAAAGCCTTTACAGTAGGGTCACCTCTTAAGCGATTCACACCAAAAACTAATCAGCACCAATTTATATCAAGGACTAAGTAAATATAATTTTTTATTAAATTCCATGGATGTTTTTGAGACAGCGCACTCACAAAATTTATGTCATATACAAAGACAAAGATACAGGAGCAGTGACTCACAGACAGACGTTGTGTAAAAATACGTTTTTCGGTATACCTGAGCCATAAAATGTGTGAATCCATTGAAAACTGGAATTCAAAATTTTCATGAATCCAATACTTTTCTCTTGTAAAGATAGAAAAAAGGAATAATAGGTTTAAAACCACATAAATCTTGAAGCTGAATAGTAAAAACTAGATTTTTGAAATTATTTCTGTGTAATTTATTAAAATATATTTCCATTAACATTAAAATATATTCCATATGATTCAGTTAATAGAAGTGTCATTATCGCTATTACTATTTTTACTAAACTTATTGCCTGCGGCAATATGTTTTAAAGACACGTTTGATGGGAGTTAAATTAATATCACTTAATTTAATAATACTTTTAATAAATGTTTAATAAGACAGTCCGGCCAATGGGTCATGCCAATTACGTGTCTGACGCTAAGCTCGAGTTAATTCAGACATCTAGCATATTTCAAGGAAGTTTAAAGCAAAAACCTGTATGCTTTTATTTTATATCCAAAAGTTAAAGTATTGTTTTGGATTGACATTTAATAATGCATAAATTAATGGTCGATCCCTAAATTGTATTTCAAATGAACTGATATCGCTGTGCTCAGAGGTATACTTAAGTGGTGTAAGTCACGAATTTTGGAAAATTTTGGATTTTAATATCTTTCAGAGATTTGTAGATATCGAGATGAATTTTTTTTTGTTTGTTTGATTCAGGAATGGATAAGGAAAAAATTTATAATTGGAAGTTTTATCCTCTGGGGGCCGTATAAAAATTTAATTTTCGTATTTTTTAAAATAGACCTCCCCCCCCCCCCATGGAGTTGCAACTTATCAAAAAATTTACCTTTTTTGATGAAACTTTGCAATTGGAAGTATGGGTCTAAGGGCAATATTTAAGGAGATAGCCTATTGTTTCGATATTTATGACTCACCCTGTACTTATCCAATGAACTCACAAAACTAATCATGGTGGTGCGCTCATCAGAATGATCTTATGTCTAAAATTTGAATGAAATCTGCTTGAAAAACCCTTTTATCGAAATTAAGGGTGGAGAAATAGCCCCCCTGCCTCTTTATACTTATCCAATGAACACCTAATACCAATCACAGAGGCGCCTCATCCGAATGATCTTATATTTAAATTTTGAACGAAAACTGATTATTCTGCATTATAGTATTTCATCTTTTGCTTTATAAACAAAAGTTTTTAGGCATTGTTTGGGATCAAACTATTACTGTTATTCATCTATATTTGCTTTGCTGCATTCTGTAGGATATCTGATAGAAAAGTCTGATATCCGGTGATTGTGATTCAGATATCCAATGATATTTCGGATATTGGCCGGATATCCGGTACATCCCTAGTCCAAATATACCACAAAATTCCTTACTGTCCCATGTCCCTGATTCTAATCTTTAAGTTTGGAGCTGCATGTATAAAAATGGTCCAAAAAAATTAATTTGATGCAATTTATTTCCAAACCTGGGACTGTTGTTTTATATAAATATGTAACAAAAATATTAACATGCACAATTTTTATGGTTGTTATTACTTTTTGAATTCTGTCCATGGATTTTAGATTTTTTTTTTTTTTTTTTTTTTTTTTTTTACCATCCCTTTTGCTAAAATTATACAGAAAATTACTTCAGGTGCAACCACAGAATTTTTATGATTTTTTTCTCGTGCAGAAGTATGCTAGAGAAAGAATGGTTAAAATTCTTTAACAGGAAATTTACAGCAGAATTTCAATCAACATTTAAATATCAATTTCAAGCATTGTGGCTTTATTGGTAGTCTTATTGTCTCCGAGGTTTATTTTTTCACTTTAAAATTTAATCCAATGTAAATAATTGTTTCTAATATCAATGAAAATTGTGGCTATCACTTTGTCTTAACATGATTTATCTAAATATAGATGGTAATTTTCCTTGCTGTCCCTTTTTTTTCCTTACCATCCCTTCCTTAACACTCGTTTAAGAAAACATTATACCAAATTTTGTACTAAAAATGCTACAATGTTATTATTTTTTATTTAAATGTTCTGTGGGTACTATAAAAATTCATTATAAGTAAAAATTTAAAAAAAAAAATAAAAAATCAGAGGTAAAATGTCAAAAGGACAGTAAGGGAAATAAAACTTGTCAGTTTAACTTAAACCTCAGTTAAATAAAAATTGTCACTGCTGACTGTTTTTTCTTTATTTTGAATCATTAAGCCATTTGTCGATGAGTTTTGAATGAAGTTTTATTAAATTTAATTTCATCAGACTTTTATTCCTGAATTTAAAATTTTTGTGAGAATGTCTCATATCTGTCTGCTGTATCCCATATTTGAAATAAAATACATCTTTAGTTTTTACATTTTTAAAATGAAACAAATTATTTTTCAGTTATCTTTTGCTTGCTGATTTTCATAGCATTCTGGATAATGGGTTTCACACTGTTTAAACATAAATGAAAAATGAACATATTTGAGCTGTGAACAGTATATAATGTCAATCTAATTACATGAATCCTCTCAAATAATTTTGAATCATTGATTGATTCATTTTATTGATCTTTTCTTCCCTGTCAATATTTTATTTTTATACTTAGCATATAACATGCACCTATAACTTCTAACTTTCAAATATGTACATTACATACCAGAATCTACAGTGTATATATACATATATATCTTATATATATATTTCATTTTAGTTATGCCAAAATTTAGTGTTCAGCCATCTGACACTGTTGCAAATGAAGGTGAACCAGTAATTTTACATTGTTTGGCTGAAGGAGACCCAACTCCTATCATTCAGTGGGATAGAAATAATGAATTGAATGGCTTTAACTCTCAGCGCTTCCGGGTACTTGAAAATGGGTCTTTGTTTGCATCTGAAATTCATGCTGATGATGAAGGAAAATATGGTTGTACTGCTGGGAACAGTGGAGGTCTACGAAGACATGAAGTTAGCCTTACTGTGAATGGTATATCTCTAACAACTATTATTTTAAGTATTTTTAAAGCATTTTTATCATAAAAACATGCATTCTATATTTTTTAAATTATGTTTTATGAATTTTGATAAATTTTTTATTTAATAATAAATATCGTAGAATTTTGTTACAATGAATGTCGTTTTAATGAAATTTTTAGATAAATAAACATTATTTGGATTGTTAAAAAAAACCTTTTATTCTATTTCAATAAAAATATTCTCTTTAATGAATTTTTCAGTATAGCAAATTTAATCACTGTTCCCCAGAGATTCATTGTAACAAGATTTTACTGTGTAGCAAAGAGTCTCTAATTCATGCTGTATGAGTAAATGCAAAAATAAATAAATTCTTACAAAAATTTCTTTATTAACAATAAAGCGATCGTTAATAATAATTGCTTTATTATTGCTTTGTAATGCCTTCAGGGAGGACATTTCAAAGCAAAATAACCTAAATTATCATTTCTCTTGTACAAGAGAAACTTTACACAGACTGCATTGGTTTCAAATTCTCAAACAGTACAGTGCTAAAATTTAATTTTATGACCATCATGTTAAATAGTGGGTTAAGTGTGCTCTTTCAGACTGCTTTGATCCTAGAAGCTCAAATAAAATGTCAAAAGTGGTTGATAGTATTTGAAAAAATGAAAGTAGGTATAATTTTCAATATGCTGGCAACCTCTCTTGAGGAATTATTTAATATACAGTCATAAAGAACTCTATATAAATTAAAAATTTTCTTTTATTCATGCAGTAATTAAAATTGAAATTATAGCTGTTGTTCTCATCATGGCCGGATTAAGGGGGGGGCTAAGGGGACTGCAGCCCCGGGCCCCAACCAGTCAGGGGGCCTCAAGCAGAGGCTTAAGTTGTACCAAAGTTTCGTTTAAAACAATTACAGGGGTGTAAGAGCTGCGCGAAATCGCCGTTTTTTTACAACTAAACTTGAATTGCCATTTGACGTCATTGCTGTCTGTATCTCCGAAAATTTCCAGGTTTAACAAAAATGGCGATGAAAACGAAATAAAAAGGGTTGCGTAAAAAAAGCGCGAATTTCTTCAAAAAAAGAACGGATTTAATCAAGATCACGGAAAAGCACAATTTCCTTCAAAAGGCCGTGGAAAAAGCGTTAATTTCGTCAAAAGGTCGCGGAAAAAGCGTGAATTTCGTCAAAGGATGGCCCAAAAAACCGCTATTTTGGCAAAGAATCGTAAAAAAAATGCAAATTTCATCAAAGGGAGGAAAGAGAAAACGCAATTTTCCTTAAAAGATTGCAGAAAAAGTGCAAATATAATCAAGAGTTCGCGGAAAAAGAGCAAAATTTACCAAATCATCGGGAAAAAACGCGAATTTCGTCAAAGGGCCGTGAAAAAACACAAGTTTTGCGAAAGAATAGCGAAAAAAAGTAAATTTTGTCAAAGTGTGGTGGGAAAAGAAAGAATTTCTTGAAAAGTTCTTGGGAAAAAGCGCAAATTTTGTCAAAGGATCGCGAAAAAACGTGAATTTTGACAAAGAATCTCGGAAAATTGCGAATTTCTTCAAGGGTTTGGCAAAAAAATGTAAACTTTGAGAAAGAATGGCGAAAAAAACAGAAATTTTGTCAAAATGCGGCAGAAAAGTGAGAATTTTTTGAAAAGTTCGTAGGAAAAAGTGCAAATTTAGTGAAAAGATCGTGGAAAAAAGAGCGAATTTTGACAAAGAACCGTTAAAAAACGCAAATTTCGTCAAAGGATTGCCAAAAAAAATGCGAATTTTGAGAAAGAACCGAGAAAAAAAAGCGCGAATTTTGTCAAAAAGTGGCAGAAAAAGCGCAAATTTCACAAAAAATTTGCGAAAAAAGCGCAAATTTAGTCAAAAGAGCCAAAAGTGTCGCGTCGAAAATAAGTGAATTTTGACAAAAAACCGAAAAAAGGCGCGAATTTTGACAGAAATCCACAAAAAACACAAATTTCGTCAAAGGATGGCAGAAAAAGCGCGAATTACTTGAAAAGCACAAATTTAGTCAAAAGATCGCGGAAAAGAGGGAAGTTTGTCAAAGAGACGCGGAAAAAGTGTAAATTTCTACAGAGGATCGCTTGAAAAAAACGCGGATTTCGTCAAAGAATCGCTAAAAAAAACATGAATTTTGGCAGAGAATCGCTGAAAAAAACGCGAATTTCATCATAGAATGGCAGGAAAAACGCAAATTTCAGAAAAAAAATCACAGGAAAACTGCAAATTTTGTCAAAAGGTCGCGAAAAAAAGGCGAATCTAAAAACACCATTAAAGATAACAAAGAAAAAAAAAGATTAACATTATATATTCAAAATCTAAGATTTGTATTTTAGAATTAAAAAACAAAACAAAGGTGTGTGTGTGTATTTGAGGAGGGGTTGACATTCAGTATCGTGGTAGGAGGCTTAAGATTTCCAATAGCGTAAGGAGGGGGGGGGGGGCAAAATTCCCAGTAGCCCCGGGCCCCAGAAGTGCTTAATCCGGCCCTGGTTCTCATTTTTCTACATTTTTAATTTTTTCATCTGTATATAATAGACAAAAAACTTTGAAAAAAAACAATATTTTATGATTGTAAGAAATTTATAATTAATAATTTTTAGAAGAATAAAAGTTATTGAAGTTTAAAAAATAATGTGTGTTCATGATAATGTATGTATGAGTTTTATAACCATCTATATAATCTTTATGATGATAATTGTTCGGGAAAATTTTCCAACTTAAGCAAACTTATTTGAAAAAACTAACAAGGTTGTTTAGAATTTTCTTTGAAAGAGCTAAGAAAAAAATTATAGCATTTGTGAAACCAAAGAATCTTCTGCTAGATTACACTAATTTATGAAATGTAATGAAGCTGAGATTGCTGTACTTTACCTTTAAACTAATCCCAAAAGCACTGTCTTGTTTAATTTTATGCTTGCCTTCTCTTGTCCCTATATTGTTAATTTTTAGTTTAATAATATATTGTGTATTATTTATGATATATGAATTTCTCATCCACAGTTTAAAATGTTTCTTTCTTTATTTATAAATTAGCAAGGGAATTCAATACCAACCGCATTGATAGAGGTGGATTTGGAAATGAAGGAGAAAATACTATGACAAAAACTGTTGCTATAACACTTGGTGCTGCTGGTGTTTACATAGTTCTTGTTGTTGGCCTTATGATGTGGTGCCGTTATCGAAGAGCTAGAAGGAAAGCACTTATGTTAGCTCAAGCTACTGTTGATGGTAAAACATTTTCACTTTCACTTAATTGTATGCTTCATATTACAACAAAAGGTGAAACATGTTATAGATATTAAATGTATAAAAGTTTAATATCTACAGTAGTTAACTTAAGTAAAATTGTAGAAACTATACAACTAACATATGAATTAACTTTGAATTCACTTCATAGATTCAAAATAATCCTTGTTGAAAATGAAAAGCTATTTATAGTGGAAGTAAAAATTTTAAATGCAATTTTTAAAAAAATGCAATCTATACATAAATGATGACATTATTTTTCTACTACTAAAATGCATTTAAATATTGCAACTTTTTACATTATTTTCTTAATTAATCGTTACTTATTATATTAACAAAGGAAAAAAAAAAAGCTATATTTTTCACCATATTCTATTTATGAATTTTTCTGTCTGTATATCTATTTTCTAACTTTCATAAAAAAAATTAAAAAAATTCAGAATTTTGCAAAATATTATGGCTGTTAGTTTTAATGACTGTGTTTCCTTTCAAAATTGCCATTACATTATGACACAATTTAGTTATTATTTTTATTTACATTAGAAGTAAATTTTAGTGATTTTATAATTTTCATATTCTAAATACTTTTTCAATTTTAACTTTTTTGTATGATTTTCATATAAATTCTACAAAATTTGTAAAACTGGTACTGTTAAATCAATGATTCTTGAAATTTGTTCAGTAGCAGCTGGAAGTTCATTAAGAGAAGATTCAGGAGAATATTATAAAAAATTATCATATCAAAATTATCATTATCAATATGATGCCCAAAAGTTTTTTGATTGGTTCAGATGAAATACACATCGGCCAATCAAAAACAGTAATATTTTTAGAGTTACACCAAGTTTTTGTTTTGTATGAAACATCAATGGACACATTATCTTGCTTAAATACATACTTTGGATTAGCTAACAGTTCCCCAAATGGCTTTAAATTGTTTCTCGGATGTATGTGTGTAGTCTTGTGCTATGTTGCAACCATTGAGGAACTCTAGACATGCTAGAGCATTAAAGCAAAGTGGATTCCAAATCATAGAGTCACCTCCTTGTTGATGATTTAAAAAAGTCCAAGACTATTTACGCAAGTCGTACCAATAGCATGCCCACCCATCTGGATTATCCAAATTACGCTTTTTTTACCTCATTGAATATCACAGTACATCACTTGTGTCCATATGACATATGTTTGTGAGCTCACTGCATTCTCAGCAATTTGTAGTGAGATTTCAAAGCTGGTTGTTTTATCATTTTCATGTAAACTAATTTTTTTCTTTCTTTAATTCATCTATGAATCGTTTCTGTTGATGCAGAAAGTCCTGACTAATTTTTAATGGGACTAGCAATCATTGTTTGTTTAAATGCAAGTTTATTGATCCTTCTATCATCTCCTTTTCTGGTCACACGAGGCCTTCCAGATCTATATTTTGCTCTGAAAGAGTCACCCTTAGACAATACTTGATAAGACAGACTTTTTTGGACAATTCAAATTATCAAATTATTCAAATTATTAATAAATTTATGAAACAGTCTTCCCTTTCAATTTTAGCTCCCATTCTTCAATTACTTTATCTGACCAAATATTTCTAGCTCACAGGATCTTCAATAACCGATGCTATTGAGAGAAGCACTTAGAAACTTCATGCATGTGACGTGTTAAATTTGAAATTAGCATTTTTCCCTGAATAGTTGCCAAAAATCAACAAAAGTGTCTAAACTTTTGTGAATTTCACTTTTTTTAGTAAAATTACATATTTTCTTATATTAAAACTATTATTTCCATTTTAAAATATTTAAAATATATTTAAAAATATGTATAGCCATTTGTATAAAACAAGAGTTTGTAATTTTTCATTTAAAGGTTAAATATCACCAGTGTCTGAACTTCTGCTGAGCACTGTATAAATTTTCAATTTAAGTAAAGCAATAAATAATGAAATGTTTCTTAAATTCTTTACACTGTAGTTATCTGATGTTTATTATTAAAAATATTTAAACACTGAAACAAATTTTGAAGGAAATGCAACTTTATGACTGAAAACCTTATCATATATTAAACTAAAGAATTTAGAAAATTTCAGTTTAAAGTACTTATGTCAATTCATAGAATCTTGATATAAATTATCAAAAAATTTCTGTGGCTCATCTAATGACATGTCATGGTGTACCAGTGTATCATGGCACACAGGTTAAGAACTAATAACTTAAATGTTGTTTAAACTAAAGTATATTGAAAATATGAAAGGCATTTGTGCCATAATCATTTGTGCCAAGTCTCTTTCATTGAATGTGGTTTGTACATATTTTTAATAAGTATTATTAATAATTTGTATATAATTAATAATTTTTGTCGTTCATAGTTTCATTTATAATTTTTTTTTAATACTTTAATGTGACTAACATGTTTTTATTTGCATAATATTTTTATGTCTTCATCAAAAATAAAAAATAAAATTCTCAAAATTTCTATTGAATATTTCTTAAATTCTATATGCACTTTGGAATTTTTGGCTCAACAAAAGTAAAAATAATACGTCTGTATATATGTGAACATATACATATATATGTATGTATCTGAAAGGTATTAAAACCCCATGTTAAATCTAAAGTTTAATTCTGAATCTGTTCCTGGAAAGCAAAGGCGGGTCTGGAGAGTCCTCAAGGCGGGGGGGGGGGGGGGGGGGGACGATTTTAGAAATTTGGAGACTCAACTTTAATGCATGTGTCGGGGCTAATGTTTTCACTGCGGGTCATGTTGCTTTTATTTTTTGCTGCAGGTCGGGTCTGGGTCCGGTTGACTTCTAGTTTTTGATGTGGGTCGGGTTTGGGTCCGGTTGACTTCCTTTTTTGCTGCTGGTCAGGTTAACTAATGTTTTATGTATATGTTGTGGATCGCATTAGCAGGATTAGCAGGTGTTTTTATTCAGAAACTATGGCGCTATCCATTTTTTGATAAGCAGTTTAAGAAAATACTGTGAAAATTATTGTTTTGAGAAACAATTTCTGGAAGCAACAGCATGAAAAGGTAGAAAAATCTGCAATCATCAGGTGTGCGAAGAGAAAACTGCGCCCAGGGGAAAGCGTCCTTTTGTGGCATCCTCCGACCCAACTTTTTCTGGTAACAGGCCAAAAATTATGCTGGTAGCATAAATTTGGCGCCCCCTAAATTTCCACGCCCGGGCCGACAACATCCTTCACACACACACCCCCCCCCTCGCACACTGCTGCATATTGTCTGTCCTACACATCTTGAGAACAATTAAGTCTAGTTCCAGCCCGGCTCATCCAAATGTAGAAAAACAATGCAAGCTTGATCTCGGCCGGTACAAGCCTGCTAAAAAAAAATATTAAACCCGGTTTACACACAATATAATTCTCCGATGCTGATCTCTACATTGTAAAAGTTGCATTTTTGTATTGATGTTGCCAAACTAGTATCGGCTGGTGACGCACATTTATACTTATTCTCATTAAACCCATATAATTGAAAATATATGGTCATATAATATATGCTCATATTTAAACCTTCCTGCTTAAATCGTTATAAAGGGCCAGTGAGGCCGCTAATTTTTTTTATGGGCTTGGCCCATATGGCCCTTCATTTTTTTTGCCTGCTCGGCCCGTTTATTTTGTTTATTGGCCTGGCCTGTTGGAAAAATTATTCTAATTTTACAGGCCCGTTACAAAATTCGGTACAATTTCGCAGACTTGGCCAGGCCCGGACACGTGAATACATCTAGGCTGGTTCTGACACGGACCAAAATTTAACTTTCATTCCGAGCCAAACCCCAACCAGGGAAAGTTTGGTCAGTGCGGACTAGAGATAAATTCAGGCTCTTATTCCACAGCCCGGTCCCGCCTGAGCCAGAAACATTTTGCGACATCAAGAGCAAAAGCCCGATGATGAAAATATACAGTAGAAAAAAATTGCATAATACTTATAAAAAATGCCCCAAAAGTAATTATAATTTTAAAGCTATTTTTTATATAAAAAAAAGGCTATTAAACAAAAAATTAAATTTAATATTATCAAAAGAACAGTTTGGTATAAAATAAAAATATACTTTACGCATAAAAGGATCCTCATATTTTATTTCTGTTTCAGTTAGAAAATATTATGGACAATGGACATGTTAATGAAGTGTGTTTCATGAATAAATGTATGGAACCTGTAGAAAATAATGTCTATTATCTGTCGAATCGAACAACATTTTTAAATTTTCTGTAAAAAATGCACATTTTTAACTATAACCATTTCATTCTTCATAACAAGCCTTCGTTATAGGCACGACCCAGAAAATAACCTCAAATTAAAATTTTTATAGTTCAATAGTTTTTTAGGAACAGAAGAAACACTACTCGATCGAAAGAATATGGTAAATACATTTACTTACCGCTACAGCATTAGCAGAAATCCCAAAAGAAATGATAATTACTACAGTTACAGTAAAACCCCAATAATTCGGATTAATTGGAACCAGAATCAATCCGTATTATCGAAAATACGAATTATCTGGAGAATTGGAGAAAAATGAAATAAAACAAAACATACTTACAGAAAATTACCTTTATGTCAAACTTATTGAATATTTATAGGCAGTAAAAATGTTCACTTCACTTAATTCTACCGAAAATATTTCAGAAAAAGTTATTTTTTTAAATTCTGAATACAATGATGAAGCATGGTTATGTTATGGAAATTAGCCAATCGCTTCTCAAACTTAAAAAAAATTACCAAACCGATCCGAATTATCTGGAGATCCGGATTTACGGGGTCTGAATTAGCAGAGTTCTACTGTATTTCCATATGAAAAGCAATTACGAATGTATACGTTGCATACACTAGAAATTTAAATTATTCGGTAACCACAAAATAAAATCAAAAGAAAATATTCTTTTCACGTTAGATGTCTAAGTAATAAAAATAATAAACGATCCAATTGCAAAATAATCTGTGCCACTAAAAAAATCGAATTAAAAACAAATTCATTATTCCCACCTTTTTTCGTAGGCACCAGATCGTCGGCAATGCTTGAACATAAATTTACAAAAGGAGATATGACTTTTTTTTTTTTTAAATAGCAGTCAAATACTAAAATAGAAAAAAAATGTGCTTCACTTTCATTTTTGTCAAAATAGCAAGACATTGATTTGAAAAGGAATAAGTACTAATTTTTAAGGGGAAAAAAGTTTTTTACATTTTTCTGTTCATCGATAAATAAAATTTTCAGATATCAGAAAAAATGAGTCCGAATCAGTAGACCAGCATAAAAACAGAGCACGATCTCGTATCGGACACAGGCTAAGTCTGAACCTGTGTCATTTCTAGAAGAATGACTCCAGGCCAGACTCGATCTGGAAGAAAATCTAAGTCAGGCTCAACCCAAATCTGCAAAAAAATAATGATCATGATAATATCAAATAAATGACGGCCGAGTTCTGAATGCGGTAAGACCAGACACAGTCCGAGCCTAGCGAACTTAAAAAGGCATGGCCCGAGGGGAGGGGGGCCGCCGGATTCTAGTTAGGATCTAACTCATTTCTTGCAAGGATGCATGTATTTTTGAGAAACTCTTATTAGCCAAGAAGTGAAGACGATCGCCCCCTCAGACCCGCCATTGGGCTTGACCCAAATCTGTAGAAAAATAATGATCATGATATGGCCCGATTCTGAAAGCAAGAAAACCTGACCCAGCCTGAGCCTCACGAAATTAAAAAGGCACCGCCCGGGGCGGGGGAAGGATGCATGTATTTTTAGTAAACTTTTATTAGCCCAAGGGGGGGTGATTGCTCTTTTGCCCCCAACCCCTACTCATATCCTCCATTGCTTCTCCCCCCTTATGGCTGGTTCGATCCCAGACCGAGCATTTACCTCAAGGAAGAACGAAATCTACACCAGGCCCGCCCTGAAAAGAAAAGTATGGCTCGATCCTGCTCTACAGGAGAAAGTAAGACTCGACCTGCTGCAGTTCTAAAACTGTAAGACCTGACCCAGACTTAAAAATGGCGCGGTCTGAGTCAGGCCGCGCCAGTCTCAAGTTTAAGTCCAATCCTTTTTCCGTGCAGGCATCTAATATTGTTTTTCAGACCCTATAATGGGCTCTGGGGGGGGGCGATCCCCCCCCCCCTTAGATCCGCCATTGCTGGAAAGTTGCTTTCTTGTCCAAGCAAATTTTAGTTTCAGCTATTAAATTCTATCCAACTTTTAGATTCAAAATAAGTGCTATATGTAAGAATCTATTGTTTGTATTGCAGCCAGGCTTGGACAACCTTTGCTCACAGTCACAGATCTTGGCACCTATCAAAAGCCATTACATCAATTAAGTTAAAGTTTTCTCACATTTATCATATTCACCCACTGATGGAAAATATTACAAATACTGAATCAAAAAGCAAGAGCACACATGGCAAAGGCAGATTTTTGTAGATTTTAAATTTATATTTATTTGGTGACCATCTAATTTTAAATAATATGGTCCTCAAGGCCTCCTCTGAAAATGATCAGACTCTCATGATTGTGACTGTGTCTTTCAACTGTTAATAAAATAGTTCACTCTATCATGAGATTATGTGTGAAATAATTTTTACCTGCCAATATTTTATATATCTACAACCCTTGGCAAAAAGTTTTCGATCATTGCATCAACACTCCCATTTTTTGTAAGAAAAGATTATTTATTCTCACTGCATAAAAATTAAACGATATTAGTGATAATACATTTGTATTATACGTAATGAACAACAATATGAAATAAAGAGAAATCATTATACATCAATTTAAAAACAGAAAAATTGTGATTGAAATTTAATCACCAAAGAAAAAATTATCTGATCATGCTTAGATTTGGAAAAAAATAACCAATCACTGTAATCAATATTTCGTAAATCCACTCTTATTTCGGATGACAGCGAAAATTCTTAATGGCATGGACTCAATAAGATTTTTACAGACATTGGAAGTAACTTCACACCAGCATTCCCTTATATCTTTACACAGTTCTATGGCATCTGTAATTCGTCGAAAATCGATTTTTCTTTTTAATATATTCCACAGATTTTCGATGGATTAAGATCCAGACTATTGGGTGGCCAAGTGATGGTTTGAATTAGTATATTATCTACATTTTATAGAAATTTCTTCACTGATTTGGTGAGTTGGGAAGCTGCGTTGTCATCTTGAAATAAGAATTCATTTTGATCTCTGACAATTGATCGACGCTAAGAATCAGAAAATTGCCTAAAATATCAATGTAAACCTCACAGTTTATTGTACGTAACACAATACACAACTTACTGACACCTTGTAATGACATATATTTCCAAACTGTAAATGAAGTGAAATCTTAGTCCTCATATTGACACATTTATCATTGAACTTCTCACCAGCTCTCTTTTAAACAAATGTTCCACAGTCATCACCTGTTCCAAGAGATATGCGCAATTCATCGCTAAAAATAACTTTATTCCATTATCCAGTGGCCAGTGTATATGTTTTTTACGCCATTACAATCGTTCTTTGCTATGCTTCTTTTTCAAGTAAGGTTTCGTTTTAGCTTTTGAGAATTTAAATTCTGCTGCATTTAGCCGATTACGTTCAATGTGGTCACATACCTTTACATTATATTTAGACCATTCGGCATTGAGTTTTTTTTAAGTTGCTCGCCACTTTCTTTTCGCTATTTCTTTAAGTTTTCTGTCCTCTTTAGGCGTTTTCATTCGTGCACATTTACACCGAGGTAAATTTTCAATGCTGTTAGTCAACTATATTTTTCTCGAATATTGCATACCATACTCTGAGCACAGTTTAATAAAACAGCTACTTTCCTTTGTGAATTTTCCTCTTGCAACAGTTTATTCATGCAAATTTTGAAAACTTGAGACAGTTTATTTACATGAGCTATTGTCCAGCACCTCAGAGCTGCTTTTGGTCTTGCAGCTGCAAGATTTCTTCTTTTAAATAATATTCAGATATTGTACGCATGCTCAGGCACCCCTATCTGTCTTCAACATGCAAATTTCAAACCTATTTCCTCAGTGATCAATTATTATTTTCCAAGTTCCATCTTGATCGGATAATTTTTTCTCACGAGGTAACTTTTTCGCGTGCAGTATAATTATAAATTATATTATTGTTATACTGAATTCACTTTTCATTTATATTTTAATACATATTCTTTTATGTGCCATATGGTAAAACGCCCCTATGCTCATGAATCGCAAAATATATGCTTCGAAATGCAAAAATTAGAAACTTGATAACACTGATCGAAAACTTTTTGCCAAGGGTTGTATATATGAATATGTGTGTGTAGATATAAGATTAAAAATTTTATTACTTTTTGTTTACCTTTTAGCTGAAAATAGTGAAATTATTCATGATATGGAGATGAAAGACAGATCATCACACAAAAATCACCTTAATGAAAATGCTAGTAATGAAGAAAATTGTGGATTAATTAAAAGCCCGACTTTCAGCAAACTTCAGTTTCCTAGAGAAAATCTATCTACTGTAATGTTACTTGGTTAGTAGTTGAATATAATTATTTGTATACATTTCTTTTTAATTTTTCTGTAATGTATAATTTTTTATTAACAAAAAGATGCTGTTATATAATTTAAAACAAAGTAAAGCTCAAGTAAATACCCAATTACCCCTAGTTTTCAATTATTCCTGTAAAGCCTTTATTTTTAAATTAATGGTTATTGTATATTTTATACTTAACTTTACAATGCATTATACCACAGCATTATCTTTTGTTTTTAATGAGCTGTGATAGTCTTTTAGATCTAAATGTATGAATTGTTTATGCTCATTCTCTTTTTTTTCCTTTAATTCTATAGGTCATGGGGAATATGGTGAAGTATTTCTTGCCAAAGCTACTGGTCTTGGTGATAATTCAGAAACTGTAGTTATGGTTAAAGCTTTAGAAAGTAAAGATGAGCATGTCATTTCTGATTTTAAAAGAGAATTATCTATATATATGAAAATGAAGCATGAAAATGTGGGAACTGTTTTGCGTGTTTGTCAGGATGTTACTCCTCACTACATGATCATGGATTATACTGATTGGGTAAAATATTCTCCAATAACCTTTTTGTTTACTTGAAAAGAATTTCAGTTCAGATTCATTAGAGAGCAATACTCATGTGTTAATTATAATAATAACAGAATTTTGTACTTTCAAAACACAAAAATATTCTAATGTTTAGAAATATTTTTAAAATCTTATGAGATCAAAAGACTTTTTTATTTAATTTGAATAAAAGATTCATAATAATATGCAGTTTAATTTCTGAAATTTGATATTTGACTACATGCCATTGTTTAAAGAATTTTATGAAAATATATTCCACTAAAGTCTGGTCCTTTACAGAATATAACAGATTAAATTTTTGTTGTAAGTGTGTGCAAGAAATATTATTCCTACTGATCATTACAACCAATGATTTTTCACACTTAGGCAAATATTTTACTAAAGAATAATTTTTGTTTATTTTGCTTTTAAATATGCCAAAATTCTATCTTTTCAGTCTGTTTCAAAATTTCACTTCCATCATAATTTGGAATGTGTGAAATAAGTGTAAGTTTTTCTGCTTGAAAAATATGAATTTTAGAAAAATTATATCTACAAGATTAGACTAAGTAGGGTTTTGTGTATTAAAACACATAACATTCTATGTTAACTGCTTTAATATACAATTCTGATTTTAAAAGGGAATTATCTATATGTGAAAATGTGGGAACTGTTTTACGTGTTTGTCAGGATGTTACTCCTTGCTACATGATCATGGATTACACTGATTGGTAAAATATTCCCTTTTAACCTTTTTGTTTACTTGAAAAGAATTTCAGATTCATTAAAGTGCAGTACTCATATGTTAATTTATCTGAATCCAATTAAACAAAAGACATGTTAATATATACAGTCAGCTCCATGAAATTTGCACTTAGGGACTGAGGGTTTTATGAATTCATCTGGTGGAAAAAGATATAAATTTCGATTCACGAAAATCCCACTATAGCACTTTGAATTACATGTCTTTTAAATTTGTACTAAATGATTATTTTTTTATACACAATTTCAGAATTCATATGACATTTGTGTCCTGTGTTACATGAAAAAGTAAAAATTATTTAAATTTGAATATCTAAATCTTTCAAATGTATTTACAATAAAAAATGATTTCAATAGCACTTTAGCATTAGTACAAGGGACAATTTTCCAGTACTGACAGCTATAATTAGAATCTCTATAGGTCATTTCAAGACTTAATAAATTATGAACAATGGCACAACAATTAAAACTACAATGGAAAAGAAAAATATAATGTAACATTGGTTTAATATATTTCAGAACTAAGTTAATTTAAAGAAAAAATAAAAACACATACAACACAAATCTTATTGATCATTCAATTTTTTTAAACATAGACACTTTTAGTATTTAACCCTTTACATCAAATGATAGAACACATTCTAGAAATTGTGTAGTTCAGAAAATCTGACTTTACACCAGAAAAATTCAGTGGCTAATTTTGGTTTATTTAAATCTGGATTGTCTGCAATGAAATAAAGCCAATATTGCTATTGTAACTTTCTGGTGGGAATAAAGACATACAAATTAAAATATCTCAAAATATCTTGGGCAGTTTAAGATCCCAGAGGGTTAAATTGCAACATATATTTATTGGAAATGACAATTATTTACTTGATTATTACATATAGAAACATTCAATAAATATTAGATAAATCTGATTTTATTCAAATTTTTTAATTAAATGAGAAAATAAATACTATTATTAAAAATTTTGAAAATTACAGGAAATGCAACTTTAATGTATGGGCTTGCATAAACTCATATTATGGAAGGGGGAAGTATGACTTCATGGTCGCCCATCTTGAATCGCTGTGGAGGTTTTGATTATGGGGGTGTTAAAAAAACCTGTTTGTGCCTTTTTTTTTAATCCTATAAGTTTTATGGGAATAAGGCGGAATAACCTGGCTATGATACGTAAAGAGTTAAAGACAATTTATTTCATTGAAAAATTGATAATTTATGAGAAACATCACATTTAACTTTATCTGAACTTAACTTATCTATAAGATTTATACGGCAGTTTTCATTATTTACATTCTATGAGTGTGAATGATAGATATTTCTGAATAACACTTTTTTTTTTTATAATTTTAACAAAATGGTGAGCAAAGTTAATGTATCAGTTTTCTACAAAAAAAAAAAAAAAAAAAAAAAAAAAAAAAAAAAATCTCAATTTTTTTGTTTTTAAAAACTGAATGATTTAAAACTTTTAAAATACAATTCATCAAGGACTAGGAACCTTTCATTTAAAAGAATAAAAAAAAGGGAAATCAGTCTATCCATTACCAACATATTTATACCACTGAATTGAAAGGTATCATTTGAAGAAAATTGCATTTAAAGTTTCAAACAAGTACTGTTCATTTGTGCACAATACCAAAATAAATGCTATTGTCTTTTATACACATTTAAATGTTTTTAAATGCTTTCAAAAGAATATACCACAGAGCACCAATTAACCAAAGAGTTGGGAAACAAGTACTGTTCATTTGTGCACAATACCAAAATAAATGCTATTGTCTTTTATACACATTTAAATATTTTTAAATGCTTTCAAAAGAACATACTGCAGAGCACCAATTAACCAAACAAGTTGGGCCTGACCACAGTTTAGATAAGCAAAAATTTGGATAAATCAAATGGACAGGCAATTTAAGGGATGTTCTTGCCTATACTAAAACCCGCACACTTTATCTAGGCTTAGGACTGCTAGCACCAGTTAGTGCTGGCATGTTTAAAATTTGTTTTATTTTTTTTATTTTATTTTATTTTTTTTATTTTTTATTTATTTATTTATTTATTTTTTTTTTATTTATTTATTTTTTTTTTTTTGTCTTTTCAATTTACCTTTTTTTTATATAATTTTCCGAATTTAAAAAAAATATAATTTAAGCAAAAAAGATTTTAATTGTTGCATCATCAAAGACCTTTTTGATGCTGCCATATCACAAATTATTCTGAAGAATGTTCTTTAATTTAAAAGGGCAACTTTATGACATAAATTTTAATTTATTTTTGTTTGGAACTGCATGAAGCTTGTAGGTGTTGTTCAGAAACTATCTAATCAAATTTTTATTGATTTACTTTATTTTTTGCAAACACAAAAATCTTTTAGAAAATAGTGTCAAAGTGAGTATTTTGAACCGAATTTCCATATAAAAGAAGAATAACCTCTCAGGGAGGGGTGAAAAATGTTTTGTCACGTGATCAAAATCCTTTATAACTCAGTGGATAATATATTGATAAAAAATAGAAAATACAGTTTGATTCAAAATTGCTTTCATAGTCAGACTTTCTATTTTTATATATTTCTGTTAAAAAGTGAATTGGTAAATGTGTTAAAACATTTTGCTTTTGTCAAGCAGAGCAGTTGAGAATGGTCAATACATTAGTTGAATATCATCAGCGTTCTGTTGTTTGAGCCATTTCATATCTGTTTCCAAACATTCAAAGGCTTTGTTATGTGATGAACCTGGGTCATTTTAGCATTCATTTTCTTCAATTCCTTTATTTGTATGGCTCCCAATGGTACACTAATCATGAATTTGATTTCGCATGATAAATCTGAAGGGTAAAAAAAAGAGAGAAACAGGGTGTTTGGATAATTCTAAATTAAGTTTTCTTTTTTAAATGAGAGAAATAGACTGTTTGGATAGTTGGAAGTCTGATTAATTGTAGTTCCAATAATCAGCACTGTACTATATATGAAATGTCAGGTACTCAGAAAATACATTTCCTAAAGTCAAAAAACTCATATGCCCCTTATTTTATAAGTTCACAGATTGATGAAAATTATGATTTTAGAACAAGGCTTTTAATTTTATTTTGGAGAATAAAGGAAAACATGCTAAAAAAGGTGGCAACGTTATTATAAATAAGGTGGCTTATTTATTAAATGCTTACTTACAAAATTGAAGATTACAATAATCAGAGTTTGATCCTAAATGATATAAATAAGGTAGCCTGATGATTTACAGGGATTTTCTCACACCATAAGAATAATTTATATTAATTTAGAAAATGCAAATAGGAAGAATCTTATATATAAAATAGTTTACATCTTGTAAATAATATTAAAAATTTACAAATTCTCTTAACATACATGTATCTTTATCTTACTTCAAATCTTTAACCAAATTTATTCTTCATCATAATTATATATTATTTAATAATACAATATTTAAATAAACAGTCGGTCTTCCACAGAGTGGGATTGTATCATCAATCTGTGCTGATCTCTACCTACATTATTATGAATGTAATACTTCTATTATTAATTGTTTTTTATACAGGTATCTTGATGATATTATAATCTTATATTCTAAAAAGTCATCTAACTATTCTCTACCAATCAAATACCATAAAAATTTAAAATACAGTTATAATGATATGCTTAATAATAAAATTAACTTTCTCGACTCTTTCTGATAATAAAATCCTATTTGATATTTATGATAAATGTAATGATTTTCCTTTCAAAGTAAACCTCTTTACTCATTATAATTCTTGCCTTCATAAACCTGTATATATCAATATACAGTAGACTCCCTCAAATCCGCACAGCTTGGGGCCAGAAGTTTTGCGGATTTCTGATCATTATTTTGTTTACATTTTTTAAACAGTAATTTGCATGTAATTAACAATGAAAATCGAAACTATTATAAAGGCTTACAATATAATAAAATATTAAAATAAGTAATAAACTAAAATAATAAAAATTTAGACAGTTTTTTTTTTTAATTTAGACAGACATGATTAAAATATTAAAAGCAAAGGTCAAGTTAATAAATAATGTATGATTAAACATTTATTATAATGATAAGATGCATCTTTCATGTGAAATTTGCTTTATAAAGATACATTATTAATTCACATCAAATCATAAAATAAGGAAATTTTATTTCAAGTTTAGACAGACTTAATAACTAAAAAAGTTTAGTTAATACATAAATACATTTGATAGCAAGATAGTGATTACAGCAATATCTTGAATTTTTTCAGAAATAAATTTATTTCTCCTTCATGAAAACACATGAATTAAGTAATATTAATGAAAATTACAAATTAAAATACATATGAACTAATATAAAATTTAAAAAGTACAATTTTATCCATACATCTAAACTGGATGTTTCATTGTTTACATCTGCAAATTATGTGTGGATTTTGGAGAGTTGCAGATTTTTGGAGTGCGGATTTAAGGGAGTCTACTATATTACTTAATTTTGCCCATAGAATTAAAAATATTTGTTCACCTAATTTTAAAATGCATAATTTAAAATCTGTTCAAGAAACTACTATAAGATATGGTTATCCTTCACATTTGGTTAAAAAAATATTTTCTTTATAATCATTTTTATAGTATTAACTGTCAATATTCTCCTCAACCAAATATTGCAAACATTAAAATGCTAATTTATGCAGCACCATATGATGTTATTGTTAAGAACTCCTATAATCTTTAATATGTAATAAGTTATTACATGTTCTTAAAAATAATTAACACATTGGGTAAAAAAAAAATGTTTAAAAAAATTATAAAAATAATACAAAAAAATAAAAAATGCAAAAAATTAAAAAATATGTATAATAGGATGGATGGGTGGGTTAGATGTTAGATTATGGAGGAGGATGGTGTTGTCTAGATATTACGCAATGGTTAATTATTATATATTAAAAAAAATACTTAACTTTACACATAGAATTAAAATTTATGGTTACCTAAAATTAATATGCATAACTTAAAAATGATCAAGTTATTGAGATAAGATATGGTTATCTATTGTATTTGTCTTAAAGAAATTATTTGTAAAATATCAGAATAGAAATTATTCTTGGAAAATTCTTAGCTTTTAAATAATTTATTTTATTCCAATAATACTTCTCTTAATAATAGATGGCAGCACCATAAGTATATAATTTAATTAATATATTAATCATATAGATGGCAGCACTAAAGCATTTTATTTTGTGTTTGTACTAGAAGTTGTTCTAGTACTAGTTACATGTTCTAGTTAAATAATTAATACATTAATATTAATAATTGTTCAAAAATATAATACCTCTAACAGTAGCAATTATTTTTTTATAAATGTAGTATGAATATTTTAGTATAATATATGATCTACTAATTTTTATAATTATTGTTACAATTTTAATTTTATTATCTATATGACTTATACTGTGACTATAACCTTAACTGTTACAAAGTCACATGTAATTTATTTCTACTTTAACTCTTAACTCAGATTCACTTGAACTGCACATCATGCTAGGATATAGGTATGGTAAATATTTTAGTATATATATATACCTTTTTTAAGAAATATTATACTATTGTTATTATGTCATATTGTTTTTATTTTCTTCAATGAATATCTTTTTTCCTAATTTGTAACAGTAAATAACTTCCAACCAGTCGGGTGCATTGTGGGACAAATTTCTTAGCTTTTAGCACGACCCATAACAGAAAATGGTTGGATACTTTTGCTTTTTCATTAAATTATGCACCCCTGATGAATGGTTTAATGAAAAAGACTTCTAATGTCCATTTATCCATTTATCTTTTATTATTTTGGTAATCTGCCTTCTATTTCACTTCAAACTTCAACTGTTTTCAATAAGATGATTGTAAAAATACTGGTTTCATTGGTTTATTGAATGGTATTATCTGAATTACTTTGGTTATATTTATAAAAGTATTTATATATATATATATATAAAGTAGGTCTTTTTTATTCATAATTTCACAATTTTTGTTGATAATGGTAATTTTTAATGTTTTTTAATTTTTTTATGTATATACTAGCTGACCCGCCCGGCGTTGCCCGGGTCCATATTAACAATATTAAACGAACTTGAAATTTGTATGATTTTATCATTAACTGGAAGCATGCAGAAATGCATTGCCTGAAATATGTCGTAGCTGACTTTGTGAAAAATCGGTCTTAAAAGCAACAGCTAATATTAAGCTCTAAAAATACTTAAAATGAGCAATGAGAAACACAGGAGGGAACATGTATCCAACGATTGCGTTAGTTTCGTGTTAA
The DNA here is from genome assembly GCA_964019185.1 of Maratus speculifer. Classification (NCBI taxonomy): domain Eukaryota; kingdom Metazoa; phylum Arthropoda; class Arachnida; order Araneae; family Salticidae; genus Maratus; species Maratus speculifer. Next base: position 209,047,529 of record OZ025293.1, on the reverse strand, counting down.
AGTGTTGATATTTACCCGTAAAATAATGTTTTGAGCCATTATTGACTGTAATACACAATCGGAATGCATAAAAGATACAAATATATCAATCATAGGCAAGAATTATGTGATTATCTTTATCACATGACTTTGAAATATAAATATAGAAGCATCATTTAAGATTTTGCTTGAAAAGTTAACATTCTTTCGTTAATGTCTTAAAATCGTCTGCACTCTGAAATCTAGATTTTAGACTAATATTTGTTATTTAAGTTTTTGCGCATGATTTTAAAAGAATGTTTTCATAAATATATTTTATATATTGACATAGAATTATTAATATGTTGTTAAATCATAAACATTTTTCATCTACGTTATAAAATATTAAAAAGTTCTGAAAAAAAAAAAAAACTTTTAGTAATACAATTTTTAGTTCAAATCAAATGTTTTCAATATTTTATTTAATTTTATTTTGACATTTAATTATTTCGAATTTATTATTTCAATTATTTTAAAAGCAAACATTTTATTAAAATAAATAATATAATAGAAAAAAGACCATTTTAAAAAATTACTATTTCTTCGTAAAATATGCTTCAGCTGTAATTCATTTCTTTCAATTTGTCTTATTAATACAAAATCCCTTCCACATGCTTTTGTTTGGGACATTAAAATTTGAGCGATAAATGGTTTAATATTGCAACCCTTTTTTCGGTTTACTTCACCACCACCTATCTTTTTCCTCCATGGTTTACAACGGCTGTGATAAAAAATCATCATCTAAACTGACAGTTTGCCAGTCTATGAATTTTAAAGGTCTGTTCCAGCTTTTATTAATTATTTATGCGAAAATTTTATGCAACCAACCAACCATAACTAAATGAAGGGGAAAAAAAAGAAGAAAAAAGGCAATTTTTTATGAGAGTGATCTTTGGAATTTAATTAATTACTCAGTTAATAAATAGAATTTCGAAATTCTGAAGCTCAGGTGCATAAGGAGAGATATGGGGCTACTCTCAAAAAAATTTTGAGCCTCGTACATGCTGTAGATTTTGCTAGCCATCGCAGACACACACACATACACACACACACGCAGACAGAGCGTTTTGTTCTTTTATTAATATAGATATAGTCATGCTTCTCATTCTTATAATTGTTGATTGTTTTTTTAAATGCATTATGCATTAGAGGGAAAGAATGCTGATCAGGAAATGAAATATAATCATTAAAGTTAAGCTTTAAATGCTCTTGTTATTGTCTTCTGAATAAAATGGTATGATAACTTTTTTAACGGACAGGGAATATAAAATTTTCTTATTTGGTGTTATTTTAGACATTTTAATCTAAAAAAAATTAGCAAATTCATTTAACTGAAAAGTGTTATAAAACTGGTGTGAAACAAAAAAGTGTAATTCTATACAGTAGTGGGTACATTTAGCCTTTCCTGTTATAGAATGCTTACTATATTTTACCTAAATACAAATAATTATTATTTACTATCTAATTATTCAATTTTATCTTGCAGTATCCTCTGTTGCAAATATTAAATAATTTTTTTTTCATATTAAAAATAACACACCTTTTTTAGAATAAGATTCTTGCGACGAACCCCATTGAATTGTACAAATTCCTGACACTTTTATGAACTTTTTGAATGTGAATAAAATTATGGTATTTGAGTCCATTGACTTTCCTGGTGACTCCAAGACAGACTTTGATGGAGTATTCCAAGAATATTTCCCAGTCCTTAGGCCTTTAACATAGAATTGTAAGATCTTGAAGAAGAAAATTTTCCTTGAAAGATTTTTCAAATAGGTGGCACCTATGTAGTACAATTCAATTAGTTAATTTTCTTCTTCACTTACATTACAATATAAAAATTTGTTAGACTCTACTTTTGGATGCTGTTTTTAGGTGATACTTCTGTAACATGATTCTATGCCAGCTCTCATGTTTGCTTAGTCACAAAATTTAAAGCACGATGAATTTCAAATTGACCATGCTCTAAATATGTGTTTTAATGATGTTTTTAAAGTGTTTTTCTTTGCATTAATTTAACAATATTAATATTTTATATTTATAATATTTTCCCATTATTTTCAGGGTGATTTAAAGCAGTTCTTGCTGGCAACTAGACCTGAAGAAGTTACTAAAAGTCCTAAACAATGTCCACTTTCAATTCCACAAAATCTAATGATTTGTCAGCAAGTAGCAGTTGGCATGGAATATATCTCGAAATTTCAGTTTGTGCACAAGGATTTAGCTGCTCGAAATTGTTTGATTTCATCAAGTTTAAAGATTAAAATAAGCTGCCCCTGTTTATCTATGGATACCTACTCTCAGGAGTATTATCACAGTAAATCTAGAGTTATTCCAGTTCGATGGGCTCCTGCTGAAGCTGCTATTGGTGACAACTGGTCCACAAAAAGTGATGTATGGTCTTTTGCTGTTCTTGTGTGGGAAGTGTTTCACAAAGCTGAGTTACCATTTTTAGAAATGTCAAATGAAGAAGTAATTCAAAAATTACAAGATGGTGATTTGAAGCACAGCCCTCCTGAAAATGCTCCAGAAAGCCTAGTCAAACTTTTAATGAGATGTTGGTCTGCAAATGCAAGTGACCGTCCCTCATTTTCTGAGGTTGTTGCTGTTTTTGTTGAACTCAGTGTTGCAGTCCAAGCGTGATATTTTTAGAGTCATTTCACTTTATTTAAAGCAAGATCTCATTAAACTCTCAATATCTATCTTCCAGAATCTCACTTTTTTTTTCTCCTTAATTTCTTAGATATAATTTTGAACACAAAATACATTTAAAACAATATGATTATTTTCAACTGTCATATTATTTAAATTTCTTATAAATAACATGTTTGGTATTTTGTGCTGTTGGACCCATGATTTTTTTTTTCTTTTTTGTAAAGATTTTTTCTTCATCATCAGAAAAGACCAAAACTTTCTTATATTTTAATCTTGTAAATATTATATATTTTAAACTTGTTTCTATATTTGCATATAACTGCTGAATGTTAGTATTGTTTGTATTATCATTAGAATGTGATTGTAGTTAACTGAAGTATAGCTCATTGATTCAAATTTCATCAGACTTTTTCTTTCTTTTCTTTAATATTTTAGATTAGCCATAGTTGGAGTTAATAAAAAGTTTTTATATTAATAAACAGACTGTATTATAAAACAATATACTCCAAAAGCATTAGACAATTTTTACTATTTGTATTCTCCTTATACTCTATGCAACAAATTTATCCAAAGGCACAAATCTTTTCAAACATTTGGCAAACTTTAAACCCTGGTAGCAGGAAGTCTGAGACAGAGGTTACAGATTTTCTTTTCTTGTTTGCAAATTCCTTTTCATCGAACTTTTATTTTGCTTCATAATTATTATGTTTAACTCTTTAATACTTAATACAAAAAGTTAAGATTATTATAAATAAAAAATTATAAAATGCTTAAAAACGCTACAGATAAGTGATTGTTTGATTAATTAACCTTAAATTTTAAAAATATTTTACCTGCAGATTATTTTTTATCCCTGAAGTATCTGTTACAGATACTTGGCGAATTTTCTGCTGCTGTGTTTTAAACTATTATAGTAGAAACCCTCATAAAATATAAATTAATATTACAAATTGCATCAGTTTACCCACCCATTTCATGTTTTTGTCCATCATGACTTTGTTTAATTGTTATGCTTTTAATTTGCTTTGCAGAATAAAATGGTTTATGAAAACTATGCTTCATAATGCATGTAAATATAAAAGTATGTACAGATTCCATATGTAGGTGTGTGTATATTTATAATGTTCATTTTTTTTGTGATGCAATGCTTGAAATTTTATGTTCTGCTAAGTACTCCCAATGAGCTCATATGAATGCTTCTGATGTTGCTAGAAGTTTTGACAGCTTGAATAAAATATCATTTTATTAGGATATATTCTATATAAGAAATTTTCATATTGTAAGCTGATAAAACTGAATGAAATAACGAAGTAAACATTAACATTTTCACACAGCACCAAATTCTATAGAAAGTCAACTTTTAGTTAAATATCCATGTTGAAATAATTTACAGGTATATCGTTTATCATTTTTTTTTCTGGTGCATTTCAATAATTAATAGCACAAATGGTTTGTGTCTCCCTGTATAAAATTCCTTCATCTTAAATAAATGGTAAATTATCCAATAGAAAATGAATCTTTTTTTTTTTTTTTTTTTTTTTTTTGCAAAAGGAAATTATAAGTTTCTAAAGTATCATTTCTAAAATTTATACCTTTGGCAGAGTAATTTGAATAATTATAATACACTAGGGAATTTGTACATATCAATGTAATGCATTTTTTTACTTTCATTATTATTTATTAAGACAGAAGTCATATGTAAAACAAAAATCACTGTTCATAGAATCCCTAGAACCCAAAGTTTTGTGGTATAAAAAGTTTTGCTTTTATGTGGTTTTATAAATTGTTTTCTTTCAAGAACTATATATATTTTGAATAGCAAATTAAAAGTTAAAATTAGGCAACAAAACAACTCAAGGTATATTAATTTTTTATGCATGTTTTAAAATTCTTTTATATAACTTTATGTGCTTAGAATCTGGACTCTGTTTATACATATAAAGCCTTCTATTTATTTCATATTTAGTAACTTGTAGTTCTTTTGTAATTAAAATTATGCATAAAAAAGACATTTCATGATATTTAATAAGAACTTACTTGATATTATTGACAAAAAAAAAAAAAAAAATCTTTATTGCTTATACAAAAATTATCTCAAAGATTTTTCTAACCTGAAGTTTTGTAATCACTTTTTAAAGTTTATATACATGTGTATGTGCATTATTTACATGGGATACTAGTTTGTATTTTTAGTATAAATTTGTATTTTTTTAACTTTAACTTTTTTCATATTACTATGTGAATATATTTATTTAAAGATATTCTCTGAGAGCAGGTCCTCTCTTTCTTTTTATTAATGTTTTATCTCTTTTAGGTTTTATAATTCAATGTTTTTGATACATTTTCTACAATTCACTTTTATGTGTATTTTTTTTTTATATATATATATATATATATATATATATATGCAATGGAATTAGGAATAGATTTACTTTTACAAACTATTTTCAGACAAAGGGTATATGTTCTTTTTTGAAAATGCATTTAATATTCATTGTCTGCAGTATTATTCATTCATTGGTATAATTTTTATTTTTGCAATTCTTTTCATGAAAGAAGTTTACATCTTTCTTAAATGCAATGTAAAAATATAGTTTTTTTTTTTTTTTTTTTGTTTGTTTACTTTACATTTTGATCTATGTATTTGTTTTCTGTAAATAAAATATAAATATTAAAAAAAAAGCTGAACATTATTCTGTGTTATTTGGAGAAAAGAACTTAGATATGCCTTTGGGATTCTCTTTCAGCATTCATGTAAATGCAGAAATGTGCATTGCATCTAGTATGTATCACATAATGTTTATTAATACATTGACTGTCACAATGATTCATGCTATGCATTGTCAAAATGTAGTGGTAATCATATTTAATTCATACAGCAATTAACATTAGTAGAAAAATAAGAGCATTTTACATTGTGATTAATTTTACCCCTTAAAATGATTAGAGTACTAAATTGAAATATACGACAATAAAATGCATTTAAATTTTAGAAAGCTAAATTCCTGAGAAATTAAGGAAGTTGTTGTGTTCCATATATATTTTCATACAGGAATTTATTTTACAACATTATAAGTCATGATTCTATAATTCTATAATAATGATTATATCAATGAAGGAACGTCAGGTGATGCTGAATCATACGTGCAATATATATTAATTTTATATGTATATTCTCTATCATATACTAGTATATTCTCTTTCTGTATGCTAAATTTTACTTTATTTAATCATAAAATGTTCAAAGATTAAATAAAATCAAATTTAGTCTACAATAATTACTGGTAATAAATAGATGCTGCATCCCCTCACATTCTACCACTGGATTATATTATTGAAAAACTAACATAAAGTCAAAACTTTCTTGTTCAATTAAAAGTATTTTTTAAACTGTAATAAAATATAAAGAGCTGCTATCAAATCAAGTCTGAATTCATTGCCCAGAAAGACCTGTATTTGAAAGCACAAGTACATGGTTACATACATTTTCTTTACCTAAAATGTCATTAAAATCCCTAAGAAAAATCTATAAAAATATGAGTACTTTAATATATTTATTTTTATACTATTGAGTTACCCGGATGCTAGTGTTATATATACATACATGTAACATACACACACACATAAATCTATATACAGTAGACTCCCTCAAATCTGCACAGCTTGGGACCAGAGGTTTTGTGGATTTTAGAATTTTGCGGATTTCTGGTCATTGCTTTGTTTACATTTTTTTAAAATAATTTTAATGTAATTAATAATGAAATCAAAAGTATAATGAATGCATACAATATACTAAAATATTAAAAAAGTAATAAACTAAAATAATAAAAATTTAGATATTTTTTAAAATGATTAAAATACTAAAAGGAAAGGTAAAGTTCATAATAAATAATGTACAATTAAATATTCATTATAAAAGAGGAAATGTGTTTTTCCTAAATTATTCAATGAAACTTGCCTCATAAAGGTACATTACTAATTCACATCAGGATCATAAAATAATGAAACTTTATTTCAGGTTTAACCAGACTTAATAACTAAAAAAGCTTGATTAATACATAAATATATTTGGTAAGATTGTGATTACCAATGATATTAGCAATAGCTTTATTTTTCAGAAATAAATTATTCTTCCTTCATGAAAAAACATGAATTCAATAACCTTTAAAAAAATTATAAATTAAAAAATGTATAGAATTGATATAAAACTGAAAAAATAATTTTTTGCACCTACATCTGAACTGAATGTTTCATTGTTTACATCCGTAAAATATGTGCGAATTTTAGAGAGTTGTGGATTTTAGGAGTGCGGATTTGAGGGAGTCTACTGTATATATATATAAATACATTGGTGGATAAAACTTAAGGACTACTGTTGTTTTCAATGATTAGAGTTAAAAATAGATCTGCAGCAGCACAAGTAAATTTGCATGAATGCAGGATGTATTCTGTTTTCTGAAATTTATGCAGATTTTGTACTTCTGCTTCTGTTGATCACATGACAACGGGTGCTGCGAGTTGTCCTTAGATGAAGCATATAGAGTGAAGCTTGAACGTTAAAATTTTGAACATGTCTTTGAGGTATTATTTAGATGATATTACTCTTGGTAGAACAATAAGAAAATTGGAAGAAGGACACAAAATTAAATGAGAGATGTTGCCGTGAATTTAACATTGCACACAGTTCTGTTTCTATGCTATAGGTGGCTTTATAAAAGACTAGGCACAGGGAAGGAAGTCGTCGCAAAAACAAATTAAACTAAAATAAGAGTTGAAGGGAAAATCATGTTAAGGGTGTTTACAAATCCAAAGTGCTTATATTCTGACTCATTTTTAAATTCATTTTGCTCTCAAATGCATCCAATTGGCAGGTTCTCTTATTTAGGAATTATGTATTGTGACCTATTGGCTAGTTTTTTTTATAAAGGCAAAATATATTTCGAAAATGCTGTCAACGTGTGGGTTGATTTCTTAAAGAGATCGTGATTGAAAAATTGAATAAGTTCTCAAATAACAAATTGCTTATTTTTTTACTTATTTTTTAAATGCATCTTTGCTCTCAAATGCCTTTAATTGACAGTTTCCCTTATTTAGAAACTATATAATGTGTTTGCTGTATTGGTCTATTTTTTCATAAGTCAAAATATATTTCAAAAAATGCTGTCAAAGTGGGCATTTGAGCCGAATTCCTCTTAAGATGATTCTGATAAAACCAGTTCTTACAGAAAAATGAAATTAAAAATTCTTCAAAAGCAGCCAAATAAAGTTGTTAAACTGGGTTTATTTCTAATTTTTTTTTTTTTCTTCTTTGTTGAAATGAGCACTTAACTTCAAAATCTACCTCCACCTGTTGGCCAAGCCGAAAGGGATTTTTATATTTTATTTATTTTTAAATTTTTAAAGGTTTTTTTTTAGCCTAATTGATTACAGCTCTGGTTTGATTACTTATAACCTTCAAAACACATTATTAACTCAGAATAATCCATTTTATCCTAACTAGTTGTTTTGAGCTTCTAAAAATAAAATTTTTCATCACCATACATTTTTTATTATTACTTAAAGGTTATAGATAAATGAGAAAAACAGCTGTTTTGCAAAGGTAAGATACTTGTTTTTATTTAACATTAAAGATAATATACTTTAGCTTATGAAAGCTTTAAATAACAATTTTATGAGAATGTATTGAACTTCAACATGGGGCATAGTGAACCATCCACGGCTGGGATATGGTGGTCACAATCCACTCTGCTACTGTAATGTGGAATTTTCAAAATATTTAATAAATGCTTATTGTCTACAAAGAAATACTGTTTTAAAGTAACTATTTAACTGTAAAATAAAGTAAAGAAAGAAAAATGTCAATTTATTTAACATAAGAAATATTTTGGTTAGTATTTTTTGCTTTTTAAAACAATACAAGTATCCTATTGACAGTAGTCTGTTATTATTAAAGCAATTTCTTGGTTCTGAAATTTTTTCACTCATTTTAGATTTAACACAAAACAAATTTAAAATCAAAACTTTATGATTAATCTTAACTGTTGTTTATATCAGTGTTATCGTAAAATTACCCTCAGATCTAAAAGAATTTTAGGAAAATTTCTGGCTCATAAGTATTTCAGAGTTTTATTTTAAAATTTTCATGATGATGACTTTATTTTATTTAATAACTTCATTTCTTTTGCAATTGTTCCTGTATCTCATCTGTCATTATTTTAAAAATATGATTATATTTTTTATAACATTTTTCTGTTTAGTTTTGAGTATGTTGTTTGAAAATGTTACTTGCAATTATGTTATTTTGGAGATAAAAGGAAATAAAGAGGAGTTAAATTAATAAAAAAGGAAATTTATAGTTTTTTTAAATGATATTTACTAGTGGACCACTGCTGCCTCACTTCTGGGGTACTCTGATTCACTTTATGAATACAAATATATATATATATATTTAATATGTATTTGAAGTTATGTTTTGAAAAAAAAATTGAGCCATGTAAAAATGCTTGAGGAATGATCAAGAATATTTTCAGGTAGATTGGACTTTCCATTAAAGAGGGAAAAAATATAAACTGCAAAAGTAAACCACTGTATACCAGTCTACCCTATGCAAATAATAATAAATATATATATATTAAATAATATGTACAATATTATATTGGATATTATAATAATATATAAATTAACAGAAATTAACATTTGGTAAGAGGCTAAAATAGACTTTTGACACCATTTTTTACTTTTTCACCATCCGAACCAAGTTACTCAAGATAGGGAACTCTTCCCAAATGATTAAATTTCTGTATGTGACTTAAATAAGAATACATTTACTTATAAAATGCAAATTAAAGGTAAATAAAATAAGAAATTAAGATTTTAAACTATACATTGATTGTGGGAAGAAGCATTATACTGAATCTTGAAATCATAGTCCATCCCCCACCAGATAATTTATCAGGTAGAAACTTAAAAAATTCACATATAATTAAACTTATTCAGCTTTAACAACACACCTCTCCAATGTGTCAAATTTTTATTTTTGGATGGAGTAAAAAATAAAACAACAAATAAATAAATAGCAAAGTAAATATAAGAAGTATAAATAATCTTTGATTGTAATTATTTGCTGACTAATTTTGAGTTTTTTAGTGATTTTTATATTAGGAAACTTAGGATCAAAGCAGCATGTATGAAAACATCTTTTGTGTGCTCTTAAAAAAATGTAAAGGAAAGAAGAAAAAAAGCTTCCTGCACTTGCAATAGGATATCTCAAATTTTATTTCTAATATGGATAAAAAGGATCTCATGATAATTTAAAATACCAACAACTTTGGTGACAAATAAATCAATAGTTTCAATATAAATAATTATGTCAAGAATACAGTAAAGGAACATTAAGAAGTTAAAGGGGATCCTTTAGTTTAGTGTACCCTCCAGTCTAAAGTTGTGATAACAGGTGCTGTGTGGTGTGACATGACTATCGTTCTGCAACCCTTGTTCACTTGTTTGCTCTTCCAGAGTTTTGTTTCAGAATGGACTTTGGAAAAAAAATCTTTTATGAGAACGCTTTAAGGATAGTGAAAAAACAAAGTCCAAAACCAAAACATGCCATTATTTCCAATAAAAACAATAGATGGAGCCATCTCCCCAGTTTTAACCCCCAGTTTTCGCCAATCCTTGATGGAAAAAAAATCCAAATTGGTGGGTATACACGGAATGAAAATCCTCCCAAAAAATTAAATTCATCTTGTCATAGCAATCTCATTATTCTCTCATAATTTAACTAAATCAATATTATTTTACAATTGTTGATAATAAGTCCTATGGTTGGTCTCAGCAGCTACCATGGATATAGGTCTCTGTAGAAAATTATTCCTCCCCTTCAGAGGCATATTGAAATTGAGGAGGTGGCGATGTTTGGTGCTGTCATCTATTGGCAGCTGTGCTGAACTGCTGAACATCTTCTACAGAAATCTGACTTCCAACCACCTAGGTGCAGTCTAATGGAAGCTCCAGCAGCCCTTCTTTACCTTCGGGCACACGTCAACAACAATTATTAATAATATTTTTACTATAAAGTTAAAACTTTATTCGCCAGAGCTACAGATAAATTGCTAAGCTAGCAGACCAATCAGGAAGCATTGATCTATTTTGGCATGAGTGGATAAATCGCAACTGTCCAGTTTTCCAAAAATTCGATTTCTCAAACATGTTGATTGGCACTTGCACTCAAAGTCAGATTAAGATTTTGATTATTGCAGGACCTGATTAACCTCTGAAGCTATGCGAAGCACAATGTCATTTCAGGGCCTCCTTCATTTGAGAAGAGTTTTTAAATTAACATATCCAGAAACTTACCAATTCTTACGAATGTTATTCCAAAGAGTAACTCATATCAGTTGAATTCACATATATTTCACTAAACAACTTTTTTTCTTTTCTTTTTTTTTCTTTTCTTTTTTTTCTTGTTGCACAAAGATTTGATACAACTGGGAAAAATATACAAGAAGGATTTTGCATGATATGAACAAAAAAAATGTTAATTGAATTTAAAAAAGTGGAATACGGAATGTATGCACAACATAAAATATCTGTATTTTGAAATACTTCTCTCAATTTTGTCAATAGACTAGCAAAAGCCATGCTTTGTTTGAATTCGCAAAGTATTATTTCATAAGTTAAATATTTGCCAATTCATACACGCACCACATTGGTGCAATTTTTTTTCTGCTGCTAATTTGATGAAAACTTCATATGCAAATACCAATTGCATATATATTTTAAAATTGTTTTCTATTATTTTAATAAGGAAATAATAATAAATTATAAAAAAAGTTTTAACTAGCAATTATAGAACAATGCAATTTATATTATTTTAAAAAAGAAAATCAAAGTAAATAAACAGTTTATTATTAAACAAACAACAATTGCTAGGTTATCCTGTAAGGCACAAAATTGCCATTTTGTTGCACTCGTGCTAATGTGGTGCATATATGACATTGTTGCGTAATATTTGAAAGTAACAATATTTTAAAAATATTATTTTATGTTTTGGCACATTTTAATTTTAGAAATATAAATTCAGCCAAATAATTAAGAATTTACGGCAAATTTTACAAGATCCATCCTTTAAATGTACATGTCAAACTAAGGACGATGACAAATCTTGCAAAAATATAATTTAATTTTTTTTTTGTGCATCCTCGAAACTTAAAACATATTTCTGAGCATATGCATTCTCTGTCAGAAGAGATTTTTGACCTGTCATTGTTTTTTAGGCTGATATCTAGCCTCATGTCTTAAAGCTAAATCATGTTTGCTTTCTTTTTGACCAATAAATGTTTTCTCAGCATTTTTTATAATAGAACTAATGCACTTTATATATATATACAGTAGACTCCCTCAAATCCGCAAACCAGAAATCTGCAACTCTCTAAAATCCGCACATATTTTATGGATGTAAACAATGAAACTTTCAATTCAAATATTGGAACAAAATTTGATTTTTTTAGTTTTGCATTAATTCCATATATATTTCATTTTGTAATTTTCTTAATAATACTCTATTCATGTTTTTTCATGAAGGAAGAATAATTTTTTTTTTTTTTGGAAAAAATTCAAGATATTGCTGATATCACTATTAACACAATCTTCTTACCAAATATATTTATGCATTAATCAAGATTTTTTAGTTATTAAACCTGGCTAAACTTGAAAAAAATTTCCTTATTTTATGATTTTGATGTGAATTAGTAATATACTTTTATGAGGCAAGTTTTGCTGAATAATTTTGGAAAAATACATCTAATCTTTAAAATGAATATTTATTCATACACTTCTGATTATTAATTTGACCTTTGCTATTAATAATTTTATCACTTTAAAAACTATCTAAATTTTTATTATTTTAGTTTATTACTTATTTTAATATTTTATTAAATTGTAAGCATTCATTATAGTTCCGATTGCACTATTAATTGCACTCAAATTATTGTTTTAAAAATGTAAACAAAGCAATGACCAGAAATCCACAAAATTCTAAAATCCGCACAACCTCTGGTCCCAAGCTGTGTGGATTTGAGGGAGTCTACTGTATATATATTTTTAAATGGCTAACATATTAAAAATAATACTAATAGTAATTACTTCTCAATAATAAATATGTTTAATCTTGTTCAATTTTCAATCTCTGAATTTGAATAACACTTTATATGAGGAATTTAACAATTTTATTTGTTTATAATTCTTTTGTTGCCATTTTATGTCAAGTTCAAAAATATTTCTTGCCTTAATTAAATTTAAAAAGCAGTTTTTTAGATATTTTGGCAGAATAATGAAAATATATTTTATTTATTTAATTAATCATGATTCTATCTATTACTACTAACTCCATGATTTATTTTTTCTTCTGAAAATATATACATGTTTAATTTTTTGTTTGTAAAAATGGATTTGTAATGGGAAATTTGTAAAATAAATTAATTAAAATAATAATTTTTTAAGGTTATTCTCTAGAAAAAATATTGTGCAAATCTACAGATCAGAATTCATTTTTATGTGTAATTTCAAGTCAAAATAATGAGCAGTTTTTTTGTAAAGTGTACGACAAAAGGTAATTTTTGTAGCCTAGTAGAGAATTTGCTTCACTCATCCTAATTATCAATATTTTATATTGTTCATACAAGCCAAATTCAATTATTACTTAAACTCAGTATACAAAATAAATATACATCTAAATTAATGAACAAACTGAAGAATTTCGATCAGTTGGTTGAAATCCATCTAATACATGAAAAATTAATCTTTTATGAAAGCTGTTTTTATGAAACACTTCTAAATATACATTGAAAGATTGATAATTTTAAAAGAAACTAGCATTTTGAAATAAAATTAATTTAATATAAAATTTGGGGGGAGGCGGCTGTTTTCTCGATTTTGGGCCCCTTTAAAATTTTCTAGTGGAATCACCTGCTTCGCGTGTCTATTTGGTAATCAGGGCCTGGATTATTGGAGCCATCAGAACCTTGATTTTAAGCTTTAGTCCAGGCATTAAGTGTTCAAAAAGGACAAATAAATGCAAGTTTTGGTGTAGTTTTGATTTTTGATTCATTTTATGTTTTTTGGGTCGCTGAACCCGAATCTGGCATTATCCAACAAAATTTCTCCCCGGAAACACGTTTTTTTTGGCAAAAAATGTGGCTTTTTTTCGTTTTTTCAAAATAACTTCAAATTTATGCATTTTACATAAAAGTCATCAATACATAAATCAAAGAGCACAAAATTTCCTACATTTTATGTATTTAAATTTTTTTTCTATGATCAATGGTTTAGCCGTGAGAGCGCCGCAAAAATGAGTGTGAAAAGCAAAAAATTCTGAAAAACGTGAATTACAGCACCGTATGTCGATGAAACATGAAAAACAACCATTTTACGCAAATTTTTCCCACTTAATAATACTAAATATATTACTATTGACTATATTTTATTAATCTTATGTTCATTGTTTCTTTCATAACTAAAAAATAAATAAAAATGAGCATATTTGTGATCAAAATCTTCATTTGCTATTACAAAATAATAATAGTAATAAGTTCTTGTTCTTAATTTGACTTTTAAATAATGTAAATAAAATAATTAAAACAGGCTTTAACATATAAAAGCTGACACGGATTTGAGTTCTTAAAGTTCTAGAAGTTCAAAATGTGGTTGTGAAAATAAAAAAAAAATCCGGAAAATAGGAATTATGGCACTGTACATAGATTTAACATGAAAACTGATCATTTTTCGCAAAGGTTGACTTTAAATGATACTGAAGTTATTATGATCGACTATATTTTACAATGAAGTTGCTAACAATAAAAACGACTACTCATTATGAATTATTATTTAATTATAAATAATTATGTAGTACATTTTTAATTATAAATGTAGTACATTTTAATACATTTTAATACATTTGTAGTACATTTATATAATGTAGTACATTATATTTATGTAGTACATTTTTAATTTAAGAATTGTAATTATAAATAAAAGTAAGTACATTTACTTAAAAAACAAAGTACTATTTCCGCTTTCTTTTATTTGTCCTCTTTTGTCCCTGCTTTTCACCGATATCTACAAAATAGAAAATAGATGAATGGAATTAGTGGGTGTTTTTATAACTATCAATATTATAAATAAAAGGTTTTTTTAATAGTAAATATTTGATACCTTGTGGCATGACTATTTCCTCTTCCATTGGGTCCTCTGATTCATAGTGTAGGCAATCCATTTCCAGATCGGCTTCAAAGTTTAGCTCATCCTCTCCGTCTTGACACACAACTGCATAGGCGTAGAATTGTATGGGCTCATGGGGCTCGGGCCCCTCCAATAATCTTTCCAGATGGGCTGTATTTTTTTGGCGCCAACCAATATAAAAAAAAAAATTCAAAATTTGAAAAGGGATTTTTCAACGTATATTGCTTTTCAAAAAAAAAAAAAAAAAAAAAAAATCTATCTTTAAATTTGGTATTTATTTTTATACTTTATAAATGACTAAAACAACCTTAAGAAAACTTCCACAATACATTGCATGGGTAAAACGAAGCAGTCTCCATGGAGTTTTTTATTTCTTTATTTATTTATTGGACGGTGAACATGGTTTCTAGGAAGTATCACCTTTTCTGATTCTAAGGTGCTACATAGAAGGCAATAAATAAAGTAGACGATGTGTCCGATACATTGCGTTTTTTCAAACATATCAAGAAGGAGCCTTTTGACCTTAGATAAAAAGGTCTTAATTTAAAAGCTTCTAAGAACTCAGAAGATGGCAGGCGGGGGAGTATAGAGGGGTTTTGCTGCTGACCAAACCAAAACTGTCAGTTCAATAGTGTCTTTAAGGCAAAAATAGATGGCAAAATTTCAGATGGACAAATATCTATTATCATAGGCTAAAGGTATCAAGCCATCTCTTGTAGTAGTGGATGATTCTCAAACATTTAGTAGTTCCGATAAACAGTAAACATTCAATTATTTCTACTTATTATTTTAAATATTTATTTTTGTGTAGTCAATGTTATCTGGTTAAAAGTCTTCACAGAGATGGCCGGGCCGCAAATTCGCAAACACTCAACGTCCCAGAGCTTTTGACGCCAACCTCTGTAGCCAAGCATTTTGGCGAGAAAACGAATGTTGGCGCGCATGCGTGAATGCAGCTTCAGTATTCTGTTCTCTTCAATGGATGTTTATGTTTTAGTTTTATCAAATATTTTTCTATTATGGATACTCTTACAGAATTTAAGGAGGTTTTTTTCCCCCTCACATTAAGTTAGAGTATCAAAACTGTATTATTGATAATACTAACTCGAATCTTGATTCCGTTATAATAAGATTACCGCTACAAAATAAGGATGAAGTGGAAAATTTCAAACTATATCTTTGTAGCATAATGAAGATGGAATGGATTGTCTATCGTGATAGCAAGCCATTAAAGTAAGTAATCGATTTTAATTACTATTTTATTTCATCCATATTTGGCCCTTTAGTTTAATAGTAGGTGAATTTTAATGCTTTACTTTTATTTTATAGATTAATATTCAGCAAGACTTGGTTATGCCAGCATAGCAGTAAAAATAAAACAGATGATTAAAGTCGAAATGCTAAGTGTAAAGCTGCATTGAAAATCGTCATTAAAAAAGTTAATAAGAATACTCGAAAGAATGACAAGTATCTGACGTATGATCCCCCATTAACAGCTGAAGTTACTCTTGGCTTGAAACATTCGCACAGTATAGCTTCTGCAGCAACTCTAAGACAACTTAGAGTGAATGAAGAGGTATTGTTTCCTTTAAATGTTTTGATATTGATATTATATTTTACAAACAAGAACAAGAATTTTGATTTATAAAGGAATAATTAATAAAAATTACTTTTATCACTATTTTTTCCACATTTCTCCTTTGCATGTTTTATAAAATCTGGATTGTTGGTATTCTTTAAATAATCAATCAGGAAGCAGAAAGTAATGTTTCACAGTTCCATGTTTCTCTCAATGAAAATCTTAATAAACATGCAAAGAACTAAAATTATACCTCCCCCCCTTAGTTTTAAAAGTTGATGTAATTCTCTCAAATTTAATGTTTTAAATCTTTATATAAAATAATTCCTATCTTGTGCTACTAACAATAAATTATTTTAACAATTAATGATTCCCATATTTTTTTTAATTAATTAATGCTGTCCTTATTGTTAAATTTTATTTCCAAAATAACTATGCATCTTGTTTTACTAGTGTTCTTTCATTAATTTATAAACCCTAATAGAACAATAAAAATAGTAATCTATATTGCTATTTGTAGGATGTCTATTACAGAAACATAGTATGCTTTATAAGGGGCCATTCATAAATGATGTCACACATTTTTCAATAGTTTAGACACCCCCCCCCCCATCCCTATTGTCACATCTTGTATTACATTACATAAACACATACTTACAGTTCAGTGACAAAGCACTACGTTCATAGATCATATTTCAAATTTTATTCTTTAAATTTAACTGTGTTTTAAGTATGATGTAAGATTAAGGTTTGCAATAAAAAACATAATGTTCAATAGTAATAAAGTATAACAATGTTGTTCTCAACTGATTCGCTCAACAAAAGCAAAACGTTTTGACACATTTACAAACTCTCTTTTCAACAGAAAGATATAAAATTGGAAGGCTTGATTATGGAAGTGATTTTGAATCAAACGTAGTTTTCCATTTTACAATAACTAAATTACGTATTGGGTTACAAGTGATTTTGATCCATGAAAACTTGTGATGTCTGTCACATACAACGATTTTTGCCTACCAGTATTTTAGAATGCAAAAATGTGACTTATTTTATCGAAGATATTTCATCAGTTGAATGAGGCAAAGAAAACTTTTCAAAAATAACAGTGGCAAACAAGCATAGAGATTTTTAGCTGTGTGACAGACATGACAAATTTTTATGGAATTTACCTCACACAACCCTCCCTACTTTTTGACTGTTTTTTCTGCTTTCATCAAAAAATACGTTCAAAATATCAATTTTGGTGGCTTTTCCTGAAAGATCTATTACGTTTGCAAAAAACCAGAAAACTGAACACAGTTAAATACTTTTTGAACAACAACACCTGGTAGTTTTGTGCATTTCCGAACAAAAATAAATTAAAACTTATGTCACAAAGTTGCTCTTTTTGATTTAAGACCACCCTTAATGTGGAAAAAAATTTAAAACAGTAGTATATTAGAAATTTTATTTTCCAAAATGCTACTGCTTTTAATTTTGTTTGAAATCAATACTATTTGCAATGGTTTTAATTCTTATCTTTACCTTATGACTACAAACTTTATATTTGAATCTGATGACTTTTAATTCTTTATAATTGATAATAAACTAGAATTGATAAAAACATAATTTAGTAATTACATGTATTTATGAAAAATATTTAAAGAAATTTCTTAAGAATGTCAATAATTGGCACATCTACCATATTTATTTATTTTCAGGTGAAAAATGCATACTTTGAATATTTTACAAATGGCTTTAGTGCAGCAGAAGCCATTCGTTTTCACGAGAACACATTTTTATGCAAAGAAGATTATGTGGGGCTAGCTGATGCATCTATAAATCCCACTAGAAGGCAAGTTCAATACCTCCATCTCATATGGAAAGATGAAAACTTAGGTTCATTCATTAACCCATTAGAAATGTTAGAAAAAAAGCTGGACTTGTACAAATCTAATGGTAAGTTTAAAAAGAAATATTGTAATATTTGTGTAACAAATTTTGTTTTTATTTTTAATCATAAGTCTTATTCATGTATAATTTAAGAACAGTATTTGTGTTTCACTCTAATGAACTGACCATAAACATTGTCAGGCGGTGTTCTTATATGTTTCATGCTAGATGACTGTTTTTGATATTTTCTCTGTTTTGTTAAGTATTATATTCATTTCTCAAATCCCTTCACCAAACCACTTGACCTTAAATAAAGTTTTTAGTATTTACATCTATTTTAAATAACATGCATAGTTTATTTTCCAATAAGTTGTAATTTAAAAGAAAAAAAGCTGATACTAGTGTGAATCAATAAAAACTAATAAAACTTCTTTAAACACACACACACACACACACACACAAAAAACTTTTTTAAAATTTTTCCTTGCACCTGATGGAGAAAGATTAAGATCTTTTGAAAGGTCTAGTAAATTTAAAAATTCTTGATGGTGTTTTAAGAAGTTTTTTTTTAGTTCTTATTTGTAGTTCATTAAAAATATGTATACAGTGTCTCACAAAAGTGATGGGACACTTGTGCTTTATAAAAAGAAACTGCAATAAAATAAATAAACAAACATGTGCAAAAATTTTTTGGGTGTGTTTCATATTTAAAGTTAGTAACAATTATTACATAACATACATTTTGTCAAAATATTAAAATATTAATTTAGTAAAAATACAATTGTTCAGAACGGAGCAAAAAATGGCTCACATAAGTGATGGGACACTTACTTTTCCATCAAATATTTATCCAAAAATTTTACTTTCTAAAAGGTTTTAATATTTTGTTGGATTTCCTTTTACTTTCAAAACATGATTTAATCTTTTTGGGATGGATTCGACTAATTTTTTTGTGATTTCTGGAGTGATTTTATCCCATTCTTCTTGAAGCATCGATTTTAGTTGTTGTTTTGAAGAAATGGTGTGTGTTTGGAAATTCTTGATTCCAATTCTTGCCAAATATTCTCTATGGGATTTAAGTCTGGGGATTGTGGTGGTGTTTTTATTATTTCAAGACAGTTATGTAGCAGCCAAAGTCTAACATTCAGAGCAGTGTGCTTGGGGTCATTGTCCTGGTAGAATTTAAAATCGTTATGAAGGTTCAATTTTTGTGCTGAAGATTTCAAATTTTGCTTTAAAATATCAATATACTTGTACTGATCCATTATACTGTCAATAAAAACAAGATTACCAACTCCAGTGGACGACATACACCCCCATACCATAACTCTTCCTCCACCATGTTTTACTGTTGGTACCAAGTTCTGTTTGTGAAATTCTTCCCTGGGTTTTCTCCACACCAAGATTCTACCGTCAGAACCAAATATATTAAATTTACTCTCATCAGCAAATATAACTTTATTCCAGTAATCAGAATTCTTATTTATGTTGGATTTTGCGAAAGCTAGTCTGAATTTTCTATTCTTTTCACTTACGAAGAATTTTTTCCTGGCTACTCTACCGTGATATCCAGCAGATCGAATTACCCTTCTAATAGTCTCAGGATTAACAATTATTTTATATAATGCTTGTAAATCAGCAGCAACTTTTGAAGCACTATTTCTTGGATTTTTTTTAATATTTCGAACGATAATTCGCTTTATTCCATTGGATAGCTTTGATGGTCGGACAGGTCTTCTTTTATCCTGAATCATGATTCTTTTTATATCGTTTAATGATATTGAAAACTGTTGAATGACTCAAGTTAACTGTTTCAGCAGTTTTTCTAATAGATTTTCCACGTTCAATATGCAAATTAATAACTAATTTTCGAATTTCAGGCGAAGTTTCTTTTCGTTAGCATTCATGGCTACACAGAGATAAAAAACACAAAAATTCCAAAACAAACTGGAGAGAAATACTGCAGACGATTTTATAAATTACTGCCAATTGCTTTTAAGTAAAAATAAAATCCCAAAAAATATTTTTATTGCTTATTTCAGACGATTTTTGTTGCATATATAATGGTGTCCCATCACTTATGTGAGCTATTTTTTGCTCCATTCTAAACATTTGTATTTTTATTAAATTAATATTTTAATATTTTGACAAAATGTATGTTATGTAATAATCTTTACTAAATTTAAGTATGAAACACACCCACAAAAAATGTGTACATGTTTTTTTAATTTATTTGATTAGTTTCCTTTTGTAAAGCACAAGTGTCCCATCACTTATGTGAGACACTGTATATATTAGGATATTTACTTGCATGTTAAGTATCGTTCATAAAATGTGTCACAAAAGTTTATCATATTTGATTTGTATCATTTGGTGTTCGGTTAATTTAAATTAGGTAACGTAATGTTTTTAACATATAAAAATAATCTTTCTTTTTTAGGAGCAACAGTTAAAATAAGCAATACAGAGCCTTGGTCAGTAATCATAGTTACTAAAGTTATGCAGCGTGTGCAGAAATTAGCTAATTCAAGAGAAATGTTATTTGTAGATTCAACTTGTAGTTGTAAATCTACAGCAACAAGCCTAACAGTGATTTTAACTGCAACTAAAGTTGGAGCATTGCCTCTTGCAGTTTTAATACATCCAACTCAAACTTTTGAGAATTATGCAAGTGCTTTTACATTGCTAAAGGAAAGCTTTCCAAAATGTTTTGGAGGTCAAGAAGTAAGTTTTGTTTGTAATTTATATTTATTTATTTAAAGTAATTTTAGTCAAATATTCAATTTAAAAAAAAGGTTGAATTTGGCATGTTTGTATTTTCAACCATTCTTATGTCAAAAAAAGTATTCAAAATGAAAATTATTTTTTAAGCAACAATCATTGAAAATTCTTTATCCACGCATACATGAAAGTACAGTAAAACCTAGGTAATTTGGATTAATTGGGACAAGACCGAATCAGGATTATCGGAAATCTGTATTATCCGGAGAATGAGAAAAAACTTAAATAAAACATGCTTGCAAAAAAAACATCTTTATATTAAACATACTGAATATTTACTGACGGTAAAAATGTTTATTTTGCAATTATAAAATCTATTGCTGTGCCAGCTTTATATAATTTTTGCGGGCTGCATGGTCATGCATCCACTTGAACATAGTTAGTTTGTTGGGTTTAGTTTCCACCTCATGTTCAAAATAAACCATTAATTTTTGTAAATGATTTGTTGTTTCATTATGGCTAATAACTTTTGGTTGATAATCATTGATAATAGAGTTTTCGTCTGAATAATCTTCATTTTAAACATCTTCAGTTGTACATAAAGTGATTATTTCATCATCTGTAAATGAGACACAAACATCATTATTTTTTGCTCCATTCAATTGCTAATATGGATGATATCAACATCTCAGCCAGTGGCAGATCCAAGGGGGGGGGGGGGGTCATGACCCCCCCCCCTGGAACTCTTCAAAGAGGGATGTACAGTGTAAGTAAAAAGTGCTAAAACAGGAATGCAAATGGACATCTAATCGAAAGAATTTGCACTTTTTTCAAATTTGATCGAGAAAATTCATGAATTTTCTGCGCCTTTGTGAAATTCACGATTTTTGCGAAACTGATTTTTCTTCACTTGATTGACAAAACTCATGCTTTTTCCGTGCCCAATCCACGAAATTAGCATATTTTTCCGTTCTTGTTCAATGAAATACGAATTTTTCCGCACACAAACTATGAAATATGCGTTTCTTAATTGACTGACGAAATCTGCATTTTTTTCCCTGCCGTAAATTGATGAAATCCATGATTTTTTTCTTGCGATAAACTGACAAAACTCACAATTGTTCTGCAGCCGCTGAAAGATTTTTAAAATTTTTTCTGCGCCCTATCGACAAATTAGCGATTTTTTTCGTTCTGAATCGTCAAAATTCGCGAGTTTTTTTATACTCGATCGTTTGAATTCGTGCATTTTACAAAGCCAATTGACCATATTCGCGATAATTTCTTTCCTGATCGATGGAATTGTCAATTTTTGTTTGCCTTATCAATGTAATTCGCGATTTTTTTCATTCCTGATCGACTGTATTTGTGCTTTTTACGAAACTGATCGACCATATTTGTGACTTTTTTGTTCCCGATCGACAAAATTTGCACTTTTTAAGAAAGTGATCGACCATATTCGGGATTTTGCCGTGCTCAATCGACAAGATTCGCGCCTTTTTCCGTTCTTGTCCATGAAATATGCATTTTTCCGCACCGAACAATAAAATTTGTGATTCTTAACTGACTGATGAAATCTGCATTTTTTCCCCACCGTAAATTGATGAAATCTGTGATTTTTTTTTCTCGCGATAAACTGATGAAACTCGGTATTGTTCTGAGCCCGCTCAAAAAAAATTTCGATTTTTCCGCGCATCATCGACAAAATCTTCGATTTTTTTCGTTCCGAATCAACAAAATTCGTGAGTTTTTTGTACCCAATCGCCCCGAATCGCTCTTTTTACAAAGACAATCGGCTATATTCGCGATAATTTCTTTCCCAATTCACGAAATGGGCAATTTTTGCGTTGCATATCAACTGGAAATTCGCAATTTTTTCTATTCTTAAACAACAAAATTTGCAATTTTTTCCGTTCCCAATTGAAAAAATGTGTGCTTTTTTTACAAAGCGATCGACAAAATAGGAGTTTTTCCGTGACCTATTAACAAAAGTTGCGATTTTTTCGTTCCAGATCGACAAAATTCGCGATTTTTTGTGCTCAATCGATAAAATTTGCGATTTTTCTGAGACATACAGACAAAATTCGAAATTTTTCGAAGACTGATAGACAAAACTCGCAATTTTCCAATGTCTGGTTGACGATATTTTCGATCTTTCCGCGCCCGGTCAATGAAATTTGCGATTTTCTCACTCAGTAAACAGACAAAACAGACATCTTTTCTGCAACCTCTGAACAAAATTTGTAAGTTTTTCAAGTATTATAAAAAAATTTAAATTTTTTTTCTTTGCCCGATAAACGAAATGTGAGATTTTTCACGTCCGATTGACAAAATTCATGATTTTTCCGTGCCTAATCGACAAAATTCGCGATTTTTTTCATGCCTGATCAACGAAATTTAATACTTTTTATTGTAATTCTGTTTTCAAAAGATTTACTGTATTTTTAAATTGTTTCATTAAATCATCTGTCAAAAGTTGTGACCCCCCCTCCCCTCCCCTAGAGGTTGGGCTGGATCCGCCCTTGATCTCAGCAACCATCAGTTTTTTTTTTTCTTTTAAACAGGATTACAAAATTTTCAGGTGTAATTACCCTTTCATATCATATTATCACTTTAAAAGAGTTGTACATTTTTAAAAACATCTTAAAAGTAAAATACTTACCTTTTATTTTTAAGATTTTCTAATTTTCATATCAAAATGCTTCAAACACAGTTTAATTTTTTTTATTTTAAAATCAGTATAATTTTATTATTTTAGCAACCAAGTATATTTATGACTGATGACTCTGCACCAGAAAAAAAAGCCTTGAAATCTGTTTGGCCTGAAAGCCTGCAATTATTATGCCAATTCCATGTGGCTCAAGCAGAATGGCATTGGCTGTTTTCTAATTCAGAAGTACAAAAGGAAGATAGATCTCGACTTATGAAGCTTTTTCAAGCAGTAAGTCAATTTTATTATTATTATTAAAAATAAAATTAATCATTTAATTTTAAATAATACTACTTTTATTTAAATTGTTTGTACAATAAGAAACCAAATACTTATCTTAATATCTGTAATGCCTTTATTAATCTGCTATCAGATTCACTAAATTTTTGAGCAACCAACTTTAGCCAGTTTTAACGTTGACTTTTTTATCTTCAACATGAAAGAAAAACAAGTACTACTATTATTGGCTGTTCACCAATCTGTGGACACCATAAATTCATTCGATACATTTTTCAAACATTAAGTTTGGCGAGTGAAGACAATAGAGTTAAATGCCATGTTTTATGTGTTACTCGAAGATTGGCAAGTTGCTAATTTTGTGCTATAATCCATTTCAGCATTTTTCTCTTGTAGCAAACAAAAATAGGGAAATGAATAACAATGCAAAAACGTTTCTCTGGCTGAAATGTTGTTAGTTAGGTAAAAAGTCATTGCTAGCAGTGACATTTTTAATGTTGTGACTAAAAAAATTAGTGATATTGCTGTTTGCTATCACAATAGGTGTTGAGACAATTTTTGTGGAAAAATGAATTATCAAAAGTTAGCTAAAAAATTAGTGAATCCGTTAGCAGCTTTAAAAGGCACAATATGCAACATTGTGCCAATAAATTATTTCATAAAGATGTTAAAAATCTCTTGTTGATCTATCAATATTCAGTATTGATTTAGATTTTAGGATCAAAAGTTCTATTCACAAAGAAAATAAATTTAAAAATTAAATCAGAATTAATATGATATTTGAAAGTCCCTAAATTTTTCAAAAGTAGTTTTAATTCTTAAATTTCTCATTTTTATGCAAAATATCTATAATTTTACTCTTCCTTTTTTTCTTATTCAGTTCCCCCCCCCCATCCCCACCCATCTTTTGCTTCCCCTTACTGCTGTATCCTGTTTATAATGTTCAAACTACTTTTTGTTTTATTTAGTACTTCAGGATTGCCAACAACCACACATTGGATGTAGTAACTAACTCTGCATTAAAATTTTCTCCTTCCACTCTTGTTTAAAATCAGCACCCAGAGATTGTGCTATCTTTAAGCTGATCGCATTTACATAGGAAGTAGATTTAAATTCCAGTTTTTTCTTTGAGAACTATAAAATGAAGTGTGTGTGCATATCGGATTCGGCTAGATGGGAAAGGCCTACCAATTGGCTTAAGCTCAACAAGCCCTGCCTACAGTGTGTGTGCATATCAGTACAGCATTGTGATCAGATTACAATGAATGGGCCCTTATAAGTCACAAGACTCATTCTTGTTTGATTCTGTTTGTATCAAATCGTGCCAATGCCAATGTTCAGCTTTTTCTTCTAAACAAAAAGTTCTGTTTTTGCATTTTGAGAAGTTCTGTTCCATTTTTAAAGTCTGCAATACCATTGTAAATAATTAATCCTGTTCATTGTTTTATTTGTTTGGCAAGATACCGTATATACTCGCATAGAAGTTGAGAAATTTTAGACAAAAAAAAAAACTTCAAAGTGGGGGGAGGGGTCAACTTATACGCAACACCTAAAAAAAAAAAAAAAAAAAAAAAAAATCTATAAATAAAATATTGGGTAATAGTTTGCTAGCGAATCGGTGCTGCAGCACCCCATTTGTGTTTGTAGAGTACAAAATCCGAAACCCTTCCAACCTCGATGATTCTGAACTTAAGATAACTTTTTTTTTTAAATCTACTCTACCCTGTTGCAAAGAATAAAAAAAGTGTGTGATTTGTGTCATTTCAGAATGATTCAGAGGATTCGATCTTTTTCAGAACGATTCCGAGGAGTCGTTTCATTTCGGAATAAGTCCGAAGAGTTGTTTAATATTATTCGGTGTATAATGCACACCTAGGATTCTTTTGGGAGAAAAAGAGTGTGTTATACACGAGTTAATACGATTTATGTTTCGATTGGCATATTCTGAAAAGTGGCTTTGTTTGTGTCCTGAATTCATCTTATGAAGCATTCTGCACAATTTGCAAAAAATGTTTTCATGTCAAACATGGTGGAAAGTTAGTTACTTTCCACTATTATTTATATAATTGTTAATAACTCACAAATTAAATAATGGATTTTGGATAATGAAATTTGGTAAATATATGTAGTATGTTACTATTATGCTAAATGCTATTTTTTAAAATGTTTCATTAACATGGGTGGGCGTTGCAATCAAAAATTAAACTTTAATACTTCTTTTTATATGTATATTTGTTTCAATATAAAAAAGTATTTTGCAAAAGTATAATTTTCAAATATTCTTGTTTTAAATATTGTTTTTCATGATAAATATATTATTAAAAAAATTATTTATGTATAATAACTTTTTATTTATATTTTCAAAGGTGATGTATGCAAAAAGTGAAGATATGTTAGAAGAAGCAGTTTCTAATATAAAAAAAGAACGAAACAAATATCCACAATTCGTTAAACGCTTTGAAACACTTTACGAGAGAAGGGATGAGTGGGTGTTGTTGAAAAGACAGAATTTGATAACAAGGGGCAACAACACTAATAATTACGCAGAGGCAACAATTCGTGTTCTGAAAGATATTGTACTTCGAAGAACAAAAGCTTTTAATGTTGTTGCGTTAACAGATTTTTGCTTAACAGTGTGGGAGCCCCACCTAATTAAAAAATTATTTGAATATGCTCATTCACGAAAAGGAAAAATGCAAATTTTATATAAAAACTTCTTACAAAAAACTAAGCAATTTACAGCAACAAATATTGATGAAATTTGTGAAAATACTTTTTCAGTGAAGAGTTCAGACAATAAAACATATGTTGTAAATACTGATGTTGGAACCTGTACTTGCCCTTCAGGAACATCTGGAGCCTTCTGCAAACACCAATTTTTTATGATGAAGGAAAAAAACATACATTTTTTAAATGCTCCTCCAATGTCTACTGCGGAAAGGTACAGTTTAGCTTATTTAGCCGTAGGCAAAAAGTGTCCCCCTCCTTCTTTTTTTGAAAGTTTTGTTGATGATGGTACCAATGCACTTACATGCAACATAGATGAATTAGGTGACAACTCAGAAGTTGATCATCCTAATGATGAGGTAAAAGAAATTCCATCAGCATCCCAAGACGATAAAGATGCATTAAAAAAAGAAATGAATAGGTTGATTAACCTATTGAATGGAAACATTACAAAAAACACAGCAAATAAGCTTCTTAGAAATTTACAACAAATTAAAGAAGTAAAGGATTTTGATAAATTATACGTTTTAAAATCAAAAGTACAAAAAAATATTAAAGTACAACCAACGTCTATAAACAGACGTCGCCCAGGATTAAGTAGATCTGGATTAAGAATTCCATCTGGTCGACCTCCGTTTAAATTATTGAATAGAGGTGTAAAACGCAAACGATGCTTAAAGGAAAACATAGAAAAAAATCAAGCTAATGCTAAATCCCATGGTTTAAATCATTAAACTAGATATACTACACAATAAATAGACATGCTTAAAAGATAAAGCAAATAGTTTTTAATACTTGACTTCCTCAAATTACACAGAATTTAAACCAGATGTTGTGCAAATTTTTGGTCACTGTTTTGTTCACATTTTTAAATATTAATTTGAATGTACTTAAACATATGAAACTATAATTAGTATTTACAATAAACTAAATTATTAAAAATAAGTAAAGCTTTTAATTTAAGTGAATAATAATAATAGAAAAATAATAAAAATTTAGCCTTAAAACTAAAATAGGATAACTGTCAAAATATTTTTTTTTTTTTTTTTTTTTTTTTTTTTTTTTTTTTTTCTCCATAAGAAATATTGGAATTGGCCAATAGACAGAAGTATGCACAAAATCATGATAAAATAAAAAATCTTACAGATTAAAACCAAAATTAATGCAAAAATTAAACATAAATAAAATGACTTCAATAATATATTGCGAAAATATTGCTGGTGCGCCATAATTAAATCTTAGCTTAAAATATAACTTGCACCATAATTGTTAAATTACAAAAATTTTATGTCATGTTTATCTAGATAAACATGACACATAAGAAACATAAATCTTTTTTATATTTATGTCACATCAAATGATTTAATTAGGTAAAAAAAAAAAAATAAATAAATAAACTCATTAATTTTAAATCGCATAAATATTGTTTGTTTGTGACATCTTGAATTTTTGTAAATAAATTAGAAAAATGAATAAAGTGTTATGAATGTTAAGAAGAAAAATGTTAATTTGCCGCTTAAAAATATTCAACATTAATCAGTTTCAAAAAATGAAAAAGGTGCAAAAAGAAAGAGAAAATTATAAATTTTATAAATGTATGAATTGAATGTGTGGATTTAAGGGAGTCTACCATAATTTTTATTTTATTTTTCAAAACAGTGTGCCTATTGTCATGAAAGTCTGTTGCAAAATAACATAGTAAAGTCTATTTTACTCGCATGATGACATTCTTAAGCTAATATTATATCAGTTGCATTCTTTACAAATTTAATGTTTCAATTTTGACATTTAAAGTTATCTATTTTGCATAGAATATTTGAGGTCTATGTCTAATGTGAGTTTTGTACATTTTATATTTTGGTTGCAATTACATTCTATAAAGAAAGTTTCTTTGATTTAACATTAGCTTGTAGATGTCATAATGTTATCAGATAGCTTTTCAAAACTTAAAAAAATATATAAATGTTCTATGTTTTTTTTTTTTCTTACTATTATTTTTATAAATATCTATTTTATATTGTATCAAACTGAAAATAAATTTTTGATTTTTCAAGACAAAATTGTTTGTTGTATTTTTTTTTTCCCATTTTCACTCTTAGGTTGTTAAAAAAAAAAAAAAAAAAGAATGGTTGTCAGGTTGTCATTAAGAAAGAAAAAAGAAAAAAAAAAGAAAAGAAAAGAAAAACTGATGAATTTTGATTTGGTTATTTGCAAACTTTAAAAATACAAATGTCATTAACCAAATAGCTTCATAATTTGCAGAAAATCTTGAAAAATTAAATAAGTTTTTCATTTTTATTTATTTATATTATTGCTAAGGTGTTGGGGTTAAGACAGCTGCCACCCTTACGATTTTTTAGAGTAAAAAAATGTATATTATGTGTGGTACCACAAATTGAATGAAATTGTTTAATGATATGGATTTTTTTATTCTTTAATATTATATCCCTGCCTTCTCTTCATGTGGTACTTAGATTTAATCTCTTCAGAGAAATTTGTGATAAAAGTGTGTTTGACATTTAAAAACTGGAAGGTTGGCAGAAATGGTTTAATAACTTTTGTCTATTCTCAAATCCATATGAACATCTAGTACATTTTGAAATTATCCTTTCTTCAGAAACACATCAAACTGGCAAAAAATACTGTTAAAGTTTGCATTTTAAATAAATTTTTCGTTGCAACGGCAAAGGAAAGCAGAATAACTTGTTATCCTGTGACCAAAAATCATTTGTAAATCAAGTCATTTAAATAACAAATGAAAAATAATAAAAAAAATAAATGAAAAAATATTTACCGTAATGTAAAAAGTCACATTTAATATTCAGTTTTTTCTGGGTCAGAAAAGAATTGTTTGATCTGTGGATTATACGCAGAAAATTACGGTATATGTATATTTGTAATGTTCCCATATGTCCATTTATACATAATATCAAGTTTTATATATCATACATATGTCATATACGACTAAATTATGCACATATACACTATGAAATATCATATATGACTTTAATGTCATACGTTTTAAAATTTCACATCTTGGTTGCTTGGTGATATTTTGAGACTGCTTTGTCGTATTTAATCACAGAATGAAATAAGTATTGAAATACAAAATTAGTACCTCCAAAATCTGACATCTTGCTTAAATTTCTATTGCTATTTTGAGCTTTCTTTATGAATAGATTTTTTTTTATCAACTTTTTCTTAATACCCGCAAGAGTTTTGTCGTCCCCCCCCCCCTCCAGAACCTGTATCCTCCAATCATATTTTTGAGCGATATTTCTATTGAACTTTCCATATGAGTTTCATTTTATAATAATACTAGCAGAGCTGCACTTGCTCCGTTTGTTGGCTTTTTTTAAGCCAGTGCCTTTGGTAATGAACTTCTGTAATGCTTATGGCTGCTGTGCAGTTTCCAATGAAATGAACATTGAATTGCTTACCCCCCCCCCCCCCCCTGACCAATATTAAATTCAACATTTTACTCAATTTTCTACATTAAAAGTTTTATATTCTTTCACTTTGAATTTTATCGTTTTGCTGAAAATTTTAATTTTGATCAGAAGAAAAAACAATAATTTAAAGCAGGGTTGGCACGGTTTAAACCAACTGGTTTTTTTCTCAAAAAAACCAATTGGTTTTTTTAGCAGAAATCTAATGAAATTTTATCTTTTTTACTTGCATTATATATAGTGGGTTTAGGTCATTTTTTTAGGTATAAGATTATTATCAATATGCATTGGTGATTTTGCTATTGCTTTAAAGAAAAAGCTTCAAACATGTGAATTGATCAAAGATAAAATAGATTTAAAATATTCAATATTTAGTCTAAAATATTTTATTTTTTGAAAAAACACAGGTTAACATAGTTAATAACATTACATTATGCTTTCTAAGATTATGCTCAAGCTGCAAAAGAAAATTTTCTTGATTGTGGAGATTATCTTATTAAAACTAAATCCCAAAAAGTATTTGAAATTTATTATTTGAATAACTCTGCAAAATAGTATTATATTTATCAAACTCCATCCAAATGTTTACTATTAATAATCAAAAGATTGTTTATAAAGATTTTCAGAGCATCAATGTTTCACTGTGTAGAATAGTTTATTCTCTGGGTATAAGATTGTTTGCAAATACTGTTTAAATTAAAATATGATTTTTTTTTTCAATTTTCTACATAAATTTACTGTAATAATTTAGTTTAAATTATTTTGAAATGAAGTTACACTAATTATAATCCAATAATGTCTATTTTTATCAATAAATATGCATGTATATGTAATAAGAAAGGATGTTTTTAAAAAAAACCTGGTTTAAACCAAAAAAACTGGTTTTTTTGGTTTTTTTCGAAAAAATCAGGTTTTTTTCCAACCCTGATTCAAAGTTTTCTTTGTCAGAGTTCATACTCATTTTCCAAGAAAAAATTCCCTGATGTATTTTCCGGGATGTACAATTTTTCTATATCAACAATTAACGACATTTTGATATTACATATGACAATAAAGCATGCGAACAGCAACAATTGCCTCAAAATTCCCAGAGTAGACTCATTTTGGCAGGTTTTTCCAGGTTTCGGAAATTTTTTGTATTACAGTATAGGATCCGTTATCCAGAATGCTTGGGACCCAGGGCATTCTGGATAAAGGGTTTTTCCGTAATTCGGAACACTTTACCTTAAGTATAAGAAATGCACGAAATAATTTCATAAATAGTGAAATAAATAGGTAAATATGAATACATGTAAATACCTTAATTTATTGATTAATTTACTCAAAATAAAAAAGTAATTATAATAAATGAAAAAAATATACATATATATGAAATTTAATTTTGAGATTTTGAAACAATCTTTTGATTGGGATTTAGCAAACATTTCTATGATAGTCTTTTGCTTATAGCGCGTCTCTTGCACTAATTGTTCTTGTATATTGTACAGAGACATGATTTGCTGTTCGTGGAAGTAGCTCCTCTGTTGTATGCCTGAAATTAATTGTTCGGTATAAGATATTAATTTTTCATTTGATACCTTTTCAACTGCTTCATTCTGCAGGTTGTCCGTCTCATTATCACTTTCATCAGATATATTGTTTGGCATCATTTCACAAATCTCACTGTCAGTCATGTGATTAGTGACAGGAATGTTTTCATCAGCTTCTAAACAATCTTCTAATGCTTCTTGATTAAGCAATTTAGCTTTTGGACAATTAAAGCCTTTGGCATACGCCAACAGATCATCAATAATTTGCTTCTCTTTCGAAATCTTGAAGCCTTCAAACTAAGGCTCATTTTAACAAAGCATCTTTGATTGTGAAGCTTCTCTGGAAATTTTTTATCCCAATTCCTTTGTTGCACTCAGTGAGCATTTTTTTTAAGTCATTTTTGTAGTGATTTTTTAAAGATCTCAGAATCCCTTGATCCAATGATTGAATAAGTGATGTACAATTTGGAGACAAAAACATCGCAAACACATTATCCATTTCTAAGAACTCTGCTTCAGGATGGGCCGTTTTTTTCATGGTCTTTTGAAGAAATTTGCCTTTTATCACGATTTTTTGACGAAAGTGTCCGTTTTTCGCGATCTTTTGTTGAAATTTGTCGTTTTTCGCCAATCTTTTGTCAAAATTTGTCGTTTTATCGCGATTTTTTTAACTATATTTGTTATTTTTTTGCAATCTTTTTGGGGAAATCTGCCTTCTTTGGGGATTTTTTGACGAAATTACCCATTTTCTCGCGAATCTTTTGAAAAAATTTGCCGAAAATTAGTTGTTATTTCGTGATTTTTAACGAATTTTGACATTTTTCCATGATCTTTTGACGAAATCTGCTTTTTTTGGGATTTTTTGATGAAATTTGCTGCTTTTTTCGTGATTTTTTGAAGAAATTTGCCTTTAATCGCGATTTTTTGACGAAAGTTGCCGTTTTTCGCGATCTTTTGTTGAAATTTGCCGTTTTTCGCGAATCTTTTGTCAAAATTTGCCGTTTTATCGCGATTTTTTGGACTATATTTGTTATTTTTTCGCGCTGTTTTGGGCGAAATCTGTCTTTTTTAGGGATTCTGTGACGAAATTACCCATTTTCTCGCGAATCTTTTCACAAAAATTGCCGAAAATTAGTCGTTATTTCGTGATTTTTAACGAAATTTGCCGTTTTTTCGCGATCCTTTGACGAAATTACGCATTCCAAGGGACGCGTAGGAGTTTTTTTTTGCGTCCCGTTGCCGATTTTTTGCGTAATTTACGCGCGTCCGCGGCATCGCTTTAAAAAAAAAAAAAAAATTAACGATTTTCATTCCGGTTTTCGGAGCGTTCCGGATACCGGGACGCCGGATAACGGATCCTATACTGTATTCCCTGAGATTCCCCTGATTTTTACAACCTAAAATTCATCCCCTGATTTTCTCAGGAATCCCATATTCCCCTGATGAGTATGAACCCTGTTTGTTAGAGACAGAAGCAAGCATAACCCGCAAGAATTATGCTTCCAAAGGCGTCGCAATTTGTTTGGGAAAAGCCAATCAGCAAAGTTAAACAATCTGAGTAAATGGTGACAAAATATAAGTTATGTAATTAGCATCAGTAATTTATAGTGATAAAGCGGTTAAGTAAAACAAATCCGTGTTAGCTCGGCCAGAAGTAGATTTCTAAGTTAAGTACTAATTTCACTAACAAAAACTTGGATTAGCGATAAACACAGTTTAGCAATTTTATCTGGCTATTTTTGACGAGTTTTTAATTTCTTTTTTTTTTTTTTTTTTTTTTTTTTTGTGAGAGCTGCTTTTATCATACTCATGTTAAGGCAATTTTCCTAGTTTATTTAAAAGGTGACTAAAATAAAAGAAGAGATGTTACAGGTTAAAATACATTTTATTTCAAACTTCTGTTTTAAATAAAATACATTTTAACTTATTTAAACCTTCAGCTGTGAAAATACACTTGAAATTATATGTTTAAAGCATTATTTTAACTTGTAACATCTCTTCTATTATTTTAGTTGCCTTTTAAATAAATTAGTGAGCTTTTAAAATTTAATATTATACATTCTATTTATTTCATTTTTCTTGCAGAAATCTGGCAATGGAGAAATACTGATGTAATATTCACTCTCTTTTTAATTCTCCAAACTACTTATTGTTTACATTTTTCACTTGAAAATCTTGCAATAGAAAAGCTATTGTTGTGGTAATTTTCTTGTAGCTTTTTTGTTATTAGCAACTGCTTTAACAAAAAAATAATTAAATTTTCCTGTCAGTTTTCAGCAAGAGCTGATTTTATCAGATCCATGTTAAAGCTGTATTTAATATTTTCAACCCTCCCAATTTCCAATCCTTTGATCCAATTTTGCTCTTTTGCAATCCCTGTCGAGATATTAGCAAGGGGCTATGCATATATTATCTTTTTTTTTTGGGGGGGGGGGCAGTCTGGCACATGATATCATAAGATATCTGTGGATGAGTTGGACATTAGTATTTTGATATTGATATCAACTTTGATCCAATCACAATTTCCATTTTTTTTTTAAATTTGTAACATGCTCTTTGGTTTCAAATAGTCTGTTATCACTTTTTTATTCAACTATCTATATTATCAAAATACAACATTATTATTAGAATCAGGGGTGAATCATAAAAATAACAGAGGATATACGTTCTAAGCAGAGAATATATGGCAGAGAGTTACCCTACAGTGTATATACTATAGCTTTCTTGAAAAACAGAAGGTATACGATGCTCCTTTAAAAAATCCCGAAGGTATATGCCGTATACATCCATATACTCTCCACTACAATCGTGATTAGAATCACAAAATTATTATAAAAGTATTTAAATCTAAAATATGAAATACCCCCAATGTTTGATATTCCTACTCTTCATACGTGTACATATGAAAAGGAAGCTTGTGTTTTCTAATAAATGAAAGAGAAAGAATGTTATTCATTTATTTTGCTGAGATTTTTGAAAGAAGATGAATTTGAATAAAACATGAATTAAAATAATATCAAAGAACACAGTTAAATTAATAATTTTGAAAGTTTAAGAATTTCATCATTTAGTTCAAAGATCTCTAATTGCTTACTAATGTGCACATTATTTTGCTGAGCCCCATCCGTGAAACAGCCCTACAACAAATGCAGGTCCTCACTAGTGATTGTGTTTACATTACTTTTCAAAACTTATTTATTAGCTGATTTGAAGAGTTAATTCTGCATATACCATTACTATACTGCTAATTATCTTTTTTTTTAAATGATAGTTATGTATGATAAATAATTATGATGTATATATAAATCTTATGCGGTTTTTGAAGAGCCATGATTAAATAAGACGTGTGAGTATCAATAAAAATGTTTTTTGACTGATAATTGATAAACCTTCCTGAAAACAAAATTATTTTTCCTATTTATAGTGCTTTGTGCAAGAAATTTTATACATAATTAACCTGAAACATAGGCTTAAAACAATTTATATTTAGTATTTGTAATCTAATTTAAAGTTTTTGAAATGTTTCTTAAAATATAAAAATTATTTCTTCCTATTTATAAATCTTACTTCTCAGACAGAATATTTTTTTACATTTTCATAAGATTATATTGTTGCCTTTTTATGAATACATCATTTACAATTTAATTAGCTTAAAATGTTAATATAATGCATACATTTAAAGGGTGAAATGCATACTGAAAATCTTAGAAGTTCCATTCAATATTTGTTTTGTTGAAACTCTGCAATGCATCCATCAACATACCCACAATCCCCCCCCCCCCCTTCTTCAAGTTGTATAGTCAGAATTAAAAGGTTTAGAAACGCAAATAAAACTATGTCATAACATAAGAAAGAAATGTTCTACAAGAAATTATTTTCTTAAGTAATTTTATCTTTTTCATTTTTTAAAGATATTGAAAAGTTTCAGTAGTCTACTAAACTTATGAGAATGAATCATTTAATGTTTTCTAAACATGAAAATAAATGTAAACAATGTTTTGTGAAATCATCCATTTGTAAAGTAATGCATTTTTATAAATATCAGTTAATAATAAATGATTAATAATAATCTTTATTGAACCATTTCTACCTCTTATAATAATTTATTTATTAAAAAGAAAAGTAAAATCATTGCATTTTTGGAATAAAGAAAAATATAAATGAATTAAATAGTATAATGAGTTTGCTCTGTACAATTTTCACTGAAAGACTACGAAACATTAAAATATTATTTTCTACTTCCTGACTGATTTTATTTAACATTATCATTTTATATATGGAAAGGCATAAGCGAATGTAAAGCATTCTTAGGTTCACAATGTATGTAAATGCATATTTATTATAATTATTCTAAAGAAATTTGATATAAACAAACAACTGCTCGGTCGAAATGTAAGCGGTGTCGACCTTTGCAAGTTTATCCGCATCAAGACAAGCGCATGTGCACCAAAGTTTCTCGCCAAAGTGCTTGGCTACAGAGGTTGGCGTCAAGAGCTCTGGGACGTTGAGTGTTTGCGAATTTGCGGCCGGGCCCGAAACTTGAACTTGAGACAGTTTTCTTCCACTGACCGCAACTTAATAAAGAGCCTAAATTAGAGGTCTGCACGAGCCGAAATTTGCAGACTCGAGCCCAGCCCGATCCATTTAAAAAAAAAATTTCCCAGCCTAGCCCATTATCAAAGTAAAAATTTTGGCCCGAGCCCGGCCCGATCCGTAGAAAAAATTTAGCGGTCCGACCCTGCCCAATATAATACCGAAAAACAAGGCTCGAGCTCGGCCCAGCCCCCCCCCCCCCCCCCCCCGCCCAAAAAAAAGTTTAAATTTTGGCCCGGCTCGAGTGAATTTCTACAGAACATTGATCTTTACTTTTACGGAAGAGTTCAGGCCAAAAAAACTTATCTTAAGTCTTTTTTTTTTTTTCATGTTAATAATTACACTTATGCAGAAGTGCCATAGGGTGCGATATTTATGCTTTTAATAAACCTTTGTTTGTTGTACGTAAATGTTTCAGTTATCATTAGTATTAATCCATATTCCATGCAATGGAGACATAAAAACCTAAAAAATGATATATGGTAAAAGTAAAATTTTCTAAAACAGAATCGCATGGAAAAGAAAAAATATAAGTTCCCTTTTAACAGATGTAAATGTTTAATTTATTTTTTTCTTGTGTATTATTGTATTCATTTTGCATGGATGAACAGTTTAAAAGAAGTTTAAAAGGAATTTCCAGTTTTCAGTTTAAAAGAGAATTCCGTCACATGCAGTTTTTTTTATGTGTTTAGCTCTATTGTCTATTTTAATAAGAATAAAAATCTACGATCTTTAAAAAGAATAAATTCTAACGTTTAATTGTAGAATAAAGACGTTTTAAAACTATATGTCTTTTTTGCAAAAATTTTTAGACCAAGCCAAATTTTACTGATTTTTTAACAGACTTGGCCGCGTCGGGAAAAGGATTTTCATATGGAATGATTCAACCGGAACTGGTTATTTTGGTCGGAGAAGACTAGGAAGAATGAAATCAGTCTTGGCTTCTTATGGAAAAATAAGTTAGGCTCGGTCTGGCCCGATACTCTAGGAAAAAAGTAGGGTCCGAACCCGGCCCGGCACGAAAAGATTAGTGACTAAGTTCGGGCCGGCTCGAATACTGTTAATGAAAATCGGCTCGAACCCGGCTGCAGACTTGGGCTTCGGGATCTCTAGCCTACACCCCTCCCCCTCCTTTTGAAAACTCAGGCTAAGCCTGAACTTCAATTTTTTTTTATCGTGTCTAGAGGAATTTTCAGCCCAGGCCCGGACTGGACTGTTTATATTTTTACATTTATAGGCCCGGATCGTATGAGATCAGTGAAA
Organism: Maratus speculifer; assembly: GCA_964019185.1. Taxonomy (NCBI): domain Eukaryota; kingdom Metazoa; phylum Arthropoda; class Arachnida; order Araneae; family Salticidae; genus Maratus; species Maratus speculifer. Next base: position 209,009,942 of record OZ025293.1, on the reverse strand, counting down.
ACAAGCCCGGTCAGATCTGGCCCGACACAATTTCGACTATTTCAATTGTTCCTATTTATTATTTTAAATAATTTATTTTTGTGTTATCTAAGTTATCAGATTAAAAGTTTTGACGGACCTGGGACGGACCCGAAACTTGAACTCGGGATGGTTTTCTCCCACTGACAGCAACCTAATACAGTAAGAGCCTACATCCCCCCCCCATTTTCTTTTGCAAACTCAGGCTGAGCCTGGACTTCAATTTTTTTTTGGTCATGTCCTGAGGAATTTTCAGGCCCAGACCGTTTATATTTTTACATTTCTAGGCCCGGATCGTACAGAAATCAGTGAAAACAGGCCCGGCCCGACACATTTTTAAATATTTTTTAAAAAAATTCAGATTTTTATCATATAATAAATATTTCTTTAAAGAATACTGCATACATATTTATGGGATATTGTACAGTATATTTTACAGAAAATACTCAATAGCAACATTAATGATTAATTAGATTCTTAGACTTTCAACATTCAAATAAGGATTCATTAAAAAATTAAAATGGTTTAGAATAAAAAAAAAAAGTAAAAAATATCATAACTTTTGAAGCTGTATAATAAAAAGTTGTTTTATGAAAATATTTCAATATCATTTTGTTAAAGATTTTCCCAAATCCAAGAGATGTATTTTTTGATACATTTTTTAATTCATTTGTTTTCGGAAATGCATATGATTAACCGGTGTTTTTATTCAGAAACTGTGTAATCGAATGGCGTTATCCATTTCTTTATCGCTGTTAATACTTTCCTAAAACATGTTGTTTGCCCTACACATCTTGAGAACAATTAATACTAGTTCCGGCCTAACTCGACTATGTGTACCAAAAAAAAAATTGCAAACCTAATCTGTAACATAAATATTCTCTGATAATGTAAAGGGTATTCATATGACTTAGTAACTTAGTATTAGTACTACACAGATATTATCTTTAATCTAATCGTCAGACTCGCTACATGATATGTTACATCAATTTATTCCATTGATTCTAATTTAAAAAATAAAACAATGTAACTTTCATTAATTTATTCAATCATTAGTTCATTTGTGCAATAAGCCAAAAAATCAAACTTCTTATTTAATTACATAGAAAATGCATGGTGAATATTATGAATTTTTTCAAAAGGCCAAATGTTGATTTAGTTGAAAATGACTGTATCTGAATTTTTCTTCAATGTTTATATATATGTATAGTAAAACTTAATAAGACTAAGACGGAATTAGAAGGCGAAAAATTCCTGTCTTAGAAGGTGTAATTGCACGGTACTTTTATCAACGGTACTACGATATTTTTCTGATTAAGATAAGTTTTGGTTCACAGATTTTTCTGTATTTACATATATCTGTATGTATTTGTTATATGTACATTAAAACCTGCCAAATCGGAACATATTTTTGGTTTCACATTCATTTGTCTATAACAAATATTTGCATCTTTTCATCTGGACTCCGATGAAAGGATTGCCACTATTATACTTATTATAGTCTGCAGGAAGCTGTGAAACCTATTATTTTGATCCTTTGCACTTGCTTTTTCAAAGATTTCTCTTTATATATATATATTTAACCTCTGTTAACAAAAGCAGTCTATAAAAGGATAATGTCTCAATCAGAAACATTCCATGGTCATAACTAAATTAATTCCTGAAAAAAAAAAAAAAAACCTGTTTAGGCAAAAAACTTGTTTAAAACGGAATTATACCTTATTTCTTGATATTTTGTCTAAGAAATTAATATTGTTTTTGTATTTATGATGAAATAGTTAATTCGTCGTTCCAAAGGAGTTAAATTTCTCCCCTCCCGCCGACTACGTCACTGAATGAGCCCCTCCAATAATTTTGAAAACTCTACGCCTATGCACAACTGTGATGTTGTTGCAGTTTCCTGAAGCAAATCTTCTATCTCATATCTTCGCAAATAATTTTTGCTGCTGCTTCAACCACTCGATCCGATTTACATGTTTGCTGATACCATGCATTAGTCAGTATCTTCCTTCCTATATTCTTGAAACACACAATGGACTTTTTTCTGATTCTTTGTGGTCAGTATGTCGTCTCCATATCTCTCAATGAGGTTAAACTTTACAGTTCTCATTACCAGGTTGATAACTCCCTGTAACCTTTTTCATTAGCTCTTCCATGGAGAATTGACACTCGTCATCATGATTTTCAAGGTAATCGTTTATACTTTGCATTGCTTTGTCGATTGCCTCGGCAAGTGGACCACGTTTTTTCTGTTCTTGGACCTTCGGCCTCCCATAAATATATTTAAAACATTTGATGTAGTATTGAGCATCTGCTGCGATCAAATCATTCACTGGTTTGATGCGCTGAAATTATAGCCTGCCCATAATCATCATTACGAGCTCTTGCTGCTTTCAGAATTGTACTTTTGAATCCCATGTGTCGCACACTGTATACAGTTTTGCGTTCGCTTGGTGGATTTTTCGCTTGTGTTGCAATGAACTTTTCCGGAATGCACAGTCCACATATAAAACAATTAGTTCAAAAGTTAAACTGAGGAGTTGATGTTCTTAAAATTTGAGAAGTGCTAGCACTTTGTTCTTCAACCTTCTTCGCATAAGCAGTAATCATCCGTTCATTTACGTATGCTTTTCTACACTTAATATGCACATCTACTGAGGTCTACACTTAACTTGCACATCTACTGAGGTTTTCCCCTTTAGGAAAACTGTCTTTCCATCCTTTATTTCTGTACTTGCCTTGATTAACGCTGCAATTCCTCGACTAACTTTCACTGACGGCCCTTCATCTAAAGGAGAGTCACAAATAAAACACAACGACATCGCGCAAAATCACTTTAGATGGTCACTATATTCACGAAGACACAAACAGTGAATTATTAAATTATAAGTAAGCAGTTGCATATGGAAACTGAGAGGAATGTGTCCTCCTGATAAGCTAGTGATCTGTGCAACGTATATTTCTAACAGAGGCGAGACTGGTGGGGAAGGGGGGGGTAGTATTCACCTGAACGTGGACATGGGATACGGGGGTAGGCGCTTGACCAACATTATTTCACACTTGCACCCCTTCAATCAAGGGGGAAAGTGCAGATGGGATCAGTTAAAGCCTGTTTTATTTATTTTATTTACATTATTTAAAAGTCAAATTAAGAAATTATTACTATTATTATTTTGTAATAGCAAATGAAGATTTTGATCACAAATATGCTCATTTTTATTTATTTTTTAGTTATGAAAGAAACAATGAACATCAGATTAATAAAATATAGTCAATAATAATATATTTAGTATTATTAAGTGGGTAAAATTTGCGTAAAATGGTTGTTTTTCATGTTTCATCGACGTACGGTGCTGTAAGGCACGTTTTTCAGAATTTTTTGCTTTTCACACTCATTTTTATGGCGCTCTCATGGCTAAACCATTGATCAGAGAAAAAAAACTTTAAATACCTAAGATGTAGGAAATTTTGTACTCTTTAATTTATGTATTGATGACTTTTATGTAAAATGCATAATTCTGAAGTTATATAGAAAAAACAAAAAAAAGTCACGTTTTTTGCCAAAAAAACGTATTTCCGGGAAGAAATTTTGTTAGATAATGCCAGATTCGTGTTCAGCGACCCAAAAAACATAAAGGGAACCAAAAATCAAAACTACACCAAAACTTGCATTTATTTTTTACCAAATCCCTGGACTACTTTTAGATTAACTTCGATTAATGGCTAGAGTTTGAATTTATGTGTTTGATTGTGTTTACTCACATTTTGATTTTACTTATGGTGATATGTTATGGAGAAGTGAAAAGTGTAACATAAGTGTAACACTTCCCAGGATACTTTTTATAGGCATCGTAAGTGTGAGGTAAATCATCTAGGGTTTTTTTTTTTTTTTTTTTTAATGGGTAAAAGCATTAATATTTTTAAAAAAAATAGGGATTTCAAGAAATTCGAAATTTTTTTACTTAAAAAAATGAATTAAACATGCAGTTATTTTTATTTATTTATTTTTTACTCTTTTATCAATTAATAGTTAAATATTAATTTATTTACAATTATATATTTAGAAATAATTTAGAAATTCTAAAAAAGATAACTTAAATAATGTATAATGTTTTCTTCCATGTTCAATTCTTTAAAAAATAAGCAGAGCAAAAATTGTGTGTTTTTTAATAAATTCGTCTGCTAAACCCCTTGGGGACGAGCGACACGTATACATGCCTCAAAAAGGCTTAAGAATCTTTGTTTATCCCCACCAGTAAAATTTTACTGAAAATTTTGCCTTATTTAATCGGAACATTTTTCAAGATTTAATGTCTCAGAAATTTCTGTTTTAAAAAACCGGTGACAAAATATTAAAATTTTCATAAAAGGCTCCTGCCGCGAAGGGGTTAAACTTCCTATCAAGTATACAAAAAAAAAAAAAATAAATAAATAAATAAATAAAAATAAATAAAAGAAAGAAAGAAAGGGCAAAAATATTAATATTTTAAAAAGTAGTAAGGATTTTAAAAAATAAATAAATGAACCTTACACAAATCAATTAAACATGCAGTTATTTATTTTTTTAACGGCAAAAATAATATTTTAAAAAGTTATAAGGATTTTAAAAAATATTTAAACTGAAAAAAAAATTAATTAATCATGCAGTTATTATTTTTTCCCCCGAAATGTTCTTTTTTAAACATTAAAATGAAATAAGTTCACTATTTGACCCATATTTATAAAAGTACCGTAAAATACCATTATTCTGCCCCCCTCCCCCCCAACTTTATGAAAAAATTGAAAATTTCAAAAAATCCCGAGAAAGCATACATCCCCCCCCCCCTCCTTAAAGATCGCTTAAAAACTGAAAATATGTCAAAGAATCACGAAAAAAAGAGGAAATTTTTCAAGTGATCGATGAAAAAACGCGAATATCTACAAAAAAAAAAAAAGGTGAAAAATAAGCTAATTTTTTCAAATGATCGCCAAAAGTTCGTGAATTTTATCGAAGGATCGACAAAAAACAAACATTTTGATCAAAAGATTGCAGGAAAAATCGCAAATTATGTCAGCTCTAAAAAATGCTATCAAAGGATGCTGAAAAACGCGAATTACGTAAAAAAATCTTCAAAAAATTGCAGAAAAATCGTGAATTTCTTAAAGGATCGCCAAAAAACACACTTTTGTCAAAAGATTTTAGGAAGGTTTGGTTTGGTTTATTTTATGTCGGTCGATTATCTACATGTGGGATATAGGCCCTAAGGGGCTGGGATGCCCTCCGTGGGGGTCCTTCCAAGGGAACATAACACGTATTTACATTTACGCAAGGAAATACAAGGTTCGAAGAAAACCACGTAAAACTCCAGACGGTTAGGCCAATGGCCACGATAGGGTTCAAACCCGACACCTGCCATCTACCAGTTAAGAGGTTAGAACCTCTCAGCCACTGGAGGGGCAGATTGCAGGAAGAAAATGCAAGTATGTCAGATTCAAAAAAGAAAACACAGCCAAAGGATCGCGATAAAAAATGCGAATGCCATCAAAGGATCGCAGTAAAAATGCATATTCAGTCAAACGTGTGCATAAAAACGAGGTTTTCGTCAAAAGATCGCAGAAAAACGCAAAATTCTCTAAAGATCGTGGGAAAAGGCGAATTCCGTTTAAAAAAATTTTAAAAAAAAGTGAATTTCGTCAAAAAAAAACCCGCTAATTTTGTTTAAAAAACTGCCAGAGAAAAGTTATTTCTATTAAAAATTTGCGAAAAAAACGCCCATTTCATCAAAGGATCATGAAAGAAATGCACGTGAATTTCGTCAAAAGATTAGGGGGAAATGTGAGGGATTTTTGTACTTTTTATTGTATTTTAAATAAAGTTTGTTAAATTCATAAGGTTCTGAAATAAAGAACCACAGACTGACTTAAGCCACATGGACACACACTTTGTATAAGCACAATTAAAATAAATATCCAGACCCCCCATGGTTTAACATTTCTCGTATTTTCCCATGACAATGAAAGGATGAAATAGGGGTGAGAGGATGAGATGTCTTTGAGAAACCTGTTAAAATTATATGGAATATAGATACAGGGGTATAGTCATAAAATAACTAGATGGTATATGGTGTTTTATTTTGATTAAGAAGGTATATGGTGTATATCCTCCAATCAGGGCCATAGCTAAGGGTGCGCTATGGGCGGTTCAGCTGCCCCTGAAATATTTTGAGCCCCCCCCCCCCCCTGGAAAAGATTCCAAGGTCACTAAATGAATTTCTCTTCCGAAAATTCAAATGAAATTCTGTTCAAAAATCTAATTTAGTTTTGAGATTATTTTACAGTTTTGCAGAATTATTATATTGTAGCTAAAATAAGTAATTCAACACTCCATCATCCTATTTGTACGTATGAAGCTAACATGAAGTTTGTAATTTTGCAGTAGTTATACACTATAAATTTTCATTGTCCTATACTTTTCTTAGTATGAAATGAAGTTATTACAACAGTTTAATAAGAAACATAGTACCTACAGTGTAAATATGCACTAATTTATCTTTCTGTGTTAGAGAAAGAGAAAAAAATATTATGAGCCCCCCCCCCCCCTATAGATCACTTCTAGCTACAGCCCTGCCTCCAATACATCCCTGAATCGATGGGTTGTTGATGCTGGCTTATCAAATATAATTAAACTGGCTTTCTATTTTTATCTTGATTTTGGGGGAAAAAAGGAGAAGCATTTATCCTTGACCGATTTGAAATTATTAATACTATGATTATAAGGAACTATGAATTTTTCCTGCAGCCTTTGTGGAAGACAACTTTTAGTTTTAATTTCCTTTATATTGGATCGGGAGACAGCAGCACAGACTATCATCTCATCCCGTTCATGGCTGAAATTCCAGAATTAATTAAAACTGCATTTGCAAATTAAAATGCAATAGGTCTGCTGAGTTACATCTTTGTGGAAAACCTGATTTTATTACTTGACTTGTAGGTTTACCATTATGTTTTCCTGCATCCAACGGTATAAAAACAGACTTATAAACCACTATTGTGACACTAATTGTCAGGCACTAAGATCAGGTTTACATCTTTTAAATAAATTATTTTCAAGAAAAAAATTATTTTTCAAATCTACTTCAGCAAATTAAAAGAGTAGAAGCCAAAAAAACACAATAAATCAGAAGATAAAATTATCCATAGAATGCAGTATTTTGTCAAATATTCATTAGCTATGTTACTTTAGAACAATAAAAACTATCCCAATTTGTAGAAAGGGAGCAGCTATCTGTATTATAGAGAGGGAACAAGGAAGCCATGCAAAGAAATTATCAGTAGGGAACATTAAAATTCTGCCTCTTCTGCAAATTGTTTTAATATTGAAAATTATTTTCTCCATTTTTACAGAAAAATTAATTAGCTTAAAACAATGAATGTGTTTCAAAAGAAAGGAAATTGAGACAAAGAGTGATTGATGAGGGTATTTTAAAACTTTTTATAATGTTGAACTTCGATGGATTCCATTTTGTTTTTTATAACTGTGTCAGAGAGAACGTCAGTAGGTGTATTTTAGTAAGAGTGGTAAGAAATAAGAGAATGCTCTTTATTCAATATATTTTATGATGTCGGGAGTACAGTTCCTTAATGAATATTACAAGCAATAGCTGCATATTCACAGAGTACATACTTTGACTGGAAGTTTTTGTTTAAAATGTAACAAATTCCAGAACTTTGCATACTTGCATGGACAAGTATAATCAGACAAGTGGTTTTGAAATGTTGCATCAGCTGAGAGTATATAGAAAAAACATCAATAGGTGACAAGGGCAGGTACCGACTTACAAATTTAGAGTCCCTGGGCACAGATGTTTATGGGCCCCCCTTGCACCAATACTTACAGGGGGATTGACTTAAAAAAATTATTAAAGTAACCATTATTGACTTTAACCTTCCGTCTACCAGACAAAACACCCATTTATCTACGGCAACACCTAATTTTAATTCCAAACTTGCAAACGGCACCAGTAATATTTTAATATAATTTTGCTTTTACAATGTAAGCTTAAATTAAGGAATTCGTAATATCTAGACAAGTCCTTTATAAATTCCGGTGTCAATCGACAGTTTCTCATTTTACCATTGACACCAGAAATATTGCTGTCGGGTCCAATGGACCCGTCTGGTAGACGGAAGGTTAAAATATCCATTAAAAAATTAAATATGATAATCAATAACTTGCTTTTAATTATTTCACAATTTAAAATTTAATAATTATATCACAATTAACATTTTATAATAAACTGTGTGGTATTATTTTTCCTATGCAAGTCTATATATCTGGATTGATAAACTATGCAACAACCAAAACCTAAATTTGCAACAACATCAAACTACAATTATTTAAAGTATTAGGGGGGGGGGGGGCTACAAAGCTATGCTCACCATTACTTAAATAATCTAGCGATAACAGGAAAAGGATTAAACAATTATTAAAAATGCAATATATTTTTTAAGTGACAAAGATAAAGAAAATTTTCACCATAATAAAATAATAAATGGATATTTGAGAGAAAATATAAAATACCATAAAAATACAATATGAACATTATAGAATATAGAATGAAATGTAAAATTTAATTGAATATTAAACTATGTTGGACAATAGTTGAAAAATCTTCAGCAGCATTTAGGGTTCGAATGCCCTGCCGTAAATCTGGCACTGGTGAAGGGCATTTGATTCTGCATTCCTGCCTCCCCCCCCCCCCCTCCCACACTCGGTCACCCCAATGACCCACAAGATCCAGAATTAGAGAGGCTAATCTCCCTCAATTTAAATAAATGAATTTTTTCATACTAAATTATTTGATTTGCTTATAATTTTGTATATAAGCTCATTCTGATAAGGAACTTCCTTGGTTAGTTTTTGGAGTTCATTGATTAAGTATAAAGGGGAAGGGAGATGGACACTAATCCCTTTAATTTAAGTGAATAAGTTTTTCATGCAGAATTATCTCATTTGCTTCAATTTTGTATATATGTTCATTCCAATAAACATTTTCCTAGTTAGTTGTAGGGGTAAATTAATTAGGTATAAATAGGGGGAACAGAGGGCTAACCACCTCTCCCTCCTTAATTTAGATAAATGGATTTTTCACACTGAAATATTCAATTTGCCTTAAAATTTGTATATAAGTTGATTCTCATAAGGTGCTTTCCTCATTAGTTTTTTGATTTCATTGGTTAACCATAAAGGGGTGAATGGGGAGCTAATTCCTCCTTAATTTAGAAGAATGGTGTGATAATTCAGAATTATCATAGAATTTTAAAGCAAAGTAACAGAAATATGCATTTATTTCTGAAAGAGGTTTCACCATGAAGATGCAAGCTCAAAGTGACCCTCATTCTCCAGGCGGGAATGTCGGTGATATCATAGGATCGCTACATCATTATCGATCAACAGAACCGACAGGCGGATGACACTAGGGTTAATGGGCGATCGCCCGCGTCATGCCTTTGACGTCGCTCCGACACGAAGCGAAAGTACGAAGGTGTCAAGAAGGCCAGACAGGTAGGCGCCGTTGGTGTGAAATCTCAGGTGCCAGTAATAGCACGATTTTACTAATCATGTAATGAGAAAAATACCATTAAGGTTCATGATTGATTTGTGACCTCTATGGGGAGGTCTAGAGGAGGTCCGGGATCGTAAGAAAAAGAGAAGCCAGGGGCTTTCAAAAAGGATTTCTGAGAGAGATTTCTCGCAGAGTGGAGAGGGAGGGCAGAGCAGTTAGCTCGGAGTGTTCTCTCATTCTCGGATAAGTGAAGCAGCTCTGTTTTGAAAGCTGGAAAGATAAATCCTGCCAGCGGATTTTAGAAAGTGATTCTGATCGCAGTGCCCATGCAGCATCACGGAGTGTTCTCTCGCCAGGAACGACAGCGATAACTCTCGTCTTGAGTGGTTTGATAACGCCGTTATCCGTGAACTAGTAGGTCCTCACTGAATTTGAAAAGAATTCGCCGAAAGGGGGCGCTGCAAAAGTGATTTTTGTGTCATTTTTAATGTTATACCATCGAAAAGTGTATGTAGTTATGCATAGAATTGAACCAATAACTATTTGGCTATGGTCAGCAGTCGCTCCCTGAATTTGAAAAAAATCCGTCGGTAGGACGCTCTATAATCGCGATGTCTGTGTCATTTTAATTATTATGCCATCAAAAAGTTTATAAAGCTATGTGCAAAATTGACCCAAAAGTTTTCTGTTCGGTTTTGGCCATGACTTCCAGGCAGGGCTGTGGAGTCGGAGGCAAAAATGTCCGACTCCAACTCCGAAAATTTTAATGTCTCCGACTCTGAAATTGAGATTTTTGCTTCTTTTAACTGACTTTGTATCGAATCTTTGCTATCTAGGTACAGAAAGTGAGGAACCTACCTTCCGTCCCTAGGGCCGTACAGCCCCTTATGACTCGTTCGAAGGGGGACTTCGACTAGGATCCCAGTTCGCAAACACAATAATGTTCATAAATGCAAATTATCTAACTGAACAATGGATATGCCCATTTTTGACAACCTCCTAAATCCTGGAGAGTTCATCTTGTATGTTCACAACAGATGTCTAATTTTAATATTCACATGTAACCATATTTTTCAGCTGAAAGATATTTGGAAATATTACTTATGCTTTTTACTTAACCATCATACATAGTATAGGGTAAATCTTGCAATCGCTTTGAAACAACGAAATTTTTTTTTTGTCAAACTAGGGGGACTCTGCCTCCCTGCTCGCTACGCTCGCCAACCTCCCGCGTAATCGCTTCGCGATTCTAAGTTGTAGGCTATTCCTGCTTGCTACGCTCGTCAATACCCCATGGTATGAATAAGCAGTTGCAGACCTTTCAAATGATGTGTCACACGACTGGTGTTGTAAAGAAATTAAAAATGTGCCTCTCCTGGAGGGGCAGAGTGTGGGTGACACACAAGACATTCATAATATGAATAAGCAGTTGCAGACCTTTCAAATGATGTGTCACACGACTGGTGTTGTAAAGGAATTAAAAATGTGCCCCCCCTGGGGGCAGAGCGGGGGGGGGGACACACAAAACATCCATAATATGTATAAGCAGTTGCTGACCTTTCAAATGACGTGTCACACGACTGGTGTTGTAAAGAAATTAGAAATGTGCCCCCCTGGAGGGCAGAGTGGGGGGTGACACACAAAACATCCATAATATGAATAAGCAGTTGCTGACCTTTCAAATGATGTGTCACACGACTGGTGTTGTAAAGAAATTAAAAATGAGCCCCCCTGGAGGGGCAGAGCAGAGGGGGTGACACACAAGACATCCATAATATGAATAAGCAGTTGCAGACCTTTCAAATGATGTGTCACACAACTGGTGTTGTAAAGAAATTAAAAATTGACCCCCCTGGGGGGTAGAGTGGAGGGGGGCACACAAGACATCCACAATAAGAAAAGGCAGTTTCAGACCTTTCTAAAGATATGCAACACGAGTGCTGTGGATAAAAATTAAAAAAGTTCCCTTTTGGGGGGAGGAGGCAAAGTGGGATGCGGCGCCCCAAACATGCATAATTGGAATGAGCAGTTACAATTCTTTTAAGCTATAGGGGGGCTCCGACCCCCTGCTCGCTACAGTCACCAACCCCCCGCGTAATCGCTTTGCAATTCCAAGTTGTAGGCTACCACTGCTTGCTGCGCTCGCCAATACCCCATGGAATCGCTTCGTGATTCCGTTCGGTATTGCTTTGCAATCCCGGTTGGAATCGCTTTGCGACACACAGACAGAGCCCGTTCCTGATTGGTCTATTTGACTCATGGAAGGAGTGGTCCACCTGGACACGTTATTTCCAGAAACCTTACACATCAGCATCATTCCAGGAGTCATTCCTTTTAAGACTAGTTTTTTTTTACTATAGAACAGCGGTTCCCAATCTAAGGGGCGCGACCCATTGCTGGGCCGCGGCAATCCTTTTGGTGAGTCGCGGAACAATCGAGGTTTGTTATCAAAGTATATCTTTTATTTCATCTGTTTAAAAAGATATGACAATTTCAACAAGAAATAACATTTCAAGAGAAAACCCTTAATTTCCCTCTAGATTAATATACAAACAGAATATCCAGAAATATTTAAATCAGACTTTAGATCTTTGATGAAATTCAGCTCTTCATGCTTATGAGAACATGCTTTTTCTACTTTACTGTTTTTGAAAGACAAGTACTGAGACAAACATGCATGTTAATACATGTTCCCACATTGGGAAAAAACAACAGTACCAGAAATCTAATTAGGTGGGTATCCCGTACTTATCTTGGGTGGGTCACAAATTATCTTTTTTTACTGAAAGGTGGGTCGCGAAATTTTTTTTCACTGAAAAGTGGGTCGCATACCATGGAATTTTGGGAACCGCTGCTATAGAAGGATTTACATATTTCAGATACTGGAGACTCCAAAACACATATTTTTATTAAAAAAAAAAAAAAAAATGCTGTCTGTCCGTTTCTATGTCTGTAAACACTTTACCTCGAAAACAAATTGAGATAGAGACTTGAAATTTTCTGTATATACTTAGTATGTAAAAATGAGATGAAAGCTATTTAATATCAATAATCTCGATTATCCAGAATTATATTTTGGACTCTCGAAAAATTTGTTCTGATGAAAGGTATATAAAAATTTTTGAAACTTTTTATTTTAAGGAGTGGATGTAAAAGACAATAAAATAACACAAATTTTGCATAAAGAACAAAATCGATTGGAATATTAGTTGCCGAGATATTTGTAATCCAGTTTTCCACACTCTCTGATTTTTCATGACTCTGTGTATCATTAAAATTTTAATTCAAATATATATTTTAATTGGAAATGAGACGCTTCTCCTGACGCAGTAAATTGTTAGTTAATATGATTATTATTTTAGGAGTTATAAGGATGTTTCTTTTACGCAATTCAGTACTACTTGTGTAGTTTGGCATTTTATAAAGTTTGTCGAAATGGGATCATCAGCAATTTATTAATGAATTAGAGCATTATTACGTATATTAAAAACATTTAAATATATGTTTAAATTTTGTTTTGCATTGTGATGTATTTTATAAATACTTTACACATCTTTTATTTTCATATATTATATGGTAACAATAAGTGAAAAAAGTCTCTTTTTCCAAACTATGAAATAAATCTATTGAAATAGTGAAATGTTGAATAAAAAATTAGGTAATAATAATAATAAAATTGCATACTGTACAAAAAAACAGTCAAGTACATGCCTGCAAACGATAATTAAATTGTTATGCATAATTTTTGATCCAATAAAACTTTTAACTGAACAATTTTCATATTAAATAGCTCTTAAAACAATTCTTCAGTCTAAAAACTGTCTAGTTCAACATGTTTTTCAACATTTCTCTTAAAATCTACCAATTTTCATAATTTTAAAAGTCAAAAGGTTATAATAAACCCATCTGCAATATTAAGTATTTTTTTTTTATTTTATTTTATTTTATTTATTTTTTTTTAAGAAATGAGATTGAATCAAAGTTAGTTCTTCCATTTAACAGTACATAAGAAGTTACTTATCCATACAAATGAAATGCAAGATTTATAAAACAATGTTTTTAATGCAATCCATTTCATCTTCCAGTAGCAAAATTTCTCTGCTAATTCGCCAATCAATAGTAGCGAACCAAATTTACTATAATAAAAAATCTATATAATAAATAGATTAAAAATATATATATATATTCTCAAAAAAAAAAAAGAAAGAAAAAAAAATCTATTTACATTAAAGTAAATTTTATGTTGTATAACATTATTCAATTAGGTCTACAATATTCTGCAGCACTTACTGTTAAGCTGCTTTGTATCGAATCCTATTAGTGATTGCTTTACAATCAATAATAATAATTTCTGCCATAAAAGCTCCTGTCCCTGCAGGCGAAAACACTCACAAGCTAATGCTAAACCTGTGAATACGATATTTTCTAATATCATGGAAGATGGTAGTATTCCTGCAACACAGCCTTAAACCTGAAATCATATTGTAGAATAAACGAAGTGCAGAATTCATATATACAGCTAACTTGAGATCAAAGGATATAATTTTCCTTCACTAATTTTCCTGCTTCAAAATTGTGTTTTTATTGCTCCAAAAGCGAATTTTCCTGATTCACAATCATTTTCGTGCAAAGAGAAAATTGTACCAGGAGCATAATTAGAATTTGATGACACCCTCTCCCAACTTTTTCTTATGACACCTCAAAAATTACGTTTGTAGTATAAATTTGGCACCTCCTAAATTTCCGTGCCCAGGGCGCCACCCCCCCCCCACACACACACACACAATGTTCTGTTCTCATTGCCGCTTTTTTTTCGCAATCTTTCTACAAAATTTTGTCATTCTTTAGCAAAATTTGCCGTTTTTTAGTGATCTTACAACAAAACCTGCTGTTTTTTTTTGCGATCTTTTAACAAAATCGGCTATTTTTATGCAATTTTTTAACAAAATTTACCTTTTTTTTATTTTTTGGATTTTATTCTGGATTTTTTGACGAAATTTTTGTAATTTCCACGATTTTTTGAACCGCTAAATTCTAGATTCAATCCTATAAAAGGGCCCTTAAAAATCAAAAAAGTGCCCTGAAGAATGTAAAAAGTGCCCTTTTCAGAAGAGTAGCGCCCTGCCCCTTTTTAAATAAGGGGGAAACTCTGCTATTAGCATTCTATAGCAAAATAGTACAAGCTTTGCAACTTTCTATACACTAAGTATATTTCTTAATTTACTATGCATATATATGAAATGTTTGAAAAAAAAAAAACTGCTCTATGGTTGCAAATTAAAACATCTCACACTAAGAATGAAAATTTTCAATATTATTCATCAATTTCAGCTGCATGTTCTCAAATGAAACTGACTATCAGTCATGACCGACTCAAAATGTCGGTCAATCCTCTTAATATTCCTTAAGCATTTCTACATGCCTCAGAATTCTTTTCATTACATAGCTTCAAATACATTAAAAATATTATATACATATATAAATTTTTATACATTCATAAAGTGGACCAGTGTACTACGAAAGATTACACAGTGGTCCACTATTAAGTATGTTTAAAAATACAATAAAATTAATTTAAATCCACTTTACTTTTCCATTACTTCCAAAATAACATAATAATGCAAATTTGTGAGTATCAGGTTCGAACAAACACAAAATTAAACAGAAAAATTATTTTAAAAAATACATATATTTTAAAAAATACATATATTTTAAATAACAACAGATTAAAATAAAGGAACGATTGTAAATGGAAATAAATTATGAAATAAAATAAAATCATTGTCATTAAAATTTAAAAATAAGGCTTCAAAATACTTAGGAGCCTGAAATTTTCTTGAAATACTTTTCGATCTGAGAGACGTTTTACAATAACATCAATATAAATTATAGATTAATAACCATAAAGTTTTGATTGTAAATTTGTTTTATGTTACACCTAAAATGAGCAATAAAATTTCAGAACTTGCCTTAATTTGTTTTTGTAATAACAGGCTTCAGTCATTAGAATACTTGTATTGTTTTCAAAAGTAATAAAAACAAATCAAAATATTTCTTATTTTAAATAAATTGATATTTTTCTTTGCTTACTTTATTTTACAGTTGAATAGCTATTTTAAACAGTAGAATAAGAAATTAAATATTTTGAAAATTTTACATTACAGTGACAGACTGGATTATATATAGGATAACTGCACCCGAGCAGAGGATGCTCCACTGCGTCCCATATTGAAGTTCAATACATTTTCATAAAATTATTATTTAAAACTTTCTTTTAAGCACATTACATTTAATATTAAATAAAAACAAGTATCTTACCTCTACAGATTTTTTTTTCTTATTTATCTATAACTTTTAAAGTATGATGATGAAACTTTTTACTTTTAGAAGCTAAAACAACCAGACAGGACAAAATGGATCATTCTGAGCCAACGATGCATTTTAAATACCATAAGTAATCAATTCAACACTGTAAACTTAAAAGAAAAACTTTAAAAATAAATAAAATATAAGGAGTGGTGAACTCTTCTCTATGTATTAATATATTACACGCCCCAATTAACTAACAATATCCGTGTTCTTTTTCTTTCCACTTTCTTTCTTTCTTTTTTTTTTAGTAACAACAGCTACTGTATCACTTATTAAACAGAACTATTATTCCTACTTTACTCAAACAATTTCTTAAACAAGCAACTTTTTGATAATGAACTTTCATTATCATTTGATAAGAATTTACTTCTGGTAAACTTTGTCATATCTTAATATGACCTTAGAGATACCTTTATCTTAAATTAATCAAATAGCTACAAATGTATACATAATAACAAAATAGTAAACGTTAAATAAAGAACAATTAATAAATATTCATGTGACAAAAGATTAGTTTTCTTTTAAGTTTTATCGTTTTAAATTTATTCATTAACAGTAAAAGAAGAATAGAAAAAATAATAAAATGTTTGAAATATAAACAAAAACATATGGTAGGTAGTTGCCTACCTACCATATGTTTTTGTAGATAGGTAGTGGGGGGGGGGGGGGGCTTTGGGACCTATGAGCAACTAGGCTGTTATCCCGATTGATCTAGACAGACAAAACCATCCATATACAGGAGCACAAGATCACAAGCTAAAAACAATCAGTACTGTGGATAAACCGTAGAGTCGAATTACGAAACCTACTCGACAAACAAAACTTCTTAATAAAACCACCAAAAGAACGAAAGCACTCATCATTCACATCCCAGTCCGCCCAGCAACCAAAAACATATTTTGGTTTAATTTAATCATTTCGAATTCGAATCAAGCAGTCGATTTACAAACGAATTTATCCGAATTATTTTTACATAAACGTAAAATATTTATCAATACACATCACAATAACTAGTAACCCTTGCACTTGCGTTTGCCATAATAAGACGATGTACAAGCGTTCCAACTCCTATGGAAGAGCTGTCCGCAAGATTAAAGGCGGGGTCAAGGCATATGCCATCTAGCGGCAGGGGTGCATAACTAGAGGATTATTAAGAAGATTGTAGTTTCTTTTGTGTGTATGGCAACAAAACTTTTTTGTTTCTATAAAATACTACTTTAAAGTATGGCGTAGAATAAGTTTTAGGTTTGAGATATTGTAAATAAATATAGAATAAATAAGTGTAGTATGACTAAATATTAACATAAAATATACTAAGACGAAATATCATTTAACTAAGGATCAAGTTGGTATAAATGGCGCTACGCGCCATATACACCACAACACGTTCTCATGAGAAGACATGAGATGAGAGAGAGAGAGAGATATCATTTAACTATGCAATACAAATATCGCTGATTAAAATATGTTCGATTTTAATTATTTTTTTAATGTAATGAAAGATGACTCATTAAATTTAGTAAGTAGTATGAAAAATTTTGAAATTGTGTCACATTCTACTAAATTCTTGATGAGCTAAATTATACAAAATTGTATACACCGTTATATTCCCTATGATAATGTAATGTTTATCAATATTTAGAAATGTACAGAATTTAATACTAAATAAAATATTCAACTTTAGCTCCATTTTTCATTTACTAATAGCAGACGATAAAAATCCGATGTTTTCTTGGTCGTATCGACTTTTATTATTTAACTTGCAAACATTTCATTCTTTTTATTTAAAAATCTATTTCATTATACGTATATGAGAAGTAACTTTAATTTTAGATGTATGTATTAAAGGTTGTTTTGTTAAACAAAGAAATATTGTTAATTTATTTGTTTAAATATTTAACGTTCTAGACAATCATTTTTCTAAAATCGTAAATTAGACTCTCTCTCTCTCTTTTTTTCTTTTTTAACAGACAAAGCTATTTCGAGAATTTATATTAAAAATTAATATAGATTAAAATTTAAATACTGTATGCATGTATATTAAAAATGTTTTCCTTTTAACCTGAATAGCTTTCATGAAATTTAGGTCTACAATATTTACAATTTCAAAAAATTATATGAAGAGAAACAGATAAAACCATTTTAAAGAATACCTGTTTAAACTTTAGTCATGAATTTCAAATTTACACTCAACCATGAATGATGAATTTGTTGTTTACCAGATTTAATTCAAAATATTTTTTGTTACAGCTTGTTTTGATAAAAATATGTGTATTTAAAAAAATAGTCGCAATGTCGTTTTCGTTTCGGGCAAAAAGCATTGTTTTTGCTGCATTAAGGTACTTTTTTTTCCGAAATTTAAATGATATTGTGAATATATATATATATATTTGCATATTTTTATCAAAACAAACAAAAAATATTTTGAATTAAATCTGGTTACAACAGATTCATCATTCATGGTTGAGTGAAAATTTGGAAAATATGCGCAAGAGATGCGGAGATAATAAACATCTGCGCATATATGACGTCAAACCCGCGCATTCATTTGCACCCCTGCCACCAGCTGGCGCAGCTTGGTAACTTACGACAGATTCCAGCATTAAGTTGGAACGCTCTGGCAGCTCTGATGTAACTCACTCAAGCTCACTTGAGCAAGTTTCAGAAACTTGCTAATACCCTGTTCACACTACGGATGTTTAAGATATCTCAGGCCTGGAACTCTCTCAGAGAGTTCTACAAACTCTCTCATACCCCGTTCACACCACAAACTTAAGATATCTTAAGGTCACCGTGTTTGAAGTGGACCCTCCCGGAATTGGATGCCTGTTCACATTGAAAAATTTACCTAAGATATCTCAGCGAATGTCACTGTATCTCTGAACTGAACAAAGGTAACGTATGCGCATGCGCTTGAAATAAAGACGCCCACAACAGCCAATCAGTAAAAGCGAAGCTTTATAGCCAATGAGAGCGAGTGGTTGTTCCTGTATCTAGCCCGAGAGAGTTGGTTCAATCTGCTTGCCAACCAACCAACGAATTCAACGAGTTTTCTGTTTTTTTCTTTTTAAAGTTATGTTATGTTTTTCATTTCTAGTCTCCTCATGTGTTTTATTTAATTTAATTGTATATGTGATTTCTTGATTTTAATTTCTGTTATTTTGATATATTTTTTTTAAGTTCAGGTATGTTTTATATGAGAAATTATATTAATTTTCATGCGTACAGGGTTGTTTTTATTTTATTTCTAAATATATATTTGGATACATTCGAACAATACGGTTTTATTTTTCAATAAAATGTTGAAAAATGCAATTTTTATTTTTTGTATGTGTGTATGTATGTGCAGGGATCTGCCCAGACTTTTTTCACAAGGTCCTGTTTTTGTGAAATTTTTCTTATATTTGCGAAAATTCTAGTCATAATTTTGTGAATTTTAAATTATCGTTCTATTCAGGTACTGCTGCTGTGACCACCTTCACGTATATTTGTATACCTTGTGTAAGAGAAAACAAGCAATAGAACCTATTCAGTCACCTATTACCTTCAGTAAAATTTCATGAAATTAATGCATGATTAGGTCACAGTAGCATCATCCAAAGTGTGTGGATACATAGAAAAGATGAACTAGGTTGATATATAGAAACATTATGTCAATCTTTGATAAAGAAAATCGCAATTCAATATACTGCTTATATATAAGTGAAACGATGTACCTAGATGATCTGGTACTTGGGATGGGTGAGACATGAAATGTAACCACCTTCAAGATGTATGTCCAAGGTAGTTTAGAAAGCAACTAAGTAAGAGCTGTATTCAAAGCATCAATTCATTGTATGCCCCAATAGAGTGATAAAGCTGTTTTTTTTACCAAAAGGTAAAAAAAAACAGCATACGTGCTGCAATGTACAAGACATATAGGGAAGGGGGGCATGGACAAAAGTGCACAGACCTGCACATGCCCCAATAGAGTGATAAAGCTGTTTTTTTTTTACCAAAAGGTAAAAAAAACAGCATACGTGCTGCAATGTACAAGACATATAGGGAAGGGCGGCGTGGACAAAAGTGCACAGACCTGTTTTTTTACATTTCTTGTCAAGATTGTGGTTTGTGCACAATGGATTCCAAAATCATTGTTGTACCCATTGTCTGTGCTCTGATTTTGTTTACTTCTGAATATTTTCTAATATTCTTTGATTTTTTATTCAAGCTTGTCCGATCCTGAAGCCAGTTAATTTTGTATACAACAGGGGTGATTCTCGTCCAAAATTTCCGAAAATTTGAAATTGGGTTATCAGTTCCGTATAATTGCCAACTTGTACGGTTTTGCGCGCGGAAAAAACAATTACGTAGAAATGCAAATTTCGTAAAAAGATCGCCGAAATAGCATACATTTCGACAATATTTCATGGAAAAACGACGATTTCGTCAATGTTTTTGTAAACGAACTTTGTCAAAAGATCGATGAAAAACGCGAATTTCCTGTGCGGATCGTGGGAAAAACGGCAATTTCACTAAATATTGCAGATAAAAGCTGATTTCTTCTGAAGACCGCTGGAAAACGCCGATTTTGTCTAAAGATTGCGGATATAACGCCGATTCCGTTAAAAGATTGTGGGAAAAAACGCCGTTTTCGATAAAGGATCGCTTAAAAATATTTTGCCAAAAGAATATTTGAAAAAATACGCCGATTTCATCAAAAGATCAGAGAAAAAATGCCGATTTCGTCAAAAGATCGCGGAAATAAAACGCCGTTTTCGAGAAAAAATCGCGTAAAAATGCAAATTTTGTCTAAAAATCGTTGAAAAAACGATGATTTCACTTTAAAAAAATGGGAAAACGCTGATTTCATCAAAAGATCGTGGAAAAACCGCCGATTTTGGTAAAAGATCGCAATAAATCGCCGATTTTGCTAAAATATTGCTGATTTCATCTGAAGATAGTGGAAAACGCTGATTTTGTCCGAAGATCGCTGGAGGGGGGGATTTACGACCCCCCCCCCCCCCCCCCCCCCCCCGCCGATTTCCGAAAATGCGATGCGAATTTCCGAAAAAAAAAATTTCATCCAGAATCACCCCTGGTATACAAATCTATGTTTAAAATTGAGTTTGTTTTAAAATTTCACTCGCTAGGAAATATGAAAATTAGACCAGGGAAAAAATATATATTGTATATATTCTTGAGTTTAATACAGTAGACTCCCTCAAATCCACACAGCTTGGGACCAGAGGTTGTGCAGATTTTAGAATTTTGTGGATTTCTGGTCATTGCTTTGTTTAAATTTTTTAAACAGTAATTTGAATGCAATTAATAGTGCAATCGGAACTGTAATGAATGCTTACAATATAATAAAATATTAAAATAAGTAATAAACTAAAATAGTAAAAATTTAGATAATTTTTAAAATGTTTAAAGTATTAATAGCAAAGGTCAAGTTAACAATCAATAGTGTATGATAAAATATTCATTATAAAGATTAAATGTATTTTTCAATAATTAACAGAACTTGCCTCATAAAAATACATTACTATCATAAAATAAGGATTTTTTTTTTTTCCAAGTTTAGCCAGGCTTAATAACCAAAAAATCTTGATTAATGCATAAATATATTTGGTAAGAAGATTGTGATTAACAGCGATATCAGAAATATCTAGATTTTTTTCCAAAAAAATTTATTCTTCCTTCATGAAAAAAACAAGAATAGAGTATTATTAAGAAAATTACAAATTAAAAAATATATGGAATTTATACAAAACTAAAAAAATCAAATTTTGTCCCAATATCTGAACTGAAAGTTTCATTGTTTATATCCATAAAATATGTGCGGATTTCTGGTTTGCGGATTTTAGAGAGTTGCGGATTTAAGGGAGTCCACTGTATTCAGTTTATAGTAAATAAACAGTTAAAAAAGAAAAAAAAATGAATTACAAAGCCATACATAGAGTTGCATAGGGTTGCTAGAAATTAAATGTTTATTGAGAACTACAATTTTAAAACAATAACCTTTCTAACAGGAACTTACCAAGCAAGTTGTTTTAAAACAGGTAGGAAAGTAACCAAAAGAAACAAAAAATGTCATTTATAGCAATCATGAGAATTGAGTCTTTTAAAGCAAATTTATGCACGGTAACAAAAACTTTTATGTTTAAAAAAATATGATAGACCTTCTCAAATATGCACATTGTGTTGATGCAGATTTAAGATAACTGTTTTGCTTATTATTGACAGAGGTGGGGAAATACATCATTTTGCTCGCCAGTGGCGAGTGGATTTTCAGGCAAGGTGAGTGCATTTTTAGTTTTTGAAAAACTGTATGCAATAGAGACATTATCAGAGATACCTTTTCAATCTAGATATTTTAACTTTCCAAAGTATTACAGTGTAAATATGGTACTAAGTTCTATCTTATATTAAGCTTAACTCTGTTGCATATATTTCTTAATTTTATAGGAAAAAAAGAATTACGAAAATATATTGTAGCAATAGTAATTTTGTCATAACTATTTTCAGCAGTGTGTGTGTAGGATCTTGCAGGCTGGTGAAATTAATCATTGGCTGGTAAGATTTTTGAAAAATTCCCCACCCCTGATTATTGTTATATATAATATGTAATTTTTCCTGGCTGCAACATTAAAAAAGCTTTAACTTATATTTTACAAAGAGAATTTATGTTTTTAATTTGTTAAAAAGAAACAGACAATGTAGATGATTTTTTTTAATCAAAACTTTTCTTTAATATTGGAAATAATTTCATTTTATTTCCATTATTATGGTAGATTGATGAAATCTATTAAAAATAAAAAAGAATAAATTTGGATGTAAGAAAATTTTTTAATGCTTCCTAAACACAGGCTTATCTATACTAATAAAATAACAAATCGCTCTGTCTGCGTGTGTGTGTGTGTGTGTGTGTGTGTGTCTGCGATGGCTAGCAAAATCTATGGGACGTACGAAGCTCAAAATTTTTATGAGAGTAGCCCAATATCTCTCCTGATGCACCTGAGCTTCAGAATTTCGAAATTCTATTTATTAATTGAGTAATTAATTAAATTCCAAAGATCACTCTCATAAAAAATCGCCTTTTTTCTTCTTTTTTTTCTCTTCATTTAGTTATGGTTGGTTGGTTGCATAAAATTTTCGCATAAATAATTTAAAAAGCTGGAACAGACCTTTAAAATTCATAGACTGGCAAACTGTCAGTTTAAATAATGATTTTTTATCACAGCGGTTGCAAACCATGGAGGAAAAAGATAGGTGGTGGTGAAGTAAACCGAAAAAAGAGTTGCAATATTAAACCATTTATCGCTCAAATATTAATGTCCCAAACAAAAGCATGTGGAAGGGATTTTGTATTAATAAGACGAATTGAAAGAATTGAATAACAGCTGAAGCGTATTTTATGAAGAAATAGTAATTTTTTAAAATGGTCTTTTTTCTATTATATTATTTATTTTTAAAAAATGTTTGCTTTTAAAATAATTGAAATTGATAAATTCGAAATAATTTAAATGTCAAAATAAAATTAAATAAAATATTGAAAACATTTGATTTGAACTAAAAATTGTATTACTAAAAGCTTTCTTTTTTTTCAGAACTTTTTAATACTTTATAACGTAGATGAAAATATGTTTTTAATTTAACAACATATTAATAACTCTATGTCAATATATAAAATATATTTATGAAAACATTCTTTTAAAATCATGCGCGAAAACTTAAATAACAAATATTAGTCTAAAATATAGATTTCAGAGTGCAGACGATTTTAAGACATTAACGAAAGAATGTTAACTTTTCAAGCAAAATCTTAAATGATGCTTCTATATTGATATTTCAAAGTGACGGCTAGGTTACATTTATGTTATATTTAAGTTACGGTAGGGTAATGTTAAGTCGCAGTTAGGTTACAGACAGATTATGGTTATGGTACAAAAGTTTACGGTTAGGAATTTGTCCACAGAGTCAACATTACGCATGCTTTGATTAAAAATATACACTTTTGTTAAATGGCTCTGAAATTATAATACTATATACCAATCTTTTATCATCGCGTATCGATTCATTCACGGTGTAGTCGGATTTAAGAATGATATAATTAGTTTGAAATTCAAAATTTTTCACTTGGGATTTCTATGCGAAAAAAATAATTAGTTACGTGATTTAACAGTGATTTTTACGGGTAAATATCAACACTTTAACACGAAACTAACGCAATCGTTGGATACATGTTCCCTCCCGTGTTTCTCATTGCTCATTTTAAGTATTTCTAGAGCTTAATATTAGTTGTTGTTTTTAAAACCGATTTTTCACAAAGTCAGCTGCGACGTATTTCAGACAATGCATTTCTGCATGCTTCCAGTTATTGATAAAATCATACAAATTTCAAGTTCGTTTAATATTGTTAATACGGACCCGGGCAACGCCGGGCGGGTCAGCTAGTAGAATATAAAGCTGCTTGCTTGCTTCAAAAATGCCTGTTAACCAAATGTAAACTTTGGGCATATTGTGAACTATGACGTCACAGCCAATCACGCAGCGTTTTCGAGTTGCATTCTTTTTTGTTAACTTTAAGCTTAATTTTAAAATTATTGACCCTTTTTTTTACATTTCTGATGAAATTTTTAGAAAGTATGACTCTGCAATTATCAGAAAAACATGTAGTTGATTGGTTTCTCGATGTGTGCAAATTCCTCATTAATAGAATTATATAGTAAGTTTCAAATGTGTTCTAAATGAATTAACAGTGTCATTGAACAAAAAAAAATTTTTTTTTTCTTTAAAATTTTGCAGTTTGAAGTAGGAGCCTCATAAGAGGCTTAAGGTGATGAGAGGGTTTAAAAAAATTTCTGAATGAAAAAATATTGACTATGCTTTACAAAATAAGAAAGCATTATGTGACATTAAATTGCAACAATGTTTTATTTATTTTTTCCTTTTAAAATATTTTTATACTTCAGATTACTTTATAACAAGTGTGAAGCACTTTAACAGAAGGCTCAGTTAATTTAATCACTAAATTTAATTATTTTATTTTAGTCACTGGACTAAAATATTTGACAGAGTTTGTTTATTCAGTATATGTGTTATCAGAAAAGAGTTATTTCTTTAGCATATTCAAATGGTATATCAGTGACTGAATTAAAAAGCATACAGTGCAATTTATGGTTTAATGATGTAACAGAGAGTTTACCGTTCATTTGTGATGCTCATTTATTAAGTGGTAAGAGAAGCTCCTTTCTTTATTATGTTGAATGTAGAAGTGCTTATGATTATGATCAGGGTGGCGAGTGGTCAGGGAAAACCGGGAAAAACACAGTCAAGAAGAGTGAAAACTACCAGTAATTTCTTACAGAAAATACTTCAAATAGTATAAAGAGATTATATAAACTGAATTTATCTTTAACAAAATACTGGTATTTATCATCTATATTGACTGTGTTTTTATCTAACCACTCACCACCCTGGTGATAGTCCTAATGCTGTAGCTGTTACATTTTCAAAAAATATTTCTGCAACCTTACATTTGAGGACCCCAGAAGCCAAGGCGTATAAGTGACAAAATTGAAAAAATTGAGTTAAGTGCACAGGCTATCTGAAAATAAGTCTATTTATTTGTAGGTAAAGAGTAATGTGTGATTTCCTAATTATTTACTGTGTTTTTAGGGGTCAGTTACTTAACCTCTTTTCCAAAACTATGAAACGCGTGGAGGCCAAGGGGTATAAGTGCAGTTTATACATTTACGTCTATATAGCAGAACGCGACTAACGACATACAAGGCCATTTGCTTTTTTATACATTAAATAAATGCATTTTAACTGTTAACAAGTAAGAAAAATCTTTCGTTAATTATAGATTATGAAACACTTTCCAACACTTCCTGAAATATTTAAAAAGTTTCGCTATTTAGGACAATAAAATATTACTGTCCATAGCCAAATATGTATTCTAATACTTTCGAACAGCCATATGTTTTATCTGTCGGTTGATATATACTGTATAATAGGGAAATTTAGTTTAGCCAAAAAATGTGTAACAGTTTGAAATTTCTCTTTCAGCAGTTTATACTAATAGATGGAAACATATTTGTATAATTTTGTTCCTCCTGTACTTTACCTTGAACCTTTATTACATATTTAGCCAGTATTTAGCTAAAATTTAGTGCAAACTAAATCACTCTTAAGACTACTGAAATCACATTTCCAGAAATTATCATCCATATATGAACATGTATAAAATTTTGTGCGTGATCCTGAATACCATTTTATCTATATTTTAAAAGCATTTCTTAATAAACTGAATGCAGTTGAGCATAAAAATACATAACTTATTTAAAAGCAATCTTTAATTAAATTACGCTCATGTTCAGTAACCTTTACGAGATCTTTTGTGTTGCCCTGTATATGAACTATAGCATTTATATGTACCATATAATATATATAAATTTAGTGAAACTTAAAAGCACAAATCATAATTAAAAAGACATTTCGTCCATCCATCAATCATCATCGATAATATACACTACTTGGAATAAAATATACTATTTGAAATTTTTTTGTGTCCCTGTAAATACTGTGTATGTCGTATTATGCACAAACTTATATTAAGCCTCAGTGACGTATATCAATTTTATTATACATGAAAATTGTAATATAATTAAAATATGTCGCAAACTATTTTCTTTTTACCATTAGGTAATGGAAACCTTTTGTAAGGCACTGTAAATAAATAACTATTCTTTTCACCTCATACTTTACAGAATGTTTATTTTAATGCAATTTGTAAATGCATATAAATTTTAATATGTGACAAGGTGTAACTTCTCTAAAATTCATTTGAAACGATTTTTTCATAACCTGTAATGAAACGGTAAACTTTTGATTGTCCCTGTAAATAAACTAATCGTGTTAGAAAATTCTTTTGCTATAGGTTCGTATTGAAGTAAACGTGAATAATTTCCTAAATTTTCAGGGCAATCCGAATATATTTACGAGAGATAAGATGCGGACGGACGGACAGAGAATCCAAAATCATATTCATTTTTCAATTTTGTTGGAAAGTGTTAAAATTATAAAATTCCAATGTTTCAAAACTTATAATAAAATTTTAAAACTTATATTTGAACAAAAGTTTTTTTCTTTCATTCATTTATATCAACATTGTTTATAAATTTTTCGTAAATTCATTTTTTATTTCATAATTTATCTTTTATAGAACTTTTATTTTAAAAAATTTTGTTCTTTTATTTATTTATATCAACATGGCTCTTAATTTTTTCATAAATTTATTATTTTTATTTCTTAACTTTTACTTTTTCTATTCATTCGGCATTTGTACCCTTTGGCTTCCAAGCAGTTTTAATTACTGCTGGGAAGCCAAAGGGTACAAGTGCCGACTGATGTTAAACATTGCTTAGTTATAAATTTAAAACAAATTGTACTCCACTTTTTTTCAAGCAGTTGTTGAAATAAGAGTTTAAAGATCACTAAGAAATAAGCAAAAGTTTCTTAAGAGACTTCTCAATTCATTCAATTGCAGTTGATGTTTAACTTTGAACTCAATTTACTCAAAATCTAAATTTTGTCACTTGTACCCCTTGGCTTCTGGGCTCCTCATTTATTCCATAAACAACAGTACACTGCACCTTTTACAGCATATGTAAGCCCTTTGCCACTTTCATTTCTGATACTTATTGAATTTTAGAATTTTTTGACTTTTCATTCTCATCTAAGCATAAAACATTATATTTTATATTATACAACTTTTTCTGAAGCAGTTCAAAACTTACTGGCCAGTCTTGCTTAGAAATGTGGTATTATTGGATTTTT
This sequence comes from Maratus speculifer, assembly GCA_964019185.1. Lineage (NCBI taxonomy): Eukaryota > Metazoa > Arthropoda > Arachnida > Araneae > Salticidae > Maratus > Maratus speculifer. Next base: position 208,982,184 of record OZ025293.1, on the reverse strand, counting down.
GCCTTAGATTGTCCCTGTAAAATTTGAAATCAGCTGAAAAAAATTTAAAAACTCCTTTCTTAATTGCATATTTCATGTATCATCACTGAAGCATAATGAGTTTGTATTATTATTTGATTTAAAATATTTTCGTTGTGCCTGAAATGACAATTCATGTGTAAAAGTTTGTTGAAATTTTGACCTTCTTGGGGGGAAAAAAGAGGTATTTTTACTTTAACATATTTTATGTATCACACTTTACATATGCAGCAATATTTTTGCATACTTATTAATTAAACATATACAGTTTCCCTCACCTTTGAAAAAATTTTGGGGAACAGTTGGTAGCAAAAGGACATATTTTAGATTCCTAAAGACTTAGTACTTCTTTTTTTTTAACCGACTTCAAAGAGGAGGTTATGATTTCGACCTGTATGTATTTGTTGTTCACGCATAACTTTTGCAAATATGAACCAATTTTGATAATTCTTTTTTTGTTTGAAAGCGTATGAGGCCCATGTGGTCCCATTCGAATTTCATAAAAATCTGATAATTAGAACTTTTTTAAAAATAAAAACTTTAAATTTCAAATTCATTTTGAAGCAATCAACCAATTAGAAGTGTTCATTTTGCATCCTTTTATGTTACACTTACATAGACACACGATCTTTTCACTGTTAAAAGTTTGAAGTTTTTGCTGCATCGTCACTCCACCGCTTTTATAGAATATCTCTATTTTGACCAATGAGAATTCACCATAATACAATATTCACCATAATCATTTTCTATAAAAGCGATGGATTGACAATAAAGTAAAAGTTTCAAATTTTTAACAGTGTTCAAAGTGCAAAATCCTAACTGGAGGAGGGCCAGTATTCACATAAATTTTGCGCTGTTTGCGAAACAAGATTCATTAACAAGAAAATTTGGTACTTCTAGGTTATCCCGTCGACCAATTTCGCCAAATTACACAAATCGCCAAACTAATAGCCAAATTATACATGTTGACATAATTTTTTTTTTAAATAACGAAAAAACAAATAGTTAGTTGAATATTAATAAAAAGTCGAAATAAAAATCACTTAATGACATTTTAAACACGTGAATCGCATTTAATGTCATTGAATGTGACATTCACGATCATCCATTATTGGCATTTAATCTTATAGTTTGGCGATATTTTTTTGGTCGACGGGATAACCTAGAAGTACCGAAAATTTATTTAAAACATTGAAAAATTTGCTAAAATTCAGGCTTCTGATTCGTTAATCTGGTTTCGCTAACAGCGCAAATTCTACCTGGATTCCGGACAAGTTATCTTATGCAAGAAACCGGAAATATAGCATCTAGGGGATATAGTGTGGAAATCGGCTATCTCAGGGCGTTTTCAGAGCAACTTACAAAAGTAACCAATGTTACCGACCGATTGTAGGGCAGTACGAAAGCAAATTGTGGCATCAATGAAAACTATTCTGTTGAATTGTAGCTGACGTCACACTTCTCTTTGATTTTCATTTCGTACTTGTCTACAATCGGTAAGTGGTCGGTAAGTAACCGGTAAGTTGTGCTGAACATGCCCTCTGTAACACTTAAAAAAAGTGCTAAAATTATTGCTAGTCTAGATAATGTAACACGAAAATGCCGCAGACGTCACTGTGATCGACACTTTGGAATTCAATAGCATCGTTGCACATTTAAAGAATACAAATTTTTAGCACTGCTTGCATTGTAAAAAATTGAACCCTTTTGCTGCATCGTCACTCTATTGCTTTTATAGGAAACGATTACTTCGCTCTATTATGGAGCATTCTCATTGGTCAAAACAAAGAAATTCTATAAAAGCGATGGAGTAACGATGCAGCAAAAGGATCAAACTTTTTACAGTGTCGATAGCAGATTTTCACTCCATGTATTCCAGACTCTCTCGTTCGAACAATGAAAAGTTCTCAAAAATGAATGCTTGTGATTGGTCAATCTTGTTTTGCTTAACAGCGAATAATCCTTCTGGATCCTAATCACTGTTGCAGAGATGCTAGTTTTTTTCCAAAGTACAAAATCTTAGCTGGAACAATTCTCGTATCCACCGAAGTGAAAGATCCACATCGATCCAGACATGAGAATTCGATATTGAAAAGCTGAAAATTCATCTCTAAAGAGCCTTACACGTTAAAGCAAGAGTGTCTGTGTATCAGGGTGCTTGTTATGCCGGATTCACAAAGTGATTAAAGTACATTGCTGTGTGCTAGATTTACATTTGGACAAATATAAATGACGAAAAATTTTGATAAGCTTACTATTAAAGTTAAGCTAGTTAACTTCTTTCACCCATAAAAAAAACTTGTTCAGGCGACTACCGCCAAGTTCTGGAATAAAAATTCTTAAATTTTCTGTACTTTGGAAAACCGTGTTTATCAAAGAACATTCTTAACTTCAAATATTACTACTTTCATATAGACGCATGTTGAATCATGGTGTGATTTTGATAATATCATTCCTTTTTAGTTTTTATGACTGAAAAGGGTATTTTAATACATACGAACATTTAGAATTACTTTGCTATGCATTGAATCAAAGAAGCAACTTGACGCGCTCTGATTGTGTAAAAAAAATAAAAAATCTGTAAAAAATCTGATCCTTTTGCTGCATCGTCACTACCCCGCTTTTATAAAATAACTCACTTTTGATCCATGAGAATGCTCCATAATAGGCTGAAGTAATCGTTTTCTATATTAGCGGTGGAGGGACGATGCAGCAAAAGGGTCAAATTTTTAACAGTGTACCCTGTTTAAAATATCTTGAAAAATTACCTCTGTTTTTAAAGACTATCTATTTTCTGACCAATGAAAACGCTCCATAGACGTTTTTAGATCGCTCTCATTAGTCAGAAAATAGCTTTAAAAACAAAGGTAATTTTTCACAATAATTTTAACGTATACTGATGGATTGTCAGCTTTTCAATGCCCATTTACGAAGTCTGTAGATTTCAATTTGGACCTTAAGGCACTACACTAGTATCAGAAAAACACTTGGATGTTAGTGTAAAGACTATGGGTGTGTTCTTTTCAAATATATCGCTCAAATTTTAATATATTTACATGATTTTTTTGCATAGGATAGCCGAGGATGATCTACAACCGCCCTAGTTTTTACTTCTTCGATTTTGCTTATGTATGTTTTATATAATGATAGTTTCAATTTCAGAACCGTTTAAACTGGTTTTGAAATTTAAAATATTTTTTTTTTTAATCTGAAACCAAAATTGTAAAAGTAAAAACTAGGCCAGTTGTGGAATATCCTCAGCTATCCTATGCAAAAAAAATCCCGTAAAAATTTTAAAATTTGAGCGAGATATTTTAAAAGAACTCCCCCATAGACTTCACATTATCATCCGGGTCTTTTTCTGTGCCCAGTGTGCGGCCTTAAAGTTTGCTGGATGCAATAAATTTCTGAAATGTTAAAGCTTAAATGGACAAGTTCTCGCATCCACTAAAGCGGAAATAGACATCGATACCAATCGACATCCTTAAGTTGTTGAAAAGATGAAAATCCTTTAGTATATATTTTACTCCGGAGGAAAAAATTATCTCTACATATCAATGCAAAATAAAGTGCATAGATATGTGTAGCAAAATTACCTTTAGATTCTGATTTAATTACCAGATTAGACACCAGAATGATTTCAGATTTTGTTCATGTAGGATTCCTCGATGTGAATATGACGACACATGGAGCACAGTATACGATTGATTGAAAAGATTCTGGACAAAAATGAGTCATCATGGGGGCCCTTGTGGCCGAGTGGTTAAGACACCACGCTGCTAATCTCTTGAGAGCATAGGAGATTGTGGTTTGAATCCCACTGGCTCCGTTCCACACACTCTTTATGTGTAACTCCCGGTTGTACTTTTCTTGTGTCGTAATATTTCCTTGTGCTATCTTGTCCTTGTATGTCCACGAATTTGTAAAATAATATGGATTATGTATTTATGTCTGTGTAGAAATAAGGGATCATTCGGCGTACAATCGAATTCTACCAGGAAATTATCATCAAATTTTATAATAGAAAATGCCTAGCATTGCGATACATTGTTAAAAATGTAACTTTTGCTGCATCGTCACTCCATTCCTTTTATGGAATATCTCATACATACACTGTAAAAAATTTTACCCTTTTGCTGCATCGTCACTTTCCCGCTTTTATAAAATATTTGTCTTTTGACCCATGAGAATGCTCCATGATAGGCTGAAATAATCGTTTTCCATAAAAGCGATGGAGTGAGTTTCAAATTTTTAACAGTTTAGTTGGGACAAAAGCGTCCGTGAAAAAAGTATTTTGGCATCGAATGCTGTCACTCTCTTATAGATGCAGCCAAGTACAGGTTATGATTTTCGGATTCCTCATCGAATCATCACCGCTCATTTCCGATGCCTTTACTGCATTCATAGGAATTAGATTGTTATTGTTTATTTATTGAATCATAGAGCAATTTTTGTTAAAATCTTTCTTTTTGCTTTTTCTGACTGAAGGGGGAGTACTTTTGACTACACTAGAAAAGCATTTTACTATTCATTGATACATGGAGTCATTTTGCTGTTTACTCATATATGGAAGCGCTTTGCCGCGCGCTTATGTGTAAGGACACTTTACTTGAGGCATTGTCACCCTTCGATAACCACTTCCGATGTCCGTACGATTAGATGTTGACTTTAAGATTTCATGAATGTGGTAGCTTTTCGTCGTGCCAGATCTGAAGAAGTTACCACATCCAGAAAACCTAAAGATTCACAACGATAGTAACCGATATTGTAAGTGTCTTTTGAAAAGTTGACAATCAAACAGTGACAAGTAAAGCGAATACATCAGAACTCAGCAAAGTGCATTCATTAGTAATGCGTTGCAAAGAGCCATCATATATCAGTACACATAATTATATATTACGGTATAAATAACTAAAAAGTAGGAAATAAATTTAACTTTTTCAAAAAAATGTATAACCGACTCCAAAAAAAAAGCGCTAAAAAGAATTAAATAATTCTATAAAATTCTCTAATGACAAATTGTTATCCAATAACCACACATTGACTATCATGTACCGGTATAAAATGGTTAAATTTAATATATAGAATTTAATATCCACCAAACATAGGTTTTCCAGAGAATATTTTTTACAAGAGATTAATTTACATATTTTTGATTTAATTTTTGAATATATATATATATATATAAAGTAATGAATTACTTTTTGAAGTTGGTGCCAAACTATCTTAAGTATAGTAAGAATTGTGGATATATTATGTCTAGTACCATAAATAAAATGGGGAAATCATTATCGATTATGATTGTTTGGCACCAACTTCAAAAAGTAATTCATTACTTTTTATATGTATATATTCAAAAATTAAATCAAAAATATGTAAATTAATCTCTTGTAAAAAATATTCTCTGGAAAACCTATGTTTGGTGGATATTAAATTCTATATATTAAATTTAACCGTTTTATACCGGTACATGATAGTCAATGTGTGGTTATTGGATAACGATTTGTCATTAGAGAATTTTATAGAATTATTTAATTCTTTTTAGCGCTTTTTTTTGGAGTCGGTTATACATTTTTTTTTAAAAGTTAAATTTATTTATATTCTGAATTGCTGTTCTGTTTTTAAATTCTTGTAGAAACTTTTTATTTTTAAAGGCATTATTATATTTTTAGAAGTACTTTAAATATTTAAAAAGAAGGATGCTTTTTACAAGACATAACAATGAGTTGGTTTTTATGATGTAGTTAAATTTTTTAATACAAAAAACGGGGGTGCATTTTTAAATTTTTTTTAATTTAATTTTTTTTTTTTTTTTTTTTGTTTAAGGCAAGGTGCAGTATTCTGAAACTTTCTAAGGAAAACTCTGCATACATTTCAGTTTCTTTTCTTTTACTGTGCATTGTTTTGATTTATTAAAATAGTTATAACTTTTGAATATCCTTAATATTGAATATTTTGTTTTATTTTAATTTAGGTAAGATTCTAGAAGACTAATCTAATATGAGGAAATATATCAGGCTCACAGTGATGTTAATTGCACTTTTTTCTGTTATAGCTATGTTGGTATACAGATACAAATATTATAATCTACGCTCTTTGTTGGAAATTATGAATTATTTTACAACAGCAAAAGCAAAGAATAGTAAATGTCTTCCAAAACATTCAAATTCTAATATAACATCCGAAATCACTTTTGACATTAATCACTGGACTGAAATATTTGATGGAGTTTATGTTTATTCATTACATGTGTTATCAAGAAAAGTTATTTCTTTAGCATATTCAAATGGCATTTCAGTGACTGAATTAAAAAGCATTCAGTGCAATTTGTGGTTTGATGATGTAACAAAGAGCTTACCATCTAATTTTGATATTCATTTATTAAGTGGTAAAAGAAGCTCCTTTCTTTATTATATTGAATGTAGAAGTACTTATGATTATGACAGCCCTAATGCTGTTACATTCTCAAAAAATAATATTTCTGTAACCTTGCCTTTATTCCATAAACAGCAGTACACATCACCTTTTACAGCATGTGTAAGCCCTCTGCCATCTGTCATTTCTGATACTAATTCAGTATTAGAATTTTTGACTTTTCATTCTCATCTAGGCATAAAACATTATATTTTGTATTATACTGCTTTTTCTGAAGCAGTTCAAAACTTACTGGTCAATCTTGCTAAAGAATGTGATATTATTATTGAATTTTTACCTTGGATTGTCCCTTCAAAATTTGAGTTCAGCCGAACAAAATTAAAACCTTTCTTTATTGATTGTATATTTCATGTATCATCACTGAAGCATAGTGATTTTGTGTTACTACTTGATTTAAACAGCTTTGTTGTTCCTGAAGAGACAGTTGATTTGCAAAAGTTTGTTCATGATTATTCATATTTTGACTTTCTTCAATTAGAAAAAAAAATATTTTGTTTGGAATATTCAAATGATTTTATTGCTCAAGAACTTAATATAACATTCAATACTTTATTAAAAACGAAAATGTCAAATCTTGACGCTGAACCTCTTAATGTGATATACAATATAAAAAAGCTATTTTCACCTTACAGTTTTGAAAAATTGTTATCAAATAAAAATAAACAAAGTTATAAAAAAATTAAATCAACATCTGCAAGCTTATTTTCGTATGCAAATTGCTCAAAAAATTCTAAAAATTTATCTAACATAGCATATACAGAAAATAAGAAAATGTGGCTATTTAAACGAGCTTTTTTTGAGTCATGTATTTATAAGCAAGGAAAATCAATTTTGAAAAATCATATAAATTAAAATATATTACTCATACATTAGTTATAAATATTATTCAATATTTTAGATTTTTAGAATTGTGGACAATACAATATTTTTTTTTTTGTGTTAATATTATGTTGCCAAAAAAGATATAAATTATGTAAAATATATTGATTTTATAATGTAATTTTCTAACAATTTATAAAAATCATTCCTTATCTATATTATTTTCTATGCTTTTTACTATTGCACCAGTCTTGCAAATTGCTATTGTGTAATACATTTTTAAATAAAACATCTTGTATATTTGGATGCATTATTCAATGATACTTTTTGAAATTGTGGATATCACAATCTTTTTTGTAAATATTATGCTGCCAAAAGAAGATATAAATTATGTAAAGTATATCGGTTTTATAATGTTATTTTCTTACAATTTATGAAAATCATTCCTTATCTACAGCATTATTTTCTATGTTTTTTTTTGTTTGTTTTTTAATTTAATTTAATTTTTTTTTTTTTCATCAGTCTTATGAATTACTATTGTGTAATACATTTTATACTGAAACATCTTATTATTGCTTTTAGACACATTATTCAATGATATATTTTATGTGACAAATGATTATTGCCAGTTTCATTTACAGCTAATATTAAAAAAAACCTGTAGAAATGCAGAGATGATTTCCACAGTTGCTGTAGTATTTTTAGCAAGAATATAACTATAGCTTAACACTCAAAATTGGCTTATTGATTTGCTTTTTTCCATTTATTAAGCTGTTTATTGCTAATTTTGGTGAGAAAAAATGTTATATGATTAAATTATTTGCTGACTTTCCTGTGAAGGAAATTATACAATTCATTTGTATTTGTTTTTAGCTAAATACTAAAAAAAAATTAAGGAAAATGAACTGAATAATACCTTAGGCAACATAAATTTGCTAATGATGTGTAACTGCACATTTAGTTGCACGCTTTTTTTTTTTTTAACCAATTTGCTGTAAGCCCCTCATTGGTAACTTTTGTATTTTATCAACAATACATTCCTTGCCAAGATTTTGCCTCTGGCATCAATGGTATAAACAAATATGGCAAATGAAGCCAAACAAAAAAAATGCTTTTAAAAAGTAAGTTGTAATTTTATAAATATTAAAGAATGGAAAATATGCACAAAAATATTAAATGACAAATATAAAAAACAGTTTTCAAACTGAAAATACATAATTGCCGGCCCTAAAGAATGAAAATTGGGTGTTCTTTTGTGTATAATAGAATTCAGGACATAAGATGGAATATTAATAGTGCAATGATTGAAGAAAAGAAAGATGCAATAAAAAGAAAATTTTGTGATTGAATAAGGAATCTCCTTCCCTTCAACAAAAACTGTTTTAAAATGGTTGTAATTTGTGCTTGTAAAATTGAATCATTATAGTTTGTGTCAAATGCTTGATACAAAAAGTATCTACTGCTTGACCAATTTTAAAAGACCGGCCTTGGCATACTGCTAAAATAATGGACCTTTCTGAAGGTAGAGAAACTATTGCAGTAAACTCCCTTAAATCCATGAATGCCAGAAATCTGTGCATTTTTTCAGATGTAAACAGTGAAATTAAAGATGGCGCTGAAGTCAGCTGCTAACACAATACAAATAATTCTTTATATATATATTTTAAAATCCTTTTCAACTTCCTTTTTTTATGTCTTTCGATTTAAATTCTGCAGTTTTAATAATATGTTTCTTAGACATAGGATGATCAATATTTAATTGAATTAATCATTATTGTATCGTAGTTGCAACGTAATATAACTTTCAATGGCCATTTGGTAGTATTTGCAATTTACGTGCCAGGATAAATTTTGTTGTATAAATTATTTTAATAATTCTATTACTATTTTCGTATCCCTGCTTGTTACAAAACGAATTTGGGATCTACATCCAGTTTACTAATTACGATGATCGATATTTAATCGAAATAATCACTATCATATCGTAGTTGCAGCATAATACAACTTTTAATGACCATTTCGTAGTGTTTATAATTCGAGGGGCAGGATAATTTTTGTTGTATAAAATTAATATTTTTTTAATTAATCAAGCTTTTTTTTTGTCTATTAACAAAGGCAAACATTTTTCTTTATAAAAAAAGATTGATTTTTCCTCATCATTATTTATATTTAGTATTGAATTTTAATTATTTACTTTATTTTAATATTTTTCTAAAATTTTACTTTACTTTTTTTTTTTTTTTTTTGAAATAATAACTTGCTTTTTAACTATTTATTTATTTAAATATTTTACTTAATTATTTTAATGTTTCAAAAATGTAAATAAATCAATGACCAGAAATCTGCAAAATTTTAAAATTTGCACAACCCTTGGTCCCAAGCTTTGCAGATTTGAGGGAGTTTACTGTAGTAGTATTTTTTCTCTCCTCCATCTCCATTCCCCACAAAAAGCAATACTAGAGGAAACTCCCTTTCCATTGCCCTCAGTCCTATTATCTTGATACTTTTGCTTATTACTCACTTATTAACTTATTACTCTTGATACTTTTGTTTGTATTATTTGCCTCAAAGGATAAAAGAAGTTGAATAATTTTTGTAATTTTAAAAATATTTGAAGAATTATAGTTAATTATTAGTTATCTAGCTCTGCATCTGGAAAGAACGAGCTCCTTGATTTGCATTGCAGTTAAAGTGTATCTAAAATTAACAACTGAATTTCTATTTTTATTGCAAAGATGTTTTGTTACCAGCTATCATTAACTATTTATAAAATTGCTGACAAATTTCTGCATCCCCCCCCCTCTTATTGATATGATGGAAGAAATGCAACGGTTAAGTTTTGCACTGTTTATTTCTTAATAATCATCAAGTGAAAATGAACACAAGAAAATCTGCTAGACTTACAATACACTTACCAGTTAACTGCAGATCTTAGTTTTAGGAAGAAGTGTAGCATGACTTCGCAAGCAGCTATTTCCAAAAAACAAAGAACTGAGCTGATAAAAATCAGATTTAAAAATTCCAATTTAGAACTTTTTTTATTGGAATGGTAAACTGCTTCCTCATTTTTTGAAGAAAGCAAATGTAGAGAAGATAGCAGTTTTTATTAGTTGTGGACATCTAGAACAGTTAAAAAGAGTTCCTTAAATTGAAAATAGTACGGGAATAAGTCAGACAAAATCCATATTTTCAGCAATTGAAGAGAGGCTGAAAATTGCACAAAAATGTCAGGCAATATGTTTTGATACCACTGCAGAAAACGTTAGTCGCCTCAGAAGAACCTACATTTTGCTATAGAAATTATTAAAGTAAATATTTTCTGTATTTACCATATTGCCACCATAATTTAGAAATCACAATAAAAAAAAATATTTTCGATTGTAAACAGTTCAATGCGCACAAAAACTGTCCCCCAGTCAGATATATTTTTTAAAAAATTCAGATTTGGTTGTCCGAGTTGGATGAGATTAAGTATAAAAGTGATATTGAAGATGAAATATTAGATACAGGGCTTGAATTTCAGGGCGGGATGGCGGGATTCGCGCCCAAAATTTTGAAATCCCGCCCAAAAGAATAACGTGGACGGGAAGCTCCCGCCAAAACAATTTTGCATTTTGAAACTATGATCAACTCCCACGACCGTTTTGTGAATTTTATGATATTTTCGTGCGAGTAATCGGCACATTTTGCGAGTTTTTTTTACAGCAAAAAATCATTGAAAATCACGATTTTTTCCGCGACTGATTGACAATTTTCGCAATTTTTTTCCTGCAATCGATTGACGAGTTTCGTTCTATTTTCCGTGGCGAAATAGAAGTGATTTTGTTCGGAATTTCCCCTCCCTCCCCCCCCCCCACACACAAAAATAACGCATTCAATTCCAAAAATTATGAAACAATGATGCCGCGGACGCACTATTGCGCGTAAATTACGCAAAAGATCGGAGATGACACACAAAAGAGACAGTTATTACACGTTTCACAAGGCGTGTGATTTCGTAAAAGTTTGCTAAAAAAACGGCAAATATTGTTAAAAGATCGCGAAAAGACAACTAATTTCCGGCAAATTTCGTCAAAAGATTCTCGAAAGAATGCCTAATTTCGTGACAGAATTCTGTAAAACGGCAGTTTTCGTCAAAAAGGTCGCGAAAAAACGTCAAATTTCGTCCAAAAAATCGCGACAAACGGCGATTTTCGTAAAAAAAATAATCGCGATAAAACATCAGATTTCATCAAAAAATCGCGGAAAAACGTCAAATTTTCTCAAAAAATTCACGAAAAAACGTCAAATTTCGTCCAAAAATCGCGAAAAACGACAAAAAATTCACTATAAACAACAAATTTCCCGAAAATATCGCGAAAAACGGCAATTTTCGTAAAAAAATCGCGATGAAACATCAGATTTCATCAAAAGATCGCGAAAAAACGGCAAATTTCTTCATAAAATTCACGAAAAAAGGCACATTTGTTGAAAAGATCGTAAAAAAAAGACAGATTTCATCAAAAGGTAGCGAAAAAAGGCAATTTACGTCAAAGGGAACCTCTCTTCCCTTCCTTCCCCCAAAAATAATATTACGGGGAGTTCATTTTTCTGCTCAACAAACTAATTTTCTTGCTTCAATATATATATATATATTTTTGCTGCTCTAAAATCAGTTTCTGACAGCTCCAAATCTTTCTGAGTGAGTGCAATTCCTGGAAGCAGCCATTCATTAAACAAAAAGTATCCCTTTACTCAACAAAATATTCATTTTTTTTAAGAAAGTCTCTTTTGATGAATTTGACTTGCCCCTTTTTTAAAGAATTGCAAACAATAGTGATACTTCTTATTTTCTACACTTAAATAAGTATTATTTTATGATTAAAATTGTATCTTGCACATTTAATATACAGAAAAATAATATTGGTTATAACAATTAATTATAAATATAAATTTATTAAATTAATTAGAAGTTTTATTAATTATTATTAAAACAATAATTAGACCTGTGACAAAAATAATTAGCACCAGGAGGGAATTTACCGCCAGTAAAAACTAGACAATATAAAAGTTTTTTTTACACATTTCGCATAATTATTCTGAATTGTTGATAAAAATTGCTTCAGTGATATTTTTTTATGTCTGTATTCTAGTAATTCTTTAAATAGCACATAAAATAATGGTGGGTTTTAAACATTTTTTCTCCCTTCCAAACAGCCAAACTCCCCTCCATTTATAAATGTTGGTAGGGAGACTCCCCTCCTTTGAAAAATTGAATTTCAAGCCCTGAGATAGATATAAAATATTTAAATCAGAAAATTACAAGTTTTTTTTACAGAATATTTAAAAAATGAGCAGCCCAAATCCCTTCTAGAAAAATAATGAAAAATGTGTTTTTTCCTTGCTTTTTTAGATAAATCTGTAATTTTTTCTTCTGTCCTCACTGAAATAGCCATTTTTGTTAACTCTATATTAGCCCACATTGACGTTACAATATACTCAAAGATTGGAAGGGGGCAGTGTTTAATTCAGACACTTTTCTCCAGAAGGGACACAATAGAGTTCCGGGGGGGGGGATGGGGGATTACACTTTTTTACCATTGAAAACACAAAGTTTTTGTGGAGACATTTGATAGCTTTGGAAGGGGGGGGGATGTCCCTCCTGGGCCACTCCTTAATTCAACACTGGAAGGGGGTGTATGGAATTACAGTCCCCTTATTTTAGTCGAAAATGAAAAAAAAACTGCTGATTTTTTTTTTCTTTCTGTTTTGAGACAATTTTGTATTTCTCCACTGTCATTAAAGAAATTCCCTACGCTCTAGCTCCATATTACTATACTAAGTTACTAATTCCTAACTTACCTTTATGCTGGAATTAATCTAATAGCTTAAATTGATGAGATTTGTTATACTATAAGCAATGCGCACAGAGCGTTGTATCATACTTTCGCTATCTTTTTCTTAAACTTTAATATGCGATTTGCAAAAAAATAATTTCGTGATGATAAAAAATGAAGGTCAGTTTCGGATTCAGCGGTATAGAGTATATAAGAATCAATTATCTAAAGCTAAAAAACACGATATAACCCAACTTTTCCAAGCTAGTGTAATCTAAAAACATTTTTAAAGTGTATCATTTTGTAAAGAATTGAGGCTGTAAATTTCCATCATTTTATTTAATGAAAATGCTGTTTTTTCTCTCCTTCTTATATGTTTATTACAAGTTTTACTTCTACTCTCAACCATTCTTTTTAATATATCTGATGGAATTATGTTTCTACTAATTTTGAGAATGACCTCTAATTTGGAGCAAAAAATATACTGCAACAGCTATTACTCTGTCAATTTTAATCATAGAATAACAGGACTTATTTGTCAGTGTTATAGAAAATTTTTTACAAAATATAACTTATTGGACCAGGGTACTGTATAAAAGTTTAAATTTCGTAATTTTTTAAGAAAAGTTTTTCTTGGCCCAAATCTCTTTTTAAATATTTCTTCAATTCATTTAAAACATTTTTATAATTGGAACTGTATGTCTGACTAATGGTTTAGGAATTAGCCATTGGATACTGTTGAGAATGGACACCCTGTATGCTTGCATATCTAAAAATATTGAAAGTGAGATAATTAGTCTGATTATTTTTTCAGAAGTTTTTTATTCGTTAAAATTCTTAGAAGGCTGGTTGCAAAATTATAGCCATTAAAAGAAAATCCATGCAAATTATTGTAAATAATTATTATGAAAGGAAATTAATATTCATAAAAAAACTTGTTTAAGAGGATCTGTAATATTGTGCTATTTTTATATTGTATTGTATTTTAATAAATAAATGTTTGTGCATGTATGTCTTTTATATGTATATGTTCAATTTATTTCACTTACACTATAAAAATTTTTTGGAACTGTTATATTTGAAAAACAATCCTATCAACATTTACAAGTTACACATATACACTCGCATCATGCAGGCAAGAGATTGCAAAAAAGATGAAAAGTGTGTGAGCCGGAAAATGAGAAATTATTTTAAATAGGAAGCGTTAAAGACTATTAAGAAAGTTATTTTATTAGCAATAAAATTGTCAATATTTTTGTTTAAATCCTGTTTTATTTTATTTTTTTTATGGGGGGGGGGGAGGAGGGTGTCAGAGGGAATCAATTTATACAAACACTACTATAAGTAATTCTGAAATGAAAGTTTCTATTTTAAGTTTGTACTTCTGATGTAATGTTTTACACAGCAATCTTAGCTAGTTGTCCAATTCAAATTTTATCATGTTTTCACTTAAAAGATTATTTAACAAACATGGCAAGCTAAAGTTTAATTTGCCACTCAAATGAAAAAAAAAAAAAAAAAAATGTTGAAAACATTAATACTGTCGCAAATTTTTGTTGACGAAATTCACATTTTTTTCTGCAATCCTTTAAAATTAGTGTTTTTATTCAACGATTTTTTCACGAAATTTACATTTTTTCTGCGATTTTTTGACGAAAATCTTATTTTTCTCGCGATCTTTTGACAAAAAACACTTTTTTTGTAGTCTTTTGACAAAAGTTGCATTTTCCTTGCAATCCTTTGACGAGATTAGTGTTTTTCTAGCAATCTTTTGATGAAAATCAATTTTTTGATGAAAATCGCATTTTCTCAAATCTCATGACGAAAAGAGTGGTTTTTTTTTTTGTGATCTTTTGATGAAATTAGTATTTTCACAAACTTTTAACGAAAATAGCATTTTTTCCACGTGATCTTTTGACGAAAAGCGTGTTTTATTCGATCAATTGAAGAAAAATGCATTTTTCTCGCGATCTTTTGATTAAAATAGAAATTTTTTTTCCCGTGATCTTATGATGAAATTCACATTTTTCCGTGATCTTATGAAGATAATCACGTCTTTCTCGCGATCTTTTGACAAAAGGAGTACTTTTTGCGATATTTTGATGAAATTAGTATTTTTTTCATGACCTTTTAAGAAAAATAGCATTTTTTTCCACACGATCTTTTGACGAAATTCGCGTTTTTTTGCGATCTTTTGACTATATTAAAAAAAAGCAGAAAATGACAAAAAAGGCGGAAAATCGCAGATCTGTGGAAGAATCTCATGCCTGATGCTTACTTCAGATCAGATTTCCAACTTGGAGAAGTGCTTGAGATAAAAAGCTAAACCAAAACATAGATTTAAAACCTCTTGTTTCAATCTGAACTAAAATCAGATACCATCTATGCTTCAGTCTCTGCAAAAAAATATTTTTCTCTTTCTTTAGGCATTATTTGTAATCATCATGAATACGCATAATATGGAGCACTGGAACCCTAAAGCTAAAAATAAATTTTTCTTATAAACAAATTATTTTAAATCTGTTGATACTTTATTTTTCAACCAAGTATTTTGTGAATGAAATTTACAAGCAAAAGCAATAAATAAAAATGATTTATCAAATTATAAAAAAACTGTCATTTAAAAGATTAGAACTGACTGCTAAAATATTGACCACAAGCACTAAGAACAGCAGAACAAGGTGGTTGTATTCAAGGACAGCCATACGGAGAGAGGGAGAGGGGGCTGAGTCTCCCATAGATTTTTGTTTAGTCGAACTTTTTTTCAATATCTTTTGCAAGGTATGACCTTTTTAACTTTATCTTATAAAAACAAAGAATTGTAGAACCTGCCTAGACAAGATCTGAAGGCACCAGAAAAAAAGAAATTTCCGTGTTAACATGTATAAATGTTTTTTTGAACAAGACACTTGATGCATGAATGCACATGTTTTCAAGAGCTCCGTGTCTAAGAAGTTTTACACCAGAACTATAAAGTTTTCGGGAGCGAAAGTTATATGCAGGGGCATGCAAAGAGAAAATTGCACCTGGTGCAAAGCTAGAATTTGCCCCCCCCCCCCTCCCAACTTTTTCTTGTAATAGGTCAAAAATGACGTTGGTAGTATAAATTTGGCACCCCATAAATTTCTGCGAATGCCCCCTTTCACACAGCGTTGGTTATATATTTAGGTAACTCATGTTGAATACTTTACGATTATGTAATTTCTATGCTTCTAATTCAAAGTGCTATTTAATAAACTACAAATTAGTGAATTCAAGGAAGCCACATGCTACCCCTAAACGAAGAAAGCCACACCTGCCCAGTTATTGATTTTTAGTGTCCAGTAAAAAGTTGTACAACTGGTTGCCTTGATCAAGAAGGTGGCTCCCTCAAGGTAGCCCATTTCTCCTGACTGCTCTTGAACCTGGCTTGTAGGTATTACGTTGCTTCTGAGCCAGTATATTGAGTGGCTTCGGACGCTCGTTGTGCCCTTATTGTGATTATGTCGTTCCAAGCTTTTGATTTCGTCGAATTTCCAGGACACTACAGCGCAAGAAAGGTAAAAACTGCCTCCCTGAGACAAAAATCATTTATAACCTAAGATATAACTCATTGGAAAATGAAAAAAATTGTCCTATTGCACATCACTTCAGTAATTGTACATGCAAATATCATGATTTTATGTTTAAAAATGAGTAAAATTTTTGTGTTGAGAGGGAAATTATTTTTTTTCTATTACTTAAGAACTGGTTAAAATTTTAAAGAAAGGTATAATCAAAAAATGCCTTAAGTACATGATTTCTTACAAAATCTCACACACTTGTGTATTTTTTGTAAGCAAGGTGAGATAGTTCAAAATAAAGTACTAAGTCTAAATTTCAGCATCAGTATTCAAGGAAGGGGAAAAAAAAATACTGAAACAACAAAAGTGAGTAGTTTTAAGAGTTATATGAATTGAATATTTCAACTGAGCAAAAAATTGCCCAGGCTGGGAATTGACTTCAGATCCTTGTCTTACAAGGTCAATGCTTTACTGTTTAAGCTAACTGGACAATAACCAACAGGCATTTCTCGTTCTGATAGCCTTATTGGTCATATCATCTGGTCTGTCATTTAGACATCTCGACAGAACCACAGGTAAAGGAGCTCCATATAACGATGGGTATGTAGATATACTATTATTTTAACATAATCAAACTGATTGGTAAATTTATCATGTGAATTGAATATTTCCAACTGAGCAAAAAATTGGTCTGGGCTATTTTTTGCTCAGTTGGACGTATTCATTTCATATGATAAATTTACCAATCAGTTTGATAGTGTTAAAATAATTATATAGTTTTAAGAGTGTTTTTGTTTGAACTAAATTTTAGCAAAATACTGGCATGTAATAAAAGTACTAGGCAAACTAGAGGGCAGAATAAAAGTATTCACGTAAGTTTCCATCTATTAGTATAAATTGCTGAAAGAGAAATTTCAACCATTTAGACATTTTCTTGCTAAATTAAATTTTCCTATTACATAGTAAATATATCAACCGACAGATCGAATACAGGGCTGTTCAAAAACAATGGATACATATCTGGCTATGGACAGCAGGGCATAAAATAACATAGAAAGTAGGCGACACTAGTGTCGCCCAGTACCAAGAATTGTCGCCCCGTGACAAGTGATGGTGCCGGCAATTTTTTAATATAAAACATGGGAATAACATAAAACTGATTCTGTGATTCGCAAATGATAAGAATGATAACATTCGTCATAGCAGTAAAATAAAACACAATAGCACGGTTACAAAATGCTAATTGATTTGCTATCCAAGTAGATGGTTTCACTAAGCTATATGGAATTTATAATAAGATAGTTGCAGCACAATTTTTTTGCAGAAGAACAAAAAATAAAATAGAATTTTCTAAAAGAATTTAAGTAAGCGAAGAATAAAATCCCTCATGGTTTCTGCCATGTATTCGATAATTTTATTCTTGAGAATGGCGCAAAAAATAAATTGAAAGACTTAACTAAAAATGGGAAAACTGCAATCAGAGGCAAGAACGGAGTCTTCTAGATTCGTATGAAACAATATTTGGATAGAGACTTTCTTTGGGTATCGTGCGTTGTTTACAGGTCCGATTTAGCTATGTCTTAATTTCGAATTATCAATTATCCAAGTTCAGCATTCAAAATTGAATAGCTACACGTTTTTGAGTTTCTGCCCCACGATTTGAAGAACTTACAAAAATAGAAGGAACAGAAAAATAAAGTACCTTTCATTTCCCTGCATTTTTTCAAGTTCGTGGAATACTTAAAATCTTATGACACAAACATTCTCTCCCGCAAAGCATTACGAATCTTCAACTCGACTTATTAAAACTGTATATGTACCTCAATCTATATTTCTTCTTTTATAGGTGCGAGATAATGAACAAGAACGCCTGCTTAGAAACTGGATTTTAAGAAACTCTTTGAAAAACTTAAAAAAGGCAGAGGTCTTTTATTATTCTTACTGATATAGAATTCATATAGAACTGTTAAAGAAACATTCTTATGAATGCTTTGATTCTTATCAAAGATGGATGTCATTCCGGTGGATACGAAAAAATAGTATTACAATAATCACATGTTTTTTTTTTTGGAAGGAACTTTTATTTCTTGCACTGTTTTAGTTGACAACAATTTAAAATAATTTTCTTTTCTAAAAAATATATCTATCGAAATGCTGAAAATTTCAATTTAAAAATGAAATAAATTTTCATAAAATTAGTCAAATTAAAAAAATAAATGCAGTCTGCATACTGGGAACTTTTAATACATAAAATAATCTGAAAATTGGTAAATTCTTATACAAGGTTCTCGCTGACTTTTTACCAATGTTAGATGGTTTTGTTCTTTGAAGGAGCACCGTGTCCCAATTTTAGTCTGGGGAGGGGGGGGGTGAACATGATATGCTGTTCATATATTATTCAGAAATATATATCGGAGTTTCTCCCAGAGGGTTTCAGGAGGGCGCTGCGCCCCTCCTGCCCTTTTGTTTAAAAACCAGCGCCCCTGTTGTCGCTCATTCAAAAAAACAGCGCCCTTCTTGCCCCACATTTGAAAAACGCAGCCCTTCAGCGATGACGTGGATGTGCTAAAGCGCGTGAATTATGTAAAAAATCGGCGACGGGACGCAAAAAAAATCGCATATGCGTTCCACAAGACGCGTAATTTTGTCAAAAGATCGCGAAAAAACATCAAATTTCGTTAAAAGTTACAAAACGACTAATTTCCGGCAATATTGTCGAGAAAATGGCTAATTTCGTCACAAAATCTCAAAACAGCGGAAGATTTCCTTCAAAAGTCATGAAAAAACGACAAATTTAGTCCAAAAATCCCGATAAAACGGAAATATTTTTCAAACGATTCGCGAAAAACAGAAAATTTCGCCAAAAAATCTTGAAAAACGGCAACTTTTGTCAAAAAATCACAACAAAATGGCAGATTTCGTCAAAAAATTTGTGTAAAAACGGCAAATTTTGTCCTAAAATCGCAATAAAAAGGAGAATTTCGTGAAAAAATTCACAAAAAAACGGCAAATTTCGCCAAACAATGTGCAAAAAAACGCAAAATTTGTCAAAATTCTTGAGAAATATAGGGTGGTTTGAAAAAAAACCACCAGGCCTTAAAGTGTAAAGAAAGACAGACATAGTGACTTCTGAATAAAAATGGCTAAGTTAAAAACTAAACTATTTATTAAATTAAAAACGTAATAAATGAACTAAGCCTTGCTACTTGCAAAGGCACAAACTAGCGTGACTAGTGCAGCACACATCAACACATTGTAAAGCAAACAGAAGAGAGAGACTCAGCTCTTCAGAAGTATTTATAGTTGCTTTCAAGCAGCTCAAAGCATGTGCAGCAGGGTTGCAAAAAAGCCGGCTAAAATTAAAAAAAGCCAGGCCGGTGGCTTTTATTGGTTTTAGCCGGCTTTTTTTGGCCAAAATTGGCCTTTTTTGGCCAAAATTGGCTTTTATACAGAGAAGTGTTTTTATTATAAGCTACACATTTTTTAAGTGTCCTTTAACTATTTTGAATGATGTTTAATTTACTTTGAGTTTAATAAATTTATTAAAATAAAAAATTGGGATTTTAATTATGATTTATTATGAGAAATTGGGTTATAACCCAATTTTTCAATAATGAAGACATTAATACTAGAATAACATATTGATGGAGTTGCTAGTAATTTATAGTCAGAATTGCAAATATGTCAGCTAAATTATAAAATGCCCATACCAAGTGCTTTTTCCGATTTACATTAATCTTTAATCCAACCTTGTTTTTCCATTTTTATTTCTTTATAAAATTAAAGAGGACAATGGGTACTTAGTTGCATGTTTTATTACTCAACTAATTTTAAGAGTTATTAAAATGTCATGTTTTATTCCCTATAAACATTTAAAATCATACATATAAAAAAAAAATCACAGTTTCTCACTATTGAAAATAATATGAATTATGCATATTTCATAATATATTATGTTTCACAATTTATTTCAGTATTCTCAATTAGCATATGCATGAATATATTCATGCTGTGCTTCATCCTTGTAAAGTTTGTTTTCTAGCACTGCTCAAAGTAGCATAGGTTACGTAGCGGTGAAAGAAGTCTGCGTTTACATTGTGCCAATGAGAGCTAGAGCTTTCTATCTTTTTCCCTCTCTAAGATCTTTGCTTCCTGCAACCGGAAGTTACGTCAGAAGATAGAAGGAACTAGAAACATGAAAGATTGTTTACTTTAGACATCGCGCATCTCCGATATCGCGATCGATGGGCTAAGCAGGAAAACAAAGAATACATCTCAGGGACGCGAGACCTAAGTAATATACAGATGGAAAATTAACTTTTTCACAACATTAGGCCCCCCTCTCGCGATCACTGAGATCCCCTTAAAACATGTTCTATAAAAAATAAACTTCAAGAGAATATATCCTGTACTATATAGCAAAAACTCAAACATCTTCAGAGCCACTTCCAATTAGAAACCAAGACTGCTTGCACTACTCATCCCAATGGAAGAAAAACATATATATAAATAATTCATAAATACAATTCAAAACAGTAACAACAATATAAATATATATATATCCCAGACAACAAAAGCAAATATCTTAATGATGACAAACTACATTAAAGTAAGTTTCAATCATACCTGTAGTTCAATGATTAGACATCTAACTTTAGAGCACTATTGCAATAAGGCATTTCAAAAATTCTTAGAAAGTTTAAACTATTCTTAGAACTTGCATAAAAGTCAAATTCATAACACTTAAAATATCACAAGAAATACTAGAAGATATATCAGAGGCCTGAAAAATTACTATAACTTTTTAAAGTACACAGTTTAAAAAATTCAAAAAATTTATGGAAAAGTATTTAAAGTATTCATACAAACAGTTTTGACATAAAATTTTGAAGAGACACTTTAATCAAAGCTTTAGTAAAAATATCTGCCAAATTATTGTTACTTTTAACGTAACACAAATTAAATAACTTCTCAAATACCAAATCTCTTAGAAAATGCAATCTAACATCAATATGTTTTGACCTAGCATTTTCAATAGGTGATTTGCAAAAATCTATGGCAGATTTATTATCACAATAAAGCTCATAATGTATTATCTCATTCTTAAACAAACCCATCTCAAAACATTCACTAAGTATGTGTCTAACCCAAGTGATCTCCTTTGCAGCTTCAGTAAGAGCAATAAATTCTGCCTCCATAGTAGAAAGGGCGACAGACTTTTGCTTGAAAGTCTTCCAAGAAACAGGTGCCTGACCAAAAAGTAACAAAAAACCTTCCATACTTTTCCTATCGTCACGATTAATGGCATAATCTGCATCACTAAAACAGCTTACTTTAAGGTTATCAATCTTAGATAAATCAAGCTTCCTCTCTCGAGTAGCATACAAATAACCAAGTAGCTTAATTAACCCGTTTCAATGAATTGGTCCAGGATTTTCCTGAAATTGGGAGAAAAGATTTATGGCAAAACAAATGTCAGGTCTAGTCCTGTTAGCTATAAAAGCAAGACATCCAACAAGACTGCGATATGGGATATTCTGCATTTCGTTAAGTTCTATTTCATCTTTTGGACAATCGGACTTAGAATACGGAACTCCTTTAGAAATGGGGAGAGAAGTAATTGGGGGGTTATATTCCTTAAACATATTGTAAACCTTTTCAATATAACCTTTTTGGTGGATGAAAGTTTACCATCCCCCTCATCAAATTCTATACCTAGGAGTTTCTTTGTACGTCCCAATAATTTAAGGTCAAACTTAGATTTTAAAAGATCTATAACTTCAGAAACTAGAATTTCTGTTTGCCCAAAAAGTATAATATCGTCCACATACAACAACAATAGAACTTTTCTCTTAAATATGAAAACACAATTTGCCCATTTCAATTTCTTAAAATTTAATTCCTCTAGTACATGCTGAAGCTCAAAGTACCACTCACGTCCACTTTGCTTAAGACCATAAATAGCCTTCTTGAGGCGACAAACATAGTTGGACTTTTCACTGTCGACATACCCTTGAGGCTGACTCATAAAAACTTTTTCTGATAAATTTGCATATAAATATGCACAGTTAATGTCAATTTGACGATGAATCCAACCAAAGAAACAGACTAGTATACTGAAAAATAGTCTAATAAGGGAAAAATCAACCACTGGGCTATAAACCTCCTCGTAAGAGATTCCTTTCTCCTGCCTAAAACCTTGTGCGACAAGTCTTGCTCTATAACGAGCAATTTCACCTTTCTCATTACGTTTAATGGAGTATACCCAGCGATTGCCTAAAATTTTCTGATCTTTAGGCTTGGGGACAAGCTCCCACACACACCTTTCTCTCATGGTTGAAATTTCATCATCCATCGCCTTAGACCATTCCTTTTTAAAAGGAGATTGTACAGCCTCAAAATAGGATGACGGTACTTTTACCTCAGTCATGTTAGCCTCATGGTGCTCAACTTTGGGACGGGGTTCCACACCAGAATAATTATCTTTCTTTTTAAAACTAAAAAATTCCTTCTTATATTCAATGTTTCTAGCTCTGCAATAATTTTCCACATCTTTATGAGATCTAAGCCTAGTATTTGTTCCTTCAATACCGTAATATATATCATTCTGAGAGTTATCTTTTCGCATAACAGCTTTTCTGACCCATTTAATAGCCTCACAAGGAGTTTTTTCAAAATCTAAATTATCCTGCACTGGAGATGCATTATCTGACTCTTCTGTTTCAGAATGAGCTAATACCTTTTCGGGAGTGCCTAGAGATTTAACAGATTCCGATTGTTTAGTTTGATCAGGTTCTGATTCAGAATCAGATTCATCTGTATCAAAATACTGAATTTTACTCTTTGGCAAAACTTTCCCGTTATCAGGATTATGACCCATGGTGCCCAGGACGCGACCACTAAACATCTCATTTTCATTAAAACTAACATTTAAAGTTTCTTCAACAACACCCTTTTCAGGATTGTAAATTCGATAACCCTTAGTCTGTCCTGCATAGCCAACCATGATACCTTTGGTAGCACGCATGTCAAATTTCTTACGGAGTTGTTTGGGGATCCCTATAAATGCAGTGCATCCGAACGGTTTTAAATGACTTACTGAAGGACGTTTTCCACCATATAATTCAAATGGGGTCTTAGATTGACCCTGGTGGACAACTCTATTCCAAACATATGTGAAACTGCTGCTTCAGCCCAAAATTTTTGGTCTAGATTACTATCCTTCAACATCGCTCGAATCCCATTATTCACAGTGCTATTGAATCTCTCCGCAGTTCCGTTTTGTTCCGGTGTATACCGATTCGTTTTCTCATGATGTATACCCTCCTTGTCAAAAAGCTGTTTAAATCTGTCATTACAATATTCACCCCCATTATCTGACCTTATGCTTTTAATTTTGTTTCCTGTGAACCTTTCTGCTCTATTTTTAAATCTAACAAAAGTTTCATAAACCTCATCTTTACTCTTAATTGGAAAAACTACAGCCTTTTTAGAAAAGTCATCTATAAAAGAGACAAAAAAACGAGAACCACCGATTGAAGGGACTGGCATTGGTCCACAAACGTCGGTGAAAATAAGCTCAAGAGGCTTACGTGTTCTATTCCCGGGTAATGGTTTAAAACTTATCCTTCGATTCTTTGCTAAACGGCAAGGTTCACAATTAAGTTCCCGATTTTTCAATCTAGGTAACCCACGAACTCTATCATTTTTACTGGTATCAACTATATAATTTGTGTTGATATGACCATATTTCTTATGCCAAGCCTCAAGGTCAGGTACCGTAGACTGAGTTAAATTTACATGCTCTCTGACATTATTAGGGTATTTTGGTCTGAGAAAATACAAGCCATTTTCTCTTTTTGCAAAAAAATCTAATTCCCCTTGACAGTTATACACAAATTTTTTTCCATTTTTGCCAACAAATTTGCCCCTCTTTTTATCCACAGCACATCCAGCAAACAAATTCCTTCTTAACCTAGGGGAATAAAGAACATTATTTAAAGTTATTTTCCTTTGGGTACCTTTTACTTTTACCAAAAATTCTACTTTGCCTATACCCTCAACTGGGCAAGATTCTTCACCGATAGCAACAGATACTGTTGTATCGCCTGCTGGTCTAAGTTCAACAAATAAGTCCTTATTACGGCAAAAATGTGAGGAAGCAGCGGAATCTACAACCCATGACAAATCATCAGGACTCTTACTACCTTGACTGTAGTTAGCCTCTACAATGTAACTTTAATTGTCCCTGTTGAAATTCCCCTTTAGCTTCGACTTTTTACCCTGAAATTTAGTAGAATTTGGTTTCTTTTCTGGACAATCAGATGCAAAATGGTTTAAACCAGAACAATTAAAACATCTAATTTCTTTTTCTTTATTGGATTTGACACTATTATTTCTATGCCCCTGTTTATTAACTTTAACTTTATATGCAGATGCATCCACGCATTCAAGGTCACTATGACACTGTCTCAGTCTATCCTCTTCAACTAACAATTCTTTTAAAACATTATCAAAAGTAAATGCTGTATCATCCCACCTATAAATTGACTGAACAATTCCTGAAAACTTAGGGGGTAAAAACCTAATAAGTTGGAAAACTGATACATTTCATCCATTTTATGGTTAGCATCTGCTAATTCATTAACTACCTTTTTAAGGTTAGCTGCATAAATACTAATGTCATCTCCAGTACTAAACCTCAATGAAAAAAATTTATCCAATAAACTAAAAATCCTACTACGAGATGTTGGCTGGTATCGCTCTTTTAACTTTTTCCATGCTACATAAGCATCTTTAGTATCGCTTATTATAGAACGATACGCCTTCTCAATGTTCAAATAAATTGAGGTATATGCTCTAACCCTACGCAATTCAAAATTTCTAAGTTCTTTCCCAGCCAAATCAGCAGGTGGTTTAAGATCTGGTTTCACTACAAATTCCCAAACACCACGATCCATCATATAGACCTGCATTTCCTCTGCCCAAGTGGAATAGTTATTGCTATTCAGCTTTTGAACTGAAAATTCCATTTTTGTATTTAGGGGAGAAAAAAAAAATTCAATTATATTTCAAAACACTTTAAAAATATTTAACAATACTGTATATATAATAAAAAAAAATGTTAGAAACTCTTAAATTTGCAATAGAATATTAAAAAGAACCATTCAACAATAGTATATACTTTAAAATACAACATTCATAAACTACCAATAAATTTCATTAACTAATTCAAATTAATTAATATTTAGTAATTAACCTTTCAATTATACACAATATATCAAAAATATAAACTTTTAAATTCAAATTATTTCATTTAAATACCTGTAATTAAACAACATTAAATTTTAACAAATTTAACTTTTATAAAAATAAAAAATTTTCAACAAACAAGTAAAATATTTAAATTTTTAAAGTCCCAAAAAGTCCTATTCACTAATTCAATAAAATAATATATTGCAGTAAGCCATTAAAGTTCGAATAAAAATAAACTTGAGTCCAAATTATTTAGTGTCTATCTGAAAAAAAAAAAACTTCCATCATGATGAGTAAGTTCCATTGGCACACCGTAAGCACTCAATAATTCACACTAAAACAACTATCCAAAATGGAGAAAAACACCACCCACTTTCTTTAACAGCTGTAATGAACCACAAGTAAACACAAACATCACCGGCAGCAAGCTTGTTATCAGCAGTTCAAATGTAAACAACTTCACGGCACATCGTTATCAGTTGCAAGTACACCACTTAAAAAGAGATAAATTGCCTTGCATCTATCTGATAAACACTTTCATCTAATCTTCACCAGGAAAGAGAAACAAAATGGAGCTTTTTCATGAAGTGCATAATCAAAATATCTGCCGACCGCATTATCAAAACAACAGCTGTCTTGAGTCAACATTGAAGGCGTAACAGGCCCCCCCTACTCAAGTATTCGTGGCCAACACATCAGAGTCAAACTTTATCTTATCTCACTTAATTAAATATTTATATTCCTTAAATTTAAAACACATTCGGCCCATAACCGGATCTTGAGAAATATAGGGTGGTTTGAAAAAAACCACCAGGCCTTAAAGTGTAAAGAAAGACAGACATAGTGACTTCTGAATAAAAATGGCTAAGTTAAAAACTAAACTATTTATTAAATTAAAAACGTAATAAATGAACTACGCCTTGCTACTTGCAAAGGCACAAACTAGCGTGACTAGTGCAGCACACATCAACACATTGTAAAGCAAACAGAAGAGAGAGACTCAGCTCTTCAGAAGTATTAATAGTTGCTTTCAAGCAGCTCAAAGCATGCGCAAAGCATGTGCAGTCTCAGCATCCAATCAGGAGCGGCACGTGGCAATGATGTAATACCTACGTAATGAATAAACACTTCCTGCAACCGGAAGTTACGTCAGAAGATAGAAGGAACTAGAAACATGAAAGATTGTTTACTTTAGACATCGCGCATCTCCGATATCGCGATCGCGATCGATGTGCTAAGCAGGAAAACAAAGAATACATCTCAGGGACGCGAGACCTAAGTAATATACAGATGGAAAATTAACTTTTTCACAACAAAAATACCACGAAAAAAACGGCAGATTTCATCAAATAATCGCAAAAAATGCAAATTTTGTCTAAGGGGCACAAAAAAAGTTAATGGCAGAAGCGAAATTATTCTTTTCTAAAAACAAATTTTCCTTCTTCAAAATTTTGTTTTTATTGCTCCAAAAGCAGATTTTCCTGATTCACAATCCTTTTCATGCGAAGAGAAAATTGCATTCTGGGCACAATTAGAATTTGACGCACCCCTTCCCAAACACCTATGACAGCCCAAAAATGACGTTTGTAGTATAAATTTGGCGTCCCTTAAATTTCCGTTCCTGGGACGACTGCCCTTGCATGGTTCTGAACAGAATCACAGAAGTGATCCTAAGAAAAAAAATTAAAATTCACTGCAAATTTTCTGAAAGACACTGTTACAACGGATGTGGGAGGAAATAGGGGGCAATTCCACTCCCGTTACGAACTATGTGCTTATTTTTTATCAGATTTTCGTCCCTTTTTTTAATTTAAGTTTTTTTGTGACAAAATTGGCAGTTTTTCAAGATCATTAGAAGAAATTTGATATTTTTTGTAATCTTTTAACAAAATTTGCCGTTTTTTCGCGATCTTTTCTCGAAATTTGTCGTTTTTTACGCAATGTTTAGCAAAATCTGCCATTTTTTCGCGATCACTTAACAAAACCTGCTGTTTTTTGCGATCTTTTAACAAAATTCCCATTTTTTTCAATTTTTTGACTAAATTTTGAGATTTTTTTTTTTTTTTGGATTTTTTGACGAAATTTCTGTATTTTCACGATCATTTGAATCGTTAGATTCTAGATTCAACTCTATAAAAGTGCCCTTAAAAATCAAAAAAGTGCCCTGAAGAATGTAAAAAGTGCCCTTTTCAGAACAGTAGCGCCCTGCCCCTTTTTAAACTGGGGGAAACTCTATATATATACTGTACATAAGCCAAGTACAGGATCGTACTGGCCCACCGGGCAACGAGGCAAATGCCCGGTGCGCCCCTCGTCACTTTTTTTTTGTTTGTTTGTTTGTTTATGGAAGCAATTTAAGTTGTGGAATCTGAAAGGCATAAAATTTCAAAAATTTTCATTTGGCAAATTAAAATTAATGACGCATTTAGCATATTTTCTGTCAATCATTTAACGCCATAGGTAGCTGCTCTGTAGTTAAATATTTATTCTGCTTTTTCTGGAAATACAAACGACAGGAAAAAGAGGTAAAATGCCAGTCTAAAACAAGACATTTTCATTTTAATTGGTCACATTGTCAGAGGCGCCCTTGTTTAGGTTTTTTCAGCGCCTTTAAAAATAACTTTTGAAAAACTAATATCGTGTTTTGTGAAACATGGCGCCCTTGCTTAGATTTTACCAACACCTCTGTAAAAAAAAAAAAAAAAAAAAAAAAAAAAAAAAAAAAAAAAAAAAACCTAATTTTATGTTTTGTAATTATGGCGCCCTTTGATTTTTTTTTCCACGCTCTTTAAAAATAACTTTAAAAAACTATTGTAATTATGGCGCCCTTGGTCAACTTTTTCTAGCGCCTCTTGTAAAAATAACTAACAAAAAACTAACATCGTGTTTTGGGAAACATGGCGCCCTTGGTCAGACTTTTTCAACACCTCTGTAAAAATAACCTAAAAAAATTAATATCATGTTTTTGTAATCATGGTGCCATTGTTTAGGTCTTTTTCAGCGTCTCTTTAAATATAACTTAAAAAACTAATATCGTGTTTTTAAAATCGTGGCGCCCCTGGAGAGACTTTTTTCGGTACCTCTACAAAAATAACTTTTTAAAAATTAATATCGGTTTTTGTAATTATGGCACCCTTGCTCAGCTTTTTTCAGCGCCTCTTGTAAAAATAACTTTCAAAAAAGTAATATCGTGTTTTTGGAATTGTGGCGCCCCTGGACAGGTTTTTTCGGCGCCTCTTGTAAAAATAACTCTCAAAAACTAATATCTGATAGGAAATAGACCCTGTGTTCTTGCCACTGTAGAAACTATCTTTTGGTTGACATTTATTGTAAGAAATGTCCTTTGGTATGAGAGTCAGGCCATTCCATCTAGCCATTAATCTTTATACATTTTATTTATATAAGACTTAAATTTACAGTATATAAATACAATAGTCATCTTTATTTACAATTCAATATAATTTAAAGTACACTTACCTTTTATAATAGAAGTCTTATTTCTGGTTAATTGTTGTCTATAAACTGTATAATTAAACTTTAGTTTTATGTTATTTTTATATTTCCCGGCCATGGATCAGAAATACAACTGGATAACGGATCCCTTTGTTCTCTTCCGAAATACTTGAAGCTGGAATGAGTGAGGTTTTATCGCCAAAAGGGTGACATTTTTTGGCGGTGATCCCTTTGGCAGTGTACCGTGAAGCTCTATCAACGCAGACGA
Source organism: Maratus speculifer (assembly GCA_964019185.1). NCBI lineage: Eukaryota > Metazoa > Arthropoda > Arachnida > Araneae > Salticidae > Maratus > Maratus speculifer. Next base: position 208,952,578 of record OZ025293.1, on the reverse strand, counting down.
AATATAAGATACTGGTGGGTGCGGAATTCCAGTGACAGATTTTGGAGGGAGAATAACCGGTTTGGCGCACATTGCTACCCACCATCACGTGCTGGTGGGTAGGTAATATTGGATTCAAGAAAGGTTGCCATTTCTTAGTCCAGGTATTAGACGTCAAAGTTCCCGGCAGACTTATATTTTTCACTTTTCACACACCTTTCAAAAGTAAACATCGCCTTTTGACATAGTTCCCCATATCGCCATGTGGAGGCGTAGCGATGAGAGTCGATGACGTAATCGCTTACGCGATCAGACGTAACGATCTCATCAGCCATTCATCCTTCAGTGATTGGTGGGTGTGTCTCTCGGCGGGGAGAAACCTGATGTTCAATCCGTTTGAGAAGTATATATACTTCAGTCTCGCCGGCATAAAGTAGCTTCGTATTTTATTGTTTTCTGTTTTCTTAGTTTCGTCTGTTAGATATTGTGTTGTGTTATTTTTCTAGAAGTCAGTTGTATCATCAGTCAAGTTAATTATGTGTTGAAATAGAACATTTATTTAGTAATGGCATTTTTATTACGTTCTTACGTTTCATCTAAGCTTACAGAATATATTCAGCTATGTTAGACTTTATTTCTAAATTTAAATACTTGGTGGCTAGAAGAAGATGTCCGCCATTGGTGTGAGTTCCTTGACTTGGAGTGAAGTGATAATCAGCGATGTTAAGAGATGTTCGGGTAGAAGGGATCCTGAGAATTGGATTTTAGCCTTCCCCTTCTTGAGTGAAGTTCGGCTGTTTTCTCGTAAGGAATTGCTGTGATTTTTCTCCTCGGTTTTTGGTCGTGGAACTCTGTTGACGGATGCATATGACTTCGATACATTATTTGAACAGAAATCATTTTTCCAGTTTTTGACTTAGCAAGCTCCAGTTCATTTGATAAAGACAATAGAGAACTTATAAAGTGTTTTTAAATATTTATTTATTTTTCTTACAGATAAGTTCAATTTTGTTTACCTTGATATATTTTACTTTACAATATATTTATTTAAATATTTGGTTTATGGATTTAATAGAAAGAAAATATATTTTGTTTTAAATATGATTTGATTAGAGATAAAATATATTTTTATTTATATATTTTATGTTTATTTTATTTTATGAACTAATAAATGTTAATTGTTAAGTTTTAATTTTGCATGTCATTATTTCATTTGATTTAATTTTATTCTTGACTAAACATTTAATTAGATATTCATTTGGGCATTTCGTTAAAATTAAATTAATTTAATTACTTATGGGGTTACAAAATCAGCATTAACGCTGACACTGTTCTTGACGCGACTCTGCTAAACATTCAACCCCGATGGAATTGTGTTTTAATTCCATCAATATCAAGTTTTGGGAAACATGGCGCCCTTGGTCAGACTTTATCAAAACCTCTGTAAAAGAAAAAAAAATTATGTTTTTGTAATCGTGGCGCCCTTGTTTAGATCTTTTTCAGCGCCTCTTTAAAAAAAACTTTTAAAAAACTAATATCGTGTCTTTGGAATAGTGGCGCCCCTAGTCAGATTTTCTTGGCGCCTCTACAAAAATAACTTTTAAAAAACTAATATCAGTTTTTGTAATTACTGCGCCCTTGGTTAGCTTTTTTCAGCGCCTCTTGTAAAAATAACTTCCAAAAAACTAATATTGTGATTTGGGAAACATGGAGCCTTTGGTCAGACTTTATCAACATCCCTTTTTTTTTTTTTTACAAATTCTAAAAAAACTAATATTATGTTTTTGTAATCATGGGTCTCATGTAATCATTTTTGTAATCTTGTTTAGATGTTTTTCAACATCTTTTAAAAAATAACTTTCAAAAAACTAATGTCGTGTTTTTAGAAGTGTTGCGCCCCTGGTCAGATTTTTTTCGATCCCTCTATAAAATAAGCTTTTAAAAAACTTATATCGATTTTTGTAATTATGGCGCCCTTGTTCAACTTATTCTAGCGCCTCCTGTAAAAATAATTTTCAGAAAACAAATATCATGTTTTGGAAAGCATGGCACCCTTGGTCAAACTTTTTCAACATCTCTGTAAAAGTAACAAAAAATAAACTAATATCATGTTTTTGTAATCATGGCGCCTTTGTTTAGTTCTTTTACAGCGCCTCTATAAAAAGTGATAGAAAATAAGTAGTTAAAAAGGTTCTCATTGCTCAAATCCTATTTTATTTTTAGTTAATTAATCTTTATTTAAATGTTTATTGAACAATAATATAAATTTACTAATTACTTTATTTCTTTATCTAAACTATATGAAAAGGACAATAGACAGGATAAACATTAAATAATAAATTAGAAAAACGTATCTTTATTTATTCATAAAAGTAAAAATTAAACTCTTACCTTTTATTTTCATCTGTAAGCTGAAATAGAAAAATGTAAAGTTTTGTTTTATTTCTTATTTTTAACTTTTTGAAAATTCGTTCTTCCCGGCAAGTAAACACGTATAGACCGAATTCTCAGTGTCAACATAAACAAAAACCCGCCTAACCGGAACCACAGGTACTACTTCCGGTTCATTGGAAATCATTGGTAAACGTTCCATTTCTTTCTTTTCTTCAAACGAATTTGGAATCAGTTTGCATCTTCAATGTTTTTTTTTATGTTTTTCTTTAAAACTATGAAATCTTTAAAAAGTGAGTCTATAACATTTTTTTTACGCAATATTGTTTAAATAAATATTTATTTTCGTCCTTTTGGCAGAATGGGTGCCATAAATGAAGGTTTATCGCGTTTTTTTGGCGACCGTGAAAGTGTTTAATTCCTTCTACGATATAGCAGTATGTGTTTGTTTACTTTTTATACCGTGAATTAATAATTTATATTTGATGATTCAAAATTATTTGCAAATAGCCAGTAAAAATAAAAAGAATAAACGTTACTTGGCTGTTCATAAAAATCAATTTGTAAATATATATATGGCGTTTATTCATCTTTTTATTTTAAATATTACAAATTCCTTTCGTTTTGTTTTTATACTTTAAAATTATATCAGATTTTTAAAACAATGGATGAGGTTGTTTTCAGTGCTTTTTTAAACATTTTATGAAAAATAAATGCTTCATAAACTTCTAATTTTGTGATTACATGTGTAACTTTTATTAATTTAAAAAAATCTACAATTATTTTGTAAATTACGATGTACCATATTATTTTTTAGAAACATTTTTAAACAGAAATTTTAATTAAGATTCTAGCTTCCTAGCACCGGTAATATTGTTGTGGAAACACTTAAAATATTAGTATCTGATTTAAAAATTATATAAGTTTGAATTGGTTTATTTTGTATTTTTTTTTATTTATTTTATATGAAGCTTGTACCTATCTACAAGTGGTTGTACGGAGAGAAATTACTTAAAGTACATGATATCTTCTATAATTGTGTCCCCTACAAATATCTACATTTCAATGTATGTTAACTATTCTACAGTTTATTTATGTAGAAAGAATGGAATTTTTATTGAATATAGGTATTTGTTTACTTTCTTGTAAATCACAAAGCTAGAATTCATAAAAATAACGCAGAGTTGTGCATGTGACTTATTGAAACTAATGATTATGATTTAAAACATACTCAGGCAGTAAAATTCAACTTGACACTTTTTTTTGAGGAAATAGATCTTTATTTAGTGAGAAAATTAAAACAACAATTCAAAATAGTGATCCCCCTAAACCATACTTTAAAGCTGTAGACTAGTACTCTCTTAATATCGATCAAATACATCATAGGTTTTTTTTTTTTTATATATGTGAGATATGATGTGAGATACCTACACCTAATTTTTCTATCCGTCTATTGTACAAAAAATTTGCCCATGCTACAGTATTTTTAAATCTGTAGGTATGCCTGTAAGCTTGCAAAACTTTTAGAACTTCTTTACTTTTCTAGAAAAACATAACATAAAAATTGTAATTTTTTTTTTAACTATTCAAAAAATCCTTTGAAATTAATATATCATGAAATTGCATGTTTACGTTATTGATGTATTGAAGTGAAATTTTCAAATTTTCTGTATATTATATTTCTTTTTTTAACAGATTGCAGAATATATTTTGGAATTATCTTTGAAACTAAAGAAGATGTATTGATTGAACATGAACAGCCAATAAAGATTTTTTTAAACTGCTGAAGATGATGACAGAAAGAAAAAAAAATTCAAGAGAATGTCCTTGCTGCTCGGTGTTTTTTTAATTAATCGCCTATGCAGTAAGGAACTTCCCTTAGACAAACATCTGGTGCTTAAGTCTCCTTGCTGAAAATTAGCATAGGAATATTATCGCTGAAGTTGAGACACCATACAATGACAAATGCGTCATAAGCTTTTTTTCACTGTTAGTAGAATATTTCAGGTATTTTTTCTCCAGGTTTACTTTTGATTCACAATTGATCTTTTTTAATTTCGTTTTATTTATCATTATTTTAATATATGTAAAATTTTTTAACTATATAGCATATAATTTTTTTATTTATAAAAACAGCTATCTAAAAGTTGCATACAATGTTTAATAAAGTTTCATTTTAAATACTTTACAAATCATGTAAAACACAAAAGACTTACTGTGTATAAAAGTACCCTCAATAATTTTCTCTGATTTATTATTAATCGGAGATGTGGTGGAGGGTATACGGAGGTATATGCCATATACCTTTTCAAATTTTTAAAGAAGCTTCGTATACCCTCTGTTTTTCAAAAATAGCTATAGTGATACCCTAATAGCTCGAGCCATGAACATTCTGAACTCAGCCTATCGCATGTATTCTCTGAGATTTTTATTACTATAACACTGCTATTAATTTCTATAGTTTATTTTAAGTTATACTTTGTTAGTAAATACTTTTTTTTTATTAAAAAATATTATAAGTTTGCTGATTAGGACATTATGAAGATAGGTATAGGGACATTAAAAATTATGATATTGTAATATCTTTTGTGTGATTGTCACATCATAAAAGTCTTAGAGATGGCACCATATGTAAGGTAGCTGCCTTAGGGTGCAGGCATAAAAGGCATTGCTTTTCTAGCATATATTGATAGATAAAGCAAAACCATTGTGTCAAAATTTTTTTTAAGTGTGAAAGAGAATTTTTTTTTCTTCTTCTTTTAGAATAAATGTACAGAGTACATTTCATATAATTACAAACACCGTATATCCTCTGTTTCTCAAGAAAGCTATAGTATACACACTCTAGGGTATACCCTCTGCTTACAGCATATATATCCTCTGTTATTTTTCTGACTACACCCCTTTATGTACGTCTATTAATGTTAAAAAGTAGCATGCACAAGTTGCTTGCAAGTTTTATTTGTGAAAATGCATTAGCCTTTTTTTAAATACTTATTATATTTTTTTGCACGAACATACATAACTTATTTCATGTATGTAAATTTCAAAAGGTTAAATGGAAAAAATATTTTGTTATAATTTAAAAAACATTTTACAAGAGTTAGAGCTAGCTTTGCAGAATCCTCAAGCCCTAAAGGTGAAATCAAATTTTCTTGTTCTATCCTCATATGCATTCTACAAACTACTGTCGTTTGTTATCTTTTGGCAACATATTCAATTTTTTCTTTGAAAATACTATCAAAATAATATTAATGCTCTAATGCCTAATGTTATCAATAATTGGTAGAGAATGTTATCAAAATTGGTAGATTTTGACCAAAGATCGTGGAAAAAAACTGCAAATTTCGTCCAAAAGGGAAAAAAAAAAAACGCAAATTCTGTCCAAAGGATGAAAAAAAAAAAAGAGTAGATTTTTCTGCTCCAAAATCTGTTTTTGGTTGCTCCATTTATTTGAGTGAATGTGACTAGCACCCATTCATTGAACAAAAAGTACTTTTTTACTCAATGAAAGTATCTTTTTCAGCAAAAATGTTTTTTTCCATAAAACCGACCTACCCCTTTTTAAAAAAAAAAATGCAGACAATAGTGATATTTCTTATTATTAAAACAATTTATGCATTTCATTTTTCTTTTCCAAATGAACAAGTTCATTTTATGCATTTTAAATATGACTTATTGTTTGTGGGGACCCAAAATTTTAGAAGTCCAAAGACATCACTGAAATCTATGAATTTTACATCCAAGGTATAAAACAGTTTTTGGGTATAATATGTCTTTAGTGTATTTGCCCAGTTTTAAGATATTAATCATGAACTTGGTTTTCCCTTAATACTGGACAAAATGAATAGAGATTTCTTTAGAGGAAATCTGAAAATTTATTCATTTCAATTGCAACAAATCACATCTACCTCAAAATCAATTGAATCCTGATAGATTAAACAAACTTTTACTTATCATTGATATTTTAAACAGCAATTTTGCTTTTATCCACTTTTGAGCAAAATCTCTCAATTGATGGGCATTTGCTTGTTAATTTATCTGCTGCATTGCTGAAGTTCGACATTATATGAAGCAATAAATTCCAAATAAACCCTGTAAAAAAAGCTTAGTTTTTTTTTTTTTTGTACTCGCAAGTATTTCTGGGTATGCTTCAGAGCCGTAATCAGCGAATAATTTCAGGGAGGGAGGGCAGGGGCTCTAAATTTTTTGGGAGAGGCTCACATCTTTTAGCAACAAATACAGTATTTAAGCGAACTAAATATTGTAAAAACTTGTAAAATGGACCTGTCTATAAAGGAATCTAACTAATGTATAATTTCTCTATGACAGAACTTTCTTAAATGGAAAATACTTTGTGATCAGGGTTCTTGCTAACATTTGAGCAACATTAGCAATTTGGCGAATAAGAAATAAAAAATATTTGCCAAATGAAAAGGAATATTAGTAAAACAGATTTGGCGTGTAACACTGAAAAATGCATCCTTAACCCTTTATTGTATACTTTTATTCTGAATGTTCTGAAAAAACCTTATTTTTTTTGTAACTGCTTATCAAATAGCATTTTGACTATCTTCTATAGAAGCTATTACAAATGAGAACTTTCTAAATGTCTCCTAACTCAAAAGGCATGAATGCTTCAAGCATTCTTTTAGTAGATTAAATAAAAATTAAACATAGCTATTGTTGATTTACTATTGCCAAAATATAAGCTAAACATTGTGTAAAAAAAAAAAAAGGTGTAGAAATTGAGAACTCACAATTTGGCGAGTCTGATTATTCTTTTACTCACCAAATGGAACAGTTTGTTGCTATGGCGAGCAGCAGTAATAACTCTGTTTGTGATCATTGGAAAATGAATATAAAACAATTAAGGGCGATGTACCTCTGAACCCTTTTATGTCTAAATTATGATTTTATGAAAATTTCATGTTTTTAAGCATTTTTTGTGGCTTTCTGAATCTACATTAGAAGATTTACTCAATTATTTAAGAGGCTACTTCAGTCAAGCGAAAAGATCCAGTCACTGTTACTAATCCTATGGAATAAATTTTTAAAAGTATCATACTTAAATGTACATATTTTTAAATAATTCGTTTTCATTGAATAGTTGAGATCAATCAGTACAAAGGTTGGTTTTTACTTTTTCAATTTTGTTTACAGGTATTTTTAATGAGGACACTTATTTTCGTAACCGGTTTCAAAAATAAAAGTATCCTTATAAAAAAAAAAAAAAAAATCATTGAAATTGAAAAAGTAAATAATGGCCTACATACAGATCAGCTATCCAATGAAAAAAATAGGGATGCACTGGATACTGATTTTGCCGGATATCCAATTTGCCTGCCGGATTCGGATATCCGGTACTAAATATGTGTTTAGTTATGGTGAATGTTTGTTTATTTCTTTATACAATGCCATCTCAAATAATAAATTGCAAACATGTTTCACACACCATTGCAACTTTTAGACGTATTGGAATATAATTTAGAGAAACTATATATCTTTGACTATCAGGGCTTGAAATTCAGGTTTTCCCAGGCAGAGAGAGTTTTCCTCATAACATTTGTAAATGCAGGGATGTTAAACTATATGAGAAGGAAGAAAAAAAAAAAACTATTATTTTTTACATGCCATTTAAATATTTAATTTATACCAGCATGACAAAATTCCATTAAAATAATTTAAATCAACAACTCAAGATAATTATCCAAAATGTCTATTTTAATTAAAACAAACGAAAAGAATCAAGCCTTATATATATCATATCTATTTTTCAATTTTCATTCAGTGTTATGAACAATTAATAATTGAGTTGCTAAATGAATATTTTAATTTAGATTTTATTCGATTTTGTGCGGTTTAGAATCTTTTGTAAGTTACACTTTTTTATTTTATTTTATTTATTTACTTATTTATTTTTTAAATCTGAAAGGCATTCATTTTTAATTTACTTGCAAGAATAATACATTTAGATGATTGTATTGTCAATATCCTGCGGTGATTGCATACCACTTAGTGGAATTATCGTCAATATTGTAATTTCTGACATTTTAGCTAATTGAATTATGTTCTTCTATGCAATGGAATTTTAAACCCATATGAAATTCTGAAAAAGGCATAATCAGTAGGTTTCTTCTATTCCATGAGAAGTGGTTTATTTAAAAAGGTCATGTCCTAATTTCTGTGAACTATGCACATAAACTATTCATTGTTTTTAAATGTGTTTCCTTAAAGTTTGCCTTTTTTTTTCAATTATTTGGAAAGCGGTTGATGCTATCGGTTGAGAATGGGCCTTGTGGTGTCTGCATTTTATTTTGTTTATTATTGGTCCAGGAAATCCATGACATATGTAATGTGTGACTCTTATTACATGAGTCATGTTTTGATCATCATAAAAATAATGTTTTTACTGATTTTCATTAACTCAATGAGAAACATTTAAACATCTTGCTTTGGACAATGGATGTCCTCATTTTATTTATTTATTTATTTATTATTATTATTATGCGAAATTCTTTAAATTTAGAAGAATTTTTATTTGAATAGGAAATAAATGTCATTTTTAATAAAGAAGAAAATAAAAAGTTACAAAATGGACAGATGCAAATTATCAGATATGGGGAAAAAAACCGAATCCAAACAGAAACATCGTATGAAAGATTATCTTTTAAATGAAAAAAGAAGTATGATTATCAAGCCCATTGATTACAAAATGTGCGATGATTTCGCAAAATGAAAAAAAATCTAATGCTGAACCATTGATTGTAAAAAAAACATGTTTTTTTTTTGTTTTTTTTTCAATGTGCAACACAAGATCTAATCTCATTTTGTTTAATGTTGATTCCAGGCTAATTAGATAGAGCTCAGACTCTAGTGACCATTACTGCCCTTTCAGAAATTTCTTGTTTCAGCAAAAGAGAGAAAAGAAATTAGAAAAAGAAGTTCACAAAATACGGAAATCGGCCATAGAAAAAATATCGCTGATTTTGTCCACCATGGCAAAAATAAATTTTTAAAAATAGTCACTTGGTCTGAAAAAATTTTAAGTTTGAGGGAACTTGGGCAGTGGGAAAATATAGCGAAATTCATCAGTCATTTACAGTAAAATATGGAGTTTGTAAATAAATAGCTAAGTAAAATGTGAGAGAAAGAAAGGGGGAAAAAACTGAGATTGATACTTTTTAATGACCAAACTAGCAAGAAGGGATGAGAGAGATGCCTTTTGACACTGAATTTTGTTTACAGTAAATATAAATTTTTCAGGTTGGAAAATATCTTTTAATAATATGTATCTGAAATATCCAATTTATTATCAAAATCATTATACATAACTTTTAGTGGAAAACAAATTTACAGATTTTATTAGTAATTTTCATAATTTAAAAAATATTGTTAAACTGAAAACAATTCCTAAAATATCTATGGATCTATTAATTTTAATAATGTAAGAAAAACCTGCCGCATGGTTTTTTGGAAAGATAATAAATAAAAATTTGTCCTGTGAGTTTACATTAAAATCCTCAAATTTTTCACTCATATAATTCTATGAAGATTTATGAAAAGATATATACAATTGATTATTTCTACAGGTTATTGTGATAAGTGGAACTAAAAATTGTATAAAAATACAAAGTTCATATAAATTTTAGTGTGTAAAGAACATCTTTTTTAAAATTTGTATTCAGATTCGAAAAGTAGACATAATACCCAGTCAAGCAGTACCTTTCACATAGCAGTACTATCTGTCTACGACATTATTACGATTAAAAAGTAAGAGATGTTCCCTTCCTCTTTTTTAACAATAGTACAATATCACCAATTTACCCCAAAAAATAAATAAATAAATAAAAATAAAAAAGATGGAGAAATGCAACCATGTAAGAATGAGATTTTTATAAATTTCATGTGCATTCTTAGAAATACATCAAATTTTAAAAATATCAAGAAGATATACTTAATGGCAAATTGTATTTTAGAAATTATCATGACTGGAGGGTGCTTTAAATAAAACAAAACACTATTAAACGACATTTTAATAATCTACTATTTCTTAGGCATGGTTTCACATCATAAAAGGTAAAACAGATATTGCAATTGTTGCATAAGAATTTACAATTACAATTAATTTGTAATTGGACAAAAAGAAAAAATTAATAAATAAATCAATAATGTATTTTCTGCAAATTCTCCAGTCGTAAAGTGTATATATAATACTATCAGATTTGTAAACAAACAAACGTTGCTAAGCGTAACCTTCAAAAATAAGGATTAATGTAAATAATCCAATTCAGAGGTAGACATTTTTATTCTCATAAAAATATATATGAAAACATTTTTATAACGCAAATATGCCATGTACATAAGTATTGATACTTATTTATCGTTTTTCAGAAAAAAAATGAAATTGGCAAACACAGAATCAGTAATTTATTATTATTTTTTTAAAGCAGCTTATATATACATAAAGGAATTTCCTAACAAAGTAACTTATGATGAAATATAGAAATGAAAAGTAAATCGGAGAAAACTTTACTGAAGATGCCTTTGCACAAAGTAAATCTTGTGTTTTACATGATTTGTTAATAAAATATTTAGAATGAAACTTTGTTAAACATTGAATGCAACTTTTAGATAACTATGTTTTTATAAATAAATCAGATGCTAGATACTTAATAAAAATTTACTGATGTTAAAATAATGATAAATGAAAGCTAGTTCAAAAATAAATACCTGAAATATTTTATTCATGGCGAAAAAAAGCTTATGACGCATTTGTCATTGTATGGTGTCTCAACTTCAGCAATAATATTCCTATGCTAATTTTCAGCAAGGAGACTTAAGCACCAGGTGTTTGTCTAAGGGAAGTTCCTTACTGCATAGGCGATTAAATATAAAAACACCGAGCAGCAAGGACATTCTCTTGATTTTTTTTTTCTTTCTGTCATCTTCTTCAGCAGTTTCAAAAAATCTTAACGGCTGTTCAATCAATACACCTTCTTTAGTTTCTAGGATAATTCCATATTCTGCAGTCTGTTACACACACACACAAACACACAAAAAGAGAGAGAGAATTTGAAAACTAAATAGAAAAACTGAAAACTTTATTTTTTAATATATGAAATGTAATAAAAATTATCAATCAAGGGAAAAATCAAAACTGACAAGTTACTGCTTTTGAGAAAATGTTGCTTATGTTCTCTTGTTTTTGTGTGTGAAATCGAAATGTGATGTCTGATAAAATTTCAAATAATCAAAGAGTCCGACATAAGAACTCTATGTCTGTGGTAAAAAATCGAACTAGCATTTTATATATGGAATGATCTTTCCTTAGTTTTTTTTTCCGCTATTAATTGTATGCTTTTTAAATACGCAACATTTATTTAGTCACTTCACACAACAAAATTAATAACAAACAATCATTAGAAGGGTGATTTATCCAAAAGCAAAGCCAGAAAAATGACTTTCTCAATTTCTAATGCTTTTTAATAAATAAAATCCTGATTTCTTTCACTAGATTTTTATGAATTTGATGTGCATCTTACAAATTCATTAAGTTTAAAAAATATCAAGAAGAATATATGCTTTTTAATTAGAGCAATCTGTGTTTTAGAAGTTGCTAAGGGAGGAGGGTATTTTAAATAAAACACTATTAAACGAAATTTTAATAATGTTATTATTTCACTAGGCATGGTTTCACATTATAAAAATGAAAACACAATCAAGGGCAACCTAAAAGTCAACACATTATTTTTTTGTGCAAACGGTAGGTAAGAATTACGTGTAAGATAACCTTTTTAAAATTTGATTACAAACGAGAAAAATGAATAATTAAATGAAAACATTTTTGGTAATCAAATTGTAAAGAAAAAAAAATCATGAATACATTTAAACTGCAGGAATATTAACCAAAAATAAATTAAAAGATATGCAATTTAATTTTATATGCATAGATATATATTTCTCTATTGTAGAATAAGATTTTATTTTTGCAAATACAATTTATTTGTAATCAGACAAAAAGAAAAAATAAGTAAATAAACAAATAATGTATCTTCTGCAAATTCTCGAACCGTAAAGTGTGCGTGTTTATTATCTCAGATTTGTAAATAAACAAATGTCGCCGAGCACAACCGCCAAAAGTAAGGGTTAATGTAATTAATCAGATTCCGAGGTAGTATTCTAAGTTTTTTACTCCTTTAAAAATATACATAAACACTTTATTATAATATAAATAAACCATGTACATAAGTATTTACTTATTTACGAATTACCAGGGGAAAAAATGAAAACTGACAAGAGTCGAATTAGTTATTTAACTTTTTTTTAAACAGCCTACTCAAATCCCGTATATTTTATACAACAAGCGGAAGTATGAGCTGAAAGCGGTTACACTAGCGCCCTCGGCCTGAGCTTTACAGAAAATTCCGTCTATTCGCCATTTTTAATTCGATTGAAATTTAAATCGATAAAACGATTTGCATCATCGACGATAGGTGGCGGCATAGGTCGTAATCGACTAAGCCGGCCAATCAGATGTTAATTATTCAAAGAGTTGTGCGATTGCGTCACTACCGGGAAAGTTCGAGAAGGAGAGAACCGCTGACACGTGCCGTACTTTAAATCATATTTAAGCGGCAGCTGGTCGTGAACTAATCATCTAGTATCTTGTCTCTCGCTCTATCGTCTTGTTCTTGTATCTCGCTCCGGCATTTGCACTTAACATCGTGTCTTGTTTGGCTCGCCCGTTTGTTTTTGAATGATGTTTATTGAAGGTATTCGTCACTTAATTAGTTATGACTTTTAAGTCTTTCTTCAAGTTAAAGTTTATAATGTTTGCCGGTGAAAGTATCGTGAGTACAGAAAACTGTTTTTATTGAAGTGTCCTTTCGATGGTTTTTATTTATCAAGTTGTTCATTAAAGAATTTTGCCGATGTCCCATTCCATCCTGATGATACAGCTTGACATAAGTTTGGTATGTTAACTGAAGTTTATTTAATTTTAATATTTTGAGAAGATTGTTTTTATTCATATACAAACTGGATTTTAACTATAATGTTTTTAATTAATTAAATCTATAAATGCTGATTAGAAATGTTTTGAAGATTTAAATAAATTAATTGGATCTCAATTTACTGCATGTTTATTTACCAACTCGTATCACATATTTTATTCATAATGTTTTTCCATCATCATCTAAATAGTTTTACATAGTTTTATGGAAAGTTGAATGAGCAACAGCATCCAGTAGTTTCCACTTGCCAAACGTGAGAAACTGTGAGACTCTGCTTATGTAAGATTAATTTGAACCAGCATTATATGCTGACAGATGGGTTATGGGCGGTAGTTGCTCATTTCCCAAGGAAAAATAAAAATTGAGTTGGTTTTAATAAGATGAAATTTAAAAACCCCCATATGAGATGAAGAGATGGGGGGGCAGTAATGCAAGTTTTGATAAGAGATCCCGGTGATTTTAACGTTTTTAACTTATTTATTTGATTTTAATCAGAAAAATTTTAAATATTTTTTTTTTTGAAGAATGGCTGGTCCAATAATTCCAAAGTTAAATGCCTCAAATTATCATAACTGGTCTGCGGATTTAAAGTATATTTTACTTGAGAAAAATTTGTGGAACATTGTCAATAAAACAGAAACGGAACCTCAAAAGGATGAAAATGGAACGAATCTAAAAGAGATAGAAGCATTCAGAATAAGAGCAGGCCAGGCCTTATCAATAATTTATTTAAATATAGAAAATGAATATAAACGTATAATTGAAGATTGTAATGACCCTGTAAATGCCTGGGAAAAGCTGAAAGTGAATAGCTGTCCGGATTCAAGGTCTTTCCATATGCATCTATTTACTAAACTTTTGGAATGCAAAATAAATTCAAATGAATCCATAAAATTATTTTCAACGAGAGTGTTCCGGATTTTCAATGATATTAAAGAAATAGACAAGAACTTTTCGGAAAATTACGCCAGTTTTCAAGTATTGAGGTATTTACCAAGAAAATATGATGGAATGGTTCAAAATATACTAAGATGGAAAGAGCAAGATTTTAAATTTTCTAGAATAATAGAAGAATTGTCTGCTGAAGAGGTGCGATTGAAATTGAGAGACAGTGACTGTCAGAAAATACAACCCCAGGCGAACCAGGTGAAATTTAGAAATAACCATGGAAAAGAAGTGCAGTGTTGGGATTGTTATGAGTATGGCCATGTAAGGAGTCAATGTAGAAGAAACTCAGGTTCGGAGTTCAAGTCGAAAGGTCACCGTTCTAGAAAAGATTTTCCTAATCGTCAGAGGCGTCCCATGAGTTCATCGAGGTGGAGTAATACTTCAGGAAGGAGGGAAAGCTCAGACAGGTATGCTGTATCTAGGAGATCTACACCGAGTGATAGTGCTTCTCCGAACAGATCGGCATCTTCGAGGTCACTACGAGCCCCCAGGAGTCCGACACCTAAGCCTTGGTCCAGAGGAGTCGTCGAGCTAGACCTAGACAGCGAAAAGGAGGAAACGGGAACCCGGAGAACTCTGCCAATGCCTGTTCGTCGTGGAATGATGATGGCCCCCAGGACAGATATGAAACATGTAAGTCGTATCTATTTTTTGTATCTCAAGCTAATTTAAATTGTGCTGATAATGATACGCGATGGCTATTTGATACTGGGGCCACGCATCACTTTATTCGCGATAAAAATCTTTTATTTGATTTTGAACCTTTAAATGGTAGAGATATGAATATTGCAGTTAAGGACCTGTCGTTCAAAATTGAGGGTCGTGGAAAACTAAAATTAAAATTTGGTAAAAATATTCTAATTTTGACAAATGTTATGTATTCAAGTAAATTAAGGCATAACCTTATATCCGGCCCTCAATTGGACAGACATGGTGCTTTATTTAAAGGGGGAAGAGGCCGAGTAAGAATCTCAAGGGATGGCATCTTTTTATTTAATGCTTTTTTAAAACAGGGTACCTATCAGATTTTTCCTAAAGTTATCAAACCAAGCTCACACTATGAATCATACGCTGTTTTTAAACAAAACCAGATGGAGTTATGGCACCGTAGGATGGGTCATGTTAGCCCTGCAATTATGATCCATACCTCTAAAAATAAAGGTGTAAATGGTTTACCGAGTTTGTCTGACATAAATTTTAAGTGTGAGTCTTGTAGATTAAATAAACATAAAAAGGTGTCATTCAGGCCTACTAATTACATTCGTTCAAAAGGACCTTTGGATTTATTATACATTGATATATGGGGACCAAATCAAGTAGAAGGGAGAAATGGGGAGAAATATTTTTTGACTGTGATTGATGACTTTTCCCGCCGAGCGTCAATTTACCCGATAAGAATGAAGTCTGATGCCTTTGACATCATAGTAAAACATGTTCTTAGGGCTGACAATTTTCTAAATAGGAAAGTTAAAAATTTTCGTAGTGACAACGGCGGGGAATTCGTCAATGAAGATCTCCTAAATTTTTTTGAATCCAAAGGAATCCATCATGAATTGACCAATCCTTACACCCCCCAGATGAATGGGGTTTCTGAACGTTTTATGCAAACTGTAACTAACGGAGCTCGGACCATCCTATCAGATAGTAAGATAGATTTAAGTTTTTGGCCGGAGGCCGTAAAATATTTTGTATATGTTTGGAACCGTGTTTGCCCGAAAATACTCGATAAAACCCCGTTTGAATTGTACTGTGGGTACAAACCTTCGGTTAAACATCTACGTCCGTTTGGTACTCTGGCATATGTAGGCATTCCTAAACCGCGGAGACAGGGTAAATTAGGACCAACTGCAAGAAAGGGGATCCTGGTTGGGTATGCATTTAGAACTAAAGGATATCGCATTTTTATACCTGAAACCAATCAGATTGTTGAGTCAATTGATGTAAGATTTGATGAAACTTCTTCTTTTAATTTTGAGGGCAGTGGAGCAGTGATGGGCCCGGGGGTTGGAGAACTCTTTCCCGACAGCGTCACGGATCATATAGAACAAACTGTTGAGGTTGCACCTGAGGAGGTCCCAGGTCCCTCCAGTGCTTCTCCAGATCCGCACTCTGAAGGGGAGGAGGAACCCGATTCCGGTCCCGTTACTGACTCACCTTCTTCTGGATCATCTTCACCACGTGAAATTGGCTGGGTACGCAAACCAGTTAAAAGAAAAACTGGAAATCGAGTAGATATTTATTTTTATCCAGAAGGTTCTAGCATGAGATTGCGTTCAGCTTTTGAGGTGGAGAGGTATTGTAATCAGAATAACATCAAGTTTGACCCAACTCTTTTTGATTTTAAGGGATCAAACCTTTACACCGGTCCTATTCCCGCGGTTATTCCTGTAGATACGCCTGACGAGGATGAGTCTGACTCCGGTAATTCAGAAATTAATTTTTTAAGGCCTAGTGCGTGACTATATGAACCCACAGTTATACCTAACACCTATAAACAGTCTCTGAAATCCAAGGAGTGCTCGATGTGGCAAAAAGCGATGCAAGATGAGATCCGGGTAATGTATGAACGGAGGGTCTGGCATTTGGCACCATTGCCCGCCAACATTGAACCTGTGGGATGTAGATGGGTATACACGGTCAAGAGAGATGAGAAAGGGCGAATTGCTCGATTTAAAGCCAGACTTGTGGCACAGGGCTATAAACAGGTGAAGGGTCAGTCGTATGACGAGACCTTTAGCCCTGTTGTTAATTTTGGAGTAATTCGTTTCTTTTTCTCTCTCTTAGTCTCGTGTTGCGGATGGCGTCACATACAATGTGATGTAACCAGCGCCTATCTATATGCCCCCTTAAAGGAGAATGTTTACATGACACAGCCCCCTGGTTTCATCATTCCCGGGAAAGAGCATCTATACTGTAAGCTAGATCGAGCTATCTACGGGTTGCATCAGAGTGGGAGAGAGTGGTTTTTTGAATTTAATGAAGCTCTTTTAAAATTAGGTTTTGTAAAATTAGTTTCCTGTAACTGTGTCTATACCTTTAAATCAAACATTGTTTTACTTTTATATGTTGATGACATTGTGGTGTTCGGTAGAAATAATAGTATAATAAATGAGGTACTGGAAATGTTAAAAAGTCAGTTTGATATCAAAATACTAGGAAAAACTAAAAAGCTTTTAGGTGTGGAATTTTGTGAAGAGAACTCGCTAGAGATCCACCAGACATCTTATATAGATGAAGTCTGTGAAAGATTTCGTGAGTATAAAATTCCAATATCATCCTTACCCATTAGTAAAGGAAATGTTTTTTCGAAAGCTGACTGTCCCAGTTCATCCCATGACAAAAGTTTAATAGCAAATCTACCATACCGCAATATTTTAGGTTG
The DNA here is from genome assembly GCA_964019185.1 of Maratus speculifer. Lineage (NCBI taxonomy): Eukaryota > Metazoa > Arthropoda > Arachnida > Araneae > Salticidae > Maratus > Maratus speculifer. The sequence continues at coordinate 208,934,863 of OZ025293.1, read as the reverse complement.
CCTTTCATTCATAGCAAATCGCACTAGACCTGATATTTCTTACGCCGTAAACATTTTTTCAGTTTCAGTCTAACCCTGGATTCTCGCATTGGGATGGTTTATTAAGGCTGTTAGGATATGTAAAGTTTACTCGTCATTACCGGCTTAATTTAAAATGTAATTTGATAAATTTAATAGCCTATACTGACGCTGATTTTGCTGCTAATCGTGACGACCGTACATCGATTGGAGGTCAAATAGTCATGTTGGACAAATCGCCCATTGATTGGCGTACTTTTAAAGAGAAATGCGTTAGCCTTTCTACAATGGAGTCTGAATTTGTCGCTATGACTGAGGCCTCGAAAAATCTGGTATGGTATGATCGAATATTGCAAGAATGTAAAAATAAACGTATCATTTCTAACACCGGTAATAAGGCGAAACTTTTTGCAGATAATCAAGCAGCTATAGATTTTGTTAAATCTCCCATCGAGAATCATAGGTCTAAACATATTGATGTTCGTCTGTTTTTCATAAGGGATTTGGTCTATAAAGATGAATTCAGTTTAAACTTTATTAGAAGTAAGGCTAACCTTGCAGATATCTTTACGAAGCCTCTGACCAAATTTGACTTAATGAGATTTATAGAATATTTTTTCAGCTTATAATTTGATGTAATTTTTTTTTGATATTGTAACTGTTAAAAGTATAAAATTTTTGAGCTTTTTGAAATGGAAAAATTGTAAAATTGTAAAAATATGTTAAAAATTTTTCTGAGATCTTGACCACTTGAAATTGTTTCTGAATTTTTTCACTGGGTGTGCAATTTAAATTCCCGTCCCGGTGCAGAGATTGTGCCTTCCCGGCATTTTCTCTGAGAGGCTCGATCAGCCCTCAGTACCGTTTCGGGAGGGTGGTCCCTTGGGAGACAAATGACAGAGAGTCTTCTCGGGGATTGTGTTGGGGGGTAACTGCTGCATTGGGATCTACCGTGGGTACAAGTTTTTATAATTTTGTAAGTCCCAGTTTTATTTATTAAATGAATAGGAGTATCACTTAGGCCCCGCACACTTAGTGAAATTATGAATCTATTTATTTTTGTAATAGTAGTATGAAATCCGTTTGGGTTTTTGCTCTGGTTCCCGGGGCTAGATCGGAAACTTTTGGGGATTTCAAATTTTTTTTTTATATTAATTGCAATAGAATTTTTTGAATATAATTTTATTACTTTGTAATTATGTTAAAAATATGCAAATTAGAATTTTGGACTTTAAAAGAAAAGTAAATATTTATTTTTTTTAATTTTATGATTTTTTTGTATTGTTATTTGTTTTCCCTGATACTTCCTTTATTTCAGGCATCTGAGACATCATTAATTGTGTATGAATGGAAGTTAATCCGTGCACGGAAGAGCATATGAAGATGAAAGAATGTTTTCCACGTATAGAAGAGATTTTTTTTGAATGGGACAGTTCTTTTGTGAAGTCTAAAACAAAGCTCAGATGCCTAAGCCTGATGTCATGTAGAAAGAGTTTATGTTATTAAGATTTAGTTTTGTTATTATGTTTAATTGTTTAAGAAAAATTGTTTAAAAATAGTTGTTTAAAAATTTATTGTTTAAAATTTTGTTTAAAATTTTCTATGTTAAATAATGTTTAATTAAGGTGGTCGGGATCGAAGCCATGTTTCGGCTGAATTTTTGTATCAACTCTTCAAATGGAAGAGATTGACTTTTCTGGTGGTATGTATTTAAAAGATTATGTTTGTAATGTGTCAAGCTGTTTTGCATCCCATGTTTAGTGACTTTAGTAGTTTCCCTTAGGAATTTTAATAGAAGGAGAAAACTCGGAGTTGGTCAATGCGTAAGTTTCTTGGAGATGAGAAACGCTTTTGGTATTACAAATACTTAGAATTTTTTTTTGAATTGTTCTAACGTAGTAAAATTTAAGTCTTTTTGAAATTTAGGGATTTTTTGAAGTTTAAAATTTTGAAATTTGAAGGTTTGAGAAATTTTTGAGATTTAATCTTTTGTCTCTTCTTGGCCGTACAAATTTGTTCCTATGGAATTTGTAGATTGTTTTGAGATATTGTTAAAGTTGAGCGAGTTATGTTTTTAAATTAAAAATTAAAATTTTTTTTGGGATCCGATGGATTAATAGAATTTTTTAGAATTTTTTTTTTAGAAATCGAGAGGGCATTTTTGAAATGTTAAAAGTTGAAGTCTTTGAGACAATGAGAGGGGGGGCAATCTGATAGAAAATAAGTAGTTAAAAAGGTTCTCATTGCTCAAATCCTATTTTATTTTTAGTTAATTAATCTTTATTTAAATGTTTATTGAACAATAATATAAATTTACTAATTACTTTATTTCTTTATCTAAACTATATGAAAAGGACAATAGACAGGATAAACATTAAATAATAAATTAGAAAAACGTATCTTTATTTATTCATAAAAGTAAAAATTAAACTCTTGCCTTTTATTTTCATCTGTAAGCTGAAATAGAAAAATGTAAAGTTTTGTTTTATTTCTTATTTTTAACTTTTTGAAAATTCGTTCTTCCCGGCAAGTAAACACGTATTCGCCATTTTTAATTCGATTGAAATTCAAATCGATAAAACGATTTGCATCGACGATAGGTGGCGGCATAGGTCGTAATCGACTAAGCCGGCCAATCAGATGTTAATTATTCAAAGAGTTGTGCAATTGCGTCACTACCGGGAAAGTTCGAGGAGAGAACCGCTGACACGTGCCGTACTTTAAATCATATTTAAGCGGCAGCTGGTCGTGAACTAATCATCTAGTATCTTGTCTCTCGCTCTATCGTCTTGTTCTTGTATCTCGCTCCGGCATTTGCACTTAACATCGTGTCTTGTTTGGCTCGCCCGTTTGTTTTTGAATGATGTTTATTGAAGGTATTCGTCACTTAATTATGACTTTTAAGTCTTTCTTCAAGTTAAAGTTTATAATGTTTGCCGGTGAAAGTATCGTGAGTACAGAAAACTGTTTTTATTGAAGTGTCCTTTCGATGGTTTTTATTTATCAAGTTGTTCATTAAAGAATTTTGCCGATGTCCCATTCCATCCTGATGATACAGCTTGACATAAGTTTGGTATGTTAACTGAAGTTTATTTAATTTTAATATTTTGAGAAGATTGTTTTTATTCATATACAAACTGGATTTTAACTATAATGTTTTTAATTAATTAAATCTATAAATGCTGATTAGAAATGTTTTGAAGATTTAAATAAATTAATTGGATCTCAATTTACTGCATGTTTATTTACCAACTCATATCACATATTTTATTCATAATGTTTTTCCATCATCATCTAAATAGTTTTACATAGTTTTATGGAAAGTTGAATGAGCAACAGCATCCAGTAGTTTCCACTTGCCAAACGTGAGAAACTGTGAGACTCTGCTTATGTAAGATTAATTTAAACCAGCATTATATGTTGACAAAAATAACTTTTAAAAACTTATATCGATTTTTGTAATTATGGCGCCGTTGTTCAAATTTTTCTTGCGCCGCTTGTAAAAATAATTTTCAGAAAACAAATATTGTGTTTTGGGAAGCGTGGAGCCCTTGGTCAGACTTTTTCAATAACTCTGTAAAAGTAATCAAAAATAAACTAATATCATGTTTTTGTAATCATGGCGCCTTTTTGTTTAGATATTTTTCAGTGCCTTTTTAAAAATAACTTTTAAAAAACTAACATCGTGTTTTTGGAATCATGTCGCCCTTAGCCAGGTTTTTATCGGTGCCTCTACAAAAATAACTCTTAAAAAAACTAATACCAGTTTTTGTAACACTTTTGACAGCAGAACAGAGCAACTTTTCTAATACATTAAATTATTGGAAATACTTCTTTTTGATTTTTTTTCTTATTTTTTTTTTCTTAATTTTGTAAAATCTGGTGGGCATTAATTTTTAATTTGCTTGCACGAATAATGCATCTAGGTGATTGTATCATCCATATCCTTCTGTGATTGTACATCACTTAGTGGAAGTATCGTCAATACTGTACCCTGGCATTTTAGCTAATTGAACTATGTTCAACTATGCATTGGAATTTTAAACCCATAAGGAATTCTGAAAATGACATTGTCAGTAGATTTCTTCTATGAGAAATTGTTTATTTAAAAAAGTCATGTCCTAATTTCTGTGAACTACGCCCATCAATTATTTAAATGGTTTCCTTGAAGTTCATCCTTTTTTTTTTTTAAATCATTTGGAAAATGGTTGTTGTTATCGCTCGAGAATGGACCTTGTGGTGTCTGCATTTTATTTTGTTTATGATTCATCCAGGGATATTAATGTTTAATCCATGACATATGTAATATATGACTCTTATTACATAAATCGTGTTTTGATCATAAAAATGATGCTTTTAATGATTTTCAATAACTCAAGGGGTGGGGAATTGGCCCTCTGTTTCATCTATTTATACTTATCAAATGAGCACCTAATACTAATCACAGAGGCACCACATCAGAATGTTCCTATGCTTAAATTTTGAATGAAAATTGATAATTCTGGATGTAAAACCCATTGATATAAATTAAGGGGAAGAGAGTTAGCCCCCGTTCCCCCACTTATATTTGTCGAATGAATTCTCAAAATTAATCAGGAAAACCTTATCAGAATATACCTATATTTAAAATTTCAAGTGAATGGGATATTTTTATCATGAGTTATTGCATTACGCATTTACATACATACAGAACCGGCGGGCACATAAGCTCACAGGTTTTGATAGCCTCTGAGCTAGTGGTGTACCGAGTAGTACTTTGGCTGAGTACCGAGTAGTTGTATAATAAGAAAATAAAACACTGAAGTGAGCTTAGAGTACATATATATAAATATACCTGTGTACACATACAGCGTTAGAATTCCCAAAAAAAAGTCACTGGTCCCAAGGACCAGTAAGCATGAGAATTTACTGGTCTGCAGACATCAGCACTGGTCCGTTACATAAAACTCTATTAAATAATTTTAACACTTAGAGTGGTCTCTCCACCCCACACACACTCTCTGGAAAATAAATAAATCTTGCTTTGCATTTATCCAAAATTTTCAGAATAATAAAATGTAAAATATAATTTGCTAAAAAATAAATAAACAGTACGTAAAGAAAAACTATCAAATTATTTATTAGATATTTTATTTGCCATTACTTATTTCAACTGACTGTAGGGTTTAATGTAATTTTTTTTTTTGATTTTTCTCCAGATTCTAGCCAGAGTGGTGGAATTGTAGCTAGTGTCATTAATGCAGTTGGACTTGAAAAATCCTGGGTCCCCGGGACACAGGACTTCTAAAATACTGGGTCCCTTTTCTACAAATGCGGGTCCCCACTAATAAGTCATTTTTCGATGCAAAAATTGAACTTGTTCATTTGCACAAGAAAAAGAAAATGCAATAATTGTTTTAATAATATTAAATAATTAAAACCAATATTAATTTAAGAGAAATTTTCTGTACTTTTTAAAGAATAAATGTGCAAGATACAAATTTAGTTATAAAATAATGCTTATTTAAGTGTTGAAGATAACAAGTATCACTATTGTTTGCATTTCTTTTAAAATGGGGCACAACAGGTTTATTGAAAACTTTTTTGCTGGAAAAAAAGGGACATTTTTGTTGAGTAAATGGGTACTTTGCTTAATGAAATGGTGCTTTCAGGAGTCACATTCACTCAGAAAGATTTGGAGAAATAAAAAACCGATTGGTAAGCAGGAAAATCAGTTTTTGGAGCAGCAACAACAATTTTGAAGTTGGAAAATTAGGTTTTAAAACGGAAAAATTCTCTCCCGGCATTCATATATATTTTGTGCTTTTTTTTTTTTTTTTTGTCGAAATCTCCTTTTTTTTTCGCATTATTTTGACGAATTTTTTTGTTTTTTCGGGATTTATTGGCGAAATATACCGTTTTTTGCGATCTTTCGAAGAAATCTGCCGTTTTTTTTTTGGTTTTAGGATGAAATTAGCCATTTTTTCGCGAATTTTTTGACAATATTTACCGGAAATTAGTCGTTATTTAGCACTTTTTAAACAAAATTTGTCTTTTTTTCGCAATCTTTTGAAGAATTTTTTGTTTTTCACGATTTTTTTGACAAATTTTGCCGTTTTTTCGCGATTTTCGGACAAAATTTGTCGTTTTTTTGCACTTTTTTGAAGAGATCTGCCATTGTTTTGCAATATTTTTGAAAAATCTGCCTTTTTTTCGTAATTTTTTGAAGAAATCTGCCATTTTCCCGCAATTTTTTGAAAAAATCTGACGTTTTTCGCGATTTTTTGGGCGAAATTTGCCGTTTTTTATCTTTAGAAGAAATCTGCCTTCTATTTCGGGTTTTGGAATGAAATTAGCCATTTTTTCGAGAATTGTTTGACAAAATTTGCCGAAAATTAGTCGTTATTTCATGATTTTTTAACGAAATTTGCCGTTTTTTCGCGATCTTTTAACAGAATTACGCGGCCCGTGGGACGCGTAAGAGCGATTTTTTTTTTTTTTTTTGCGTCCCATGGCCGATTTTTTTGCGTAATTTACGCGCCATGACGCGTTTGCGGCATCGCTGATAATAAAAAAAATCATGTGCGATCGGTTTTCGTTTTCTAAGGGCCTGAAAAAAGGCACTGGTCCTGCGGACCACTAAGTTTTTCAAATTAGTGGTCCGATTGAATTATCGGTGGTCTCGGACCAGCGGACCACCAAGGATTTCGAACGCTGACATATCTATACCTGTGTGTACATACAATATAATATACATATATAGTGTAAATAAAATAGCTTATTAAATTTGAAATTTATTTGTGCACCTTTTTAAAGACAATTTTTGACAGTTCAAAACTAATAAAAAAGGAGAATTGAAACATGACAACTATAGTTATTAACTAATATAAAATTAAAACATTCTTTAACCCTCCAATTTATTCCAACCATTGAAATCTATCTATCAAAAATAAAAATGTTTATTGGTTACTGTAACAATTCATTGAATAATGTAAAACATTTCATATTTATTTTGTAACTGTCTGTACCTTATTTTCTTTCGATTAAAAAAAAAAATGTATTGGCTTTGCAGTTTCTTTACATTTTTCATGTGTACAGATTAAATTATATTATTTTAAATTTATTATTTTTTAAATATCTCAGTAAAAAACTAACCTTTTTCAATGAAAACTATAAATGTGTGAATTAAGATTGCCTTAAAAAGCAAGCTCTAAAATTGATGAGTTTAGATGATTTAGAACTTGAAAATCCACCAAAGAAACAAATAAAAATGAATATTGCCCAGTTAAACTGATGGCATTGAGCTCACAGGCTACGCATACTAATTGTACATTACAGCCTTGTATTTTCATTAATTCCGTTCGAAAAAAAAAAATTAAGAAGGGGAAACAGCTCTCCCCTTTTTCCTTTTTAAAACTTAATCATTGAACCTCCTAAACTATCAAGTACATTCTTTATCATATTAAAAAACCTATATCCAAAATTCAGAGCAAATCGGATAATTCTTAATAAAAACCCATTTAGCATTTATATAATTTAAGAAGAGTTATTCTCCTCTTTTATACTTAACCATTAAACTTCCAAAACTATTCAGAGATTTGAACGAAATCTGACAATTCTGATTGAAAAATCCATTTATATATGTTAAAGGGAGGGGCATTAGAACCCCCGGTTCCCCCTGTTTATACTTATTCAATGAACACCTAATAACAGCCACGGACTCGCCTCATCAGAATGATCCTATATCTAAATTTTGAACAAAAACTGTTAATTCTGCATGAAAATCACGTTTATATCAATTAAGGGGAGGGGCATGAGCCCCCCGTTCCCCCTGTTTATACTCATTCAATGAACACCTAATGACAGTCACGGAATCGCCTCATCAGAATGATCCTATATCTAAATTTTGAACGAAAACTGTTACTTCTGCATGAAAATTCCGTTTATATCAATTAGGGGGGGGGGCATGAGCCCCCCGTTCCCCCTGTTTATACTTATTCAATGAACACCTAATAACAGTCACGGGATCGCCTCATCAGAATGTTCCTATATTTAAATTTTGAACGAAAACTGTTAATTCTGCATGAAAATCTCGTTTATATCAACTAAGGGGAGGGGCATGAGCCCCCCGTTCCCCCTCTTACATATCGAATGAACTCCAAAAACTAATCAGGGAAGCGCCTTATCAGGATATACCTATATACAAAATTTCAAGTGGATCAAATATTTTTATCATGAGTTATCACGTTACGCACGAACGTACATACAGAACGGACGGGCACTGCTCCCAGGCTATGATAGCCTGTGAGCTAAAAATACAATATGAGAATACTAATGTCGACGAACCAAAAGAGAAAACGCTAGTAAAAAGTTCATCTATTTTCTGGCAATATTTTGGGGAAATTGCGAATGAACAAAAAGATTGTGGCACTAGTACTAGTTTAAAATCGCCGCATGAAGAATTGGTATAAAAAGAGATACAGGCTTTTTTAACAGAAGATATGTAAAATTGACACTCCATTTGCATGGTGAGGGGGAAAAAAAAAAAAAAAACTTTTCCGATTATGTACAACCTTGCAAAAAACTCTTATATGCACCTTCAACAACTGTTTATTCTGAACGTATATTTTCTGAGTCCGGCCAAATTTATAGTATTAAAAGAAATGCCCTATCTACTGATAATGTAGAATGTTTGGTGTTTTTCCACCATAATTTGAAATATAATAAATTTTATTAATTTTTTATTGTATTTTCAGTTTCTTTATCAAAAAAAGTCTTTTCTGTTTTTCTATATATAAAAAAGTATTTTTATTTGTATAAATGTGAAATTTTTTTTTTAGAGATTTTGCTCTTAACTTTTTCTATATTTTGCACATATATTGTTAAATAAAGAGTAAACAGTTTTATGAATTACTACATATATTATACATTGATATTCCAATAACATTTTACAGATCAGTTATTAATTCATATGCTTAAAAAATTAAATCCTTACAACTACTCGGTATTGGCCGAGTACTCGGCCAAAATTAGGCCGAATACCGAGTACTCGGCAAATTGGCCGAGTAGGCTGAATACCGAGTATTTACCGAGTACTCGGTACAGCTCTACTCCGAGCTAAAAATCCTTATTACAGTACCATTTTCCGGCGAAATATTTTCGAATTGAAAAAAGACCTGACAACCTTTCAAAGAAACTTGGTTCATTTCTATGCATAACTTCATACAGTGTTTGTTGGTAGAATAATGAAAATTGCGCAAAAATTGTGATTACAGCGAAATGTTTCCATAATAAATATGGATGTGCTGGCTAACGCCAAAAACAGAATATTTGGTTCATTCTATGTATAACTTCATACACATTTTGATGGTATGATCGTATGATGGCAACACTGGGACAAACAGAGGTTTTGAATAAACTTGTTTTTGGGATATTGGATCCCTAAAACATGTAAATTCATCGTAAAAAAATTGATAACAATACTTTCTTCTATCAAGGATGGAAGAAAATAAAAATAGGTCTGTTTAGTTGTTAAACTTAAATACCAATTACCATATTTTCGGGTGTATAGTCCGCGGCTTACAAAAAAAATCCTTCCAAAAAGCCGCTGCGGGTTAAACAAAGATTTTTTTAAAAGAAATTGAAATCATATTTTTTCTACAATTTTTAAACCTCAAAATTTGAAAAAAACATCAAAATTTGTAAATTTTTTTCGCTATGCCACGAAATTTAGAGTGTTCTCCCATGTTTGTAAAGGCTTTTTTACTGGTTAAATACAGTAATTTCTGGGTTTGAAAGAACTGTCTTAACTATCGCCAAGTATTGCACTGATAGATCTATAATAGCCATTGTGTTTGTAGAATCCAAAATCCAGAACTCTTCCAACCTCGACTATTCTGAATTTAAGATCATTTTTAGTTTATTTGTCAAAAAAAAATTTACCCTATCCTGTTGCAAAGAACAAAAAAAATAGTGCGTGATTTATATCATTTCGGAACGATTCAGAGCAGTCGGTCATTTTCAAAACGATTCCGAGGATTCGTTCCTTTACTGAGTCGTTTCATTTCGGAAGGAGTTCAAGGAATCGAACTTTTCCGGAGTCGTTTCATTTTGGATAGAGTCCGAGGAATCGTTCCTTTTCGGAGTTGGTGCATTTCGGACCGATTCCGAGGACTCGTTCCTTTTGAGAAACAATGACCTAAGATACGTATACATTTTATGTCCGAAATTTTGAATTTATCACCGATGTTATTTTTTAATTTTTGGAAAAATTCAGAAAAAATATTACGCTCATTTGAAAAAAAAAATGCGCGTTAAAGCCGAGGATTCGTTCCTTTACCGAGTCGTTTCATTTCGGAAGGAGTTCAAGGAATCGAACTTTTCCGGAGGCGTTTCATTTCGGATAGAGTCCGAGGAATCTTTCCTTTTCAGAGTTGGTGCATTTCGGACCAATTCCGAGGACTCGTTCCTTTTGAGAAACAATGACCTAAGATACGTATACATTTTATGTCCGAAATTTTGAATTTATCACCGATTTTTTTTTTTTTTGGAAAAATTCAGAAAAAATATTACACTCATTTGAAAAAAAATGCGCGTTAAAGCCGATCGATTGAAATTTTATCTCAAAACACATAAATGCCGTAACGTTTCTTCCGAAAATTACGGTACTGATAATCTTAATATTTTAGCCGAATTACAGTAGGTATTATGCATCACGAAAAAATTTGGTTAATTTGTGTTAAAAATTATGATTAATGGCTTCTAATTTTGAACCCTGATTGAAATATACGTTCGTAAATGGTGTATAGCCCGCGGACTATACACCGATGCATATCCGCAGGTTATACATGAACTTTTTTTACTGCACTGCTCGATTTAGGGGTGCAGGTTATACACAGGGTGCGGGCTATACACCCGAAAATACAGTAACCCATTGTTTAAATTAAAAGAAAGAAAGAAAATTAATAAAATCATAGTTTAATAAGCAACTTCAAATTTTATAAAGACTAAAGACAGAAAACCAACATTTAGAAATGCATAAATAATGCATGTAAAGGTAGCAAACAGCCATTTTGAATCTATCATTCGCTCCCGTAATTTGACCTGCGCTTCTCTGTTGCTTTGCTCTACTTAGCTTTTTCTAGCATGCTGAGTTTTGTCCTGATGAAGAATCTTGATAGTAGATTCAAAACGGCTGTTTGCTACCTTTTTCATGCATCATACATTATTTGTGCATTTCTAAATGTTGTTTTTCTATCTTTATACATTTTTGCAAAAAGGCTTTATTTGCTATTTTGACTTCAAATTTTGTTTTACAATCTGAAAGTAAAGATACAATTTTCTAAAAGATAAAAACGTAAATTCTTGAATTTATTACAGCGTTTAAATATAAATCGTAGGAAAGCTGGCAATTCTTTAAACTTTTGAGAGTTACCTTTTACTCATTGATAGGGACTTACTATAACATTTCATCTTTTGCATTGCAAACAAAAGTTCTTAGGCATTGTTTGGGATCAAACGATTACTGTTATTCATCTATATTTGCTTTGCTGCATTCTACCGAATATCCGATAGAGAAATCGGATATCCGGTGATTGTGATTCGGATATCCGATGATATTTCGGATACTAAAAAATCAGCCGAATATTGGATATTGGACGGATATCCGTTGCATCCCTAGTATTAACACCAGATGTGTCGTTTTTTATTGATTATACCGTATTCTGAGATTTCGGGATCTGTATATCTTTCTGGGGGAAATAGAAACAAATCAATTGATCAGCAATGCCTTTGTAAATATAAGTCTGTATTTTGAAATACTACCCTCCGAGGGAAAAGAGAGTACCGAAATCAGTCATCTATTGTACACTCCATAGAAATTGGAAATACATGTGTTTCTAATTTTCAACCGATAAGCCGGTACAGTATAATAAAGTGCTCCTGGGGCAGGGTGCAACGTGCTTTGTTTTTCTTGTTCCATCCAGTGTCAAAGAACAACTCCATCTTTACAATATTTGCTTATGTCCTGAATTATTTACCGATTTAGTTGTAATCCAGTCCTAGGCACCTCGATAAACCGTTCGTACTGCTGCTGCTGTAATCTTAAAGCTTTTTCTTTTGAAAAGCTTGTGCTTCATACTTTTTTAATAGTGTATGATTTGTCCATAGAAAAACAGTATAAGGTAAGATTACTTATTATCACTTTTTTATTATTAATATTTGTATCACTTTCACAAGATTGTTTATGTCTATATAACTGTTTAAAAAGTAGGATTCAAATCAAAACTGCTGTATAATATCATTTTATTGTTAAAAAAATAAAGAAACAGAAAACTTTTTTTTTTTTAAATAATTTACATAAATTGACATCCTTACCCCGAGCTAAAATAACTTATCTCAAAATTTTTACCCCATATTTAGTATTTTAGTATATTGCATTCTTAAGAGTGTATTACATAAAATATTATTGAATTGTGTAAAATAATTTGCATTTTTGAGTCCTTATTCAATGAAATTGTTATTTGTTTTATTTTAATATTTATTTTCGATTTGAAAACAATTGTATGGAGATTGTTATTCGGATAATCAGCATAATATTTGAATTAACGAAGTAAAGTAACATATAGTTAAATTTTACTTCTTATTAATTAATTTTTAATAAATAATATTAAAATATTTTAACATAATATTTTAATGTCAGCTTATTTTATTTTTTAAAAGTTTAATTATTTACAAGGGGGGGAAAAAAACTTTTTAAGTCACATTATCATTTTATTAACTTTTTAAAGTAGATTTTTTTTTTTTTACTAATTTGAAATTGATTTACATGTTATATAAAAAAACAAACTTTTTAAAAATAATTCTTGTAAAATTGATGCCATTCTTACCACGATTTAGAAATTTTACACCTTAATTAGTATTTGTATCCTAGAGAATGTATTATACAAAATATTATTGAATTTTATGAAATAATGTTTTGAAATTTTGAGTTTTGAGCCGATGAAAATGTTTTAATTTTGTTTAATTTTAATATTTTATTTGGAAATAATTTTATGGATATTGTTATTCAGATATTCCGGATAAGGTTTGAATTAAATAAGTAAATGTAAAATATAGTTGAAATCAAATTTTACTTCTTATTAATTAAATAATGTTCAATAAATATTAATCCATTCCACATTTCTTGAGATTGGTACTATGAAAAAAATTTTATAAGGCGCTTCTGAAAAAAAGTAATTTCTTTTCTTTTTTTAATTCTAATTGTTTAAAAAAAGGAAATTTCTTAAGTTACATTGTCATTTTATTAACTGATTTCATAATAGGAAATTTTTTTTATATATGTATATAAAATATATATATATATATATAGTCTAAATTTAATTTGAAATTAATTTATATATTGTTGAACAAAAGAAGAAAAATAAAGATCCCTTTTTCTAAAAAGTAATTCATATAAAATAGACGTCATTTTTATAATGATTTGGAAAATTTTTGCACCATAATTAGTATTTATATCCTAGTGATTGCATAACATAAAATATTATTTAATTGTATAAAATAATGTTTTGAACTTTTTAATTTTTGGCCAATAAAATTGTTTTAATTCGTTTTATTTATTAATTCATTTTTATTTTGAAATAATGATGTAATGGAGTCTGATATTCAGATATCCGGAATAAAGTTTGAATTAACTAAGTAAATGTAATATTTATTTAAAATCAAATTGTATTTCTTACTAGTCAAATAATTTTCAATAAATATTACTTCTTATTATTTAAATAATTTTAAATTATTAATTTATTAAATAGTCATAATATTTTACATTTTTTGGGATTTGTACTGTGAAAAAATTTCTATGTAGCGTGTTTCGAACAAAGTATTTCTTTTCTTTTTTAATTTTAATAGTTTACAAGAAAAAAAACTTTTTAACTCACATCGTCATTTTATTAACTAATTTTAAGATTAATATATCAGTACAAAAAACCCTGAACGGGTTAAAAGCTTGTGACGCAGCACTTTATCTTATATATCTAAGAATTTTAAATTTGGGACTTAAAACTAATGATATCAAAATTTATGTGACGCTATGCTATTAATTTATTCATTAAGATTTTATCAATTACATCTTTCATAAATTCAAAATATGAATCTTAAAAGATATGATATCAAAATTTAAGTGACGCCTTGACGAGGCTTTAAACAATGTTTTAAAATTCCATTTATTTATTTATTGTCTAAATACATTTTCATATCTAAATAATACTTTTCATTTTCCAATACACTGTTAAATACATCACTTTCACTGAATATATATAATGCACTGAAATTTATTTATTTGAATAAATAGATTTATCTTTTGGGCTACGCTATCCAAAATCAAAAATAACATTTGAATACATATTTTTTGCGTCGTATCTATTTGCATCTATTTAACTTACTTTGGATACAATGACGCAAAAAATATTTATTCAAATGTTATTTTTGATTTTGGATAGCGTAGCCCAAAAGATAAATCTATTTATTCAAATAAATTTCAGTGCATTATATATATTCAGTGAAAGTGATGTATTTAACAGTGTATTGGAAAATGAAAAGTATTATTTAGATATGAAATTGTATTTAGACAATAAATAAATAAATGGAATTTTAAAACATTGTTTAAAGCCTCGTCAAGGCGTCACTTAAATTTTGATATCATATCTTTTAAGATTCATATTTTGAATTTATGAAAGATGTAATTGATAAAACCTTAATGAATAAATTTTAATATATGTATATATTAATAGCATAGCGTCACATAAATTTTGATATCATTAGTTTTAAGTCCCAAATTTAAAATTCTTAGATATATAAGATAAAGTGCTGCGTCACAAGCTTTTAACCCGTTCAGGGTTTTTTGTACTGATATCAGTGCTTTTTTTAGGTTAATAATAATAAAAAGATAAAAACAAAAAATTAAAGACTAATGCAAAAAATTCATTTTCATGATTTCTGATCACCTTTAATTACCCCTCCCCCACCCACTTAAAAAAAGATATTTCATATTTTATTAATATATGCTGTGCTACTTGATTTCGTTAAAAACAACTCTGTAGTAAAGTACGTTAGTATAAGATAAGAAAGTAATGTACATTCAGCACTGTATTTCTAAGAAAGGATTTCATAATCTATGCTGTATGTATCATTTCTCATTCTAGTTAACTATGTTTATTCTTTACACATGATGATACATATACTGCAGATGGATTAAAATGATCAGGAATACAATATTCAGAATGTGCTGGAAAGTATTTCATAATCTATGCTGCGTGCATGATTCTTGTTAATTATGTTTCAACCTTTGTATAGGTTGGTAATATTGCAGATTGATTAAGACTATATCCATTACAATATTCAGAATATGCTGGAAAGTGTTTAATAATCTATGGTGCACACAGGTTTTTCTTTCTTGTTAATTATGATTTGTTCTTTATATAGAGTGGTAAAATTACTGCAAATGGATTAAAATGATATGTTTACAATAATGAAAATGTGTTGGAAAGTGTTTCATAATCTATACTGTATGTGTAACTTTTCATTCTTGTTAGTTTATTTATTTTTTGCTGTTTGCACAAAACATATATAAACTAACAGGGGGGGGGGGGGGGAAGATTTGGATGAGAAGATTACTGTACAAAGATGAAACTGATAGGTTTAAAGCATTCAGAATAAAATGGAAAGTACAGTAGACTCCCTCAAATCCGCAAACCAGAAATCTGCAACTCTCTAAAATCCGCACATACTTTATGGATGTAAACAATGAAACTTTCAGATTGGATATTTGGACAAAATGTGATTTTTTAAATTTTGTATCAATTCCATATATTTTTTAATTTTCTCAATAATACTCTATTCATTTTTTTTTTTTTTTTTTTTCTTCATGAAGGAAGAAAAATTAAAAAAAAAAGAAAAAAAAATCAAGATATTGCTGATATCACTGGTAATCACAATTTTCTTACCAAATATATTTATGCATTAATCAAGATTTTTTGGTTACTAAGCCTGGCTAAACTTTAAAAAAAAATCCTTATTTTATGATTTTGATGTGAATTAGTAATGTACTTTTATGAGGCAAGTTTTGTTGAATAATTTTGGAAAAATATATATTTTTTATAATGAATATTTAATCATACACTATTGATCATTAACTTGATCTTTGCTTTTAATATTTTAATCATTTTGAAAATTATCTGAAATTTTATTATTTTAATTTATTACTTATTTTAACATTTTATTATATTGTAAGTATTCATTATAGTCCTGAATGCACTATTAATTGCACTCAAATTACTGTTTAAAAAACGTAAACAAAGCAATGACCAGAAATCCGCAAAATTCTAAAATCCGCACAACCTCTGGTCCCAAGCTGTGCAGATTTGAGGGAGTCTACTGTATATAAACATGTTAAAGGAAAATTTTTTACTCTCGTTAATTATGCTTTGTTTTTTTGCACAGAATGGTAAAATTATTGTACATGAATGACAATAAGTTTACAATATTCAGAATGAGTCAGAAAATGCATCATAATCGATGCAGTATGCATGACTCTTTGTTCTTGTTAGTTATGTTTTGTGGGGTCATCAAGGCTTCTTGTTAGTTATGTAAGGGAGGGGGAGGAGTTTGTATCGGGTTTAAGATTTTATTAAAATTTCCATGCTCTAGTCTGTACGTATTTACATAATTTTTTTTTTCTAAAAATCTTGATTTGGTTAGATAATTGTTTTTGTTTTTTTTTTTCGGGTTTGAATCTAGATTCAGTTTGGCTTGAATTGGAATTTTCAGGTTCTTGCAGAGTTGCATTTCAAGTACTAGTTTTCAATTCTGGTCAGTGGATGGGGACAAAAATTACTTTGTCTTTCTTGAACATATTTTTATTTCCTAATTTTTTTTATTTTACTTTTTTTTTGGGGGGGGGATTAGACTGGGTTTCAGGTTATTCTGATCGGGTTTGAGATAGACTTCCATTGGAATTTCCATGATCTGGTCAATACATATCGACATAAATTGTTCTTTTTTTTCTAAAATCTTGATTTGATTAAATATATATATATTTTTTTTTTGGGGGGGGGGGGGGGGAGATTGAATCTGGTTTCAGATCGACTTCAAATGGAATTTTCAGGTTCTTGTTGAGTTGCATTTCAAGTATATTATTTTGTCGCAGATAAATTGGGTTACAATTGGAATTTTTTTTTTTTTTTGGGGGGGGGGGTAGTGTTTGAACTGGGTTTGGGATAGATTTCAATTGAAATTCTTGTCAGTGTATGTGGACAGAAATTATTTGGTCTTTCTTGGACAGACTTGTGTTTCCATTGTTTTTTCCTTTTCGGGTTTGGATTAGGTTTCATGATAACTTTCAGACTCTTGTCAGTGTGTATCGGCAGAAATAATTTTCTCTTTTCTGGATTAGGTTAAGGTTTGATGGAAATTTTTTTCAGGTTTCAATCAGGTTCAATTCAAATGGAATTTTCAAGTTCTGGTCAGGTTGCGCTTTAATGGAAAATATTTTGTCCTGTATAGATACTGGGCTCCGGTTGTATGGAATTTCCTTTTTCAGGTTCAGATTAGGTTTAAGATAGACTAATTGGAATTTCCAGATTTCTGATCACGCATATATATGGAAATTAAGTTTTCTTTCCCAAATCGAGATATGGTTGGATAATTTTTTTTTTTTTGGGGGGGGGGGGTTGAATCTGCTTTCGGTTTGACTTCAAATGTAATTTTCAGGTTCTTGTTCAGTTGCATTTCAATGTATTTTATTTTGCAGCAGATAGATTGAGTTACTCTTGGAGGGATTTTTTTCTTTCTGGTTTTGGAGTGTATAGGATAGATTTCAATAGGAATTTTTAGATTCTGGTCAATGTATGTCAATGGAAATTATTTTGTCTTTCTTGGACAAATTTATCTTTCCATTAAATTTTTGTTGGTTTAGAATGGGTTTCAGGATAACTTGTAGGTTCTTGTTGGCAGACTTGTATAAAACCAAAAACTTTCTGCAAATTAATTTAATGTTGGGTGTAATTCGTATTTTTTGCGCAATTCATGGTCATCATTCATGTTTTTTATGCGATTTATGAATTTGCATTTTTGAGCAATTTATGGACGTAATTTGCTATTTTTATGCAATTCATAGACAGAATTTGCGTTTTTTCAGATTTCTGTTGACGAAATTTGCGTTTTTTAATCGATTTATTGACGTTATTTATGTTTTTATAGGATTTATGAATGTAATTTGCTTTTTTTACCAATTCTTGGACGTAATTTGCATTTTTTGTAATTTATGAACGTTATTAGTGTTTTTTTGCACAATTCATGGAAGTGATTCGCATTTTTTGAGTGATTTATGAATGTAATTCACGTTTTTATGCGTTTCATGGACATAATTTGTGTTTTTTGAGGGATTCATGAATGTAATTTGCGTTTTTTATGCAATTCATGAATGCAAAACACTATTCGCTATTTTTATGCGATTTATAGATGTAATTTGCGTTTCAGCTTTCTGCTGCCAAAATTCGTGTTTTTTGAGCAATTTATGAACATAATTCCCGTTTTACTACACGATTCATAGACATAATTTGTGTTTCTCATACAATTTCTGAACGTAATTCTCACTTTTTTAAACAATTCATGGACGTAATTAACGTTTTGACGATTTGTGGACCCAATTCATGTTTTTTAAACTATTCATGGGCATAATTCGCGTTTTTTATGCGATTAATGAATGTAATTTACATTTTACATGATTCATGGATGTAATTTGCTATATTTATGCAATTCGTAGATATAATTTGCATTTTTTGAGCTTTCTGTCGACGAAATTTGTGTTTTTGATCAATTTATTGACGTTATTTGTGTTTTTATAGGATTTATGAATGTAATTCACTTTTTTACCAATTGTTGGACTTAATTCACATTTTTTGCAATTTATGAATGTTATTAGTATTTTTTTGCATGATTCATGGAAGTGATTCGCAATTTATGAGTGATTTATGAACATAATTTGTGTTTCAGCTTTCTGCTGCCAAAATTCGTGTTTTTTGAGCGATTTATGAACATAATTCCCGATTTCCTACACGATTCATAGACATAATTTCTGTTTTTCATACAATTTCTGAACGTAATTCTCACTTTTTTAAACAATTCATGGATGTAATTCACGTTTTGAGCAATTTGTGGACCCAATTTACGTTTTTTATGCAATTCGCTTTTTTTGAGCGATTCATGGACATAGAGATTTTTATGCGATTAATGAATGTAATTTACATTTTACATGATTTATGGACGTAATTTGCTATACTTATGCGATTAATAGACATAATTTGCATCTTTTGAGCTTTCTATCGACGGAATTTGTGTTTTTGATCGATTTATTGACGTTATTTGTGTTTTTATAGGATTTATGAATGTAATTCGCTTTTCTTACCAATTCTTGGACGTAATTTGCATTTTTTGCAATTTATGAACGTTATTCATGTTTTTTTGCATATTTTGAGTGATTTATAAACGTAATTCACGTTTTTATGCAATTCATGGATGTAATTTGCGTTTTTTGAGCGATTCATGAACGTAATTCACATTTTTTATGCAATTCATGAATCCAATTCGGTATTTTTATGCGTTTTATAGAGGTAATTTCCGTTTCAGATTTCTGCCGCCAAAATTCGTGTTTTTTGAGCGATTTATGAACATAATTCATGTTTTACTATACGATTCATAGACGTAATTTGCGTTTTTCATACAATTTATGAATATAATTCTCGCTTTTTTACATGATTCATGGACGTAATTCACATTTTAAGCAATTTCTGGACGTAATTCCCATTTTTTATGCAATTTGCTTTTTTTTTTAGCGATTCATGGATGTAGTTCACATTTTTTATGCGATTCATGCATGTAATTCACATTTTTATGTGATTCATGCATGGAATTCGTATTTTTTATGCGATTCATGGATTGAATTAATGTTTTTATTGCGGTCTTTGCACGGAATTCACGTTTTTCGCGTGGTATTTTGTCGAAATGTTGGGTTTTTTTTAGGGATGCACCGAATAGTGATTTTGGCCGAATGCCGAATATTCGGCCGACAGGTGAACCGAATACCGAATATTCGGCTTTCCAATTACTTTTTATATTTCAAAATTTAAAGGTATTTAAATGTTACTTTTTAAAACAGTTTTACATAACATTTAATAAAAGAAACTTACATTTTGATAAACATGTGCTTTTTATAAGAACATTTAGTATTGAAAAGAATCTGCCTTGAGTTATTTAAGAAGCACAATTATGAAAGTTAAAAAAATTTTCTACGAATCAAAACAAGCATTTTAAAATCAAATAATGAAAAAATGGTTGAAGAAAAATTATTTTATAGTCTGATAATTGTCCTTTTAAAATAACTCAAGGCAGATTTTTTTCAATATGAAGTACAAATACTTTCAACTTAATTCTGAATAAAAGTATGTTTGGCTCATAGTTCTTTTCTTATGAATGGTGGTATTTTCCACCCTTCCCATCATATCATATTTTACAGAAATCAAAGCATGGGAGTTGAAAATATATTATCTTATTTAATGTTAATGTAATAAACAAACACACAAGTTATGACCTAGACTGAAATGAAATACAATGTACTTATGACTCAATAAGTTGATTATGGTTTCATGAACAAAAATTGTCTGCCTTGATAGCTATTACCATCTCAAACGGTTTTTTTTCTTATAAAGGACTTTTCTTTGGGGGAAAAGCAAAAAACAGATTATTTACTAAACAAAATTTAGAAACTTGTATCAGCACATAATTTATTCCTTAGGAGAATCCTAATAAATCGCCATTTTAATCCTTCTCATGGTTAATTTTCTTAAGTTATACTTTACAGACAGCAAATAAATAATGTAAAAACATTCTATTTTATTTAAAAATGATTTTGTTTCTAATTATTTTAAATATAAGTTAAAAAATTGACAGTTAAAAGTAGAAATAGCGAAAAGGTTTAAGTATTGGATTCGGCCGAATACTTTGATATTCGGCCATACCGAATATTCGGCAGGCCGAAAACCAAATATTCGGTAACATGGCCGAATACCGAATAGATACCGAATATTCGGTGCATCCCTAGTTTTTTTACATGATTCTTTGTTGAGATACCCTTTTTTTTTTACGCAATTCTTTGTTGAAATAAATAAATAAAAATTGTTTCTTCATAAAATTTTCTGCACATGGCGTGCGTCTATATTATACAACTCTGCTTGTCAGTGTGTATTGTCAGAATTTTTTTTTTTTTTTTCAGATCGAATTAAGGTTTGCTAACCCATAGACTAATTGGAATTTTCAGATTTCTGACCACGCGTATCTATGGAAATTAAGTTTTCTTTCCCAAATCAAGATATGGTTGGATTTTTTTTTTTTTTTTTTGGGGGGGGGGGTTGAATCTGGTTTCGGTTTGATTTCAAATGTAATTTTCAGGTTCTTGTTCAGTTGCATTTCAATGTATTTTATTTTGCAGCAGATAGATTGAGTTACTCTTGGAGGGATTTTTTTCTTTCTGGTTTTGGAGTGTATAGGATAGATTTCAATAGGAATTTTTCGATTCTGGTCAATGGAAATTATTTTGTCTTTCTTGGACAAATTTATCTTTCCATTAAATTTTTGTTGGTTTAGAATGGGTTTCAGGATAACTTATAGGTTCTTGTTGGCAGACTTGTATAAAACCAAAAACTTTCTGCAAATTAATTTAATGTTGGGTGTAATTCGCATTTTTTGCACAATTCATGGTCATCATTCGTGTTTTTTATGCGATTTATGAATGTAATTTGCATTTTTGAGCAATTTATAAACATAATTCGCAATTTTTATGCGATTAATGAATGCACTTTACATTTTACATTATTTATGGACATAATTTGCTATTTTTATGCAATTCATAGACATAATTTACGTTTTTTCAGCTTTCTGTCGACGAAATTTGTGTTTTTTGATCAATTTATTGACGTTATTTGTGTTTTTATAGGATTTATGAATGTAATTTGCTTTTTTTACACAACTCTTGGACGTAATTCACATTTTTTGCAATTTATGAATGTTATTCGTGTTTTTTTGCATGGTTCATGGAAGTGATTTGCATTTTTTGAGTGATTTATGAATGTAATTCATGTATTCATGGACGTAATGTGTTTTTTGAGAGATTCATGAATGTAATTCGCGTTTTTTATGCAATTCATGAATGCAAAACACTATTTGCTATTTTTATGCGATTTATAGATGTAATTTGCATTTCAGCTTTCTGCTGCCAAAATTCATGGTTTTTGAGCAATTTATGAACATAATTCCCATTTTACTACACGATTCATAGACACAATTTGTGTTTTTCATACAATTTCTGAACGTAATTCTTACTTTTTTAAACAATTCAAGGACGTAATTCACGTTTCGAGCGATTTGTGGACCCAATTCATGTTTTTTATGCAATTCGCTTTTTTTGAGCGATTCATGGACATAATTAACAATTTTTATGCGATTAATGAATGTAATTTACATTTTACATGATTTATGGATGTAATTTGCTATATTTATGCAATTCGTAGACGTAATTTGCATTTTTTGAGCTTTCTGTCGACGAAATTTGCGTTCTTTGATCGATTTATTGATGTTATTTGTGTTTTTATAGGATTTATGAATGTAATTCGCTTTTTTTACCAATTGCTGGACCTAATTCGCATTTTTTGTAATTTATGAATGTTATTAGTATTTTTTTGTACGATTCATGGAAGTGATTCGCATTTTTTGAGTGATTTATGAACTTAATTTACGTTTCAGCTTTCTGCTGCCAAAATTCGTGTTTTTTGAGCAATTTATGAACATAATTCCCATTTTACTACACGATTCATAGACATAATTTGTGTTTTTCATACAATTTCTGAACGTAATTCTCACTTTTTTAAACAATTCATGGACGTAATTAAAGTTTTGAGCGATTTGTGGACCCAATTCATGTTTTTTATGCAATTTGCTTTTTTTGAGCGATTCATGGACATAATTTAGCAATTTTTATGCGATTAATGAATGTAATTTACATTTTACATGATTTATGGACATAATTTGCTATACTTATGTGATTCGTAGGCATAATATGCATCTTTTGAGCTTTTTATCGACGAAATTTGCGTTTTTTGATCGATTTATTGACATTATTTGTGTTTTTATAGGATTTATGAATGTAATTCGCTTTTTTTTTACCAATTCTTGGACGTAACTCGCATTTTTTGCAATTTCTGAACGTTATTCGTGTTTTTTTGCACAATTCATGGAAGTGATTCGCATTTTTTGAGTGATTCATGAACGTAATTCACATTTTTTTATGCAATTTATGAATGCAAGTCGCTATTTTTATGAGTTTTATATAGGTAATTTCCGTTTCAGCTTTTTGCTGCCAAAATTAGTGTTTTTTGAGCGATTTATGAACATAATTTATGTTTTACTACACGATTCATAGACTTAATTTGCATTTTTCATACAATTTTTAAGAATAAAATTCTCGCTTTTTTACATGATTCATGGACGTAATTCACATTAAGCAATTTGTAGACGTAATTCCCATTTTTTATGCAATTTGCTTTTTTTTTTTAAAGCGATTCATGGATGTAGTTCACAAAAACATCCCCTTGGCTGTGCCACTGACAACAAAATCTTATGTTGGTGCAAGGAGTAATTTATTCATAGACATGAGAAAAGTTTGACAACAAACCAAAAAAAAGTACAATACAGGATTTTTACCTGGCATTCTCATAAAATTTTGAATATACCCTGCCTCCCCCCTCTAATTCATAAGTTTTCATACATTCTATATTATATTCCATATTAAGAAGGCGCCACTTGTCTAGTTTTTTTAAAATCAGAACGCGTTATTAGCATTTTTCATTCAGGTAGAATTTATTTGAATAGAATTGATAAAGAAAATGCACAAATTGAAAACCATTGAACAGACATGATAGAATCATTACGTATATTTCATGGTTTTAATAATCCACATGGATGTTTCTTGTTATGCCAATACAATCTTGCAATGTCTTAATATACAATGAATAAAGTCTGCAATAAAGTTAACCAGAGAATCTTGCAATGGATTTTTGCCATTGCTTATTCAAATTTACTTAAGAAGAATCGAGTTAATGAAATGTTGTATAAATGTTACTTGTTAGCTTTATAGATTACTAGGTACTACTAGGTTATCCCGTCGACCAAAAAATTATCGCCAAACTATAAGATTAAATTCCAATAATGGATGATTGTGAATGTCACATCCAATGACATTAAATACAATTTGTATATTTAAAATGTCATTGATTTTTATTTCGACCTTTTTATTAATATTTTACTAATTATTTGTTTTTTCATTATTTAAAATAAAAAAATATGTGATTATGTATAATTTGGCGAAATTGGTCGACGGAATAACAGTAGTAGCGATTACTAAAATATTTCAAATTGAAATAATTTATGAAACTGAAAATGTTTTAGCCAACATTTCATTTAAGTTTAAAACAAGCAATATATAGAAATTGTAAAGTCCATCAAGTGTGTGTACTTTACAATTTCCATTGTTGGGACCAGACATTGCACAAATATGTGCTCATCTTTTGTTTACATTTTTAAAAAGAGTAATTTGAATGTAATAATGTACTAGAAATCATAATGAATGCTTATAATAGAATATAATACAGTCAACTCTGTGAAATTCACAAAATGTATTATCTGCAAAATAGGACTGGGCGATGTATCGATATATCGCGTAACATCGATATAAAACACAAATCGTCACATCGATTTCCTGATCTTTCGTTAAGCGATGTATCACGGCCCTATGATGCATCAAGCAGGACGATGATGAACGCCGATGCGTATTTCCGAACTGCGGAACTTTCCGCCAAATTTTGGCGAAATTGCAAGCAGTTGAAAAATCGCCAAATCACGTGACAATTGTTGTTCAACATCAACATTCGTCGGAGGTTTTCAACACGTGCTATGATATGGCTAATGATTATTTATTAGACGTTTATTCTTTAATTAAAACTGTTAAAAATACGTCGATTACATACAGATTTCATAAAATCTACGAAAACAGCATGGGTTGTTTATTGTAACAATTCCAAGCAGGTAAAGTATGCTGCAAACCATATCATTCTTTATTTTTATTTTATTCAAATTCTGCATTATTGTGTATTTTAGTGCAAAGTGTCTGAATTCAACATTGATATGATGCATATTTTTTACACATACTCTACCATATTTAATAAGAAAGTTCAATAAATTCGTACTACGTAATAATAATAAAAATTAAACGTTTTTTTAGTAGGGTTAAAAACTTAGGTTGTATTATTTATTTTTTCGGATTAAATCGGCATGGGTTTTGTATGTATGTAGAAAATATACATTGCTTTTTTATTTTATTTCTGCTTAAATCGCAATTTTATGCATAAAATTTGTGTGCAATTTTGTATGTCTTATTTAAATCTTTTACCTTTATTATTATTATTATTTTTTTTAGGCAGTGTGGAAATGCCACTTGAGCAATTACAAGAAATAGCAGCTTTTAAGCTAGTAAAAATACCTAAAGAGGTAATGTGAACTTTTTAATGAAATATTATTTAGAAGCCTTTGTTTATGTTAATTTTGGACTACTGTTATGTTTATGTCAATGTAATTTGAATACATTTTGCTCTGAAATATTGAAAATACCTTATTTTATGTTAAAAATAAATAATAAATTCTTTGAGTATTTTGAAAATGGAATAACACCCTGAAATGCCATGCCTTTGTGTGGAAACGAATTGTTATGCATCAGGGCAAAAATTTGAAATATTTTTTTTTTAAATACTTTAGTTGAAATGAAATAAGTATTTTTTTTTTTTTTTTTTCACAAAATATATAATATGAACTTTACAAATGTTCAGGATTACTTAAAAGGCAATTAAAATAATCAACTAGAGATGTTAATTTTATTTAAAAACATTTCTTTTATAATACAAATACATGAACTCCATTTCGAAAAGGAACGAGACTATAATTATTATAGTTGAAAGTAGAAGTAGATATATAATATAATTATTTGCAGTAGATTTACTTTATAGTACATTTGTGTGCTGTGTGTGTAGTATTTTTTTTATTTGTTCTCATTGAAGATTAAAATAAGTCATTTTTGTAAAATGTGACAGTAAAATTAGTTGCCTCATGTTGTGTTTTTCAGAAAATGTAAAATCAAAATAGCTATTCATTTTTGTAAATTTGACAATACATTTCTAATTATACTGCAATATAAGAATCTCCAAAAACTCAACTTTAGCTCATTTTACAATTTTGATAATTTGTTCATCTTTGTTTAAATTAAATGCATTATATGTAGTTTGTGATAGTTTTTCTCTCGTAAATCCTTGTTATTTTCTATTTTTTAAACAACTCTTGGAATTTGTATATGGCTTATATTATACAAATAAGCTTAGATGTTTTAATTTAAGAAATTAAATTTTCTTCAATCTATTAATCTGAAGAGAATAGCCTTAAAGCAACATTGTTTAACTCTGAAAGTAATTTGCATAAAAAACAATTCTATTGTGATAAATTTCAATTTTATGTTAAGCCTAACAGTATAACTTTTATACCACTTTTTTTTTTTTTTTTTTTTTTTTTTGGCTTTAAAATATTAATTTTATTTTATTTTGTTTAAAAAAAAATGCAGGAGATTATTCTTAAATAAGTATTTTATGCAATTTGCAGATTAAATAAGATGAAACTTACCTTTTATTTACTTTAAATCCACACTTTTTCTGACTAACACAACAACAAAGCTAATTAAATAATTTGAAAATGGCTAGTAAGTGTAACAGTGCAGCAGCATATATTTTTTATTTCATTGAAAATCCATTCTGATATCTGAAATATATATATATATATATATATATATATATATATATATATATATATATATATATATATATATATATATATATATACTAATCTAGCTAAATAATTACTATTTGTATTTTTTATTGAAAACTATCATTTTTAAACATTGACCTTAATGTTTGGCTACATTTGCAAACTGGTAATTTCAAAGAACACCATGCTTATCTTTAAAGAACTTAAGTATTTTATCTGATATTTAAAATTCATCTTTTTTCTATCAACAGTTCAATTTTTAGGTGGCATAGAACAAAGATAAAAGCCTTTTTGAAGATATTTATTGCATGTGCATTTTAAATGTTCTTTGTAAATAAAGTTTAAGAAATAATAGATTTTATCAAAACAAAATTACCAATTTAAAGTTTAGAAAATGAATTTTTGTCTTGCATATTTCTAACTTGAAATTTGAAGGCTCTGTCGAGGTTTTCATCCTCTTGTCCTAATTTCAGTAATTTATTAATTTTATGTATATATTTTAAAGTGTGCAGCCTTTCCTTTAAAAAGAAATTTAATTTTGAAAGAGCTATTACAAATTTACGCTATGCATGAATAATTGCACAAAACAGTTGAAGTATAAATAACTGGCACAGATGACATATGCACACCACGTTGGTGTGCTTTTCTTTCGATGCCAATTTGATAACAACTTACTTTTCTAATACCATTTTTTAATTTTTTCTATTTTATAAAGAAAATAAAAAAGTTTAATTATAGAACAGAATAATTTATATCAATTTAAAAAAGAAATTAAAAATAAACAATTTATTAATAAGAAACAATGAGTAGGTTGCCATTCAGGGCATAAAATCACTAATTAGTAGCAATCCTGCCAATGTGGTGCGGATATGACAACTGTGCCAGATAATTTAGCAATGTAAAGGACTGCTATTGCTATAATTTTGTTAAAAGTTCATTTTTAATGTATTTTTCTGGACAGTTTGTTTTTTAAACCCCCCTGACTGAATTGAAGATTAAAATAAGTTATTTTTCTAAAACATGACAAAAGTAAAGTTAGAATAACTGTTCATTTTTGTAAGTTTGGCAGTACATTTCTAATATTGTTGTGCTATTAGAATTTCCAAAAACTCAACTTTTGTTCATTTTTCAAATTTTGATAATTAGTTCCTCAATATTTAAATGTAGTATATATAATTTGTTTTATTATTTTTAAGTAATTGCATAAAAAAACAAGTCTATTATGATAAATTTCTATTTATTTTTTGTTAAGCCTAACAGTATAACTTTTACCCCACATGTTTTTTTTTTTTTTTTTTTTAGATATTATTAATTGTACTTTATTTTGTAAAAAGAAAAAAAATGCAGGAAATTATTATTAAAAAAGTATTTTATGTAATTTACAGATTAAATAAGCTTAACTTACCCTTTTATATTTACTTTAAATCCACACTTTTTCTGACTACCACAACAAAACTAACTTAAAAAGAATTTGAAAATGGCTAAGTGTAACAGTGCAGCAGCAATTTTTTTCATTCAAAATAAATTCTGATACCTGAAATATACTAATCTAGCTAAATAAATACTATTTGTAATTCATATTGAAAACTATCATTTTTAAATCTTGAGCCTGGTATTTGGCTGTATTTACAAACTGGTAATTTCAACATTATGCTTGTTTTCAAAGAACAAAGTATTTTATCTGATATTGAAAAGCCATGTTTTTTCTATCAACTGTTCAATTTCTTCATTCAAAATTTAGAAAATAAACTTATTTTGCATATTTCTGACTTGAATTCTGAGATGCATCTCTAGGTTTCCAACCTTTTGCCTTAATTTTGGCAATTTATTTATTAATATTGTGTTATATTAAAGAGTGTCACTTTTCATAAGAAAAAAAAATTTAAACCTTGAGAGGGATTACAATTTTAAGCTATGCATGACTAGTGTTTTGCTGAAATTTAACTTTGTAAAGTCCTTTTTTTATATGAAGTTTGCTCAGGGGATTAAAAAATAGAGGGGAGGGGGGGGGTGTAAACAAAGATTATTTTTAAGGTGTTGAAGCTCATCATTTATGAATCTTCATTACAATTTTATCCGAAAACTTGAAAATTTAATGTAAACAAAAGAACTTTTATATCATATCCTGCAGTATTTCTCCGATATCTCAGCAGTATCATATCCTTTTGAAAATACCATACTATAAATTTATTCCAAATATTTGAATGTTTTTTCATAATTAGCATTCTGTAATAAATATCTAGATGGTACAGTAGCGTAACTATTTTGATTTTTGTCTAATCGTTTCAAATAAGTATGTACTTAAATTTCTTAGCTAATACTTCTGCATTTGTAAATAATATTTTCTTTAAAAAAAAATAATTTATGCATATGAATACATGTTTGATATTCTTTTCTCTTTTATTTTGCTATTTGCTTTAGCTGCTACAGTTGATGATAGAAATGTAACAAGGAATGTATGAATAGGTGTTGAGATGTATCTGTTCTGGACCCATCCATCAGCAACATCAGTTATTGTCACTAACATGATGACAAAAAAGGAAAATATACTGAGTTGAGGCTTTTTCGTTACTTCTGTGATGGCCAGGGATGTAGTGGTGGATATACATCGTATACAGTCTGGATTTTTTCAAGAAACACCATATACCCTCTGTTTCTCAAGAAAGCTATAGTATATACTCTAGGATGTACGCTCTGTTTTTTCTACATCTGCATCATTGGTGATGGCCCGTTGGGAATGTACCTGGGAGGCTATAGGTTAAAAATAATCTTTAGTCTTTTGGGATGCAAACTTGCAGGCTAAATCACATTTTATATCCTTCATGGATGTAGAAGCTGCACATTTTTATTTTGCTGAAGATTACTTATATGTGGATTCATTGCCTATCTTTATGAAAAGTAAGTCACTTATTGCTTTTTGAAATCTTCTATCTTTTATTATGTATTTCTGATGTAAGAGTAAATTCAATTTAATGATCTAAGATATTAATTTTTAAGGGATTTAGTAATGCAGGGGGGTGCCTGTGTGCAGAATTTCAATTGTTGCCTCACATTCTTAAGAGCCGTTAATTCCCAAATTGGCTTAGTCTAAACTTATGTATTATATAGAAAAATGGACAAATCTGTACTCCTTAATCTCCAAAACCTCTGAATACATAAACCTTCATTGAGCAAATTCCTGCATTTGGGTCCAGTTGTTCTTAATTTTTTTAGCACCGCCTCGAATATACATCACTTCCTTCAGTTTTAGCCAATCAGATTGTTGAGCTTGACTGAGCCAATTTGGGAATTAACAGCTCGTTACATTCCTACCTCAACTTCAGTTTATGGGGGAAAAAAAAAAAAAATCCATTAGTTTTTACAAATGTATAGTTTCAAACCTTTCAGATTTTCAAAAGGTCAGCAATTTTTTTTCCCCCCAGAAAATTTAATAAAATAAGTTTTTTTTTCAAAAGAGTTCTTATATATTTTTATCTTTATTAAATTTCTGGTTCCAAACATGTTTTATTGAATTGAAAAATAAGGAAGGTGGGCAGCTATATAAATAAAAATTCGAAACAGAGCAAAGCCTGTGAAAATATAACTTGTCTGTATTAGAATCCTGCATTAAACGAGAAATTTCAATATCCCAGAAAAAATAATACAAATGCAATAATAATAGATTGTGTCTAAACCAATAAAAGAAAATTTTCTGTATGTGTATGACATGGTCAGCAAAATCTACCTCATCTAAAAGTCTGAGGATAGTCCAAGACAGGTCCAGGTTCTGACACACCCCAGACTTAGATTTTAATTTTTTGATGATTAGCCAAGCTATCAAAAAGAAATCAGTTTTTTAAAAACTCAGCACTGTGATCAATCCTTGCTTTTCACAGAGCATAGAAGAGTGGAACCAAATGAAATTTTTTTGAGTGGAGAGGGGTGAGTAATTTAACATCTATTGGGCAAATTAATTAAAAATAAAACAGACAATGTATTCTTAAGTTTTGTATTTTGTACGTATTTTTCGTATTTCGTAAACGTACCAATTACTTTAAAAAACATCGCTATCAATCCTTCAATTTTTTTTTTTTTTTTTTTTTTTTTTTTTCAAAAATTAATTTTTGCAGACAAACATTTCTCCCTTTCGGCTCCACTCTCTCGAGTTCAATTTTAGACACACAGCAACAAAAAAGCATTTATAAATTTGAGACCATCTCTTCAACTATTATTTTTCAAAAATGCGAATTTTAACTCTCTCAAAAAAGTTGCGACCAAGGTAACTCTCGCATTTCGGAGACTATCTTTTTCCTATTCTAAAAAAATCAGTATTTTAACACAATCTTGTTAGATTGTATTAAAACTTTAGATCACATTTACATCATTAACAGGGCTCAAAAAATAGTATTCCCGGGGAACCCAGAAATTTTTTTCTGGGAACGTATATTTTTTCATTCAGGTAACAAATCGACGTGTCCGAAAGTGATGATGTGGATGCGTTATAACGTATGATTTATGCAAAAAGTCGGAGACGGGACTAAAAATAGCTCTTAAGCGGCCCATGGGATGCATAATTTCATCAAAATGTTACAGAAAATGCAGATTTTCGTCAAATGATTGCGGGAAAAAAACACAAATTTCATCAAAAGATCACGAAAAAAATGATATATTTCGTTAAAAAATCTTAAACTGGAAAATTCCGTTTAAAAATCATGAAAGAATCAGAAATTTTAGTCAAAAAATTGCAAAAAAAGTGATAAATATCATTAAAAAATATTGAAAACAACAGGTTTTGTTCAAACACTGCAATAAAATGGCAAATATTGCCAAAAAATCACAAAAAAGGCAGATTTTGTCAAAAGATTGCAAAAAACGAGAAAATTCTTCAAAAAATCACAATAAAGAGCCAAATATTGTCAAAAAATCTCAATAAAACGGCAGATTTTGTCAAAAAATCGCAAAAAAATCAAAATTCCTCAAACGATTGCGAAAAAACGACAAATTTTGCCAAAAAATTTATATAAAACGGCAAATTTCATCAAAATGTTCATACATAAATTTTTCTGGGAATCTACGTTTTTGATCTGGGAACCTTAAAGTTTTTTGAATTTTCAAGCACTGATCATTAACAAAACTGAAATATTTGGGGAGTTTAAAAAATCTGAGAAATTTTTGATGAAAATGCTAAAACGTGGGATGTTTTGTGGCAAACTCAGCTGATATTTCCACTATTAAATATTATTTTTTGGTACTACTAGGTTATCCCGTCGACCAAAAAATTATTGCCAAACTATAAGATTAAATGCCAATAATGGATGATCTTGAATGTCACATTCAATGACATTAAATACGATTCATGTGTTTACAATGTCATTAAGTGATTTTTATTAATATTTTTATTAATATTCTACTAATTATTTGTTTTTTCGTTATTTAAAATAAAAATTATGTCAATATGTATAACTTGGCTATTAGTTTGGCGATTTGTATAATTTGGCGAAATTGGTCGACGGGATAACAGAGTAGTACCTATTTTTTTCACAAAATTTTAAAGAGGCCGTCATATGTACTAAAATTTCAGGTATTTTTTGGACGATTAAAACTTTTTTTCTTATGATAAAAAAAAATCCGACGTGGGAAAAAAAAATCTATACTGGATACCTTTCCTTTTCGAAAGGTGCATTTTAAAAAAATTGTAAAATAATGTTAACAACTTGAAAAAAATATATTTTCTAAAATTGGATTTGTATTTCCTGATTTTTTTAAAAAGCTGTTGAACCCTTTCTCAGCAGAAACACACATGCACAAATCAGGGTGTCCACTCTCAACGATGGCTAATTCCTAAACTATAAGTCATAAACATATAGTTCCAGTTACAAAAATGTTTTAAATGAGGTAAAGAAATATTTTAAAATTGATTTGGCTTAATCAGGGGTGATTATGTTAGGTTATATATCAGAATTCAGGTATTTTTTTAATTTTACAGTACTAAAATTTCAATTTTTCTGATACTTCAATTCATAAAATAAGATTAAACTATCAATTTCATAAGATTGCTAAACATAATCAAAATTTATAAATTATGTAATTTGACCTCCCTGTAATAAATTATATTCTCTTTCCCCCTGTTCCCGTAGAGATAAATTTTCTCGCTGAAATTTCAGGTATTTCTTCATGAACTTACAATCCCCCCTGGTTAATAAAAACATTTATTAAAAAATTACGAAATTTAAACTAGGGATGGGACGAATATTCGGCCACTATTCGGTATTCGGCCCTTTTGCCGAATATTGAAGGCTTGTTGACCGAATACTTCGGCCGAATACCTGTAGCCGAATATTTAGAGATATCTTGCCGAATATTGCTAAAATCTCGCCGAATAGTGAAAGATATCTTGTCAAATAAATTTTGGATTTAAAGAATTTCATTCTTGCAATTTTTTTTTTCTCTAATTCAAATTGGCTACTTCATTTATGAAGTCATTCTCACTCTTACTTACAAAATATAGAGTAATTCAGATGCTAAAAAATATACAGCCTTTCTGTATTTCCTATAAAAATTAGTGATATTCTAGAAAATGCTACCCAAGTTGGAGATTTAATTATACGGGAAATGTCATCATTAGAGAATGATATATTACAATTCAAGATATAAAAACACTGCCTTATTCTAAAACGCTCGAATATTTATTAATGTCTGCAAATTCCATGCACATGTAAAAAAGGCTCTTATGAAATTCATAACTTATTTTCTATAAACTAAGAAATGAAAAAATTTATTCACTAGGTGTGTTAATGAAGATTCATTTTCAAAATTAAATATAATATATATCACCATTCCAAATACAACGATACATCTGAAAGCAGAACTGGTGTCAAACTCGATGCACATTATATGACACAACTTGCTTTATGAAGATGGTTTTATAAATATTTTAATATAAATTCTAAATACTCAACAAAATAATTTTTTCAATCTATAGTTTTCACTTTTAAGTAATTACTTGCATAATTACTGACTTAAATATGTAACATTATTATGTATATATTTTTAATTTAATCTTCCTTCCTTCATGTTGTTATCAACTTCTGTTTATCCTTTTAATGCTTGTTGAATAAGTGGAATATTGAAGTTGAATATTGTATGTGCCGATTCTAATGTCAAAGATTTTGTTAACATATGCATTCTACTTTAAGCATAACCTTTTGCTTTAACGTAATTTGTAATTTAAAGCTTGGCATCTGATTTCAGAACAGTATCATTCTTACAAATTTGCTTATCACTAGGGACACAAACTCTAAATGATCAAATTTACTTCATTAAAGGCTATTTCAGAAAATATGTCCTTGTGAGTTCTGAGAGAGATTAAGAATATTATTGCATTTGAATGCAAGAAGTATCAATTGATAGTAAAAGTGAAGTACATTCTTCATATTTTACTGGAAATATTTTCCCATCTTGACTTACTGAAAATCAATTTGATGTACATTAGAATA
Organism: Maratus speculifer; assembly: GCA_964019185.1. Classification (NCBI taxonomy): domain Eukaryota; kingdom Metazoa; phylum Arthropoda; class Arachnida; order Araneae; family Salticidae; genus Maratus; species Maratus speculifer. Next base: position 208,900,427 of record OZ025293.1, on the reverse strand, counting down.
AAGAATATAATGCAATTTCATAATTTTTTTGTGTTAAAATAAGTTTTTCAAATTTAAAAATACATTTAAAAGCACATTTAAGAGTAATAATTATTAATGAGCTCCTATTTTTTAAGTTATATATAATCAAAATTTATTTTTTTTTATTGGAAAAAAAATTTTACTATTCGGCCGGCCGAATATTCGGTATTCGGCTAAATCACTATTTGTCCCATCCCTAATTTAAACTTTTATATGGTCACCCCGTCCTATAAGTTACATTTAGTAAATTTTTCTTATTACACTAACAAGAAAGACAAAAAAAAGTCCTGTTTATATAATATTAAAATTGACAGAGTTATGACACTTCAGAAACGCATGACTTATACTTTCTGAAAACAAATGAGATCGACCATGATATGAGGGATCATATGTCATGTGCCTATAGTTATTCAAAGAGATTATTTCATGTGTCTCTGCACTTTGAAAAAAATATCGTACAAATATTACAGCTGAATTAACTTTCAGAATGTCCAAAATAATTATATTTTATCACATGTATCATTTTGTAAGAATTTGAGACTGTTTCTTTTTAGGATTTATTTTTATAAGTTTTTATTTAGCTTCAACGATAGTATGCTTTTTCAATTCAAATTTTAATTCACTTTCAAATATCCAAACAAGATTAAATTTTATATACTGACATAAATACGATGACACTTAAATATTATTATGATTTTTGGTAGTTACCATTTATACTTATTTTACAGGATAATGCAAAAAATTTTGGATAAATTACTGCGAAGAATTTTAAGAAAAAGTTTTGGATTAGATAACACAAGACGATGATATTTGTGTTTTTTAACTTTCTATTGTATCCTTTACTGATGAAACCAAAAATCACCTTAAATTTTAACTATTGGGTCAAGATTTTTTCGTAAATCATAAATTTTCAAAGTTAAAAAAATAACAGAAAAGGAATACTACATAATAGAGGAGATGGCTGCATTTTTTAACTTTTGGTATTTGATTTTTGTGTACTTTTTAGCAATGAATCAGAAAATGACCTTCATTTTTAATCATCACATTAGACTTTTTTGCAAATTGTAAATCTAAAGGTTAAAATATAGCAAAAATTTAACACACTAAGATATTTTTTTTTAAATTTAATTTTATCTGATTGCAAGTGATGTGCCCAAGCAGGGTTCAAACCGGAGAACCCACGGTCAGAAAGCAAGATCTTATGTGCCGAGAAAAAGGCTAGCTTGATCGCTTCCTGCGAGAAACTCGTTTTTCCACTGCCCAGTGAGAAGAACGTCGCGTTGACGTTGGACGAGCGATATACACACATGTTGTGCTGGCAGTGATGCCAGAGTGATGTGCTGAGTGCATGTGTGCACCCTCGATGATGCACGGCGTGGCAGGCTTTGCGTGCTGTGATCGTTTCACAGGCTTTGGTCGTGTGCTGCTTTCAAGAGATTTGTCTATTGAAGCAATTTGGAAATGGAATTGCGTATTCCATTTTTTGATAAATAAAAAGTTATCAAGTTTAAATGACTTTTGCACTTAAACTTTTGTACTTACTTTGTTTACTTATAACTGAAACCCTCTATGGTACGCCTAATCCGACGTGGTACCTGGTTATAAAACACTAGCACTAATATTTTTATTGTGGCTTTGAGATCCGAGTTTATAATGGGATTTTATCATAAAATTTGACTAAATACTTTAACTTTTTTATTTATTGTGACATTTATTATTATGGTCATAATTATGCTGGTAATTTATGCATACACACACATGTATGTGTATTTTGCCGGATGAGGTTTATCATCCGACTAAATTTCATCCACAAGACTTTGATTAATACAATATTTTAGATCTCATACAGCTTTTTTTTTGCGCCTATAGAAGTTTCCAGCATAATAAAAATCCTTTTTTAATTTTTATTAGACGTTAGGGTGCCTCAAAGTTTCACACTTGTGTCCGCACACAGTCTCTGTCTTGTATCACTGTTGTAAAAAAAAATTATATATATTTTTTTAAACTATTAGATTTTATTTTGAACCTCTTCTAATACCCCTCACTAAAGCAAAATTGTGTTTGGGCCCTTTTTTAAAAAAAATACCACACAATTATACTTTCTAAGATAAAAACTTGCTTAAAATGGAAATTCGAGCAGTCTCATGATATTCTGTTTTAACGGGTTTTATTATATAAGATATTGTTTGTACCCAACAGGTCCTGGTTAAAAAATCTGGGCACCCCCCGTTCAAAAGGCTGGTTAAGTCTATGAAATGCCAGAATTTTTTGCATGAAATAATACTTTTTTGAGAACAGTCCTGAGAATTTAACTAAAAAAAAATTCTGAATAAAAAAAAAACTTTTATCTAAACTTTAAGACTGTTTCTTATGTTTGTACAACCAGGAAACTTGGATAGGATATCGTATGTTTTGACCAATGTCCCTTTAATGAAAAAAGAAAAAAACTAATTTTTTCACATCACGATTGAAGCTGAAAGAATTTTGATGAGTTATCATAGTTAAGACAGAGAAATCATGACATGTACCATAAAAGCCCGTTAATCCGCCCTTCCCGATCAAACGCCTCCTCCCCATTTTATAGAAGATTTGAAATTTTCAAAAAATCCCGAGAAAGCACCCTCCCTCTCAAAAAAAATTGCTGAAAACGGATCGCTTGAGAACGACAGAATCATGAATCTTTGATGAAATGTGCATTTTTTGAATTGATTTCATGCTTTTCTTTTTTACAAATTTCTCTTTTTTTCTGTGTTTTTCCGACAGAATTTAAATTTAAAAAAAAAAAAACGCAAATTTTTTCAACTATTGCTTCAAATATCAAAATTAATGAATCATTCAAAGATTCATGATTCATTCATTTTATCATGATTCATCCCTGCAAATTTTGTGAAACGATCGCGGAAAAATCCCGTGTAAGCGCTCCCCTCTAACTATTTTACGATTTTCCGTCAGGTTTGGGGGGGGGGCAGATTAACGGTATTATGCTAATCAAAACTGAAGATTCATTTTTTCTTTTACTACAGTTGAAACTGGTGAAATTTTGAAAAATAGGATTCATCATGGTTTAGGCTGAGAGAAATCACGTGTATCATATTTGAAACCGAAGCTTCAATTTCTCTTATCAAGGTTGAGTTGAAACTGGAAGAATTTTGAGGAATTATGGTTTAGGATTGTAGAAATCATTCCGTTGGTATCATAATAATCAAAATCATATTTAATATCACAGTTTAAAATGGTAGAATCTTGAATTCTGCAAGTTAATGTGCTGTTTAAAGTTGTGGGTTAATGAAAAAGTATAATAATCGCAGTTTGCATCAAGATTGTGATATTCATGCTATATCATTGTATACGATTTTTTAATACTTTCATCACGATTTATATTTTATGTTGATTTTATCACCAAGTCCTAGTGGACAGTTAACAAACAGAACTGGCAAATGACAACCACTTTTGGCAATCTCTTTATCTAGTCAGATCATATGCAATTATCCAATTTTTGTTCAGTAACAATTTTGCAACATTTCTCATATTTGAATTTTTAATCTAGCTGAGAGATGTGTTTTATTTACCTGTTATGGATGTGGATGGAGAGATATTGAATAGTGTAATCCTTGTTATACCATTTGATCCTATTGTTCAAATTCATAACACTTTTGGGTACTTAATGTTAGCCAGACACCACATCAGGTAAATTATTCAATATTGTTTCTACAGGAATTATTCTTATTGTATTAATTTCTTTTGAAATATAAAATTTTCATTCATTTCATTAAAACAGGATTTGCACAATATAAACCAATCGGTTTTAACCATGGTTTAAACCAACTGGTTAATTTCTCAATAAAACAATTTTTTTTTTTTTTTTTTTTTTTTTTTTTTTTTTTTTTTTTTAGAAGAAATTTAATGACATTTTCTTTTTTTTTTTTTTAATAATTTACATGCTTTAGGATTATTGGATATAAATAATTTCTACCTTTTAACACTCTATTTCAGCAATTAGCATGAAATGTAAAAGGTTTAAGCAGGGCCGTAGCTAGAAATGATCTATAGCGGGGGGGGGGGGGGGGGGGGGGGGGCTCATAATTTTTTTTCTCTTCCTCTCACACAGAAAGATAAATTAGTGCATATTTACATTGTAGGTATTAAGTTTCTTATTAAACTGTTATAATAACTTCATTTTATACAAAGAAAAGTATATGATAATGAAAATTTTGAGTGTATAACTGGTGCAATGTTAAACATCATGTTAGATTCATATGTACAAATAGGATGAAGGAGTGTTGAAGAACTTATTTTAGATACAATTTAGTAATTCTGCAGAACTGTAAAAAGATCTCAAAACTAAATTAGATTTTTGAACAGAATTTCATTTGAATTTTTGAAACAGAAATTCGTTTAGTGACCTTGGAATCTTTTCCAGGGGGGGGGGGGGCTGAGCCGCCCATAGCACCCACTTAGCTATGGCCCTGGGTTTAGGTCATATTTTTAAGTTTAGGATTAAAATCAGTATGTGTTGATGAACATATGTATTGCTCTAAAGAAAGAGTTTTAAACATAAAAATTGATCAAACATAAAATAGATTTAAAATATTCAATATTTTGTATAAAATATTTTAATCTAAAAAAATGCAGAATATTTAATGCATTTATTAAGATAACACAATCTTTAAGATTTTGCTCGAGCTGTAAAAGAATTTTTTCTTGATTGGGGAGATTATCTTGAAGAATTAAAATCAAAGTATGAAATTGAATAAAAGAGTATTCAAAGATTGGGTGCTAATTATAGCATTTTAATAATAACATTTTTTTTCTTTTGCTGTTATCTGCTGAATCTAATGACTAAAAATGTTGACTTCAAATTGTCACTCCGAAAACAAAATCCCAAGAAATATTTGAAATTTCTTGTTTGAATAATTGTGGAAGAGAGTATATTTATCAAACTATATCCATGTATTCATTTTTAGTGAGCAAAAGATTATTTATAAAAATTTTCAGAGTATCAATGTTTCACTGTGTAGAACAGCTTATTATTCGAACAAAAGACTGTTTGCTATTAAAATTAAAATGTGAATTTTTTCAATTTTCTTCATAAATTCACAGTGTAATTATTTAATTTAAATTATTTTAAAATGAAGTTACACTACTTATAACCCAATAATGTGTATCTTTTCAATAAATAAGCATGTATATGTAATAAGAAAGGATGTTTAAAAAAAAAAGGTTTAAACCAAAATAATTAGCTAAAAAAAAAAAAAAAATTTAGCCAACCCTGTTAAAAAATAAATATAACAAACTAAAATATTTATTTCAGTATCAAGACGTTGTTTCTAATATACACAATTGAAAAATAAAAGATTTTATTGTTGAAAGAAAACTATTGCAAGATATGCACCCAACTAACATAGAAATACAATTTTTAAAGCGATAAAAACAGAAATCACTCAAATAAAAAATATAGATTCCTTCACACAATTCCTTGACACAATTATTTTCCATATAAAAGCAACTTCACACTATAAGAAAAAATCGTTGGAATTTAAAATGGGGGTAATTTTCAAACAAAACAAGCTCACAAGTAAAGTAAACTTTAGAAAGAAGGGGGGGGGGGGGGATAGGAATTTTAAATGCTGGTTTTTTTGTTTACAAATGTTTATCTGAAATCTATAATTAACAAATTAGAAATTGCACGTGAAGCGTAGCAAATTAGGTGCGTTCGTACGATAACGAAGTTTTAAAAATATTACTTTCATATATCAATCTCATAAAATTGTAAATAGTGAATTACAATTAAAACGCTCATCAAACAATGTTTGCCCTATACCATTATGTAATGGAATACTTTTGTGTGGCCTTGTAAATCAATAACAAATGTTCTTTGCACCACAAATTATGTAAGATGTATATTATAATATGCACTATATAGTTGCATATAAATTTTATTAAGTTTGCATGAGTGTAACACGATTAAAATGCATTTGAAACATTTTTCCCCATTGACCGTAATGTAATGGAATACTTTTGATTGCCCCTGTAATTGATCTATGCATCCGAGTTTCATAAAATTTGAAATGACTCAACAAAATTATGTAATAATTATGTATTTTAAATTTCAAACGATTCGGTTGGGTAGTTTTTGCGTTGTTATATGCAGACAGACAGACGGACTGAACGACCACTATAGGTGCTACGTATTATATAATTACGAACGCACCTAAAAAAAGGTACTCCCCTCAAAAATAAATAAATAAATATTATAATTTTATAGAATTTATTTTACCCTCTTTCTGTGAAGATTTTGCTTCTCTGTTTTGATGTCCCACCTGCCATCCTACACACACTACTCAAACTTTAAAACTGTTTAATTGAAAAAGAAGAAAAAAAAAGATAATATTCTATATTTTGTCATTTTATTGTCACAATATATAATTGATCAATATTTCCCTTCCCACATATGGGAGCACATAGAATTCAAATTCTTTTAAACATTTAAAGGCTTTTTTTTTCTACTTATACTTTTTAAAAATAAATTAGTCACCTAATAAACTTTACTTCTTAAAATAATAATAAAAAAAAAACCTTTAATTATAATATTTTTTTATTTTTTCTGCTCTATTATTTTATTGTAACAATAAATAAATAAATGGTTGATCATATAGTTTTATTCCCTTCTCCCTCAATAATAATAAAAAAATGTTTTTATATTGAATTCTATAAACTAGACTTTATATTTTCCTGAAAATTACATTTCCTTGTTATGCATATTTAATTTCTTTTTGTCTGTATGAAAACATAAAATTAAAATTTCTTTTTACCATATCTACAAAAGCAATAGTCAGAAAATTTTTACAGATCAAATACAGGTTAAAAATTTATTCTTTAATGTAAATGTATCATTTTATTTGTGCTCATTTGATAACATTTCTAAATAAATGAATTTGCCTTGACTATTTTTTAAATTAAATTTCAGCTTCAAAAATCATTCTTTTGTTTTGATGATTACAAACAATCAACAGCAATTTGGAATAAAAATAATAACTATAATATTAGATTGGTAGACAAAATTGATGTCAACCATAAAATCACCGCATTCTCAACTAGAATTTGTTTGTTTGTTTTTTAGCATGATCAACGAGCAGCATCACGATCATGATACATATGAGAAAAATTAGCGATGTGATTTGTCAAATATACATTTTCCCATTGAATTAGTTATTATTTCAAAACGGTTATAGTGAATTAATATCATAAATTTATGGTAATTGAGGCTGTTAATTTTAGTAAGAAGTACTTCATAATTTCGTAAGTTTCGTTCCCTACCCGTTTTCCCGTATCTTCTTTGTGCCTCTCTCTATATATATTTATAATTCTTATATTAATTTTTATTTTGTCTCCCCCTCCCCTCTTTTTACTCGGCAAAAACCACGTGGACTTTATAAAATAGATGTTTAGTTGCTCAGTATGACTCGCGTACAAAGCTCTGTGTGCCATACTCATACGAAAAATTGATACAGCAATGCATACACATCGCATTTTTTATTTGAAAATCGTTCCAAAACGGCAGATGTTTTCTAAATTCATCTGGATTTCTCTTAAGTTTATGCCTTTAATAGAACCCATACGCCATTAACGAAAGATGATTCTGAATAATAAATCATTCTGAAAAAAGAAAAAAAAAGATATATTTAAAATAAATATAAAAAAACTTCATATTTTAAATATTTTTTCTTTAATTCTTTGCTGCAGCAAAAGAAAACATTATCAATGGATGGAAAGTGGGAATGCTTATCTTTCTCTTTTAGCGTCGAACTTCCCGGAGTTAAAATAAACAAATCGCGATCATTCGTTTTATTATTTTTTCTCTTTCTTGCTTCGACTTCTAATAGGAGATTTTTTGTGGGTACTATAATTTTCGTATTACTTATTATATTTTAATAAAAGTTTAGTATTCAGCCTATTTTATTGTTATTGCAACTTGCTAAAAATTTGAAAGAAATCAGCCAAATAGTCATAAAGATATATATTTATTTATTTAATACTAAGGGAAACAGGGGTTCAGCGTTTGGTTCAGGTTCTGTTAATCATTTTTTTTATTTATTTATTTTTTTTATTTTTTATTTGCTACTCACTTTTTTTTTTCTTTCCCCGCGAAATTTTGTCATTTTCTCGGAATGCTTCGTATACTAGGGAATAAAATTTTCAGGCCTTACAATTGAAATGATTTATTTCCTTTTTACCATAAATATCTTATGTTTTAAATTTTTGATATTTAGAGAACGCGAAAGACTAGAAATCGTGTAAAAAAATTTCGCGAAATTAACTGGATTAGTTATACTAATGCAGAAAAATCGCAGCAAAACGCGGATTAGAAAAAAAAAAAAAAAAAAAAGATAAGAAAACATATCACAATCCTTTTTCATCTTGTATGCTAATGATTATTTTTAATGTACATATATATTTTTTTCAATTTTAAAAATCTAAATATAGTTTTTTTATATTTTAATTTCAGAAAGTGAAAGCATTATTAACCTTTTTAAATGTTTTAAATCAATGATTATTTTTTATTGTACACTTAATATTTTAATGCTTAAACATCTAAAAACATAAAATTTGTTTTAATTATCAAGGATAGTTCTGTATTTTTTTAAGTTTTTTTTTTTTTTTTTTTGCGAACTTTTGATGAAATTTTTGCGTATCTTTCACGATCCTTCAACGAAATCGGCGTTTTTTTTTTACGATCCTTTGAAGAAATTCGCGTTTTATTGCAATTTCGATAAAATTTGTGTATTTTTTCGCGATCTTTTCATGAAATTTACGTTTTTTCTTGCGATTTGCTGGCAATTATTTTTCTCGTGAACTTTGGCAATTTTTTTTTTCTCGCTCTTTTGAAAAAGGTCGCATTTTTCTCGCTATCCTTTGCCGAAATTTGCATTTTCCCACTATCCTTTGAGACAATTTGCGTTTCTACGCAATCCTTAGATGTAATTAGGTTTTTTTTTTTTTTTTTTTTTTTTTTTTTTTAATCTCGAAATTAACGGTTTTTTCATGATTTTCTGGCAAAATTCGGGGTTTTTTCCCGCGATTTTTTGACGAAATTTGCGTTTTTTCTCATTCTTTTGGGAAAAAATGACATTTTTCTCACAATCATTTGCCGAAATCTGCATTTTCAGTTATCTTTTGATAAAATTTACGATTTTACGCTATTCTTTGATTAACTTATGATACAAAAAATATTTTCCAATTGACTTTAAAATATTTAACATTTACAGAAAATCTTAGAGAAAAATATTTTTATTTAATCAGTGGCGTAGCTAAGGGGGGGCAAGGGGGGCGTCCGCCCCGGGCGCCGAGGCCTAGGGGCGCCAAATTGAGAGAAATTGTTATATATCTATATTGGGGTGGGGGCGCAAAATTTCTTGCTGGCCCCGGGCGCCAAAAAACATGACAGTAGGTGGCTACGCCACTGTATTTAATATTATAAAACAATGTCTTATCACAATATCACAGTTTCCCCCAGGTTTAAAAAGGGGTAGGGCGCTACTGTTCTGAAAAGGGCACTTTTTACTTTTTTCAGGGCACTTTTTCATTTTTAAGGGCACTTTTATGGAGTTGAATCTAGAATTTAGCGGTTCAAAAAGTCATGAAAAAACAGAAATTTCAGAAAAAAATTTAAAAAAAAGGGGTAAATTTTGAAGATCGCGAAAAAACGGCAAATATTGTTAAAAGATCACTAAAAACGGCCAGTTTTCTTAAAAGATCGCAAAAAAAACAGCAGATTTTGTTAAAAGATCACAAATAACGACATATTTTGCTAAAAAATCGCAAAAAAGTCGAATTTCGTGAAAAAACCCGCGAAAAAACGGCAAATTTTATTAAAAGATCGCAAAAACGGCATATTTTGCTAAAAAATCTTGAAAAAACGACAAATCTAGTGAAAACATCGCGAAAAAACTGAATTTTTCACAGAATTTTCCGATTTATTGCGACTTTGGACGAAATTTGCCGGTTTTTTTCGCAAATCTTTTTTCGATATCTGCCGTTTTATCGCTATTTTTTGACGAAAGTTGCCGTTTTTTGCGACTCATTTGACAAAATTTTTCGTTTTATCGCGATTTTTGGAAGAAATTTTGTCTTTTTTCCACGAAAATTTCAGGAAATCTGCCATTTTGTGAAATTTTGTGATGAAATTAGCCATTTTTTTGTGAATCTTGCCGGAAATTAGTCGTTATTTCGCGATTTTTAACGAAACTTGCCGGGTTTTTTTGCGTTCCGTTGCCGATTTTTTGTGTAATTTAAGCGCTATAGTGCGTTCGGTTCATCGCTGGATAGCTGTGGGGCAAGAAGGGCAGTATTTTTTTTGAATGAATGAGAAGAGGGGCGCTAGTTTTTGGATGAGGGGCAAGAGGAGCGCTATTTTTTAAACTAAAGGGCAGGAGGAGCAGAGCGCCCCCCTGAAACCCTCTGGGGGAAACTCTGCAATATTATTACCCCCCCCCCCCACCACCATCACGTATATACAACAAAAATTCTGAAAACACAAAAGAGTAATACATAAGTGTATGCAAATTAAAATGTAAGTATAAGGTATGTAAAATATTTTTTAATTAAAATATTTATTATATAAATTTTAAACTTCAAAATTAATATTTTAAACAAATTTGTTGTACATACCTCTATTTAAAAAAAGTTTTTTATAGCATAAAATAACCTAAAAATGTAAGTAAAACTGGCACATTTTATAATAAATTTATTTAAATTTGCAATTGCAACAATGTGTGTAATACCAAGAGTCTAATATCGTGATGTATCGTGATATCGCGATTTAGCCTCAATGATACATCATGATGTAGAAATCCTAATATCGCCCAGTCCTACTGCAAAACATGCTAAAATGCAAACATTGAAAAGTGTTTTAACACTTAAACTCAAAGATAACAGATATGCAATAATTTTATTTTCATGAAATGACAAATTTTAATAAAATAAACTGGGATTTAAGAAAATTCATGTATTTTGTACCCTGTATTTAAAAACAATACTTTAAGCAAGCCAGTAAGTTTCCGTTTATTAATTATGATTAATGCAAACCTATTCTTTGCTCAAGCAGCGAAAAAATTAAAAAAATAAACAATTTTACCTCTATATATTTTTTGTTTATCAAACAATACACATAAAAAGTTCCTTGGCGAAGGAGAATAAACTGCATTTCACCCAAAATTACTGACAACAAAACAAAATGCAGTCCAGATTTTTAACTGGCATTCTCGTAAAATTTTGAATATATCCTGCCTCCACACTGTAATCCATAAGTCTTCAAAAATACAAGCAAATAACTTTATTGCAAAGTTACACATTCTGTATTAATTACTAATCCATTGCAAGATTCTCCGGTTAACTTTATTGCAGAGCTTATTTGTTGTATATTGACATTGCGAGATTCAATTGGCGTAACAAGAAACAACATGTGGATTATTAAAACCTGAAAATTACTTAATGATTCTATCTTGTCTGGTTTATATTTTTTAATTCGTGCATTTTCTATATCAATTTAATGGACATTATGTAAGAATATTACTACCTGAATGAAAAATGCTCCGTGTAACTTGCCGCGTTCGGGTTCGGATTCAAAACAAAACTAGACAAGTGGCGCCCCTAGGCGTATGAATACATGACTTTCCAACAACAAATAATTTAAAATAATTTTTGTTTGAAAACTTAAAAAAAAAATCATAAGTCGAAAGTATATTGAATATGTATAATTAAAAAATATTTTCCTATTTTAAAAAAGGATTCAAAATATTTTTTCCACAAAATGCAAAAATATCCAATGTAAGAAACGTAATATTTTCTTCTTACGAAAAATAAAGGCAAAATAAATAGAAATTTGATTTAGTATATATTTATTGAATGTTTTAAAGCACATGATAAGATGTTTTTGTAGTTTAAAAAACATTTATTGCTTCGATTCGGGTGTTTTAACTGTGACCATAAGTACATAAGGTTTTTCACTCAGGCTCCGTCTGCTAACCCATAGAATAACATGTAATCCGCGAGCTAATATAGTCCAATTTTCCAAGACCAATATATAACAAACAAGAGTTTTCCTAGAAACAAGGCAAGTCTTATTACCTCTATCTTAAAGAGATTCATATTATATATAAGTTTTAATAAAATCTCCCAGCCCGTTTCCTAGATCTCATTATCAGGAACAAACACCATTGATTACAGTTTTAAAATGGTTATCGAGATCTAAAAATATACGGCACGTAGAAATGTAAAAATTATAGGATAGGATTAGACTGGGAATATAAGACTATATTAAAAAAATTGGACCATTCTGACCAATATTTGCTGAGTTATTAGAAGGCGGCTTTTCCGATTTTCTTTGATGTTGAGTTAGCTGTATATATGAAGTTCCGCATCTACCGTTATGACGATGGTAGGTTTAAAGCTGCGTCACTTGAAGGCTGCCGCCTTCTATGATATATATATATATATATATAATACCATTAAAAGTAGACAAAATTCACCAATAGATTTTATCAATAAAACAATAAACCAAAACGAAGGATTTGAATAGAATTGAATTATAAAAAAATAAAAAAAAAATAGTGAAACGAGAATATCTGAATAAATAAATAAATAAAATAAAATGAATGCAAAGGAAATTTGTAGTCCACAAAACAAAATCGTCAGGCCCCAAATGCTCTGAAACTACAAATGAAGTATGCGGTTTCATCCACGTATTAGCCATGAAATAGCAAAATAATACGTAATTGGGGCTACCAGCACACAAAAACCATATTATTAAACAAGGAACATAGAAATAAATAGTTGAAAAAATGAAAATATACATATATTGAAACAATAGTGTGCAGCAAATAGTGTCAGTAACAAGAGTACAAATTAACCCTATTTATGCACGTGGAAATGATAAACATTACTTGCATATATAATTTCGATAAAAAGTATGAAAACAAGATATTGAGGAAAAAAAAAAGAAACTTATCTGGTTATCACCATTAATGTAGAGGACAGCGCAATAGAATTATTAATAAATTATAAAAGCAAGAAGCAATACTTTACTATACGAGCTAAAACAGTATCACGTAGAAAAACCAGTTTGTTTATACATACATACATACATATATATATATTGCGCGTGTTTAATTTGAAACTAATTTATATATTATTGAAGAAAAGAAAGAAAGAAAATCCTTTCAAAAATAATAATAATTCGCATAAAATAGACGTCCTTCTTACCACGATTTGGAATGTTGTTAATCATAATTATTATTTGCATTTTAGAGATTGTATTATGTAGAAACTCTCTAAATTGGCAACGCTTGTTTAATACCAAGATTTTTTTTTAAGTGCAATGTTTTGCGAAAAACTTTTTATGTGTGTGTATATATATGAATAATTTATGTAGTATGTATATATATATATATACACACTTATATAAAGTCAAAAACTTTCTGCGCACATAATATTTGGTCAAAAACTTTCTGAAAATTGATTTATGTTTAAAAAAAATTAAATATGTTATTTTGGCATAGACGAAATTTTCTTTTATTATGTAATTCGCGTTTTTTAGTGCTTTATGGACGCATTTCGCTTTTTTATGAATTTCATGGTCGTAATTTGCGTTTATTGAGCGATTTATTGATGTTATTCACTGGTTTTATGCAATTCATGAACGTAGTTCGCTATTTTTATGCGATTCATGAACGTAATTTGCGTTTTTTGAGCGATCTGTCCACGAAATTCGCGTTTTTTGAGCGATTTATGGACATAATTCGCATTTTTTTGCTATTCATAAATGTAATTTGCGTTTTTTACGCGATTTATAGATGTAATTTGCTATTTTTTGTGATTCATGGACGTAATTTGCGTTTTTAGAGCGATCTGTCGACGAAATTCGCCTTTTTAAAATCGATTTATCGGACATAATTCGCGTTTTTTGAGCGAATTATGGATGTAATTATCATTTTTTATGCGATTCATGACCGTAATTCGCGTTTTTTTATGCGATTCATGAACACAATTCGCATTTTTTACGCGATTTAAAAGCGTAATTTTTTATTTTTATGTGACTCATATACGTAATTTGCGTTTTTTGAGCGATCTGTCGCAGAAATTCTCGTGTTTTGAATAATCTGTCGACAAAATTTATGTTTTTTGAGCGATTCATGAACGTAATTCTCGTTTTTTATGCGATTCATGAACGTAATTTACGGATGTTACAGATGCAATTCCCTATTTTTATGCCAAGCATGAACATAATTTGCATTTTTTACGTGATGTTATAAACGTAATTCGCTATTTTTATGCGATTCATTGTTTAATTTCCGTTTTTTTTTTTTTTTTTTTAACAATCTGTCGCCAAAATTCGCATTTTTTTTTAATAATTATTATCTATGGAAGTAATTCGTGTTTTTAAGAGATTCATGAACGTAATTTCAATTTCACACAATTTATACATGTAATTTGTTATTTTTTAACGATTAATGGATGTAATTTGCATATTTTATGCGATGCATGCACGAAATTTGCTTTTTTCATGCAAATTATGCACGAATTAGCGTTTCTTATGAGATTCATGGATAAAGTGTATGTTTTTAGCGAGGTCTTTGGATGAAATTCGTGTTTTTTACGCCGTCTTTGGATAAAATTTATGTTTTTCGCGCGTCCTTAGTTGAAATGTTCGTTTTTACACTATTCTTTGTTGAAACGCACATTTTTTACGCGATTTTTTGTTGAAATTCGCTATTTTTTCGACGTTTTTTGATGAAATTCGTGTTAACAGAAAATAATTCCAACATAAAATTGGTGGCTATTTTTATTTTTTGGTACTAAAAAAAGTTACAAAAAAAAAATTGTTTCTTTCCTAAAATTTTTTGCTAAGTTAGTAAAATTTTCTGCGCACAGCATGCGTTTATATTATACAACTTTGTATATGTATATATATATATATATCAATGTATTTTACCTGCATTAACCTACGGAGCAGAAACATGGACACTAACAAAACGGATGATACAAAGATTACAAACAGCACAGAGAAGCATGGAAAGATGTATGCTAGGCATAACTAGAAGAGACAGAAAGAGGATAACCTGGATAAGAAATCAAACAAAAGTTTTTGACATCCTTGAAAGAATCAAGCAGCTAAAATGGAAATGGGCTGGGCACATTGCAAGAAGACAAGACAATAGATGGAGCACAAATATACTACAGTGGTATCCTAGAGATGTAAGACGATAACAAGTAAGATGGAGAGACGAAATTAGAAAAGTGGCTGGTGTAAATTGGATGACGAAAGCATTAGACAGAAAACATTGGAAAAATCTGGGGGAGACTTACATCCAGCAGTGGATCGAAAACGGTTGATGATGATGATGATATATATATATACATATAAATATGCATGTGTGTGAGGATTTGCGCCCTTTCGTAAGACGATCGGCGCCCCTGTTATCCATTTTGCCACCGCCCTCTCTGTTATGCCAGTACGACCCTGGCCAAGTATATGATTTTTCAGTGAAAAATCTCCAAAACTGGATGCCCATATATAAACCGATGTTAAAAGATGGTGATAAAAAAAAAATCAGCAAATGAAAACTTAACACTCTTTTATACATAGATAATAAGACAAAGTGATCTTTGAAATTTTTTTTCTCTCCTATTAGGGCGTGCTGCCAAATCTGTTTTAATTGGGTCCCGCTCATTCTATTATGACTTGCTCATTCATAAAAACCAAATATTCCATTTTCAGATTGAATTATCACAAGAATTGTCATTTGATCTTTCAAAAAATGTTGCATCATTAATGCCTGCCCATTTTGAAAAAGAATGCCAGGGAATGTGATGATGGTGAATTAGAAAACATTTTATATTCATACTGGTGTACCAATAAAAAAAAAGCAATTTTAATAAGTTGTTTAAAATTTCAAATAATGATATGGATAATGAATGAGGACTTAACTTTTTTTGTTTTAGAAGAATGGTGTTATTTGTAGAAACTGGCATGCACTTTAAAAGTTTTTTATATTTACAGTCTTTTTTTCCCATATATCATCATTGAATCTTATTCATTAAATATCAATTTTTAAAATTTTCTTATACTCATATATAAGTTGACCCCCTTCTTTAGAGCCAAAAAGTCTCAGCTTATATACGGAAATAAGCAGTATATAAAATATGTGTTAAGTTTTATATGCTGAAACTCTTTGGAAAGGAAATGAAATGCGAAATGAATTTTATGTAATCAATGTATCTTTCTAAAACATACAATGCAGCTTTTTTTTTAACCCATTGAGGGGCAGAGGAATATACTATATCCCACTTACTTTTAATTAAATTTTCCACTAGAATAATTTAATTAAAATTTACTTTTATAGCTTTGGTGGAAAAATGCTGCAAAACTGCTTTTCCTTATTTTGAAATACAGTAGAACCCTGTTTATCCTTATCCCGGTTATCCGAAAATTGGCTTAACTGAAGAACCTTAAAATTTCACAAAGTCCATTTTAAATGTTAAAAATTTTCTGAACACTATCTTTAGCAATGTCAAATAATAATTTGACATTTCAACATATTCTGATTTACAATTTCTATTTTATTTGTAAGTTTTAGATCTAAACATTTCTAAATAATTTTTAAACACTGAAGAGTTGTTTTTATTAGCTTTAAAAATTAGAAGCAAAATAAGGGTAAAAATCAAAACTTTGAAAGGTATTGTTGCACACTGGCAGGGGTGCAGAAAATGTTTTTACTCCCAACATTTCCCCCAATCCATATAAAAATTTCCCCAAACTTTTATGATATGTTATACAGACATGATACAGGCATAATTTTAAAAACTGAATTTTCTCGGCCTAACAAACTTTTGGTGACAATAGTAATTTTTTTCGCAATATTTTGACGAATTTCGTGTTTTTTACATGATTTTTTGACAGAATTCACATTTTTTTCGCAATCCTCCAACAAGATTCGAGGTCTTTTACACGACTTTTCACCAAAATTTCTACATTTTTCATGATCTTTCACCAAAATTTGAGTGTTTCCCATAATCATTTGACATAATTTGTATTTTTTGATAAAACTTGTGTATTTTCCAAGATCTTTTGCCAAATTCTCATTTTTTCGTGACTGTCAATATTCACATTACATTGACATAATTTGCATCTTATTATTCGCATTTATTTGACAAAATTCACATTTTTTCAACAATCTCTCAACAAAATTTGTGTATTTTATAGGACGCCACAAATCGTGTTATTTACACGATTTTTCGATTGATTTCATATATTTTACATGATCCTTTGAAGAAATTTGCATTTTTTTCACAATCATTTAACAAAAAGCGCATCTTTTTTGTAATTCTTCTCAAAAATCATGTCCTTTGACAGAAATGGCATTTTCTGCAGCAATTCTTTGACAGAAATGGCATTTTTGTCGCAATTCTTTGATGGAAATTGCATTTTTCACTGCGATCCTTTGACCGTAACTGCATTTTTTCGTTATTCGTTGATGAAAATAGTTTTTTTTTTTCCGTGACACTTAGACTATGTTTTGGTATTTTCTGGGATTCTTCAAAGAAACTTGATTAATTTGGCACAGTTTATACATGCATTTTCGTTGTAATTCATCTGCTATTGTTACCTACCTCTCTTCTCATTAAAAATGGCATCAAATTTTAATGTATATATTTATATCAATCTCATGATTGATAAAATCTAGAGCCATAAAAGTAGAATTCTGCATTTCTGTGGAAAATTAACATGTCTTGTTATACTTACATAAATTCTGTATTGCCATAGGTAAAGTTTTTTTTTTCCAAACATTCTCGATATATGCACGAGTATATATTATTCTTAGATAAATTTTGTAAAGGTCACCATATGGATCTTTCTAATTGTAATGGCAATTTCTCTGTCTTGAGTAACTATGTAATTCATTGTTAAAATCAAAACCAATGGTATATTTTTGGTAAATTTTCCCTAGCTGACCAAAATTTCCTCTGATCCTAGATCGCCGGATCAGACATATTCTGCACCCCTGCACACTGGTAGAAATAGGTTAAAAAAGCATGTTGTGCTCTTTAATGAAATAAACAAAGTTAACTTACTTATTTCATCCATTGCATAATTTCTGACATTTTATTAAATAAAAAACAATTTTTTTTTTTTTTTTTTTGCAACTTTAGGGTGCTTTGAATATGGTACTACAATATTTTTATTAGAATTATGTTCTAAATTACAATCACAGTTTTTTATCAAACAAGTTTTCACCATAAGCCTTCAAGTTATACAAAAATTCTTATGTAACCCCGGTTAACTGAAAATGCTTTGGTACCATGCTTTACAGATAACCGGGGTTTTACTGTACTTTCCTTCTAAAACTCTGGTGTGAATTCACCATTAGAGAAACACGATTGCGTGCCTCTGAAAGAGTTAAAATGTAGCTCAAGATACAAAAAATAATAAATCATTTATTTAATTTTACAGCATATTAGAAGAAATTACATTTGTAACTTCTTAGAAATATTATGAATATTAAGGCCCCATCCAGATGATTAAAAAAAGTTAAGCAGAGTAAAAAAGCTTTAAATACTGCAATTAGTTCCTAAAATATGAGAAAAAATACTGCTTCTTAGAAAGCTTTGTACGTTGCATAAAACAAAATGAAAAGTAATCTTCAAAAAAAAATTGTGGCCATGTATATTTTTTAAAAATGATATCACTTGACTTATGGAAAGATGAAATTTTATTCATCGCTATCGCTATCTTCAGTCACACCTCTTATGTTTTTCTTGACATGTGTAATGAAAGAGCGTTGCTTAGGTTTTGCATCACTGTCTGTAACAGATTCAGGAGGTGAAGTCAAATCACCATCATAGTTTATAACTCCTGCTTTAGCAATACGCCACTCCATCATTTCAGTTGAGAAATCATCCACACCACCTAGTTCATCAAACCCGACAATGTAATCAATGGTTTGGGCTCCTTTACAAAGAACAATAGTGGGGATGACATGAATTTTTAGGCGTTCACAAAGGAATGGCGCTTTTTCAACATCTAATTTGCAAAATTTAGTTTCAATATGCTTTTTAGCAAGCAGATCCAAATGCTTATCAACAATGGCACATCTCATGGTTGAAGAGCGATAACAATGTAATACAACTCTTTCACTCTTCTTTCCAATATCGAAAAACTCCTTTTCAGATGTAAGTACAGAATATTCCCCATGACCATTAGCAATCCAGTCCTCTTTTTGTTTCATCTGCTTTCTTAGAGCCGCAGCTCTTTTCCGTTGTATAATATCTAACTCATCCATATCCATATTATCCAACTTTTGAATGGCTGCATCAACTTGTTCTTCAATAACTTGAGTAGCTTCAAGGATTTTTTCTTGTATAGGATTCATCCTCTATAACATAAAATAAAATATTTTAAGTTCAATAATAATATTTATAGCAGAAAGAAATATATTTAAAAACATGGCTAATCATACCCATACAGGAATGATAAAAAGCTTCACTATTCATTTAATTAATTAAATTTATGCATAATTTTCTTTGAACCAGCATTGGCATAGTTTAAATAAACTGGTTTTAATCATGATTTAAACCACTTAGGTTTTCTAGAACAAATTTAATACATGTTCTCTTTTGTAATTATTGATGGAAGAAAATTATTAATAGTAATAAATTATTAATAGAAGTAATTTCTACTTTCAACACTTCATCTCAGCAGCAACATGAGGCATAATGAGTCTAGGCCATGTTTCTATAAATTTATAACAAATATAAATTGAATTTTATAAATAAATTTTATATGATTCTACATAATTGATATTTGATGGTAAATTACATGAAAAATAATTACAACTACAACAAAAGCATTTTGGTTTATAAAATAGTTTATTTGTATTACACAATTATTTTACTCCAAAATTTATTATTTTATAAAAACTCTATTTAGTTATTAGAGAGATGAGTTTGCATGAGGTTAATAATTTAGTTTAATTGTATTTTATAGTTCTAAACATGGAGGGTGACACCATTAGAGGTTTTGAGACAAGGAAAAAAATTCTATGCTATGTTTATTTTCAAATCTATTTCTAAAATGGTTTTTTAACTATGCAACTTTGATGAAATTTTGAATCTTTTATAGACAATTATATTAAACAGAAGGGATATCAGGTAGAAAAGATTTGCATCTAGGCAGATATGTTTTCTCCATATGCATCTCAAATTGAAATTAAGTCTAACATGGCTGCATCTTATTAGAATCTTAAGATGGATCAGTTGATGCTGGATTTGTTACACTCTGTTTTATTATTTAGAAATATGATTTTTTTTCAGCCTTTTAGGTTAATTACACGAGAGATGGACCACCATATTTAAAAACCATATATCTACATATATCTTACTTTTCACAGTATATATGTATAATGCACAGGGTTGTTATGATTTTGTCCAGCCCAAAAAACCCACTTGAAAAAACCCAAGTGGGTTTTTTCAAAATTTCAACTTTAAATTACATATATAATGCATTTATATTACATATATAATATATTGTAATATATTTCTTAATATCAGTACACCACTCATAAAGTTTATAACCATCACCCCCCACCCCAAAGAAAAGAAATGTCCTAATTATACCATCACAATTTTTAAAAGAAATAATTATTAGTTAATCTCTGTAGCATGTGTAAGTAACAAATTTTTTCCCATTAAATAAATACTTTGTGTAATCCATTCTATGTTATACAATAGAAACTCATAACAAAATGCCATATATGCTTAGAATCCTAATTTAATTATGTAGACATGTAGAATTACTTGGCTTATTCTATTATTTAGTAATAATAAAAAATACTTCATAAATTATTACTAATAATCAATTTATCTATCATAATTGATTACTATCATTGATTTATATATATTTGTAATAATCAATTAGCTACTTTAAATTTAGTAATAAGTACATTTTTTTTTCAAGCATTCTGAACCACCTCTAATAACCCCCAAAAACCTGAAAAAACCCCAAAAACCCTGAAAAAACGCAGTGGGTTGGGTTTTTTCTGAAAAAACCCGGGTAATTAACAACCCTGATAATGCATGATGTTTCTTTTTAAAATATTAACGCAGAACTTGATATATTTAAAGGAGTTCCTTTTGTAATTAAAAATTTTTTTTACTATGTGGTCCATTTTACCTAGATTACTCCACTTGTGTTGGACCACAATAAAATATTGAAATAATTTCACTGATATACAACAAATTTATAAAAGTTTTTTTCAATTATATGAAAATAAATGAACCTACTTACAATAAAATTACTGAACGTTAAATTTTCATTATTATTTGACCTTTTAATACATATTATAAAAATCAAATGTTTCTTGAAATCTTAAGAGATTTTTACATTATTTATAAAAATGTATTATATTAGTTAAGATTGTTTTGCAGTAACTTTTTTCTTCTATTTAATTTCTTCCCACAATTATCACATGTTATTACAAACTGTGGACTTCCTTCATGAAGCCAATATAAACAAGGAACATATTGTATCTACTATATCCACTATGTATTTTTTGTCTCCTCTTAACTTTCACCATGTCCCACGCATTCACTTTCATTCCAATCTTCTAAATATTCATCCTCATTATCACACATTTCTTGAATATTTATAATCCTGTCATGATAAACAATTTTTAATAGAAACTAGCGAGCTACGCCCGCTAGCTGGGCCAGTTTTTCCAAACGAACCTCGATATTAAGCAATATATAATAAACAAAAAAATTCATTTAATAAGCAAATCTTGGTGTTCGAATCCTCAAGCACAAAAAAAGTAAATTAAAGAGCTATGGTTGTTATGCGCCCATTATCCCGTTAAAAATATGTGATTTCGCACAGTGGGCTCTACGCTCCATGGTCGCCATCATCCCATTAAAAATATTTGGTTTTGTACGGTTGGCTCTGCGCGCCCATAAGACATTTTCTCGTATTTTTTGGTTCATCAGAAGCAGACTTTTACGCAGATTCTGAATATGTAATCAGTTTTTTTCTACTTTAAAAACTGTCTGCATGATGGTTTAAGAAAAAACGCACAAAAAAGGGAGAAAAAGAGGTTTTCGACTGCTTCTTCTTTTAGCCAAAGGGGAAAAGTTCAGGTTCTTCACCGCAAGGTGGCGCAGTGTTCTGCCTCAGAGCTCCGTTTGGGATTTGAGACATTTTTCGTTCCGATTCCCAAGGGGTTTTTAATTCATAACTTTTTTAATTTTGGTCCTACGGTCTCGAAAATGCCCGAAATGACTTCCCCGGAATTTTTCCAATCGAAAGACACCTCTTGCGACTTCCAACTCGCCCGCGTTGCGAACTGTAATCGGCTTCAAGCAGACAGAGGCGCACAGATTTTATTAGTATAGATAGTTATCATTTTCTGAAAACAGAAAATAAAAATCCCTTAGTGTTTTAAATTCAGCTCTTTTAAAGTTAAATTTGAAATTCAAGACTATATGGTCCACCTCTCCCATCTACACATGGTCCATATCTCCCAGATGCCTGAGTAAGAAGAATAACTTAATGTAACTCTGCTTTGTAGATACATATCTTAGCCATTTTAGGTTATTAGTCTAAATGTTCCCCCAAAATTATATTATTAACCCTCCAAGCATCTTGCAAATGGGTAAATTTGTATTGTTGTTTTCTCTGCATTTTGTCTTAATTGCTAATAAAATATAATTCTTTCAATATTACATAAAAAAATCTTATTTAGGAATATAAATGTAATCCTTGAGAGCCTTAATCATTTTTCAATGCTTTGAAAATTCATTAAATTTATAGAATTATAAAATCTTAAACATTGCTTATATTGCAGTGAAATCTGGAGCTTAGTGTACGGAATATTACGGGCCAAACGCTTAGAGGGTTAAAATAGTTCACATATAAACAAAAACTTTTGAGTGCATAACTTTAACCGTATGGAAAAATTATTTCATTTACCAAGGATAATAATAATTTCTGGTTGAAAACATTTTGAAAAACAGAAAGTTGCACATCATACAAAATAATTTTAAGTCTTGCACTATCTGTGGGGTGCCGCATTAACAAAATTTTCGACTGATCCATCTCACACTGTGGACCATTTTTCTTGCAATTACCTTATGCTTATATGATCTACAGATATGTATACATAACTACATAGTATGAAATGTTAGCTCAGTTAAAGGCATAGTGCAGTAGAAAATTTCCAGTCAGCAATTTACACCAATAAATAGGTGTTGTTGAGAACTTTTGTAAGACCCTGTATATGATCTGCAGAATTTATAAAAGATAATTAAATTTAAAAATGCATACCACCCTCAAAGCAGAACACTTTGCAATATTCTGCAACAAAATTCAGCTGATCAAAAATGTTTTTCGGGAATTGCACAAGTTTTTCTTACGACCAACTGATGATTTTTGCAAACTTTTTTAAGGAAAGAATAAAGAAATTTGACATTTCCTCCCCCCTCCCCCGGCTATTGAGTGAGAACTTTCCAGAGATGATTCTGAGTTAAAAAAAAAAAAAATTAACAGCTAACTTTGTGAAATATTACAGTGAAGGTGAGTGAAAACTATTCGACATTTTTTTTTTTTTTTTTCACGTCTCTGACGAAATTAGCAGTTTTTATGCTATATTTTTACAAAATTTGCAGTTTTTAATATGCTTTTTGGACGAAATATTCGGTTATTATATGGTCTTTTGATGAAATTTGAGTTTCTTTCGAGACCTTCTGACAAAATTTGTAGGGGCTTTGTGATTTTTGACAAAATTTGCAGTTTTTTCATGAGTTTGACAAAATTTGCATTTTTTTCATGATTTTTTGATGAAATTTTCCATTTTTTTTGCAATCTTTTGGTGAAATTTGCCATTTTATTTCGCCAAAATTTCTGGTTTTTTTACGGGTTCCTCGACGAAATTAACGATTTTTCTTCACAGGTTTGATGAAATTTATTTTTTTCCGTGACTACTTGTTGAAATTTGCGATATATTTTCTAATATTTATTAATTTGCAGAACCGAATGCCTTAACTTTTCAGAAAATTAGAAACCTCTGTGAATTTCTTGATTTTTCCTTCGCTTTAATGATGAATTTCTTAATTGATTATTTGAAATGTTCTGCAGAGAAGCTCGTTGTTCTGTGACACAGGTCGCACTTTTAAGCATATTCTGCTTTAGGGCATACCACAATTGAAAATGCACTTCCAGCAGTTACTGTTCACTGAGTTCATTAGTTGAATTATTGCTCATTTTCTTTAGCAGTCAAATTCTTTTGTGTGCCCCTGTTAATGAACAGTAAGTTATATGTACTGCATATCCTACAGTAACAGTAAGAAGTTTTTCTTTCTTTTTAACCGATGACCAAGCCCCTACCTACCGAGTTAATAATCTCAGCTTAACGGGTTAGATACCTGGTATCAGGGTGGACGACCGCCTAATTTCCGTGAAGTGGCAATAAATGATGAACTGCACATGGCTTCGCAAGATGGCTCGTAATTCAGAGCCTTGATCAGATGACGAGACCTTCTCCTGGCAAGGCACCTCCAGAGGTATAATTCATAGGTAACTCGGAGGACTTTGCACCCACGACGGATTTTACATGCACCAGGTGCCATTAGCGTACATGATGAAATTTTAGTTGGCAGAGTGGGGGCGATCGATGCAGACAAGTGCCGAGATCGACTGATTGTGGCTAACGGTTGCTGGACTTAGTAGTTTATTGCCTTTGTGAAAGTACTGAGTTTGGCACCGCACACCACTCCCACCTGCCATGCCAAGTGAAATGGGGCTGGAGCTAAAATTTTTGAGCCGAGATAGTGGCAGTAAGAAGTTTGTAGTACACCTCAGTGTCAGTGATGTACATCAATTTCAATATGTTATACTATGATATCGTTAAAACTAGTATATAAATCCCATTAAAAATGACGAAATGTTGATCTGCATTTCATTTTCATAAGACTTAATACAAATGCAAATTTTGTTATTAAAGAGTTTGTATTGTAGAAAGTACATTTCAAAAATGACAAATAAGTTCTATAAATACAAATTATGAGGAAAATTTTTTTAATCATTGTTCAATTTATAAAATACTTCAAAGAGTCCACTTGAAATTTGATTGCATTGTGTAAAATTTATATTTCTTACAAAATGCAATTAAAATGTAAGGAATATATAACACCATGTACTGCATATATTAATTATATCAATGCAGATAAAATTTTGATTTTTAACATAGTAACATTCAAACATCACTTTGGAGTGAAAATAAAATTGTAAATTAATAAGAGAATGTGAAAAAATAATTTTCAGTCATACAAATTACAAATGCAATCTTATAATTCAATTATATCTAGGGTGGGAGAATCTCTTTTTACTTATAATGCATTTTTTTTTTTTTTTTTTAATAAGTGGAAAAGTGGCGTGAAGTTCCAGCCTAAACATTTTTATAACATTGTTCATTATATTGAAACTGGCTTCTATCTTAGGACCATGAAAACTTGTTAGCACGACAAATGTCACTTTTGATAATGGAGGATAACTTTTCTTCCTTTCAATTAAGGTCTTAAAAATTAATGAGACTAAATTTTAATTACAATATTAATTTTATTTATATCAAAACAAAATTCTAAAATTAAATAGCTGAAATTTAAAAAATAGATATTGAATTATATCATTCCGTCCAGCAGATTGTCAATAGATGGTGACACCAAAATAGTGTTGGTTTATTTATATCCGGTTATCCATTGCTCATAATAGTTTGTTATTTTTAATTTAGAATTTAAACCATTATACTTGGATAGCTTTTGAAGATCTTGAAGAAGAAAAAAATAGATGTAATATGATGCATATTTCAGTATGTTGAAAGTTGAGATATGACATCTACATACTTATGCCTAACATGGCAGCCATAAGTTGCTTTTCTCGAAGATGGGTAAATTTGGAATCATCATATTAGCATATTATATAAACAGATATGTGGCTAACAATTTTCCTCTTTAGACCGTAATGTAACAGAATTCCTTTGAACAGCTCTATAAATGTGCGAAAATGCCGCACACTTCATTTTCAATACCGAAATGCTATAGTAAATACCCAATACTGTCCAATTGCAATTATATTTACTTTACAAAAGTGCATTAATTTCTTTTACTAAGAGTTAGCTACATATTAAAAACAGTTCTCACTGTACTTTTCAAATGTAACACCCAGTGGCAGAACTGTCTTCAAGTGTCTGCAACGCATTGCAGACTATTTTCAAAAATAGTCTGCAAAATGCAATGTATTATATAAATCTATTCTTTGTGCTTTTATAGTGCTAATTAATTATGGGAACATATGAGTGTGTGTATATATAGTATGTATAAACTATTTCTGTGATCTACAAAAACCTTTAGACAAACAAAGAGATTTATTTAAGTCCATTAGGGTAAAATTAGATACAAAAGGAACATTGAAAAATGTACTATTTGAAACAAGGCAATATTGTTTTATTATTTTTCAAAATTCTCGACTCAATTGTTCATCTAAAGCTTAATACAAAATAAGTCAATCCTTTGATGAAATTTGGGCTCTTTCTATTTTTTATCGAAAGTTTCCGTTTTTTCACTGTTCTTTTGATAAAATCTGTCTGATTTTTTTTCGTGATCTTTTGACAAAATTTATCAATTTTTCTAAAAAAATTAGTCATTTTTTTTCAACATTTTTTGAAGACATTAGTCATTGTTTTTGCAATTTTTTAATATTTGTTGTTTTCCCGCAATCCTCTGATGTAATTAGTGTGTTTTTACAATCTTAAGATGAAATTTCCTTTTTTTTTTTTTCATGATTTGTTGACAAAATTTGTCGTTTTTTGCAATTGTTTTATGTAATTTGCCACTTTTACGATCTTTTGGCGAAGTTTGTCGTTTTTGCAATTTTTTGGCAAAATGTGCAACTATTTTGTAAATTCTTTGATAAAATTTGCCTTTATTACGTTTTTTGACAAAATATACCATTTGTGATCTTTTGACGAAAGAAATTATGAATTTTTGATGAAATTAGTCATTTTTTCGCGATTTTTTTGAAGAAATTACTAGTTTTTTTTTTGCGATTTGAAAAAAAGAAATTTGTCATTTTCTCACGATATTATAATGGAATTTACCATTTTTCACAATTTTTTAATGCGTTTGCATTTTTTCTCGCCATCCTTTGACCAAATTCGGGCTTTATAGTGATATTTTGATGAAATTACGTGTCTCATGGGACAGTATGAGCTTTTTTTTTTTTTTTGCTTCCTGTATCCAATTTTTTATGTAATGCATCTGTGGCAACGCTGTAAGTATTATGTTTTCAGTCTGCAGGAGACCTTAAAAGCAGTGATAGAAATTGGGAGATAAAAGGCAGGCGTCCAATGACGACTACTGTAAAAATCTTAGGCGTCAAATTAAGATTTTTAGTTGCAGTTTCTAAAATTCATATTAATATTACTGTATATAATTTTAGAGCGATTCTGAGTAAAAGAAAAATTTTGAAATTCGCATCAAATTTTCTGAAGTATTACAACAGAGAGGGTACAGAAATCCACTCCCAATACTTTTTAAAAGGGTCACACCCCTTTTACGAAATTTGCGTTTTTTGCTATCTTTTGACAAAACTTCACTTTTTCTCGCATTTTTCGACGAAACTTGCCGTTGTTTCGCGATCATTCGATGAAATTTGCCTTTTTTTGCAATCTTTAGTCGCAGTTGGACTTTTTTTGCGATCTTTTGACAAAATTTGCCATTTTTCACGATCTTTTGATGAAATTTGCTGGTTTTTTGTGATGTTTTGAGGAAATTTGCAATTTTTTGACAAATTTTGCTGTTTTTTGTGATCTCTTGACGAAACATGCCTTTTATTTCTCGATTTTTTGAAGAAACTTGCCTTTTTTCATGATTTTTTGAAGAAATTTGCCTTTTTTGCAATCTTTTGAAGAAATTTGCGGTTTTTTCAAGATCTTTCAATGAAACTTACCGTTTATTCGCAATCTTTTGAAGAAACTTGTTTTTTTCGCAATCTTTCGACAAACTTTGTCGTATTTTTTCATGATCTTTTGACAAAACTTGTCTTTTTTTCGATCTTTTGACAATCTTTGCCATGTTTTTTGCGATCTGTTGATGAAATTGGTCGTTTTTCGTGATTGGTTGACGAATTTTACCATTTCCCCACATTTTTTGGCGATTCTATGTCGAAATTAGGATTTTTTCCATGATCCCTTGAAAAAATTGGCAATTTTTCTTAGGAAGATCGACTAAATTGGTTTTTTCGGTGATCAATTCTCGACCGATTTTTTGTAATTTTCGGAAAATGATAACCTTAATTTATCAGAAAATTAGGACCAAAATCATCCATGATACTACTTTTTAGCTCGAAAGCAGAATACTACGAAATTCGCGACATATGTCGCAGATCAGACGCCTGAGCTGCAGAACAATTCTGTTCTAAAGTGGGGGAAAAAAATCTTCGGAACAACCGTGCATTTTCTGAGAACGGAGAAAACGCCATGCTGTGTCGTAAGATGTTTTGAACAACACTATCTCGGACGATCTCGGAGCTCTCCGATGTTTTTAACCAACATTTTATGCATCGAGGAAATATGTCAAAATATTTTTCATCTAAAGTTATCCATAAAACTATGAATCAGGGCTCGAAAAATAGCGATCCCCGGGAACGCAAAAATCCTTTCTAGAAGCATATATTTTTTCACTGTTAAGTTCCCGTCCGGGAACCTAACAAGTCACCGTGCCACCAGTGATGCCAGACGTGTTTTAGCGAGTAAATTATGCAAAAAATACCTCTTATGCGTCCCGTCGGATGCGTCATTTCGTCAAAGTATGACAAAAAAAACCCCTGAATTTCATCAAAAAATCGTGATAAAACTATATTTCGACAAACAAGCCCAAAAAAATTGTAAATTTTGTCAAAAAAATCACGATTAAACGGCAAATTTCATAAAAAAAACCCCCGTAAAACAAGATTTCTTCAAAATTTGCATGAAACAACGCAAAATTCATGAAAAAAAGACAAATTTTGTAAAAAAAATTGCAAAAAAAACTATGTTCATAGAAAAATTACCAAAAAAAAAAAAAAACAAGATTTCGTCAAGAATAGCAG
The DNA here is from genome assembly GCA_964019185.1 of Maratus speculifer. Taxonomy (NCBI): domain Eukaryota; kingdom Metazoa; phylum Arthropoda; class Arachnida; order Araneae; family Salticidae; genus Maratus; species Maratus speculifer. Next base: position 208,871,218 of record OZ025293.1, on the reverse strand, counting down.
AAAACAACGCAGATTTCATCGAAATTCACGAAAAAAACCAGCAAATTTTATCAAACTATCAAGAAATGACAGATTTCAAAAATCAATCCCGAAAAAACTGTAAATTTTGTTAAAAAAATCCCGGAAAAACGGTAAAATTTGCAAAAAATCGCGTTAAAACCTCAAATTTTTTTTAATTCCTTAAAAGGACAACTTTAAAAAAAAAAAAATCACGATTAAACGGCTTATTGCGTCAAAAAATTCGTAAAAAAACACTAATTTCGTAAAAAAAAAAAAAAAAATTCATCAAAAATTGCGAAAAACGACAAATTTAGTCAAAAAATTCGCAAAAAACAGCAAATTTTATCAAAAAGTATCAAAAAACGGTAGATTTTGTCAATATTTACACAAATTTTTCAGGGAACCTATACTTTTCATTTGTGAACCTATATTTTTCATGTAGGTTCCAAACCTTAAAATTTTTAGAATTTTCAAGCCCTGCTATGAATGTTATGTCGTGGTATTAATTCAGTGTGTATCAAAGAATGACAATGTAAATATTCAAATATTAAATTATTGAAATATATCCTTTTCTGATTTAAAATTTGATTGTATTTCATTAATTTCTAAATTGCATTGCAATGTACACATATTTAAGTAATTTTGTTTTGGTAAGATTCCGAAGGTAAATTGAAAATGTATGAATTTATCTTGCAGAACAATTTTGGTCAAATACATTTGCGCTGCAGAACATCACAAAGTATTCTGCTTTGGGGCTTTTTAGAAAAGCACAAATTATAGAAATTAATATCTAAGATTATAATAATTCAAGCAACTTTAAAACTAGTGTAAAGTTTTTCTAATTATTGCTATATTTAGAAATTAATAATTACAGTTAAATATAGTAAATAATAATAATAACAACATAATGCATCTACATTTGAATTGAATGATTCTGAATAAAAAAATTTCTAAAATTAAAATTTTTTTTTGAAAGTTTACAGCTGAAGGGGGAGCTCTGGGAACAGCCCCCCCCCCCTCGTTAATTATGCGTTTTTTTCACAATCCTTTGGCAAAAATTTCAGAATTTTTATGATACCTTGAAGAAATTTGCTTTTCTTTGCAAACCTTTGATGGAATTGACGGATTTTATCGCGATCCTATGACAAGATTCTCATTTTTTACTGCAATTTTTTGACAAAATTCGCTTTTTCCTAAAGATTTTGTGACGAAATTAAGATTTGTTTCACGATCCTTTGCAAAAAACAGGGATGAGATTTACCAAAAAGTAAAAAAGCTGAAAACTGCGCAAACAACTTTTGAGCAATGACAGGAATGTCAATCGCAACAAATATAATTGTATTAATATATAACATACAATTTAGCTTTTGGTAAATTAAATTAAAAGGAAATTATTAACATGAATTGCAGAAATAATTTATACTTACTCTAATGAAAATTTAGTTTATCAAGATACAGCACATTATTAAAACCCTGTTATTGGCATGAATATTTTTTTTATTGAAATTTTCTAACAGTAAGACACTTTTGGTTAAGTATTAAAAAAAAAAAACAATAGAAATTTTCTTTGTTTTTTAGCTTTGCTCTTGCACAAGGTAAATTTCTTTGTTTTTTAGCTTTGCTCTTGCACAAGGTAAATTTCTTTCTCCTGCTTTTTTCTTGGATATTGCACATTAAAGATATCTAGTGATGTCGCTGGACTTTAAAAATCCTGGGTCTCCAGGACCCAGAACTTAAATTCTGGGTCTCTTTTTTACAAGAGTGGGTCCTAACTGATAAGTCATTTTAAGATGCAAAAATTAAACTTGTTCATTTGGAAGAGAAGACTGAAATGCAATAATTTTTGTTTTAACAGTAATTAATGTTTAGTTAAAATCAATATTATTTTTTAAAACTTTTGAGAAAAATTTTATTTATTTTTAAAAAAATTAAATGTGCAAGATACAAATTTAATTATAAATTAATGCTTATTTGAGTGTAGAAGATAACATGTATCACTATTGTTTGCATTTCTTTTTAAAAAGGGCAAGACAGATTTATTGAAAAAAACATTTTTGTTGAAAAAAAAAGGATACATTTGTTGAATATAAGGGTATTTTTTGTTCAATGAATGGGTGCTTTCAGAATGGGTGCTTCACCTCTAAATCTTTTTGACATTCATTCAAAAAGATTTAGAGGTGTCAAAAATGGATTTTGGAGTCTGCATTTGGAGTGGCAAAAAAATAATTTTGAAAATTAATTTTTGGGTTAGTTTTTTTCAGAGTCCCTTTCATGAAATTTTTAGTTTTATCACTCTCTTCATGAAATCTGTCATTTGTTGGAATCTTTTGGCAAAATTTTAAGATTTTTTTTTTTCATAAATTTGCCAATTTTTGCGAATATTTTGATGAAATCTGCCGTTTTTTCGCGATCGTTTGACGAAATCTACTGTTTTTTCGCGATCGTTTGACGAAATCAACCGGTTTATTGCGATCGTTTGACGATATCTACCGATTTATCCTGATTTTTTGAAAAAAGTTGTGACTTTTCGCAAAACATTTGGCGAAATTCGCCATTTTAGGACGAAAATTGTCGTTTTATCGCGATTTTTGACAAAATCTGCCGTTTTTTCGGTATTTTGTGACGAAATTAACCATCCTTTCACGAATCTTTTGACAAAATTGGCCGGGAATTAGTCGTTTTTTGGCGATCTTTTAAGGAAATTTGCCGTTTTTTCGCGATTTTTTGACGAAACTCGCGTCCTGTATTTTTTTGGTAAACCAGAAAATTTGAAATTTAAAAATAACAAAAAAGCTGAAAACCGCGGATCCGCAGAAGAATCATCCCTGAAAAAATTGCTTTTTTTCACGGTCTTCTAACAAAGTTTGCGTTTTTCCCAGGATTTTTTTTTGACTAAATTAATTTTTTTTTTTGTGATTCTTTTAAGAAATTTGCGTTTTTTCTGCGATTCTTTGACGAAATTTGCATTTCTGTTTGCAATCCTTTGTAGAAATTTGTGGGTTTTTTTTTTTTTTTTTTCCTATCGTATAAAAAATTTTTGCTTTTTTGCATTTTTTGAAAAAAAAATTCACTCTTTTCATAATCTTTTACCGAAATCAGCGATTTTTTATTCGAACAATTGACGAAATTGATTTTTTTCACAACTATTCCTCGAAATTCACGATGTTTTTAAGTTCCGAATTTTCAAACTAGACTTTTTTTTTTTTTTTTTTTTTTTTTTTTTTTAATTTTCAGAACTGAATGTCTAATAAATATATTTTTTTAAAAGCTAGGCATCAAATTTGACGACCGAGAATAATTTTGTAGTTGTCAAATTCTTTAGTTGCATTTGACGACTAACGACTGCTAATTTCTAACACTGCTTAAAAGTCTGTGATGCCCGTCGCAGCGTCGTGCACATTCTGCCATGGGACACCAATTTTTCATATTCTATCTGAGTTCAGTTGATCAAAGCAGCTCTGAGAAATATATAATTTATGTACTTTTTCTTGAATTTTCATAGAAGTTAGGAAAAAAATTGTACGTTGGGTAATTTCCATAAATTTTGAAAAATGAAATTAAAATCTTATAAGAAAAGTATCAAGAATGTTTAATTACCAGAAAAAAAATATTTAGGAATTGTAAACAAACTAATTTAATTAAAAGAAATTTTTTCTAGTTCAAAATTTTCTTTTCTGTGAATGCCAACAAATATAGGAGATTGTTCTCTCAGATTACCGAAAAGTAAAATTTCTCCATATCTCAAAAATGAAAATTAGTATAACTTTTAATATGTAAACATCCCTCGTTTCAAAAATTGCATTTGTACACACTTGAAAAGTAGACAATTCTCAATTGAATGATACTTGTCATATTCCTCTGTGATAATTTGGCAATAAAATATATGTAACTGATGAATTTCTTTTCTACAACTATAAGTAAGCATTTCAGTCACTGTTGTTTGGCGGCATTAGAGTATGTTTTTTCATCTCTTCTTTAGATAAAGACTTTAAATCTTCAATGCTCTTTAATTTTTCTATCTTGGCTTTCTGCCATTCAAATTTTTTCACTTCATAGGCATTGGATGGAGATCTTAAAATTTTAACTAGCCTACTTTAAACAGGTTCTTGTAAAAAAATAAACTTTCTTAAAATAATCAACAGAAAACTTTCCTTCAGGAAGATATTTTACAGTCTGCAAAGCATTAAAGGAAGAAATGTTTAGGAAGAAATTCCAGTCTAAACATTGTTCATTATATTGAAACTGGCCTCTACCTTAGGATCATGAAAACTTGTTAGCAGGACAAATGCAACTTTTGATAATTAAGGATAACTTTTCTTCCCTTCAATTCACCATTTAACATCGGGCTATTTTTCATCTGGGAAATTAAGGGCAGTATCTGAATAATATCTCTGGACCTCTAAATCAAAAGAATCCTTAGCATGTTCCTAAAACACCCGAGACACTTGATTTTGGCGATTTTTTAACACGCGCCAAGCACCCACGAGCGCCAACCAAGTTTTCAGCAACCTACAGGATTCTACCCAATCACAACGCGTGTTTTTCAACAGACGATTCGACAGCACAATTCTAAGGTATATTCCGTTTCTTTGAGAATTTGTTTGTATACGAAACTATTTACTTTCTTATAATTTTTTGTAACTTTATACATTTTTCGATGTCTTTTTTTGCTAATTTTAGGAATTTAACTCTCCACTATTGCATATCTAAAAATGTTTCTATCTTTCCATAAATTTCGCTATGAATTTTTGTATTTTTATGAAGTAACAATTTCGAATTTGAAATATTTTCCACTTCAGAATTTATGAATTTTACAAAAATTCCTGCCCCGATTTTTTTTTAATTTATCCAATTTTACTCGGAAATTATATTTTTACAAAATACATCGCTCAGAATATTTAATTAACTTAAATTTTTCACTCTTTTTTTCTTTTCGGATTTGTTTTTATTTCTACAAAGTTTATAATAATTAATTTTACAAATTTTTCGATTTTTAAAAATTGTCACTCCAAATTTTTCAAATTCTACAAAAATTCCTGTCCAGATTTTTCGAATTTTAAATATTTTCCACTTCAGAATTTATGAATTTTACAAAAATGCCTGCCCCGATTTTTTAAGATTTATCCAATTTTACTCGGAAATTTTATATTTTTATAAAATATATCGCTCAGAATATTTAATTAATGCAAATTTTTCACTCAATTTTTTCTTTTCGTTTTTTTTTTTTTTTTTTATTTCTACAAAGTTTATAATAACTAATTTTACAAATTTTTCTATTTTTAAAAATTGTCACTCCAAAATTTTCAAATTCTACAATTCTTGTCCAGATTTTTCGTATTTATCCAATTTTACTTGGAAACTTTACATTTTTATAAACTATATCACTCCAAATATTTCCATGTACACAAATTTTTTGATGTGAATTTAATTTAATTTTCTTTTCGGATTTTTTTACTACTACAAAGTTTACGATTTACAGTTTTACAAATTTTCTCTCCAAAAATTTTTTAAACTTTTTTTTTAATTTTCACTCTATATTTTTTGAATTTTAAAAATTTTCACTCCACATTTTTCGAATTTCATAAACATTACTATCCCGATTTTTCGAATTTATACTATTTTACTCTGAAACATCACATTTTTACAAACTATATTGCTCCAAATATTTCAATTTTTTCACTCTTGATTTTTAATTTCCGATTTCTTTTATTTCTACAAAAATTTCAGCCCTTAAATTTAAAAAAAATTCTCCCGAAAGCAGTAAATGTAAAAACTAACATGCACAAATTTAAATGCAAAAATCTTTGAGACAGATTTTGGAGGAATTCTCACACTTTAAAATAAAAAGTTTATGAAAGGATACTTAAAAATTCACAGAAAAGAACACAAGAACAAAAACTGTTCAAACAAGAGGACGAAATTCGAACTTACCCACAAAACAAAATTCCTTTGAAAAATCAACTTAAACTAAAATATACAAACAAAATTAACACTAAAAAAATTTGAAGTAAAATCAAAAATACAGTACTAAAAATTAAAAAGCTCATGCAATCCGCAACGCAAACCCTTTCTGAAGAAATCTAACCTTCAAAGTAAAAATAGATTTAAAAAAAAAAAAAAAAAAAAAAAAAAAAGATTTTTTTCCCCTTGCCAGATGCCGGAATATCCAGCAGACGATTTCAAAATTGCAAAATTTCACAACTTGCTAACTAATATCAACAGTAGCGTAGCTATGTTTTTTGGCACCCGGGGCCAGCAAGAAATTTTGCGCCCCCACCCCAATATAGATATAAAACAATTTCTCTCAATTTGGCGCCCCTAGGCCTCTGCGCCCGGGGCGGACGCCCCCCCTTGCCCCCCCTTAGCTACGCCACTGAATATCAATCCGTCATTTCTATCTTTTAAAGTGCCTTTCTACACGGAAAAAAAAAAAAAAAAATTTGTTGCTCAAAAATCGGCGCTAAACAACTATTTCGAGTTTCTTAAAATTACAAGAAATCAATTACAGAAACACATAGCATTAATTTCTGCAAATTTAATTAAGAAACTTTTTTATTCATATATTTTACGGAAATTCTTCATTTCAATTAATAGTGCATGTAATTCATTAAATTAATGGTACAATAATTTCATAAATTATTTCTGTACCACGGCAAACAAATGCATAGAGTTTTAACAGACATGCTACAGGATCAGCAAGAAAAAAGCTGAACTTTCACGGCCTCACAGACTTTTGGCGAAATCTGCGTTTTTCCGCAATTTTTTTTTAACGAAATTAGCGCTTTTCCGCGACCAATTGACGAAAATCGCAATTTCTCCCACAGCCTTTTTAATGAAATTTGCATTTTTCCAAAATCCTTTAGCGAAATTCGCGCTTTTTCGTCAAAATTTGCGTATTTTCCGCGATCTTACGCCAAAATTTTCATATTTTCCGAGATCTTTCGTCAAAATTTGCGCATTTTCCGCGATATTTCGTCAACATAGGCGTATTTTACGCGATCTTTTGTCAACATATGCGTATTTTCGCGATCTTTCGTAAAATAGATGCGTATTTTCCGCGATATTTCGTCAAAATATGCGTATTTTCCACGATCTTTCGTCAAAGTTTGCGTATTTTTCGTGATCTTTCGTCAAAATGTGTGTTTTTTGCGATCTTTTGTTGACTTATGTGCATCTTCTGCGATCTTTCCTTAAAATTTCCGTATTTTCCGCAATCTTTCGTCAAATTTTCCGTATTTTCCACGATTTTTCTACAAAATTTCCGTATTTTCCACGATCTTTCGTGAACATATGCGTATTTTCCGTGATCTTTCGTCAACATATGCGTATTTTCCGTGATCTTTCGTCAACATATGCGTATTTTCCGCGATCTTTCGTCAACATATGCGTATTTTCCGCGATCTTTCACGAACACATGCGTATTTTCCGCTATCTTTCACGAACATATGCGTATTTTCCGCGATCTTTCGTCAAAATTTGCGTATTTTTCGTGATCTTTCGTCAAAATTTGTGTGTTTTCCGTGATCTTTTGTCGACATATGTGTATTTTCTGCTATTTTTCGTTAAAATTTCCGTATTTTCCGCGATCTTTTGTCAAAATTTGGGTATTTTCTGCGATCTTTCTACAAAATTGAAGCATTTTCCGCGATCTTTCGATAAAATACGATTATTTGACAAAATTAGAGTATTTTTCCGCAACCTGTTCACAAAAGTAGTGTTTTCCCAGCAATTTTTTGACGAAAATCGCGTCTTGTTCGTGATCATTTAACAAAAATAGTATTTTTTCTCGCGATCCTCTGTAGAAAATAGTATTTTTTCCGCGATTGTTTGAAGATTTTATAGTTTTTTTTTCGATCCTTTGGAGAAATTTGCGTTTTTTTTGCAATCCTTTGAAGAAATTTTCTTAATTTAGCGCCGTTTGACTCGCGTTATCGTTGTATTTCATCGTTAACCCCCCCACACACACACACACATATAAATGTCATCAAATTTTAATGCATATTTGCATTGATCCCAGGGATAATAAAATTCGTCGCCGAAAAAGCGGAACTCCGCGTTTCCGCGGAAAAGTAGCATGTCTGGTTTTAATGATTTTCTATTATTAAACATTCAACTCATTCAAAGTATGTATTAGCAATAACTTTGAAAATTTTCATCTAATGCTATAAAAATATTAAAATTTCAAACCTACAAAAGAAATATATATCCTCCGAACTGACTAATAAGAGGGGGGAGAGGGCGGAGGGGCAAAACGAATGTTTCCTCCCCTCCGTCAGATTTCAGATTCTCTGTTCGCAATGTCCAAAAAGTGAAATTTATTCCTTGAAACTGCATGCTGCCCAGAGATGTAATATAGGATATACGGCATATACTTTTTGGAACTTTTAATAAAACACCGTGTGTTTCTCAAGAAAGCTATAGTACATATACTCTAGGATATACACTCTGCCTTGAGCGCATACCCTCTGCTTAGAGTGTGAGGCCTCTGCTTTTTTACGACAATACCACTGATGTTGCATCCCCCACAGGGGGAGACACAAAAACTCTCAATTAGAAAAGAACCTCAATTCAACACTGTTTTCTTACTTAAAAATTAAACTAAAACACCAACTAACGCATTAATACAAATACGCTTCATTTCTAAAATTTATTACGAAAATTAATCAGATATTTCATTTACAACAATTAAAAATAAGAAATAATTTAGTCATAACATCGTTAAAAAGAGCTCAATTAGTTGTAAGGATAAAGTTAAAAACGCAAATTTCCTCTAAAGTTTACATAAAAAATGTGAATTTCGGCAAAAATTCCAACAAAAGCTACAATTTAGTCAAAAAAAGCCAAAAATACAAATTTAGTGCATGAAACTCGCTGTACAGGAATCACTAAAATTCACGAAACTCGTCAACACTGCAGACACTAACGTGTGTATGCGCGCTTCGCGCCCTTTAATGGTCACTAAGAAAAACATCAGTGGATCCAGGAAACTCACTGTGCAGGAATCACTAAAATGCACGAAACTCGTCAACGCCGCAATCACTAACGTGTGTATGAGTGCTTCACGCCCATTAAAACTAAAAAAAAATCAGTGGATCCACGAAACTCGCTGTGCAGGAATCACTAAAATGCACGAAACTCGTCAACGCCGCAGTCACTAACGTGTGTATGTGCGCTTCGTGCCCATTAAAACTAATAAAAACATCAGTGGATCCACAAAACTCACTGTGCAGGAATCACTAAAATGCACAAAACTCGTCAACGCCGCAGTCACTAACGTGTGTATGAGCGCTTCGCGCCCATTAAAACAAAAAAAAACATCAGTGGATCCAGGAAACTCGCTGTGCAGGAATCACTAAAATGCACGAAACTCGTCAACGCCACAGTCACTAATGATATCCTTGAAGTCAAGGATAGTCTAAAACGTATTTACACAAGCAGAGCAAGGACGCATGCAGAGCGCTTAGGCTGTAAAGTATGCCCTTGTAATTTAAGAAATGTATTTGAAAGAAAAATAATCAAACAGATTTATCAACAAATAACTAGTTTTATTTAATCAAATAAAAACATAATAGATTTAAAAGTATCAAAATTAAAAGACATTAACATATGCTCAAATAACTTAACACTTAAAATAAAGACCAATAATGTTTATTCAAATTGGATGGACCAGAGCACCAAATAAACTATCTATTGTAATTTAAATCCATATTAAATCCATTTAACTAATTCTTTTCAATAAGAGACCAAACTGCATTTAAATTTATACAAGTATAATTCCTATATCAACTTATATTAAGCTTAATTAAATTTAAATGATTCTATTTTTACCCATGTCATCTCCTCCCCTAAAAAGTAAACTTCAGGCTAGCCAAACTAAATTATGAAAAAGATTTCTCTAAAACATTCCATGCTGCCACTAGGAATGTTTTCCAATAACACCATTACTGCCACTAATGGCATTCCCCAACTTTGTCCTGTCACTGCCACCTAGGACTATGTTTGGAGGGAGAGAAAAGGATACAAAAATGAATTCCTATACTAAAGTAAAAAAAGGATCTTGCAAGGAAATTCATAGCGAGAACCGTCTTTAGAATTCCTTAAAAGTTGAAAAAAGAATTTCAATGCTACCGACACACAACAACTTCCAGTACCCGGCACGGCTATCCAGAAAGCACGGGTCCAAAACTACTACTGCCACGGTCGATCCGTAACACTAAAACCGGATTAAATATCCGCTGGTTCCTTTGGATCCAGTCCACAACACTAAAGCATTAAAGGAATCATTTTTGATAAAAAGATAAGCTTGGCTAGATTAATATTCGACCAGACCAATATCTGGGACAATAAAGAAAAACTATACTTTAAAAACAGGAGAAGAAAAAGACAAGGCAAAAGTAACTATTTCCAAAAACATTTAAAAAGGAAAAACCTGTTTAAAAATACACGTTGTCGGCGGCAATGGCTGTTTTCGCCCTTGGAGTTTCTTATGAATCCATAACTACATCAGCGACAGTCCAACTTGGTAAATCAGTTTTCCAAAAATATTCTTTACATACGCTAATCTCCTGATCTCCAACTTCCAAGCCATCACTTCGTTTGAGCTTTCTCATCATTTAATTCATAGCAGCTTAATAACTTTATCCAAACAGCATCAGCGATGTAAAAATATGAGGACGAAATATCAGACACCAAAACCGTAACAAAAAGTTTAAAACCAGAGCGTAAAAGCATCATTCCCCGCTCCTTCCTTCTACTATAAATAGCTACCGGCAACGCCCACTTACGTCATCTTTCATTGACGGGAAACGCCACCTTCGGTTTCTAGAAGTTACCTGTGAGATCGGACCAATGCCGATCGGCCACGCTAAGAAAAGATCTCGTGCCTTCGGACATGTCACGCCATCTATCACCTTTCTCCGTAACTTGTCAGTTAACAATATTGATGTGACGATGTTTGTCGGTAAGCTTAGTGAATGGAATGAAAAGCAAATGCCAGGAAATATGATTGTTACGCAAGTTAATGTTGATGCTTACGGGAGTTAATGAATCAAGGTAAAAAAATAAAGATATTTATTTTTGTTAGATTTATATACTGAAATAAAGATATTGAATGTATTTAAATTAGAAACAAACTATTGAAACAAACATAAAAGTAAAGGGTATTTATTTCTGGGTTTATTTAAGGAATAATTAAATAAAAATAAAGATTGTAAAAGGTTAGTTGAATGATGTAAGTTGAATGAAACAGGTTTGAATGGGACAGAAATGGGACAGAAATAACCATTTTTCCTGACAACTAACATGTGTATGAGCGCTTCGTGCCCATTAAAACTAAAAAAAACATCAGTGGATCCACGAAACTCGCTGAGCAGGAATCACTAAAATGCACGAAACTCGTCAACGCCGCAGTCACTAACGTGTATATGAGCGCTTCGCGCCCATTAAAACTAAAATAACATCAGTGGATCCACGAAACTCGCTGTGCAGGAATCGCTAAAATGCACGAAACTCGTCAACGCCGCAGTCACTAACGTGTGTATGAGCGCTTCGCGCCCATTAAAACTAAATAAACATCAGTGGATCCACGAAACTCACTGTGCAGGAATCACTAAAATGCACGAAACTCGTCGACGCCGCAGTCACTAACGTGTGTATGAGCGCTTCGCGCCCATTAAAACTAAAGAAAACATCAGTGGATCCACGAAACTCGCTGTGCAGGAATCACTAAAATGCACGAAACTCGTCAACGCTGCAGTCACTAACGTGTGTATGTGCGCTTCGCGCCCATTAAAACTAATAAAAACATCAGTGGATCCAAGAAACTCGCTGTGCAGGAATCACTAAAATGCACGAAACTCATCAACGCCGCAGTCACTAACGTGTGTATGAGCGTTTCGCGCCCATTAAAACTAAGAAAAACATCAGTGGATCCACGAAACTCGCTGTGCAGGAATCACTAAAATGCACGAAACTCGTCAACGCTGCAGTCACTAACGTGTGTATGCACGCTTCGGGCCCATTAAAATTAAAAGAAACATCAGTGGATCCACGAAACTCGCTGTGCAGGAATCACTAAAATGCACAAAACTCGTCAACGCCGCAGTCACTTGTCAGGAATTAGAACCCTAGTTCTTATCACCTTGCTAAGTAACATTTGAATCATGTTTAATATACATGCTTGTTTTTCTACTTCCACATACATATTCCTCTGGTGAACATATACTTTATTTATTTAAATTTATTTAACAGGATTTTTATTTTTATTCTTAAAGAAAAATAAAAACTTACCTTTTCACAATAGATACCTTCTTTTCTGTTTTTACCTTATTAATATATAAAATAGTTCTTTTTATTTTTACTTTCGTTTCACAATAATTAAAATCAATAACCTGCCGTGCCATTGACCACATGTCTGGCTTAGCTCATGCTCTTCTGAGTGGTTTCAGCCAATACTACTAGAGGGCGTTCGGATGTGACGTAATCGTGATGTACTTCCACGATCCACACCCCCTTATTTCGTATTGGCTTATTGAGTTCTAGGAGTTAGTGGACGACAGTACGGACATGCGTACTGCCGAATATTCTAGTATCGGCGGAAGATAAATAGTTCGACTTTCTGTTCTCTTTAGCTCTTGTGGTGGTCATCGTCCCAGCTGATGCTGTAGTGTTGGGTACGGCAGATGTTCTTTCAATGTTAAGATAAGTTTATGTTGAAATGATTAGCGGCTTGTAGTGTTTTTGAGAAACGAAGTTTGTTCTAGTTTGACGTCGTCTTTCATCAGTATAGCTAGTTTATTAATGAAGTGATTCGTGTGAAATGTAGTGAACGTCTCATCGTGGACTTTAAAATGAAAGGATCCTATTGTGGTCTCGATTATGAGATGTAGTTTGAAGAATGATTGACGGACAGAAAATGACGTAATAGGCTTTGTTCTTTTATAATTTTGCCATTTCTTCGAGATATCAAGCCCAGCTAATTGATTAGTCATATTGATGAGCTCTGGAATTTCATTATGTGATTAACTTCATATCTATTTATTTTTTATTGGAAAACAATGTTTGTGTCATGGGGATTTCTCATACTAGATAAGTAATTGTTATTTATATCCTTTTTATTTTTAATATGAAATGCAAATTAATGAATTTTATAAACTCATTTTTTTTATGTATGTTAATGTCTTAATTATTTAAATAAATGTTGATATTGTTTTTAATCTGTCATCTTTATTTGAGAAACCACATTTATCTCTTCTTCATTTAATTTATTTCATATAATTAGTTTTTTTAAACTTTTGGGGTTTTAAAATCAGTAACGCTTCCATACTGCATTCTATGCCTCTGCTATATTTACTAAGCTTTCTTTAAACCCCGTCATCACTACATCTGTAGTGATGACAATTTTGGTTATGGGCTCCAAGTTTTAAATTTTAAAAATATAAAGCTTAGCAGAGCTAAGGGCAGTTTAAAATTTTTTTTGGCTGGCTGATTTATACTTCCTCATTTTTTTTATTACTGTAATAAGTCTTTTTCTTTTGAATAAAAATTTTTGACCTTGATCGGTCCGATTTTTAAAATGTGGTAGTCGGTACTCCGGCCTCTTTTAGGGATGTTAGCGATAATTTTAGTTGGGGGGGGGGGCGTGAGTTAAAGATGACATTTAAGTAATTTAAATCTTTGTTAAATTGAATCTTATATTTATAAGTTACAGTATAAATTAGTTTTTGATAATCTGATAGTTTATTTGTAGAAGTTTTGAAACGTTTATTTTTAATTATTTTTATTTTTTTTCTGAAATAAAGTAAAAGATTAAAGGTTTATATTTTGGTTTAATAAAGTTTAAGTGGTAATATGTCTTAATTAAGTTTAAAAGTTCTTCAATAGATAATATAAAATTAAGATTTAATAAATATATGTTAAAGATTTAAAAGTGTAATTGAAATATAGTTAATATTTTTAAAATTAAAATGTAATTTAAAAGTTGAACTTTATTGGGATATTAAATTTTTTTGAAAAACCCATGGCACAATTTTTGAATGTTTCCAATTGTTTTAATGCTGGGAATTGATAAGAAATGAAGCTTAACTATTGGATTTGGAACTACTTGAAAGAATTAGAATTCCCTGCTGTGAAGGATGACGTGGTTGTTGTACTGCTTTTTGACCCCTGACCTGATGGCTGCTTATCTCCGTGATGGGATGTTTTCACCGAGGAGAGAACTTTTGTTTTCACTACTGGTTGCTGAATTCATTTAAAGAGTAGTTTGCTCTCCATTGACAGAGGCTCTCATCGATGAAGGAGGCGTTTTCAACGAAAGTTTTTCGAGTATTGATGGATGGAATTGTTTTTCTTCATTGACTGTGGAGTGTCAATTTTCGGAGGGTCTTCGACGATGTGTGTGACCGGGAACCCTGAGTCGGCGTTTTTGGAGGATATTGTTTTCGTTATCTTGCTTTGATGAGGAAGAATGCTAGCGCCCTGATGTTTAAAGAAAGCAAGATGGCTTCTCTGTTGAGACTTTCGCATTTTATTGCCGTATATTCAAGAACTTTTTTCTCGCTGGGACTGACATCATTGGAGTTTGTTTTTATTTTTTTTTAAGCCAGAGTTGATCATCGATTGTGTAAGAAATGTGCAAAATATGCAAAATGCCCCACCATCTGTGAACCTTTTGCCCTCTTTTCTATTTTTTAATAAATTGAAATGTTTGCTATATTTTTATGAAATGTATTTTTTTGATACAGAGTTCCTATTTGATCCATGTTATATACTGAATTAAATGATGTTTTCAGGTCATGAAAGGGTAGGATAATGTTTAACGGAAGAAAGTGAATCTTTATGATTTCCGCTTTTAAGTTTTTAAATTTTGAAATATTTAAGATTTTTCGTTTCAATAGTTAATCCTGATAAAATTTAGTAATTTTTTTGGAATCTGTTAAACTAGAAAAAGAGGTTAATTGAGCTAATATATTTTTCAGTTTTTAAAAAGTATTGTTTAATTCAAGTTAATGTTTAAAGATTGTTTAATTGAGGGAGGACAGTTTTTATAATTTGAAATAGTCTGAAGATTTGAACATTTTGTTATATATTTAAGTATTTAAATTTATTTATTTAACGATTAAGATATTCATATACTTGAGTCAATTTTTGGTGGCGGCTTCGGATGTTTGTTGTCTGGCCAATTTCCCGAGGTTGTTAAGATTTTGACTTAATATATTAGATTTTTGTTTAAAGATATACCAAATAATATTTAAAAAAAAAAAAACCTTAAGAGTTTATATTTTTTTGGAAGTTTAAATTTCTATAAATAAGTGTTGTGTTAAGTTAAACTGGATTTTTATGTAAATTTATAGTTAATTTTTCCTCCTCAATTTGTTTAAAACTTATAATTTCTGACAAATTAAATCGATTCCTTTTAGCTCAGGTATCTGTTTTTAATGGAATTACTATCTTAAATGTTACTAAAGGTTAACCTCAACAGATTTTTTGGAATAATTTATTAGTTTAATATGGTTTGGAAATATATATGAAGATTTGTAATAGAGAAAGTTTTAAAATAGCTGGTTCTATTTTTGTTAATCTAAGTGAAGTAAGGGATTGTGCAATATATTTCTAACTATGCTTTTTTTAATGAACTTTTAGCAAATGAATTTTTAATGATATGTATTTATTTGAAATAGTTAACTTTTGAGGTAACCCTCTCTTTCAGTGTTTATTTGTTTAAAATAGTTAAATGAAATATTTATAATGAAGATAGATTTGTAAGTTTAAATATTTGATAATGAATTTCATTGGAAAGATATTTCAGTTTTAATAAGTATTAAGAGTTTTGAAATTTGAAAGGGCTTTTTAGTTCAGCATTAGGCAATATTTCCTTAATTTTTGTGTTAGATTTTTTGAGGAAAATATATTGACCTGGAAAAATGCTGATTTGATCTTTAAATTTTGAATAATGTAAAAATTAAATAGAATTTTTTTTAACGTTTAAGAAGAGGGGTTGCTTAATTCAGTTCTTGAGAAATTTAAGTTAAAGGTGGATCAGAATTTATGGATCCGGATGTTTTAGACCATTAAT
Organism: Maratus speculifer; assembly: GCA_964019185.1. NCBI lineage: Eukaryota > Metazoa > Arthropoda > Arachnida > Araneae > Salticidae > Maratus > Maratus speculifer. The sequence goes on along the minus strand of OZ025293.1, from coordinate 208,855,146 downwards.
GTAAGATTTCAGCCATTTTAGACCATTTTTTTGGGTCATGTTTTCTGTCATATTTTTGACCTTTTATTTAGTCATGAAATTTACCGATCATAGATCATGTTGAAATTGACGTAAATTGGTTGATTAAGGTTATAATCTGGATCTATGTTCTGACCCACTATAAAAATGTTTAATTTTAGATGTTTTAATATTGTTCAGTCTTACCTTATGACCTGGATGTTTTTGGTGTAAGCTATGAGATTTTCCTGAAGTAATTGGAGTTGATGAAAATTATTTTGAGATCTAGAGCCTTTACTTTATAAGTGCAATACTTACAGTATTTAATTTGATGGAAAACAGTTTTTAAATTTACTTTTATGGTTTAATTTTTAATTATTTAAGATGTTATATTGAAATGCAATGTTTAAACAAATATCTAATTTAGTTTGATATGAAAATGATTTCTAATTTTTTTTATGGTTTAATTTTATAAAGAACTATTATATAGTAATAGGCTGTTAATATTGAGAAAATAACTTTTTTTGATCTGTTTGTTTAATTAAGAAGTTCAAGGTGTTTAAAGTTTTTAATGAAAAATACATTTAAGAGAATAAGCAATATTTGAAGGCATTTTTAGATGCATGGTGTAAGAAATTGCTACAGGTGGTATAAGTATTTCCTATGGGAAATAACTTGCATGTTATAACTCTTGAACTTTATTTTTTAAATTTTTTTTATGCAAATTCAGTTTATTTTGTTTGAAAAAGTTAAATATTCTTTGACATTTTTTATTTTTTGTTATAGATGTTATTAAATTGAATGGAATTTTTTAATATCAGTTTACGATTTTTAGAGCTCTAGATCTACTTAAAAGTCAAGATGAATTAGTAAGAAGGGAAGTGCTTTTAAACTCCGATTTTTAATATAAAAAGTTTTAGCTCATTGGTGTAAGATTTTAAAGTACAGATGGTTCTTGTGGGGAGACTCTGTGGTTAGTTAATATAAGTTGAAATTTTTGTTGAATAATTAAATTTTAAACGTATTGGTGAAATAGTTATGAAATAATTAGTTCATGGTTTGTCCTATCCTAGTAGGAGTCATTGAGTGGTTCATTTTTTAATGCAGATTAGAGGCCTATTGATCAACGGTTGCTAAATTTTTGTGGTAGGCAATTATTGAAAAATTTGTGGTCTAGTATTAGAAGTAATTTCCTGTGGCCGAGATTGTGGAGAGACTTAGTGTCGTGATCAGCTAAGATGGATTTTTTAAGGGAGAGCCGATATTTAAATTGTTTTGGCCCCTATGTTAAATGGCTCCTGGTGAATTGGGACAATCGACAAATTTTTTTGTCTGGTCAAATCCGAATCTGTGCCTTGGTCTACTGACAGAATTTAGTTTTCCAGAAGGAAGGAATTTTTTTTTATTTTAAGTAATTTTTTTTAGGTCAATAATCTTGAGATAGTTAGGGGAATTGCTTATAAGATGGCGATCCTGAAATCTCGACAGTTGATAATTTTTTTTTGGAAGAATTCTTTCTAGAGTTGAATGTTGGAATTCAATGAATATATGTAGAACATGCGATGTCTGTTGTGGGGGTATTTTTTTTGGTTAATAATAGGAATTTTTTAAAATTTTTAAGAATAAGTGTTGTAATTTTTTTTTAAAAGTAAGCAATTTTTTTGGGAACTTTGCAGTTTAGTCATCTGAGGCCTGTATCTATGTACACTTTTTTGTGAGAGATTGGTATGGAATCTCTGGGCCCAGAGTAATGGAGACGAATGTATGCTTGCGTTTAGCATTAGTGCTGAAAGGGTATGCTGGAACTTTTGGGTCAATTCTGGAGCTAATCTAAACCCGGGGCTTTGGGATTGATCCTTGGGATTCAGTATGGTGAATGTTGGTGAGTCTTATGTACCACTATATGTGTTTTTCTTTTTGATGCGGGGTGTTTAGATTTAGTTTTGTGTTGTCCCATATGTCAGGATTCTTAGATACAAGAGATGTTGGATGACATTAAAGTAGTAGTTAAATTTTTTTGGAAATTTTAATATTTAATCATGCAATCCAGGCCGGCATGGATTGTCATGTATATATTTTTTGAGCAAATTAGATTGTAAATGGAAAAATAGATGTCGCATGAGATGTTCTAAATGAGATGGGTTGTTAGTCAGTTTCGGATGCGGATTGCATTGACCAGGAGAATTTAAGATCTATGGGAAATTGAGATCTATAGGCACAGGAATGGAATTTTTTGGAGGACAATTGAATTTTTAGTGTTAGGTGGAGGCATATAAATATAGGCATATGGATATTGAAAAATAAATTTTTTAGTGTTAAATGAAATGACATATTTATTGATGTTAAATTTTTAGGAAATACTGTGATAAAATTGTTGAAAAATTTTAAAAGAGTTATAAAATGTGATATTAATTTATAATCATGTATTTTATGTTAAGTAATAAGAAACAACTCTGGACTGTGATATTTTAAAGATTTTATTGTTATGTGTATATTTTTTTGTGAATGTATAATGTATTTTTGTTTGGTATTCTGGAGCTCATCTTCATAAGATATTTTTTTCTGAATTTTTGCATATTTGGGGGGCTATATATATTTTTTAGTAGGTAATAGATTGTTTTGTGGTTTTTGAGAGGCTGAAATGTTTTTGAAAATTTTTAGATGTTAGCCATTGGAGAGAGGAAGTGGACCTTGTGTTAAAATATGAAGCGACTTTTAGTTTTAGCCAATTCATTGATGGAGAAGGTAAATCCCTTTAGGATTGTTTAGTGTCCCATCTGTTGGCATCGTCTTTCATAGGGCAAGGATGATAAGAGGGGGGGCGTTTGTCAGGAATTAGAACCCTAGTTCTTATCACCTTGCTAAGTAACATTTGAATCATGTTTAATATACATGCTTGTTTTTCTACTTCCACATACATATTCCTCTGGTGAACATATACTTTATTTATTTAAATTTATTTAACAGGATTTTTATTTTTATTCTTAAAAGAAAAATAAAAACTTACCTTTTCACAATAGATACCTTCTTTTCTGTTTTTACCTTATTAATATATAAAATAGTTCTTTTTATTTTTACTTTCGTTTCACAATAATTAAAATCAATAACCTGCTGTACCATTGACCACATGTCTGGCTTAGCTCATGCTCTTCTGAGTGGTTTCAGCCAATACTACTAGAGGGCATTCGGATGTGACGTAATCGTGATGTACTTCCACGATCCACACCCCCTTATTTCGTTTTGGCTTATTGAGTTCTAGGAGTTGGTGGACGAGAGTACGGACATGCGTACTGCCGAATATTCTAGTATTGGCGGGAGATAAATAGTTCGACTTTCTGTTCTCTTTAGCTCTTGTGGTGGTCATCGTCCCAGCTGATGTTGTAGTGTTGGGTACGGCAGATGTTCTTTCAATGTTAAGATAAGTTTATGTTGAAATGATTAGCGGCTTGTAGTCTTTTTGAGAAACGAAGTTTGTTCTAGTTTGACGTCGTCTTTCATCAGTATAGCTAGTTTATTAATGAAGTGATTCGTGTGAAATGTAGTGAACGTCTCATCGTGGACTTTAAAATGAAAGGATCCTATTGTGGTCTCGATTATGAGATGTAGTTTGAAGAATGATTGACGGACAGAAAATGACGTAATAGGCTTTGTTCTTTTATAATTTTGCCATTTCTTCAAGATATCAAGCCCAGCTAATTGATTAGTCATATTGATGAGCTCTGGAATTTCATTATGTGATTAACTTCATATCTATTTATTTTTTATTGGAAAACAATGTTTGTGTCATGGGGATTTCTCATACTAGATAAGTAATTGTTATTTATATCCTTTTTATTTTTAATATGAAATGCAAATTAATGAATTTTATAAACTCATTTTTTTATGTATGTTAATGTCTTTTAATTATTTAAATAAATGTTGATATTGTTTTTAATCTGTCATCTTTATTTGAGAAACCACATTTATCTCTTCTTTATTTAATTTATTTCATATAATTAGTTTTTTTAAACTTTTGGGGTTTTAAAATCAGTAATGCTTCCATACTGCATTCTATGCCTCTGCTATATTTACTAAGCTTTCTTTAAACCCCGTCATCACTACATCTGTAGTGATGACATCACTAACGTGTCTATGAGCGCTTCGCGGCCATTAAAACTAAAAAAAAAAAAACATCAGTGGATCCACGAAACTTGCTGTGCAGGAATCGCTAAAATGCACGAAACTCGTCAACGCCACAGTCACTAACGTGTGTATGAGCGCTTCGCGCCCATTAAAACTAACAGAAACATCAGTGGATCCACGAAACTCGCTGTGCAGGAATCACTAAAATACACGAAACTCGTCAACCCCGCAGTCACTAACGTGTGTATGCGCGCTTCGCGCCCATTAAAACTAAAAGATGTTGTCTAATTCCTCAGTTTTAGTTCTTGTCACTGTGCAAATGCAATTATCAACACTTCCATAATTTCCTTTTTTAAATCTTATTCCTAAAGTACTAAAGTTCTCTCATAATTTATTAAATAAAAAATAAAGTTTCTTTTGCTGAATTAAAGTTAGATTAAAATAGTTTTTATTAAAAATAGTTTCTTTAATTGAAAATAAATTATACCTTTTTAACTTTAATCTTTATTCTTCTAAATCTCCTAAATAGTTCCCTAGAATATATTACTTTACAGCTGCCGTATATTTCATCCACGCTACTCTGTTTACAAGCCTTTTCGGAATCTAGTTTCACTTCCTTTCATTATCTCATCGTAATTCACACGGCCGTTACGAGATAACGAAGTGTCCGATCCTTAGCATCATCAATCAGAAGTTGCATCATTCTAATACTCTTACGTCATTCTTTTTCTTAATGAGATTCAGAGAGTGAATGGATTTGGAATCGCTGTTTTAGTAGTTAACCGTTACCCGTGTTAATGATAAGCGTATATAAAGATCGCGAATTGATGAGTTAATCAGTTTTGATTATCCCTTTGAGATGTGTCGGTAGGCTTGGCCACCGCTTTTACAACAGTAGTGTGTGACGCTATTGATTATGGCTAGTGGTAGCTAACGAAATAATTTTTTGTCAAAGTTTTTCAAAAAGTTGTTTTGCCTTTGAGTTTTTAAATGAAACATTTATAATGGCTTGCGTTTCGCCTTGAAGTTTACTCTTTTCTCTTACGTGAGTTGGTGTCAAGTCGATTGTGTGGAAAAACGAGTCATCGGTTTCCAGATGTGTTTTTCAGTATCGGCAAGGGTCGTTGACCTTGATGTTGGAGTGTCACGGAGTGCAGTAAATGAATCGACGAATGTTTTCACAATAGAAGTATTTCGTTTAAAGATGTGTTATGCCATGAGCTCCTGGACATTTTGATTTTTCTTTTTTTTATGTCATGAAGTTCCAGATATATAATGAAGACGCAGATAAGTTATATTGTTATTATTATAAAGTTAATAGATAAATCTTTTTAATTTTTAATTTTATCTTTTTATTTTGTTATGTTTTAAGACTTCAATAAATATTTTGTTAGATTTTAAATTTGTTTGTTATCTTTTATATCACCACACATTAATTTAATTTTTCTTTTGCAGTTTAACTTATATTAAAATTTAAACTTCTTTTTCGTGTCATTGTGGTTCGGGAACCAGCATGAGCGTTTCTGCTGTAAAAGCTGCTCTGCAAATCTTTAAATATTTTGTATATTACGTTAAGTAATATACAAGAAAGGTTATGGGCTCGTTTCCCTAACTGCTATAGATAGTTTAAATTTAAAAAGTAGTTTGAAGTTAAATTGTTTAAAAGTGTAATTATAAAGTATAGTGTTTTCAAAAGTTTAAGTGATTAAATTAAAAGTTGTTTAATAAGTTTTTTGCTGCTTTCTAGTAATTTAAAAGTAATGTTTTTGAAATTTTTCTTTACCGCCTTTTACCTTAATCGGTTCGGCGTTGATGTGGTGATATTGCGTAATACCCTCATCGTATATCGGCGATATGCTGAGACAGGAGGGCTGGATATTTACGAACTTTTTTTTAATTTTTAAATGATTAAAAGTTTTTGATAATAGTTTTTGAAATTTTTAATGCTAGTTTAAGAGTTTAAAAATATTTTTAAGATTCTCTTAATTTTTTTGGAATTAAATAAAATTAGAATAGTAAGTTAGTTTTTTGTGCTGGACTTCATGACATTGAATTTTGAAACGATGGAGTGAAGGAAGAATACGTCAAGTATATTTTTGAATCATGTTGAAGAATTTTTGAAACTTCATGAAAAGTGGTTTTTTTGCAAGCTTCCTGATAAATGATGCGTAGTGTGACAAGTTCAAGTGTTAAACAAGGTCATTCTTTTCCAAGTGAACGTCGATGTCTGCACCTGTTTTTATGCTCCTTTGGGTTTAGTTGCGTCAGTGGGGCGCGCTGGAGCCCCCACTTGAGGAGGTGCATTTAAAGATCTTGCAGTGTGAGAACTTTTTACGGTCTAATGAACATTTTTGAACTTTGTTCCTGGACATTTTGACCTTTGTTCCTGAACTTTTGAGCTGCCACTTTGAGATGTTGGATCGTCGTATTTCTACAGTCCGGTGTTCCTGCTGTTTAGTGCTGATGTCATGATTGCTGTGATAGTGTTAAAGTGTACCTCTTCATTAGTCTTTACACCTGTTATATTTTTATTGTTAAAGTTTTTATAAATATTGATATTTTTATACCTATTATTGTTGTTTTTATAATTGGAAAAATGGAAAGTTTTGCATCCAGAGATTTCTAATGTTAAAGTTTAAAAATTGGTATTAAAAAGAGGGGAGTTTTAAAATCCTTGCTTGTCTTTATGGTGTAAATTAACTAGTGTTAAAGTTTAGGATTTTGTGCTTAATTACTTAGGGATTTTTGAAATCCTATTTTAGTTTTAAATTAAGCATTTTCCCCTGCATAAAGTTTATATTTAAATGAACTTAAAGAGCAGTTCAGATTTTTTTTTCTCTCTTAGGCATGTTTTTAATGTTTAAGCTAAGATGGTTTAATGTCAGGTTTAAGATGAGTTTAATTATTTAAGTAACCTGTAAAGCCTATTTAGTAGCTTTTGAGAAATTTTTAAGATAAGTTTAACTTTTTGTGAAATAGCTTTTGACTTTCTTTTTATGGGAAATTAATTTAAAAGTTTGAATATTTATTGTGGCCCTTACTTTAATAGTTGTTTATTAATCTTGAAGTTTAAAGTAAATTTAAAGTTGTTTAACTATATTTTAGATTCTGTTTATAAATGGTTTAACTTGTTAGAAGTTTGTTTTTCACCTATTTAACAATTACCTGCAAGTTAATCATGAAAGGATATTTATAATTTACAGAATACAGAGTAATAGATTTAATGCAGTAATATTTGAATACCCTATTTAATTTGAACTTTGCATCTTGGGAGGGTTTTCTTTTCTTGTGTAAGATTAAAGTGTTAAGATACCCGACCTGAATAATGCATGATGTTCTGTGTTATAATTGGGTTTTTCATTTAGTAATTGTTTTTAGTTTTAAGTAAATAGATAAGTTTAAAATGAGTTTAATAAAAAGCAAAGTTAAGAGTTAAGCAAATACATGTTAAATTTAAAATAAGTTTATTAAAAGTTCTTTTTAACTGTTATTGTGGGGGACCATATTGAAGAATTTTTTTTTTTTTTTTTTTAAAGATATGTAAAGTTTAAAATAACTTGATGAAATAATTTGAATCTTTATCCTATTGGGAAAAACTTGATCTTTGATGTAGTGAATCTTGCTGTTTTACAAGTTTAATGAAACTAAAAAATTTTTTTAGTGTAAGAAATAGCCATAATTATTTTAGGCTATGTAGTTGTTTGAACAACTGGTTTGAGTTCTTGACTTGAAAGGTGTGGTGATTCACTGCAGCATGTATCATGTTTTGTTTTTCATTATATTTAAATGATATGTAATTTTTGAAATCTTTCAATTTTTGTTTTAATTAAACATAGTAATGATATTTTAACTATAACAGCTAAATTTTTCGATGGATGTTACTGTATCTTGGATAATTGTCTCATAAATATGCTTCAGCCATTTTTTTTAAATGATTTACAGTAGAATGATATATTTATTTCTTATGGACAATTTTTAAATGTTAAACTTAAGAAAAATTAAAATTTATTTGAATTTTTCTTGTTTTGATATTGTATTATAATTTAAAGAAATGTTTTATTTGCAGTATAGAACCTATGTTTTCTTTGCCCAATAGTTTAAGTAAAACCTCTAGCTTGAATGAAGGGAGGATCCAATGGATTTTCACTTTGCATTTTAGAATTTTCTTTAGGCAACCTGGATCCTAGAGCAAGATAGCGTATAAGCAAGCCGCTGATGCTTATGGATATGGTTGGTTTTAAATTGCTGAGGTTTTACAGTAACGGGCATTGGATAATGATTGGTATTTTATTTTTTTTATATATGCATTTTTGATAGTCTACTTTTGTGTTAAGCTGTTTTAGAAATTTTAAGTTGGAGAAATTGTCAGAAAGTTCTCATTGGTTTTTATTTTGTAATGGCTGGCTATGTTTAAGGAGAGGATATGGAGAAGTTTTGAATTGCTGCTTGGAAAAAAAGAAATAGAACTCTGGATGTAATTCTGAGTTTTTTTTTTTTTTTTGAAAAGGGGAAATATTTTTAAATAAAGGTTTTGAGTAAACTTGTTTTGAATTCTAGGTAATATTTTTGGAGAGATTAGCTATTTTTAGAGGCAAATTGCTTATGCTGAATGATCGATGGGAATTATGAAAGCTGAATTGAAATTTTGCCAATGGTTAGATCCCATAAAGGATCAGTAATTGAAATTTTGATTAGGGTCCTTGCCTGAATAGTTACATAATGAATTAACTTGTTAGAAAGTGGTTACGCAATGGATAACTTTCTAGATTGGCTGAGGGACAGTAGCGTTTGAGCAATTTGCAGACTGTTTTTGGTATATTGGCATGCTTGACAGGAAAAGTGTAAAATAGATCCCGGGTTACTTTTTCCTGAAACTGAGATGTCATATAAAGTGTTGTCTGATGGTTAATTTATTTTAAGGCTGTCTTTTCCAAATTTGAAGTTTTAGATTCCTAGAGTTCATGATGATCATTTTTAAGAAAGTTTGAATAATTCTGACGGGCAGATTATTTTATGGCAATACGAATTTAATGAATAATGTGAAAATATAGTTTTTAGTAGGGTATTTGATAGAGGTCAAGTTGTGAAGGAAAAGGAGGATTGGACTCTTGAAGAAATTTGAGTGGTGTTTCCAGTACTTGGCAAGATACCCTATATATATATATATTAGATGCATTTGTTTTGGCTCTGTTTTCTCTAAGCATTTGGTGAAGTTAAATGAAGCAAGGTCTGTCTTTATGAGAATGTTGAACTAAAGCTAATGCTCGGTAACCCTGTCAGTCTATGAGATTGTACTTTAGAGAGGTGGTTCTTCATCCGTGTCTGTGTCTTTGCCTATGTCCTGTTTTGTCTTGAGAGAATGAGTGTGAAGCCTTTGGATCCAGAGCATTTGTGTGTACGTAGTATGAATGGGAGCGAATGGGTATCCTAGCGCTGGGATGTATGAATGTGATGTTTCCCCAGTATCAGTGTCTGGTCCGGATTTCGAGGTATAGGCACAGCTAAAATTTTTTTGATAAGTAGGCAGGATGTTAGTAATGTGAATTTAAAATATATATGTATTTACTTAGGGGAGCATTAGGTAATTGAATATTTGACCGGATTTGATTGCTTGACTGTGTCATCTGGATTGGCTTAGGAGAAGAGCAAACTGTATGTTAGATGTTAAGAAAGAAGTCTCAGTATTAGTTTTGCCTGGTCGGAATGTTTAAATATTTTTTTTTTTTGATATGTCAGTTATGTCTTGGTTTTTGAAATGTTAAATGAATTAAGAAAATTTTTTTTGAAGGGTACATAATCATTTTTTGTAGTATATAATGTTATTATGAAATGTGTTAATCTTTGCATTAATGTTTTGTGTAAGAAATGAAATCTATGCATGATGGACACTAAAAGGGCTGGAAGATGTTATGTCAACAAGGACTGTTGTATTTTAATATATTTTATATTTATATATAAATGTGTTTATGTAAAAATGTTTTGGAGCTCATGGTTTTAAACTTTCTTTTTAAATTTTTAGCTTTTCTCAGTTTGCCATCTTCTGGTTAATTTTTAAGTATAGAGCTGGCTGCTTTTTAATAGTGCTTTGGGGATGTTTTTCGTCGGTGTTGTAAGAATTGGTGTTAGCCTTGAGGATGCCATTGGTGTTAGATTTCGATCCTATTTTCGGATTAATTTTTTTAGTGGTGTTCTTTTGGGCATCTGCCCTGTTATTGCACAGGTGACAAGAGGGGGGGCTTTGTTGTCTAATTCCTCAGTTTTAGTTCTTGTCACTGTGCAAATGCAACTATCAACACTTCCATAATTTCCTTTTTTAAATCTTATTCCTAAAGTACTAAAGTTCTCTCATAATTTATTAAATAAAAAATAAAGTTTCTTTTGCTGAATTAAAGTTAGATTAAAATAGTTTTTATTAAAAATAGTTTCTTTAATTGAAAATAAATTATACCTTTTTAACTTTAATCTTTATTCTTCTAAATCTCCTAAATAGTTCCCTAGAATATATTACTTTACAGCTGCCATATATTTCATCCACGCTACTCTGTTTACAAGCCTTTTCGGAATCTAGTTTCACTTCCTTTCATTATCTCATCGTAATTCACACGGCCGTTACGAGATAACGAAGTGTCCGATCTTTAGCGTCATCGATCAGAAGTTGCATCATTCTAATACTCTTACATCATTCTTTCTCTTAATGAGATTCAGAGAGTGAATGGATTTGGAATCGCTGTTTTAGTAGTTAACTGTTACCCGTGTTAATGATAAGCGTATATAAAGATCGCGAATTGATGAGTTAATCAGTTTCGATTATCCCTTTGAGATGTGTCGGTAGGCTTGGCCACCGTTTTTACAACAGTAGTGTGTGACGCTATTGATTACGACGTTATGGCTAGTGGTAGCTAACGAAATAATTTTTTGTCAAAGTTTTTCAAAAAGTTGTTTTGCCTTCGAGTTTTTAAATGAAACATTTATAATGGCTTGCGTTTCATCTTGAAGTTTACTCTTTTCTCTTACGTGAGTTTGTGTCAAGTCGATTGTGTGGAAAAACGAGTCATCGGTTTCCAGATGTGTTTTTCAGTATCGGCAAGGGTCGTTGACCTTGATGTTGGAGTGTCACGGAGTGCAGTAAATGAATCGACGAATGTTTTCACAATAGAAGTATTTCGTTTAAAGATGTGTTATGCCATGAGCTCCTGGACATTTTGATTTTTCTTTTTTTTATGTCATGAAGTTCCAGATATATAATGAAGACGCAGATAAGTTATATTGTTATTATTATAAAGTTAATAGATAAATCTTTTTAATTTTTAATTTTATCTTTTTATTTTGTTATGTTTTAAGACTTCAATAAATATTTTGTTAGATTTTAAATTTGTTTGTTATCTTTTATATCACCACACATTAATTTTTCTTTTGCAGTTTAACTTATATTAAAATTTAAACTTCTTTTTCTTGTCATTGTGGTTCGGGAACCAGCATGAGCATTTCTGCTGTAAAAGCTGCTCTGCAAATCTTTAAATATTTTGTATATTACGTTAAGTAATATACAAGAAAAGAAACATCAGTGGATCCACGAAACTCGCTGTCCAGGAATCACTAAAACACACAAAACTCGTCAACGCCGCAGTCACTAACGTGTGTATGCGCACTTCGCACCCATTAAAACAAAAACGAAAAAAAATCGCTGGATTGACGAAACTCGCTGTGTTAGAATCCCTAAAATGCACAAAACTCGTCAAACCTGCATTAACTAATGACACTAAAACCGTAAAATCCTCTGGAAGCTCAAAAGTCGCATTGAAGAAATTTCTAAAATGAGCAAAATTGTGGTTATTAATGCAGATATCCAACTATTAAAATCTTTCTAAATTTGTACGAAAATACGAGATAAAATTTTGAAATATTTTTTATGTATTTATGGTATATAAATATTGCGCGAATTTTTAAGTAAAAAAGAAAGTTTTTCTGATATAGGAATTCGCTTTCAGTAACATTAACACGTCATCTCAATTTTTTAAATGAAATCGACAAATCATAACTTAAATCATATTTATTTCGAGAAAAGTGTATCTTCAATCAGCGTATATTCGTCCGCCGTATCGCATATTCGTTTCCAAATGTATATTAATTATTAAAATAAGCAATATCCACGGAGTTCCGTGACAAATCATAAATCATTGAATATTGATTTCGAGAAAAGCATATCCTCAATATATTCGTCTGCCGTACCGCATATTTTTTTTCCAAAATTATGGTATTATTTATTAAAATAAGCAATATCTTAATAAGCAATATCTAATAAAATAACACGAAAAAAGGCCGGGAAAATATAGTCATACATATATAATGCAATCTCTTCTTTTAATTTAAACAATAACAGACTGATGTAACAATGGCATTTCATAAAAGCCAATGAAATGAAAAATAAGAAACCATGCAATCCGGTTAAACCGATCAGAATTCATGATCTAACAACTGTGGGCATGGAAAGAATTCAGAAAACGATCCGGTAACAAGAAAAAGCCATTTATCGCCTCGCCAAATTCAACGACGCCAAGTGTCTCGGGTGTATTAGGATCATGCCGAATCCTTTTCTTGTGACAACAATGCATTCTGCACAAGCAGAGGTAACTCTTTCGTCAGCTTCAGTGTAGAGTTTACAACAGGCCCGTAGCTAGGCCATATTTCCGGGTAGGGCAAAAGTTTTTCCAGGTATGGCAGATTATTTCATCATTTTTTTTTAGTATTTTATACATAGTTCATCAAGCCAGTGGTGGATCCAAGGGGAAGTTCACAGTGTCATGACCGCCCCCCCCCCCCCTGGACGAAGAAAAATTTCTAAAGCCTTTTTAAAAAATTGAATATACATTAAATTCTTTCAAATTTACCCGTTGCTCAACATTGTGAATCATTCCAAACTTTTCAAGCTCTACTTAAATACAAAGGAGGTAATTTTTGACGCATCTAGGAAGTCATTTTCAATCTCAGATGCAAGACATTTGAAAGTGCACTTATTCAGAACAAATGTGATAAATTAGTTTTTCCTTTCTTGATAAACGAAAAGAACCTTTCGGGAAACCTCTGTAAAATGTGGGTGGGTCAAACTAAATTTCAGGCCGACAGCCAATTACTCCTTCGTTAATAGCATTGGCAAGTCCGTAATTAGCTTAAAATGCTAAATTTCTGATTGATTCTTTGCTTTTATAAGAAAATAGGAAATTCTTTAATTTCTTAGTATATAATAAACTGTATAAATTTTATGTTTTTACGAATAAAAATGGAATTTTTGTATTTACGAATGAAAATGAATTTCCAAAAATATCAGAAAAGTAGCTATTTTGGATATGGAAACAGCTTTCAACAAAAAAATTTCTTAAGTGATGTGACCTCCTACCTCGCAAAAAAGAAGCCATGACTTCCCTCTAAATGGAGGGTTGGATATAAATTTAAGTCCTTGTAAATAAACTAATCATGCTAGAAACTTCATTTGCAATAGGGCTCGTGCTAGAGTAAACGTCAATAACTCTCAAAAATTTCAGAGCAATCCGGGTATATTTACAAGAGTTACAGCGTGGTCAGACGGCCAGGCAAACCGAAATCATAAACACTTTTTAACTTTGTTGGAAAATGTTAAAAATAACTTTATGAATGTGTCAGTAAGTAATAAATTTTGATTTGTAAAATTGTAAGTAACCTAACATATTGTGTTATTTAAATTTGAAATAATGATTGGTTCATCTCAAAAGCATCAACATTTTAAAATTTTAGTGGAATAGGAGAGAATCGAAGAGATGAAAGCAGTGGCGCAGCCAAGGAGGTGGTTTTGGGGTTAAAACCTCTCCCAGAGCTAAGAAAGATTGCTATAATTGCTGCGTATATGAATCAAAACAAAATTTAATGTTTAAATTATGTATGGTTAAATTATGGCGTATTTTGGATTCCGCCACTTTATTAAATAAGATTCCATTTAATAAAATGATTAGATTAAATAGCAAAAATTTTACTTAAAACAGAAAGTGCATATTACGTGGGTTAGTTAAGTAAAAATTGATTATTTGAACTAAATCACTTTTCTGAGACGTATTATGCTAAAAGAATTTTGCCACACAAATGCTCTTTCAGCTTAAGTATTATACAGTGAATTTTCTAATTAGTACTGATTTTATTAACCGGTGATTCAAATAACCGGCAAACATCTTTATCAGAAACTCAAATCCTCCCTTAGAACCTAATTCTGGCTGCACCACTGGATGAAGAGAGACATTTACTTTTATGTATTTTGTATTTTCACAAGGGACAGGGGAATATTCCTTGTAAAAAATCGTATAGCAATTTCTAGAAGTTTTTAGCTCGTAAGCTATCAAAACCTGAGAGCTTTTGTGCCCGCCCGTTCTGTATGTATGTACGTGCGTAACTCATAAAAATATCCAAATTATTCGAAATTTTGGATATAGATTTATTCTGATAAGGCGCTTCCCTGATTAGTTTTGGGAGTTCATTAAATAAGTAAAAAAAGAGAAACGGGGGCTAATGTCCCTCCTTTTAATTTATAAACATGGGTTTTTCATGAAGAATTGACAGTTTCTGTTCTAAATTTAAATATTGGATCATTCTGATTAGGTGCTTCCGTGACTAGTATTGGATGTTCATTGTATAACTATAAAGAGGGGGAAACGGAGCTAATCCCCCACTCTGAATTTCGATAAATAGGTTTTTCATGCAGAATTATCAGATTTCATTCAAATTTTAGGCATAGGATCATTATGATGAGGGCACCTCCATGATTAGTTTTGCAAATTCATTGGATAAATCTAAGAGGGGGAAAATGAGAGGTAGCCCCCCTTAATCTAGATTAATGGGTTTTTCATGCAGAATTTACCGATTTAATTCAAATTTTGGATATAGATTCATTTTGATAAGGCACTTTCCTGATTTGTTTTGAGAATTCATTGGATAAGTATAAATGGGGGATTGGTGGGACTACCTTCTTAATTTAAGTAAGTGGTATTTCATGCAGAATTAACCGATTTATTTCAAATTTTAGATATAGATTCACTTTGATAAGGCACTTTCCTGATTTGTTTTGAGAATTCATTGGATAAGTATAAATGGGGGATTGGTGGGACTACCCTTCTTAATTTAAGTAAGTGGTATTTCATGCAGAATTAACCGATTTATTTCAAATTTTGGATATAGATTCATTTTGATAAGGCACTTTCCTGATTTGTTTTGAGAATTCATTGGATAAATATAAATGGGGGATTGGTGGGACTACCCTTCTTAATTTAAGTAAGTGGTATTTCATGCAGAATTAACCGATTTGCTCCAATTACCTAATTAGCTGTGGGGTTCTTTTGTTAAGTATAAAGGGGGTACGGGCGATTACCCCCCCCCCCCCTTAAATTTGATAAATGTTTTTTTATGTAAAATTGTCTGATTTTCTTTAAATTTGGGATGTAGGTTCTTTCTGCTGAGGAAAATCTCTGAATAGCCTTGGAAGTTTAATGGTTAAGTATAAAGGAGAGAGATGACTCCTCTTACATTATATAAATGGGTTTTCATGAAGAATTATCGGATTTACTTCGAATTTTGGATATAGGTTTCTTATGTGATAAGCATATCGCTGATCAGTTTAGGGGGGGGGGGGGTTCAGTGATTAAGTATAAAACGAGGAATTGAGAGGAGCTATCACCCCCCCCCTTAATTTGTTTTCCAAACGGCATTAGCCCTTGAAAATATAAAGCTCTAATATACAATTAGTATGCATAGTCTGAGTTCAATGCCATCAATTTAACTGGGCATATTATTTTTTAATTTTTTTCCTGTACTCCCAAATCCTTAAAGTCATTGTTCATGAAGGATTTAATCTGTTATGGTGTTCATTAGCTGAAAAAAACTTTTTTAAATGTAGGAAAAAGTATGAGATTTTTTAGCCTACTTGTGTCATATTGTATGAATATCTGCACACGAATCCCTCTAAAGAAGATTAAAAAGTAACATTTATGAAAGAGAAAACATTTTATCATAAAATTGAAGTTAATTAATCGAAATTAATGTTAAATCATAAAATTGCATTTTTTCTTTTCTTCTTTACTTTACCATTGACTGATAGCATTCCATTCCTTGAAAATTTGAAATGAAAAAATTAGAAGATTAAAATAAAAATAGATACTTTAAAATAAAAAGAAATATTTATATTATATCATATAAAAGTCATTTAAACTGAAATACATGCAAAAGCATAACATAGTAATAATTTCCTTTACTAACTGCTATTTATAAAATCCCGGAAAACAATGAAAAATATAAGACACACATGTATATTAAAACGGTAATTCTGTAAATTTCTTATTTGTAATTTAAATTTATGTTATTTAATAAATACGAAATTTAATATTATATTGATTAATCATAATTTTTCATGGTAAATTACGTTTCTTTATGCTGAAAAACTCCTATAACTTTTTGTGTGTGTCCATTGGTTTCGCATATTTTTATTATTCATTCATATGTCATCAATGGTGAGAAGAATGAAAGGCATCAAAAAGCATATTGGGTTTTTAAAAGAACCCTCTTCCCAAGGCGAACAAGTAAACATATCTAAAGAGAGAGAAAAATCCTAATGCCTGACATTTGCTGTTTATTGTAATCTGATCAAGTTTACATGAAACAGACAACTAACTGAAATCAGGGCTTGAAATTCAATTTTTCGGAGGAGGGGAGTCTCCCTACCAACATTTATAAATGGAGGGGATTTTCGCTGTTTGGGAGGGAGAAAAAATGTTTAAAACCTGCCATTATTTTATGTGCTATTTAAAGAATACCATAATACAGACACAAAAAAATATCACTGAAGCAATTTTTGTCAACAATTCAGAATAATTATGCGAAATGTGTAAAAAAACTTTTATATTTTCAAGTTTTTTCTGGCGGTAAATTTCCTTCCGGTGCTAATTATTTTTGTCACAGGTCTAATTATTGTTTTAATAATAATTAATAAAACTTCTAATTAAGTTAATAAATTTATATTTATAATTTATAATTGTTATAACCAATATTATTTTTCTGTATCTTAAATGTGCAAGATACAAATTTAATCATAAAATAATTATTTGAGTGTAGAAAATAAGAAGTATCACTATTGTTTGCATTTCTTTAAAAAAGGGGCAAGTCAAATTCATGGAAAGAGACTTTCTTAAAAAATGAATACTTTGTTGAGTAAAGGGATACTTTTTGTTTAATGAATGGCTGCTTTCAGGAATTGCACTCACTCAGAAAGATTTGGAGCTGTCAGAAACTGATTTAGAGCAGTAAAGAAAAAAAAATATATTGAAGCAGGAAAATTAGTTTGTTGAACAGAAAAATGAACTCCCCGTAATATTTTTTTTTTGGGGGGAGGGGGGGGGAGGAAAGGGAGAGATTCCCTTTGACGAAAGTTGCATTTTTTCGCTATCTTTTGATGAAATCTGTCTTTTTTTTACGACCTTTTCACGAAATTTGTCGTTTTTCGCGATTTTTGGACGAAATTTGACTTTTTTTCGTGAATTTTCTGAGGAAATTAGCCGTTTTTTCGCGATATTTTAATGAAATCTGATGTTTTATCACGATTTTTTTTACGAAAATTGCCGTTTTTCGTGATATTTTGGAGAAATTAGTCATTTATAGTGAATCTTTTGTCGGATTTGTCCTTTTTCGCGTTTTTTGGACGAAATTTGACATTTTTTCGTGAATTTTCTGAAGAAACTTGCCTTTTTTTCGCGATCTTTTGATGAAATCTGATGTTTTATCGCGATTTTTTTTACGAAAATTGCCGTTTGTTGCGATTTTTGGACGAAATTTGGTGTTTTTTCGCGACCTTTTTGACAAAAACTAGTTTTACAGAATTCTGTCACGAAATTAGGCATTCTTTCGAGAATCTTTTGACGAAATTTGCAGGAAATTAGTATTCTTTTCGTGATCTTTTAACAATATTTGCCGTTTTTTAGCAAACTTTTACGAAATCAGGCGTCTTGTGAAACGTGTAATAACTGTTTCTTTTGTGTCATAACTCCGATCTTTTGCGTAATTTACACGCAATAGCGCATCCGTGGCATCACTGTTTCATAATTTTTGGAATTGAATGCGTTATTTTTTTTGTGGGGAGGGGGGAAATTCCGAACAGAATCACTTCTATTTCGCCGCGGAAAATAGAACAAAACTCGTCAATCGATTGCAGAAAAAAAAAATTCAGTTGCGGAAAAAATCGTGATTTTCAATGATTTTTCGCTGTAAAAAAACTCGCAAAATGTGTCAATTACTCGCACGAAAATATCATAAAATTCGCAAAACAGTCGTAGGAGTTGATCATAGTTTCAAAATGCAAAATTGTTTCGGCGGGAGCCTCCCGTCCACGTTATTCTTTTGGGCAGGATTTCAAAATTTTGGGCGCGAATCCCGCTATCCCGCCCTGAAATTCAAGCCCTGGAAATGTATAACAAATACAAGTTAAGGAAACAGTATTGTAAACTTGTTCACTGTAATTTCAGAATTCTTTGGTTTTAGCCAGTCTTCTAACGATAAATTTCATATGGTGAGAATTGTACAAAGAAAGCAAATTTTAGGAATATAAGCTAATCCAGACTTGTTTCACTTGAAGTGGTGTGGGACAGTAGGGCAATTTCTACAAAAGGAAAAAGGCGAAGAATTCAGAACGCCTCAAACTCTGACACAGGCTTGTTAGAGAGAGACAGTGAGAGAAGTTTTAGATAATTATTTTGCTATTCCCAATCTAGAAACTAAATTTAGGGATAGAAGGGGAAATCTGGCATAAAGGGAGAAAGACTGGAATTCTATTGTTGTATTACATAAGAAATACTGCGTGATAAAATGATCGTAGGTTGGCTAAAAAGTAAAAAAAATATATATTTAATTTTTTGTCCTTTGTTTTTTTAGAAATTTAATGTGGAGTTTTGCGCTAGGTCGGGCAAAACATTTTCCAGGTCGGGCTTTGCCCGACCTGGCCCCCCCTCTGGCTACGGCCCTGGTTTACAAACAGGATCAATGGCAAAAACAGATCTTAACAAAGGATTTTCAATAGACATTCTCACAAAAGAGTTTGTGAACAAGCAATATATGCCTCTAAAAACAACTTTTTTGAAAGATGCAACTTATTATGAAGATTTATTTATAAGCACAAGCAAAAACTTTATCTCCTACGAAAATTGATGTCATGAGAAGATGGTTGTTTTAATCTTTAACATCCAAGTCTTTTACTTTATTTGAAGACTTGCCAAACCACCTCAAAACTTCAGGTTTCATGAAACAAGCTAAAAAATCTTGTATCTTGCAAGTCTTCAAAATTACTGCCAACGCCCACAGCCAAAAACAAGGGGGCAGGGGTCTTTTCCTCCAGAACAAGGAGCTAATTTACCGATTCATGAATACAAAATCAGTGCCGGCTTGGTCTATAGGCACAGGTAGATTTCAAAGTTAACCACTAATTTCACCAACAAAAACTGAATATAGAATAGAAATAAAAACAGTTTAACAATGTTATTCGGACACTTTTGACAAGTTTTTAATTTCATTTTTCAGTAAAAGTTGACTTTATTAGAATTATGTTAATACTTTTTTTTTTTTTAATTTTGCATTTAAAAACATAAAATAAATATTGCTCGACAGTGCATACTTCAGATGATAAGAAATATAGTCTTATTTTTTTAATAAAACAGGCCATTCCTATTCCAAAAAGAATAAATTGTAGCAGATGTCAAATGAAGCAACTAAGAATGTTAATCAAATGGCCTAAAAATTATTACATTTAACATATTTAAATACTAAAAAAGCTCAGATAAATCTCATTCGAAAGAAAATAAATGTCGCTAAATACTCACGATCAGTTTATAAAAAAAAATAAGAATAAAATAATTCACAAGACACACCAAAATCAAAATGAGTGCTGGTATAAGTTGAAGTGTCTGCAGTTGATTAGTAAGTTGGTTGGTAGACAACTGCCCAATCGAAACAAATCAGATCTTCAGTCCAATTCGCGCGTCGTTTTAGTTCGAAAAGTTGGCAGAAAACGCTCCTCTGTGACATCACTCTGATGTCATCGAGCGCTGTGGAATCACTGGTCAGAGGTTTGCACGGCCCCCCGCCCCCCCCCCCCAAAAAAAAAATTGTCCTGGCCCGGCCCGGCCCATTATTAAAGTTAAAATTTCGGCCAGGCCCATAGAGAAAATTTAGTTGTCCTCGCCGGCCACGATACTAAGGGAGCGTTCAGCATCTCCACCCTTTTCACCCTATGGGCTGCCCTGTCACGTGATTACCCCAGCGGGCAAAACATAGGGAAACCTATGTTACTGCTGGACCAGCGTTTAAAGAACTGGATTGGCATACTGCCAAAATAATGGAATGTTCCGAAGGTAGGGAAGCATTAGGAAGGGACGAAATTCAGGTTTCTCCCAACCCGTCTGACCTGACCACAGCCATTGAATATATCAGCCTTTTCACTTCCATGAACATAGATAGAGGGAAGGACTTCTCACGAAATAGCCTTTGGAAGAAGAAAACCGTTCCGCGGAAAAAGTTTCAAATAGGTGGCGCTTTGTTCCATGGTGTATACCACAGATTAAATATATAAGTATATTATTAAATATATAGTAATCTATTCCTCTATGGTGTATACCAGTTCGTCAGTTGTTTTGTTTACATTTATCTTTCCGGAGAAAAATGTCAAAATAGCTAATAACAATAATAATTTTGTCAACATAAAACTTCTTGTTGATATGAAATATATTTTTTTTGTTAATTCTAATACTTATGAATATGAAAATGTATATATTTTAAAAATATATGTATTGATTTTGTATTTAAATGCAGATATATTTTCCTATGACGTTTGAAGAATTTAGGCCTAACACGCTGAATTTAAACCGATGCATGCTTAGTTTCACAAATAATTGCTTAGCGATAAAAAAAATTTATGATGTATTATGAATTGCTTTATTTTAATAAATATTATAATTATCCATTATCAATTTGGCAGGTAAGATAGATGACTTTACTTTTCGTTACACCATACTAAATCATATTAAATTTTCAGCGCATTAATTTTACTCTGTTTACTTTCTTTATAGAAGTTGGTGTTAAAATCTCCAAATAACCAACAATAAAAATAAAAGACCCGTATAGTAACTGTAAGTGTACCAAAATTTTTAAAGCTTATTAAAGGAATAAATTAACTATGCTGTATCGTATCCTTTTTTAGGAGTACTATGGAATAAATTTATTTCAGTAGTTTAGCATTTAAAAAATATTTTTCATAACATAGATAAATATTTGAATGGTACAGTAGCATTTTTTTTTTTTTTTGGAGGGGGGGGTAAAACATTCAAATAAGCTTACTTCTATTTCTTGGCTAATCAGTAATCAAAATATAGATTTTTATTTTCATATGTATTTTAATTATAATGCCCACCACCCTTTCTTAATGATGTAGAACGTATGCTTTCTCATTTGTTATATTGTGTAATTTTTGTTCTTGTATATCAATAAAGATTGCTTTATAAAGGTTCTGAGACAAGAACCATAGAATTGACTTAGGCCACATGGACACACACTTAACCATAGTCTTTTCTTAATAAAGGAAATATAATGTCACCACCAAAATATATATTATATATATTTTTTTTTCGCCGCTCTATGTTTTTATTCACTAATATTTAAACAACAGCTATACCTAACCCCACAAAGTCTTCACATTCTTTTAGCAATTTTTTTTTTTTTAACTAATACAGTTATAATTCATATATCTATTGTATGGAATCCTTTAAGCGCAAGTAATATACTCTAACTTAATCATTTATTCTCTAAGAATATTAATTATAAACTTTTGATGAACAGACTATTTATTTTTTTAATGTAAATTTTTGAAGGTTTTTCTCAATTCTTCTTTCAATATATCATCATTTCTAGAGATGTAACGAATATTTGGTATTTAGCTTAAAAGCCGAATACTAAATCAAAATCATTTATATTTTACAAAAATAACAACTGTTGCATTTTAAATAACATACCTATACATTTATATTTGTGTGTTACACATTAAAGAAATTCAAATGTTTATAAAATTTATAATTTTATTTGAAATATAATCTTTTGAATTTTCTTAATGGGAAATACATAAACAATAAACTTGTTTAAAACTTTTAAGTAAATTTATTAACTTGAATTTTATTGAAAATAGTGTGTTTTCACTGTTGTCAAGAAATTTGGAATAGTGTGAAAGATTATATTCAGTGAATAGATGCAGGGCTCCCAAATGGTCCCCTTTTTCCCACAAAAGTCCCCTTTTTAGAAAAAGGTCCACTTTAGTCCTCTTTTTTGTATTTTGGTCCCCCAAGTCCCCTTTTCTGTGTCTGAAAAAAAAAATCGCCGCAAAAAAAAAAAAAAAAAAAAAAAAAAACTGAAAATCACTAAAAGCTTAAAAATCCAAGAAGACAAAATTTATTAAAGTAGGCGTAAAAACATTATAATGGGTATAAAAAAAGCATGGTAACTGAAGTTCTTTCATGAATCTAAATGTTAAAAAATCACCACAGAATACTGGTAAATTTTAAGAATCTCATTAAAATTCTTAAAAATAAAAAAATTGCAGAACACAAATACTATATTAAGTTACTATATTAAGCTACCGCTTGACCGGTCTTCAATATCGGGCCTTGGCATGCTTTCCCCCCCCCCCCTCCCAAAAAAAAAAAAAAAGCAGTGGCTTTTGTACAAAAATACTTCACTTTTGAAATGGCCAGCTCAAGGACCCAATCTGAATACAATAGAAAATCTTTGGGATGAACTTTAGAAACATGTTTGAAATTATTATTAAAACTCCAATTCAGCATGGACGGAATTTTCCCAAAAATTTCAAGATGATTGGAAAAACATACCACAGACGATTTTCAACTGTCTATTGAATCGATGCCAAGTTGCTGCATCTTGATTCATTTTGCTAAATATATGACAACAACATACTAATTATAAATCTTGTTGATCACAGTGATATTCTGTTATAACACAATTTTTTTTCCAAACTATCCAAGATGGCCGATAACCTTTGAAAGCATGTGTTTTTTGCAATTAATTTTGTCAGTTGTATTTATTGATATTCATTTATTATTCAATAAATAAATTCCTAACTATTATTTCAATAAAATGTATGAGTATCACTTTGAGATTCTTCTTTATATGGATATACTTTCAAAATAACGAAAAATTTTGTGCCTGCCAAAAACGTTTGACCGCCACTATAAATTGTTGTTGATTAGTTTTTGGTATAAATCGCTCTACATGAGGTGCTTCTATGCAGCTTTTTTCATGATTTCTGCAATCGCTCAATCACCAAAACCAGTGCACAGAATTTTACCGAACTTCAGATTCAGTTAGTCCTTAACATGAATTGACATTTTTTATATTTTGGTATAAATTGCTCAACAAGTGGCACTGTTAATCTGCATTTATTGGGATTTCCACAATAGTTCTATATCCAGAATTAATGCACCGAATTCCATCAAACTTTAGATTCAGTTAATTCTTAAGATGAATTCATCTTTTTTACATTTTGATGTAAATTCATTTACAAGTAGCGCTGCAATGATGCAATTTTTTTTTTTTTTTTTTTAGGATTTCTGCAGTAAATCTATCTAATTTAATGCACAATTTTTTGTCTAACTTAGGATCCAGTTAGACGTTGACACAAGTTGTTACTGATTAAGTTTTGGTGTTAATCTTTCAATAGATGGTGCTCCTAAGTTGCATTTTGTGGAATTTGCACAAGTTTAGTGATATTCATATTTGCAGAATTAATGCACAAAATTTCATATCTTTAGAATTCACATGGTGGGCATAGATTGCAATTTAGTTTTGGGATTGTGATAGTGAATTTTGAAGTATTAACATGCATGAGGTAGAAGAAAGTTTTGGGATTGCCACATCCAATTAGTTTGACAAGGATTGTTCCCAGGGGTACAGAATATTTACATGTACTGCATTTATAGATTTTAAACTTGTGCATATATGCCTATTTTTTGACACTAATGATGATAAATTTCTGAATGTGTAATTTTCTAAAAAATTGATTAAAATTTTATTTTATTCAAATATCGCTTTTTAAAAAGAAAAAGAAATGCTTTTGTATGACATGTTATTTAAATCTAAGCTTTTCTCCACTAATTATCATTATTTTATGTCTGATTTGTTATTATATGCTATATAAAATGAACTTATTGGCCCCTTCTATTTATGAGTGGTAGTAGTTAGCACTAATCAGAATATTAATTTTAGCCAAAAAAAAAAAAAAAAAAAAGAACGAAATTAAGAAAAGTAATCAAGTCATCGATTTTAAAATCTCAGATATTTTTTATAACACACAAAAAATTTTAAGAAGTGTGTGTAGGGGCAGTGGGATTAAATTTCTAAATTTCCTTTTTAAATCGCCAGGGTTTAACTTAAGTATTTTACTCAATTTTCTAACTCAACCAACCCCTAATTAAACTACAGCGAGATTCAATCTCATTTGAAGGGTTGACCAAAGGAGCTATCTCATTGAGCCTCACATCTTGCAAGGGTCTATTTTGACCCAGACAATTAGGGGCATTTCTTCATGTACATGTTTGGTTGTGGGGGGTGGCGAATCAGAAAATATTACCACACATCCTTTTAAAACTCTTAGCCTAAGCACCCATTTCCCACCGTCTTAACGCATTTTTTCATCACTAGCAGACATTTTAATGTTTATTTGCGTTCATTACCACTCCATAAAATTTCTAAAAAATTAAGAAAAAAAATTCCGCTCAACATATCTTAACAATTAGCATCTTTTCATCCCTTTCTGTCGCCAGGGGATGCTATTGAAAAAAGTTCTCAAAAAATTTAATCCACAATATGCCCTGTAATATCTTAAATGAAAGGCCAGGTTATAAATAATGTTATTCTTCACTCTCTCTCTCTACCTCCATTCTTACTGCCTTATATCAATCATCCCCGTCTATGTAAGGATTTAATCATTATAAACAATTATTAACTTTTAACAAATTTAGTTATTAACAATTTTGGTTTATTAATTAAAGGTTAGAATGTTTTGAAAGGAATATTAAATAAAACCCTCTGAGCAGCGTTCGAAATCCTTGGTGGTCCGCTGGTCCGAGACCACCGATAATGCAATCGGACCACTAATTTGAAAAACTTAGTGGTCCGCAGGACCAGTGCCTTTTTTCAGGCCCTTAGAAAACCAAAACCGATCGCACATGATTTTTTTTATTATCAGCGATGCCGCAAACGCGCCATAGCACGTAAATTGCGCAAAAAATTGGCCATGGGACGCAAAAAAATCGCTCTTACAAAAACGCGCCCCACGGGCCGCGTAATTTCGTTAAAAGATCGCTAAAAAACGGCAAATTTCGTTAAAAAATCATGAAATAACGACTAATTTTCGGCAAATTTTGTCAAACAATTTTCGAAAAAATGGCTAATTTCATTCCAAAACCCGAAACAGAAGGCAGATTTCTTCTAAAGATAAAAAACGGCACATTTCGCCCGAAAAAAATCGCGAAAAACGGCAGATTTTTTCAAAAAATTACGGAAAAATGGCAGATTTCTTCAAAAAATTACGAAAAAAAGGCAGATTTTTCAAAAATATTGCAAAACAATGGCAGATCTCTTCAAAAAAGTGCAAAAAAACAAATTTTGTCCGAAAATCGCGAAAAAACGGCAAAATTTGTAAAAAAAAATCGTGAAAAACGAAAAAATTCTTCAAAAGATTGCGAAAAAAAGACAAATTTTGTTTAAAAAGTGCTAAATAACGACTAATTTCCGGTAAATATTGTCAAAAAATTCGCGAAAAAATGGCTAATTTCATCCTAAAACCCGAAAAAAACGGCAGATTTCTTCAAAAGATCGCGAAAAACGGTATAATTCGTCAATAAATCCCCAAAAAACAAAAGATTTCGTCAAAATAATGCGAAAAAACGGAAATTTCGACAAAAAAAAAAAAAAAAAAAAAGCACAAAAAAATATATATGAATGCCGGGAGAGAATTTTTCTGTTTTAAAACCTAATTTTCCAACTTCAAAATTGTTGTTGCTGCTCCAAAAACTGATTTTCCTGCTTCCCAATCGGTTTTTTATTGCTCCAAATCTTTCTGAGTGAATGTGACTCCTGAAAGCATCATTTCATTAAGCAAAGTACCCATTTACTCAACAAAAATATCCCTTTTTTCAGCAAAAAAGTCTTTTTCAATAAACCTGTTGTGCCCCATTTTAAAAGAAATGCAAACAATAGTGATACTTGTTATCTCCAACACTTAAATAAGCATTATTTTATAATTAAATTTGTATCTTGCACATTTATTCTTTAAAAAGTACAGAAAATTTCTCTTAAATTAATATTGGTTTTAATTATTTATTATTATTAAAACAATTATTGCATTTTCTTTTTCTTGTGCAATGAACAAGTTCAATTTTTGCATCGAAAAATATGACTTATTATTAGCGGGGACCCGCATTTGTAGAAAAGGGACCCAGTATTTTAGAAGTCCTGGGTCCCGGGGACCCAGGATTTTTCAAGTCCTACTGCATCAATGACACTAGCTACAATTCCACCACTCTGGCTAGAATCTGGAAAAAAATCGAAAAAAAAAAGTTGCATTAAACCCTACAGTCAGTTGAAATAAGTAATGGCAAATAAAATATCTAATAAATAATTTGATAGTTTTTCTTTACGTACTGTTTATTTATTTTTTAGCAAATTATATTTTACATTTTATTATGCTGAAAATTTTGGATAAATGCAAAGTAAGATTGATTTATTTTCCAGAGAGTGTGTGTGTGTGTGGAGGGGGGGGGGGGGGGAGACCACTCTAAGTGTTAAAATTATTTAATAGAGTTTTATGTAACGGACCAGTGCTGATGTCTGCGGACCAGTAAATTCTCATGCTTACTGGTCCTTGGGACCAGTGACTTTTTTTTAGGAATTCTGACGCTGCCTCTGAGTGATCTGTGATCATATTTACCCACTTATTTGTTTTTATTAACTGATTGTTATTTTTTACCTGTAACGAGAATTATCAAGGTGAATGCTGAAATATTGAAGTTTTTTATTATTTAAGTATATTTTTCAGTAGGATATTTAAATGTGCTTAAATAAAATTGTGTACATTGTTTATTGAAATCTTATAAAGATAAACATCTGACATATTTTCTGGGATTATTTTAAAAATTTACTTTCCTATTTAGGAAAATTTGTGCTATATTTTTACACACATATGATTCTTTTTTTGGTTTCCATTTTCAATAAAAATGGTCCCCCAAAGTCCCCTTTTTAAGCAAAAATGGTCCCCTAAAGTACCCTTTTTAAACAAAAATGGTCCCCCAAAGTCCCCTTTTTAAATAAAAATGGTCCCCTTTCCCCCTTTTTGAGGACTAAAATGTGTTGGGAGCCCTGTAGATGGGGAAAAAAAGTGAGAGAATGGATTGCATCTCTAAGATGAATATTTATTTGTTTTGGTTTAATGAAACTAGAAAAGAAAAAAGGAAATATTTTTCATGAAATGTATTTGTTTGATACATAAATACTAAAAATGGAACCTAAATCATTTGGAATCATCGGAATTAAAGGTTTTCTGGATTTTAGGTCCTTCCGAAGTTAACATTTTAAATTAAAATATTGCTGTTACATTTTTCTTGCCCCTGAACTAAAGATGAGACGGGTTCGGGCAGGCCCGGACTCATTCTTTTCTGAAGTTTGAAAAATTTATTTATTCATGTGTAAAAAAGATTGAAATAATGTTTTTCCACTTAAAATTGCCTACTTATTCCTTTTCAACTCATTTTAATTCTTTTTTATCGAAATGACAGGGGAACTGAATGCTGCTTGATTATTTATTTTAGTATTTCATTGCTGCTTCAAAAGAAAATTTGCGATAATTACAGATTTATGTCTACGGATTTTGCAGCAATGTTCTATTTATATGGCGCCAATCAAAACAAACACAACAATGAATTTGCTTTTAGTTGGCTTTTCGTTAGCAGAAGATATTTTTAATGGGATCATTTATTTATTTTTTATTTAGTTACATAATGTCAAGATAATATTTTCTTCTGTTTTTGATAGACGAGAATTAGCTGGAGGTTTGCAAATTATTAAATCTTCAATTGTACAAGAATTATAGTCGTTTTTCATATGAAGATAACTTTAATGATTATTATATGTATTTATCATCATGAAATCTGTTCCTTAATGAAGTCGCTTTCATCCGCAAGTAAATACGATTACCATGTTATTCCGATAAAAAGCAATCAATCAGTGTTTTATATCAAAGTATGAATTATATATCAGTATATCTATAAAAGCATCAGACCTTTAAAGTAACAATGTCCATTTTTTAAAAATTTATATTGATTTTCAAGTACCTGATAATCACAGAAGATTGTTATGAGAAAAGAATCAATTATGATGAAAGATGTACACTTTTTACAGAAAATTGAAGAACGTTGTTCGTTTTGTCAGCTTACAAATAGTGGGAAAAACATGAGAATCCTTTTAAAGTATGAAGTATGTTTTTATTTTATACGGATTTTGATAACATTGAATTTAAATTTTCATTTAAAAATTATATCTATGTAAAAAGCTTTTAAAAATGAGGTATCACTTTTGAAACAATTTTTAAAATACCCCATAAATTTGTTTAAATATTTTTGGTATCAGGCTCGGTCTCTGGTGACAAAAAATCTTTCAGGCCAGGGCCACGAAAAGCATGCCTGAACCTGTCACATAAGTTTTGCCTGTAAAAATGATGATTTTAGTTTAAGTTAGGGATGCACCAAATATTCGGTATCTATTTGGTATTCGGCTATGTTACCAAATATTCCGTTAGGCCGAATATCAAACTATTCGGTTAAGCTGAATATCAAAGTATTTGGGCGAATCCAGTGCTTAAAAAAACCTTATAAAACACATTTTTTAAAACTTTTCACAATTTCTAATTTTAACAGTCAATTTATAAATTTATTTAAAATAATTAAAAAGAAAATTATATTCAAATAAAATAGAATATTATTTATTTGCTGTTTGTAAAATATAACTTAAGTAAATTAACCATTTGAAAAGGATTAAAATGGTGATTTATTAGGATTCTCCTTGAGAATAAATGATGTGCAGATGCAAGTTCCTAAATTTTGTTTAGTAAATAATCCTTTTCTTGCTTTTCCCAAATAAAAGTTCTTAAACAAGAAAAAAAAACTTTTAAGATTAATTATAGATATCAAGGCAGACAATTTTTATTCATGTAACCATAATCATAATCAATTTATTGAGTCATTAAGTACATTGTATTTCATCTCACTCTAGGTCAAACTTGTTTTTTCATTTGTTGCATTAACAATAAATAAGATATTATATTTTCAACTCACATACTTTGATTTCTGTAAAATACGATATGATGGGAAAGGTGGAAAATGCCACCATTCATAAGAAAAGAACTATGAACTAGACATTCCTTTATTTAGAATTAAGTTGAAAGTTTTTGTTCTTTACAATGGAAAAAATCTGCATTGAGTTATTTAAAAAGGATAATTATGAGGCTAAAATTTTTCTTTGACCATTTTTTCATTATTTCTCTTTGATTTTAAAATGTTTATTTAAATTCATAGAGGAAACTATGGAATTTAAAATTTTATTAATTAAAAAAGTCTTATAATTGTGCTTTTTAAATAACTCAAGGCAGATTTTTTTCAGTACTAATGCTCTTGTTTATCAAAATGTAACTTTATTAAATATTATGTAAAATTGTTTTAAAAAGTAACATTTTAATACCTTTAAACTTTGAAATATAAAAGGTATTTGGAAAGCCGGATATTCAGTATTCGGCCCAACAGTTACTTTTTGGCTCGTCAAATATTTGGTATTCGGTTCACCTGTCAGCAGAATATTCAGTATTCAACCAAATTCAGAGCATCCCTAGTTTAAGTATAAATTTTTTCTTTTCAACCAGGAATCATGTATTCTATTCTTGATTAAAAAACCATATTCTATAATCATAGATGTAATTTTTTTCATTTTTGGGTGAAAAAAATCTGGGCCAGGATTCGAACCAGGAATGTATTGGCTTTTATTCTGTTGAGCTGATCCAGAATATCAGACCAGATTAAGTTATTGTTGAGGTTAATTGGGTGAAATAGGCCTCCAGTGTTCGTGTCCAGGATGGCTCAGTTGGTAGAGCATTGGCGGCTTCAGCCAATACATCCCTAGTTCGAATCCTGGCCCGGACTTTTTTCAACCAAAAATGAAAAAATTTACATCTGTAATTGATTTACCGATTAAATAATCGTGATTAAAATTAATCTAGCATGTTCAATAATGTTTCCACATGCTAATTTCTTATTTCTAAGAGTGAAACTCAAAACTCATGAAAAACAAGAATTTGAGAAACAAATAAAAGCAGTTACATTAAACTCTGTCTAAGGCAGAATCGATTGGGACCTAGAAAATTTTCCATAGTACACAATATTTACCCTTAGAAAATGTTACTCTATATGCCTATGGATTTGCAAGGACTTGAAAATCTTTCTGAATTAGAGCGATTTCTGCCTTACAGAGTGTTTACTGTTCACCCAGACATAAGCTTCTTACTACGATTCATACAACTATTGTAATGCAAAGTGTAATCAAGAGGGAAAGTACAGTTTGGAACACAGTTACTTGTAATAAAATATTGATTTTTTTTTCATTGCAGTTGTGTTTTTCTAATGTAAACTCTCCATGTTTTGCTACAATACTGTATGCATGTGATGGAGGGAAATGGAGGTCATTTTTGGATTCAATATCCTAAAAAAAATTACAATTAACTATAAATATCCTATTTAGCATTTTAATTCTCAGACTGACACCTATAAATCAAAAATGACTGAAATGTAAATGTTTAACTTTCTGCTTTTCAATTTGCAATCATATTCATCATATGATGATATTACAATAAATATTAGTGTCATAAGGAAAAATGCACGAGAACTTAATTTTTAAAAAATGCAACTAACTTAAAACTTGATAGCTTGACTTAATAGTCTCATCTTTCATCAGCTGTCCACCCTTCAAAGAAAAACAAACTGGTTGTACCAATTTCCAAAATATCACTGAGCCCTCCCAATATTTTTCAAAAGTTGATACCACTGAATCGTAGCAATAAAATATATCATGCCCAAGTTTTATCAGGACAATTATTAATTGTAATATGTATAATCTAGAGATAACTCAGAGTAATCAGGGAAGTGGTTAAGTATTTACCATGATATACCCAAAAGAATTGAATTCAAATGCTATGAAAACTAGAATGGAGTTACTTTTAATGATTTTGTTAAATAATAATTGGATAGTATTATTGTAAGAACAATATTGAATTTGAGCACATAAAATGGACTGTTGTAGTCAATAAAACAATCATTTTCAAGAAAAGTTCATGATGAAGTAGAGGTCTGCGCGGGCCCAGCAGAATTAGAATATTTTTTTCAACAAAAAAATTGAACAGGCCATACAGGCCAGGCCTATAACAAAAATTTAGCGGGCCTACCGGCCCATTATAAAGATTCCTCAAAGGCTATAAAATATTAGCTATTTTCAATGAGTATGGTTTTAACGAAAATAACATGTAGAAATGTGCATCATGAGCCGATACTTAGTTTGACAACATCAATGCAGAAATGTAACTTTTACAATATAGAGATCGCCACCGGATAGTTACATTGTGTGTAACCGGGGCTTAATATTTTTTTAGCAGACTCGAAGAGGGCCGAGATCAGGCTTGCATTGTTTCTCTACATATACACGAGCCGAGCCAGAACTAGACTTAATTGTTCTCAAGAAGTTTAAGGCAGACAACATGATTTGTAAAATTATTAATACAGTTGAACCTTGTTAACATGAACCTCAAGGGGAATCTTAATTTTGTTCATGTCATCAATATCAATACTTTGTATTCGTTTTTACAGGGGACTGCAAAAACAATTCATGTTAAGCGTGTTCATGTTAATGAGGTTTGACTGTAGCGATAAAGAACTTATGTTAACATAATCTTTGGATATGTACTTCTTGATTATTCTTAAATTCACTTCTCAACAACACGAAAGTTTGACACATTTTCTGACTAATTTTTAACTGTAAAAGTATAAAACTGTCAAGCCTGACTATTAAAAGGATTTGGAATCAAATAGTGTTTTTAATTTTGGTAAATAAAATACTTGTATAAACTTCTTGAGATATAAGATATTCTTGTCAAATGGTTGCAGATTTTTCTCCCTTCCCATGCTGTCGCTTCCAGAAATTCTATCTAAAACACTAACTTTGACAGTATTTTCTTAAATTGCTTGTATCAAAAAATGGATAAATCCATTGGATTAAATAGTTTTTGAATAAAAACACCTGCTAATCTAATGCATAAAAAAAAAAAAAAAAAAATTAGAAATTTATCAGAAAGTAGCTCCTTTGGATTTGGAATCTTTAATAAAATGATATAGAAATATTTCCATAAATCTATTTTTACTATACATCTTCAAAAGTTACAATGTTTTTAACTTTCTTCTTTTTTTCTAAACCATATTATTTTTTTTAATGAATCTTTATTTGAATGTTGAAAATCTAAGTAATCATTAATGTTGCTAATGTGTATTTCCTGTAAAATATACTGCAAAATCATCCCATAGACATGTATGCAGTATTTTTTTTTTTTTAATCTTAATTATATGATAAAAATCTAAATTTTTTAGAAATAGCAGATATTGTGATGGGCCGGGCCTGAAAATTCCGGCCTGTGCAAACCTCTAGGATGAAGTCCAAAAATTTATAAAGGTTATCACTTGATTTGAACAGTGTTTATATTTGGAAATATACAGTGGCTTAAACTCTACCTTCATTTTCATATTTTGTAGCTCAATTTTCAATATAAGAAGTAAATCAAAATTCCAAATCAATTTAATTTAATTAAAATGTGAAGTAAAAACTTTCGATATATTGATTCATAATAAACAAAAGAGAGAGTTAATCACAATTGTTTATTATTGTTGTTTTTCAATTATAAAGAGTTATTAGTCTCAAAATAAGATAGTAGCTTACACTTAGGTGATTTTTTTTCCCTCCTTAAAAGTGCAAAATTTTTTGTGTCCTTAAAGCTGTCAGTATCAAAATATATATGTAGTTTTTGATTTTATAATTAAGAGTAAAGTCAATTCTAACAAGAATATCATTAAGAGATGTTACAAAAATATTAAAACAAAGACATTCAACTGTACATAATGTATCAAGGGATTTAAAACGCTATAGCAAATCATTCAAAACTAAGCAAACTAACAATTTTTACAGATTCTGAAGAACGAGTAAAGAAAACCTCTATATTAAATGCTTGCAAATTGGCCAAAAAAAAAAAAAAACTTATAAAAATTTCTAAACCAGAAACTATAAGAATTATTCTCAGAAGAAAAATTCAATTGACGATTTGCCAAGGGGAAAAAAAAAAAATTGTGAGCAATTATCCCTATAATAATAGCAGCATAAGTCATTTGACAGTTCTGGACTGCCCGCCTCGCACTCTATATGGCAGGAAGCTATTTTGGTATTTTGATATTAGTTGGGCGCAGATAATAAATTGCTAAATATTGTTCCATTGTCATCATTTCATCTATATTATAATAATGTAAAACCATGTAACCAGGACCGCAGCTAAAGGGGTGTTATGGGTAGCTCAGTCCCCCCCCCCCACTTCCCGGAAAAGATTCCAAGGTCACTAAACTAATTTGTTACAAAAATCCAAATGAAATTCTGTTCAAAATATAATTTAGTTTTGAAAGCCTTTCACAGTTTTTCAAAAATACTAAATTGTAACTAAAATATGTGTTTCAACACCCACTCATCCTATTTGCACAACAGGGCCATCGCTAAGACTTTTCATTGGTGGGGGAGAAGACCTTAAATTGCCAAGTCAAATTTTCATATCTGCCAACTCGTTTTATGATTTTGCCAAGTTACCACACTTAGACAGTGAAATACACTTCTTATTTGTAAAAAGTTTAATGATATTCCCAATTAGAGTTGTAACTTTTGCAAGTTCTATCGAAAATAGGAAATATGTTACAGTTTTTATTAAAATTTTTAATTAAATTTGCCAAGTGTAACAACATTTTCAAATGTTTGGGGGGGAGGCTCCCCCCCTCCCCCCCCCTTAGCGAGGCCCCTGTGCACAAATGAAGCTAACATATGTCTAATATTGCACTAGTAATACATTTGAATTTTTCATCATACTCTTTTTCTAGCATAAAATGAGATTATTACAGCAGTTTAATGGGAAACATAATAACTACAGTGTGAATATGCACTAATTTGTCTTTCTACGTCACACAGGGAAAGAAAATATGAACTCCCCCTCCTATTCAAATCGAGCTATGGTCCTGCATGAGATTATCGCAAACAGTTACGGACTTATGCTTCACTCATCATATGCAGTGCTGTAAAATCAAAATTATTTTTTAGAATATCCCCTGTGTATGTATTGTAAATGCTATACATATTTATAGTAACCATCTTCTAGCATACCTCAATATTGTATATAAATTTCATTATGTTAAAAATATTGCAATACAATTAAAACACATTGCAAATTCCCCCCCTCCCCCATAAACTATATTGCAATGGAGTAGCCCTATAAATAAATTGCTAATTCTACACATTTCAATTTAGATACCACTAAAAGTACTAGAAAATTTCAATAATGCATGTCAATTGCATGACAAACTGAGTATATTTACATGGATTAGAGCATGGGCAGACAAATGCAATTCATAAATACTTTTCAATATGTTTGAAAAAGTTAAAAATCAAAATTTGTTTATTTATATGCAAAACTATAACTGTATTAACAATGAAAGAATCCTTTGATCCCTGATAAAAAAAAAAAAGTTAAATAAATTGGAAAGCATTAGGAATAATTACCTAAGTAAATATCTTGTTATTTTTACATCTAATATACTGTGAGATGATAATGTAAAAAATAAAATATGAAAAAGTTTAAAAAGTAAGGATCATGGTTGAAAAGTTCAACAATACAAAATTTCAATTTATTAAATAAGAGATTATCACTAGGCAAGATTTTTTTTTCTGTTGTGTATTAAATGAAATCAATTTAAAACATACATATAACGTGAGAAAATATAAAAAAAAGAGAAAAAGAATATGTGGTCGCTACTTACGGCAGAAAATTATAAAGATTTTTAAAATAAACTTTCGTTAGAAAAGTAATTTGTAAGCTAAAGTCTGATAAAAATCATTAAATAAGAACGAAGAACATATAAATAAAGGATGTATTAAGCACTCTATATGAAACAAAAATAAAGTTTACGATTTAAAAACCCAGAAAAAACAAATCTTAAGCAAATTTTGAATTTAAAATATACACAAACTTGATATTTTTAAAAGATTACAATGATTTTATTCTTCCGAATTACTTTCTAAATGTTTAGTTATAATTGATTTACATCGAAAAGTATTTATAATAATTTTTATTTATCTGAAATATTTTATTTTCCACATAACGATTTTAGCCGCTTCTGTTTGTTTATAGATGGCGCTACTGCAGAATGGTGCATTTATGACTGTTGCCATTCTGCCATTTAGTTCCAAAATCATAATTCAATATTAATACATTGCGTGAGAAGCATAGATGTAGAAATAACTAGATTACGCATAAGGAAAGGGCATGTTTACAAACAAACACTTCTGTCAACCAATCCACCGCTACATTTTTTGTCATAGCGATCAATGTAGGAATCATCTTGACGACGTAGCCCAATCATATCATACTTACTTATACATTGCCAAATTTAAACCAATCAAATTCCCGGAGCTCATCCGTACAGTGTCAGTCGTTAAAGAACGGACAGGTTTTACTCAATGACCTTAAGATACTTAGACTCCAAAATAGCAACCTTTTCGTAGGCTGACATGTGTGCCTTCCGTCACGTGACGGAGGGCAGATTTAGCACGCCAAACCGGTTTTTCTCCCGCCGAAACTCATATTGCTATGTTTGTCTTGAATTGGACCGCACTTCTTCTTTTCTCTTTGTGAAATCTGAAAGTTGCCAATAAAGCGATCACCGCCAAAAAACAGCATCTTTTCGCCAAAGATGTTGGATTCGAAACCATGCCGAGATAACAATGGGATTTGGCGTCTACGTATATGAGAAAGTCAATGGTTTTACTCCCTAATACCCTGTTCACACTACGGATATTTAAGATATCTCAGGCCTGGAACTCTCTCAGAGAGTTCTACAAACTCTCTCAGAGAGTTTCAACTCTCTCAGAGAGTTCTACAAACTCTCTCAGAGAGTTTCAACTCTCTCGAGCTAGATACAGGAACAACCACCTACTCTCATTGGCTACAAAGCTTTGCTTTTACTGATTGGCTGTTGTGGCCGTCTTTATTTCAAGCGCATGCGCATACGCTACATTTGTTCAGTTCAGAGATACAGTGACATTCGCTGAGATATCTTAGGTAAATTTTTCAATGTGAACAGGCATCCAATTCCGGGAGGGTCCACTTCAAACACGGCGATCTTAAGATATCTTAAGTTTGTGGTGTGAACAGGGTATTATCCACAGTAATTCGTCCACAGTGACGTCAGGTGCCCTTTCCTTATACGGGGAGAAAAGTTGATTCTCCGCGCGCGAACGATTCTTCTCCACTAGAGTGGCAAATGGCCGGCGATTCAGTGGTCAATGTATGAAAATGTGCATTATTATAATGCATTTATATCTATATGCATATACATATTTTAATCCTTCGTGAATATTGCAAAGTTTATATCTGATTTTTAACCACCAATTAGTATTTTTTTTTTCGCGAAGTTAATTTTTATGAATTAAATAAATTAGAAAAATGGAATTTTTTTTAACAACTATCTTTAAATACCTTTAACTTGGAAGCTAAACAAAATAGTATGCGCATCAAAATCAGTAATTGGCATCTTTTTTTAGATGCGTTCGTAAATATGTAAATACGTAGCACCTATAGTTGTCGTTCAGTCTGCTCGTCCGTCCGCATATAAGAACGCAAAAACTATCCAACCGAATCGTTTGAAATTTTACATATATAATTATTACTTAATTTTGTCGAGTTATTTCAAATTTTATGAAAATCGGATATATAGATCAATTACAGAGACAATCAAAAGATTCCGTTACATTACGGTCAATGGGGAAAAAAAGTTTCAAATGCATTTTAATCGTTTGAAATTTAAAGGCTGTGTCTATTCTTACGGCAGCCGTAAGAATATTATTCTTACGGCAGTCTGCTGCACATGCGCAGTCAAGACTGCCGTAACGACTGCCGGAGATTCTGAAGAACGAATCTCCTTTTGAATGAATCTTCTGTCCGGCAATTGACTGCCGTAACTTGTAAACAAAAAAATCAAAACAATA
Organism: Maratus speculifer; assembly: GCA_964019185.1. Taxonomy (NCBI): domain Eukaryota; kingdom Metazoa; phylum Arthropoda; class Arachnida; order Araneae; family Salticidae; genus Maratus; species Maratus speculifer. Next base: position 208,817,544 of record OZ025293.1, on the reverse strand, counting down.
ATAATAGTGAATTATTTAATAAAGTTTTTAGTGCTACAATTTTTTTTTTCATGGTTGTATGTTGTTTGACGAAGTTTGCTCTAGAAATAGGAAATGATTTCAAAGGACTTTGATGTTATCAAAGGACACAGATATTTTAAAAATCTAATTTTAATACAGATGCCAGCTGATACCACTTTTAGAAGCATATAATTATATTTATTGTGTGCTTTTGGGTGTGTATCTGCTAGTATTTAGGTGTGTGGATATTCCAAGCGCAAGCAGGTGAATCATGATGTTTTTATGCGATATGTTTGAAAGTTCTCCTAAAGTAAACTTTATGCAGGTAAGGATTGAAAAATATTATTTGCTTATTTATTTTGATCCCACAACTTCAATACTAATTTTTGTATTAATATTCACTGTAAATCTATTTCTTTTCTTTTTTTCTTTCTTTCTTTTTTTATTTATTTATTTATTTTTTCAAATTTAAACAGTTTGAAATTTCATAAATTTATAAAGATAGCAGTCATTGATAAGCCTAAAAATTGGCATTTTATACAATTATTATTCATTTCAATAATAATCTTCATATTCTGTACAAGTTTAATTATATTTTATTTTAATGTTGTTGTTTTAAATCTGTCAGTTTGTCCAGTAATTTTTGGGTTAGAAATATAATCCAACAGTACTTAATTATACATATTTATAAGTAGTCTTTATATATTATTTAATTAACTGTATAGCTAGTTTTTAAAATGCTTGCCTGTTTGATACCATAATGTTAGAATCTATATTTCATATCAAATGAATAATCTATTGATGCTGTTAGAAATCCCATATAATATGTCAGGTATATTCTAGTTAATAAAATATATATCTAAATTTTCAAACGTTTTGTTATCATACTCTGCAGTTAAAATAGTTGTATCTCCTAAATAATAGCTAATTTAACAAAGACCTTTTCAAAGCATTTTAACTAGGCTGTTTTTGCATATGAATTAAAAAGTATGGCAATGTATTGTTAAATTTAAGTATTTCTTCCAAACCATTTTGTTCATAAATGTTAAAAATTTAATTATACTAATTTGCTATTTCTATATTCCATGCATTGCATTTCACCAGAATAATAGCAATATAGCTATTTTACACAGGTTTTGATCTGTGCACTTGACAACAAATCTAAGGGAAATTATACTGTCTTTTTTACGTAATGTAAACAAAGAGGAAATATTTCTTTCTACCATTGAACATTTGTTTTGTGTCCATCTATGAAAAAATGTACATCAACATGCTAAGTATTTTTAATTACCCCTTATGAGTATTATTTATATACTATATTATTATTTATTTGTTCAGTTATAAGTATTTGTTATGTAAAAATTGCTTTTTTTTTTCATTTCATTTTCATTTGTTAGGATCATTAGGCCTAACTAAAATTACATATATAAAAATCATCAATTTGAATTTTTCTCCCTCAATGTATGAAAAAAAAAAAAAAAAATTTATCATATTTTTACTTGTTTATTAAACTATAAACACAATAAGAGAATTCTTTTTACAATAAATAAAAAACAAATCAATCTTGTAAGTTGTATGTAATGTTAACTGTTCATTTGTATGTGATCCATATAATTATTTTCTTTAAAATTAATAGGGTTTAAAATATTCTAATTTTTTCAATAGTTGCCTCAGAGTGAAAGGTTTGAAATACACAATTTTCTTTTTCTAAAAATCTTTCATTTGTAAAAAAAAAAGAAGGAAAAAAAAAATAATAATATAATTTTTGTATTAATAGAGCAAAACACCATTGTACTGTTGCATTTTAAACCTATATTGACAAAAGTGCTTGTTATTTTACTGTTTTCCTTCAAAATCTTTGTGAATTAAAAAATATTTCAAGAGTCTTTGATTATAAAATTATGGATGATGAAAATATTTGTTTTTTAAAGTTCAACATTTATATAAGGATTAATTTTAAAACAATTTAAATCAAAATTTCTTAATTACTCTGAAAGTTATTATAGTGCAGACATAGAGCATACAAAGAGCTTTATAAATCTAATTACAGTAAAACTCCAGTTACCTGAAAAGCATGGAACCACAGTATTTTCGGTTAACCAGGGTTCCATAGGAATTTTCGAGTAACCAGGGTTCTGTAGGAATTTTTTAATAAACGGGAGGCATAGGTAAAACTTGTTTGATGAAAAGCTGTGAGTGCATTTTAGAATATCATTATAATAAAAAATTCTTGGTATCACAATATAAGAACTCTGAATGATAATCCAAAATTACAAGTCGTTCCAATAGCAAGGCGATAATTTATTAGTTAAAATCGAAGTTCAGTACCAATAGTGATGTGGAAAGAGTTTGCTTTTTAAACATTCGAAGAGAGAATTTCTTGCTTCAAAGAAAGAGAGATGCATGTGCAACACAGAGCCACGGAAATCAAAGACAAATCGCAAATTTTATAAGTAATGGATGAAGAGATGCATGTTCCGGTAAAACAAAATTGTACATTGCAAACATAAATGAAATAATGCCCATTCTAAAGGCTATAAAAAATTAAGAAGTTGACTCAGTTTATTTATTTCATAAAGTTCATGCTTTTTAATACTATTTCTACCAGTGTCTACTAACACATTTCAAAGTTTTGATTTTTACTTATTTTGCTTCTAATTTTTTAAGCTAATAAGTATTAAATAATTCTTTGATACATTTAAAAGGATTCAGAATTGTTTTGATCTAAAACATACAAATAAAATAGCAATCATAAATCAAAACTAGCAGGGGTGACCGAGCTAAGCTCGGTCAAAATTAAATTTATATTCAACTTGATATAGTATTTTCACTGCATCATTCACTCCGTATTATTACTGTAAAACAAGTTATTACAAAAACAATCAATAAGAAAACTATGTTTGTATGCACATGTCCATAAATTTTACTTTATTTTAAAATTTACAACAAAAGGACATCGATCCAAATCACTTTTTTCGCTTGACTCTGGTTAATTTAACCATGCATCTCGAATCCTATTAAGAATGTATTAAAAAATTCATCACATTCTGAAAGACAATATTTTTTGCCAAGTATAGCCAAATTTGAAGACATTCTTTCATTTCGTACCAAATATGTGTTGTGGCTTTCGTAATCTTAATAGTCAATTTTTTGGCCAAATGTTGCCAATATTTTGTCAAATATCGTGAACTTATTGGTTGCTGTCATTTTCTCGTGACCCTGACAAGTATTACCCAAAATGACTCACTAATCAAATTTGATCAAACATGTGACTTAGCTTAATGGTCTTCAGGTAATCAAAAACAGTAGAATATAAAATTGAATCAAAATCGTTTAAGCCATTTCTTAGATAAAATTAGCTTGACAGCATTCAGCAATGAAACGAAATGGCCCATTAATATAATTTTGTTTAACATGCGACTCAGTCCAATAATCTTCTTAAAAGACGTTTTGTTACAAAATTTAGGTAAAATTGATTGAATCGTTGTTACATATAATTAGAATAACCCTAACCCATTCTGACCCATTAATCGAATTTTTACGAGCATGTGTCCTGGTCTAATGGTTTTCTCTTGCCCAAAAACATCATAATACAAAATATAGTCAAAATGGTGCGAGCCATTTTTTACATAAAATTAGCATGACCCACAAATGACCCTTATAATCAAAATATCTCGAACATGTGACCTAGCTCATTTTTTTGTGTGCTGAAAAATGTTAGATACAAAATTTAGGTAAAATCGATTGAGCTGCTTTTTAGATATAATTAGTTTGACCCTGACCCATTATGACCCATTAATCGAATTTTCGCAAACATCTGACCTAACCCAATGATTTTCTTGTGACTGAAAACGATAGAATACAAAATTTAGTCAAAATTGCACAAGACATTGTCTAGATAAAATTAGAATTACCTAAAAGTGACCCACTAATCGAAATTTCTCAAACACGTGACCTAGCCCAATGATTTTCTTACGCCCAAAACATGTTATACACAAAATTTCGTTAAAATCAATCCACTCGTTCTCTAGATATAGCTTGACCATGACCCACAAATGACACTTAAAATTGAAATCTCTCAAACATGTGACTTAGCCCATTAGTTTTCTCGTGTCTAAAAGTTGTTCATATAAAATTTCGTTCAATCGATCCTGCTGTTCTTTAAATATAAACAGCTTGACCTGGACCCTTTATGACCCATTAATTGAAATTTCTCGAACATGTGACCCAGACCAATGTTTTTCTCGTGACAAAAAAAATATGTGGTATACAAAATTTCATTAAAATCAATCCACCTGTTCTTTAGTAATAGCTTGACATGATTCATCATGACCCACGAATTACCCCTATAATCGAAATCTATCAAACTTGTGACTTAACCCATTAATTTTCTCAAGTCAAAAAACTGTTATATACAGAATTTCATTAAAATCAATTAGGGCCATACCGAGTACTCGGTATTCAGCATACTCGGCCAATTTGCCGAGTACTCGGTATTCAGCCAAATTTTGGGCCGAGTACCGAGTACATTACCGAGTAGTTGTAAGGATTTCATTTATAAGCATTTATTATCATTACAATGAGAAATTATTTGGAACAATACATTATCAATGAATAAATCAAAGTTTAAAGCACTAACATATTTAATTTCTTCTTGCAAGCTAGTTTTGGTTGCCATAGTATACAATCATCATCATATTTTGCACTGATGATGGTATGCTATGGCTACTGAAACTAGTTTGCAAGAAGAAATAAAATATTTTGGTGCTTTAAATGTTTTGATTGATTTATAACATTATTGAAGACAAAGGAATTTTAATAACTGATCTGTAAAAGTCATTTGAATATAAATGTATAATATTTGCAATTATTCAAAAAATATTTTATTTAATATATAAGAATGTGTCTACAAAATACGGAAAACTTAAAAAAAGACACAAATGCAAATTCTTCCCTCCAGTTAACTTTTTAATCCGCTTTTCATTGTATCACAATTAAAATGGCTGAAACTTTCTTTTTCCAAATTATGTTGTAATGTTTTAATTGGTAGTATTACTCCTAACATGGGGATCTATTCATTTGAGCTCATCAATGTTATGATTACTCTGAATAAAAGTAACAATTTCAGTACACTTCACAGTGATTGCTACTGAACTGTGGTTAAATTTATCTTACTTTCAGCAGCATAAAAGCAAAGAGGCTGTTTTAATTCATGCAACATTTTCAATATATTATATTTTGAGCTCCATCTTATGGTTTATTACAGTTAATTACTCTAATAATTAATCTTTTTGGATCCAGGCAAGGAAACTGAACTTTTTTCGAAATTTGAGCATGCAACTATATGGAATAGTCAAAATCCTCCTACAATGTTTTTAGCTTCTAAGATGTCTAAAACAGCCTGTTAGGCGATAAAACGGATTTTATTGTAGGTTGCATATTGTGAATAATGCAAGCTTACATCATTACTTTTAACAACAGTTATTTGAATTATTCAAAATTACAGCTACCAATAATCATTCTTGATATAGATTTCATTTGTAAATTGAAGAATCAGTTAATTTACATTGGTTGAATTTAAATTTTATGTATCACTTTTTTTCCATTTTTTAAAAGTAATGCTACTGTTTTACACTGTTTGAAATTTTAAAAATTATCTTTAAAGGGTGTATAATTAAATTTCAAATTAGTTAATTAGAAATTATTTAAAAGCTAACTAGAAAATATATGATTATATGTTAAAGAAATATCTTTATTATATTTACACTGTTTGTTACTCTTAAAGCTCACTTTGTGTGCATTGAAAGCTCATTTGTATATACAACTACTCGGGCTTGGTAATTCGGTACTCGGCCGAGTAGTAAAAGGCTCGGTACTCGGCTTCTCGGCCAAAGTACTACTCAGTGCAGCCCTAAAATCAATCACGTTGTTGTTTAAATAGCTTGACCCAGACCCTTTATGACCCATTAAAATTTTTTCTCAAACATGTAACCTAGCCAAATGTTTTTCTCATGCCCAAAACCATAGAATGCAATTTTTAGTGAAAATTCCGTGAGAAAATCTATAGATAAAAATAGCATGACCCACAATGATCCACTAACCAAATTTTCTCGAACATGTTACCTAACCCAATGGTCTTCTTGTAATCCAAAATGATAAAATATAAAATTTGGTCAAAATCATAAGAGCCATTTTTTAGATAAAAATGTCTTCACCCATAATGACCAACTAATCGAAATTTTTTGAACATGTGAACCAGCCCAATAGTTTTCTCATGCCAAAAAACGATGCAAAGAGAAAATTGCGTCCAGGAGAAAGTTAGAATTTGGCACGCACTACCTCCAACTTTTTCTTGTGACAAGCGAGAAATTATGTTTAAATTTGGTGTCCCCTAAATTTACATGCCTGAGGTGCCATTTGCCCCCCCCCCTCTCCTTTCATATGGCACTGTTTTGTATATCTATTTGCATCAAGCAATACTAGCAGAATCTGCATTTATTTGATAATAGAAGGTTGGTAAGTATGTAGAGTCAAATCCACTTAAGACATGCTTCAAAGGATGAGGCAAAAGTTGCATATTGAACGGGTTCACATATTAAATGTGATTTGCATAATGTTGCAGGAACAGAACTTATTTATGCATCTAATCATTTAAAAGACTTTTAGAGCTTTTGTTTATTGTTGAAAAATGTTTTTCATACCAGATCCTGATTATCACATGGGCAAATCGGGACTTAAATTCTGGGATACGGACTTTAAGGAGCCCCCCAATTCCATACATTAAATTATATAACATTTACTTTCTTTTTCCAACACTTCCATATGTTGAAATTATTACATTCATTTTAAAGTAATATAACAAATTGCTAAAGTTATTTAAAAAAGTTTTGTTTCATACTAAGAAAAAAAAGTGCACTTTTATTGATTAAAGTATTTAATTTAGAATTGACGGAACTATGAATTTTCATTTATGTCGAGAGTGCCAAAATATGTTTATATATTACACATAGACATATGAATGGCCATCAGTTCTATTTGAATAATGATTCAAAAGGGGTCCCCTAATTTATCTTTGCTCAATTGGTCTGCGGGGACTGTTTTACACATATTTAGATGAAACTTTAATTATTCCTGTTTAATTCATTGGGTTTTTATAAAACTAATTGAATTAAGTAAAAAAACATGGATTCAAATATGACTTAATTGTAGATTATAAAAAACATTACAATCAAAATAATTTTCCTGCCTGCTTAATTCAACCTTCTTTCTCTACTTAAGTAACACAAATCAGTGTTGAATTCAGAAACTTTTTACCAGGAGGAAATAAAACCAATGAAAATGGAAACTGTTTATGATTAAAATCTGTTTTAAAGAGAAAAATCATATTTTTGCCTTATAAATATCATGGAATTATAGAAGTTAAGATGAAAATTAACTAAAAAAATGGTTTTTTTTACTTTTTGATTTTGTTTTATAGGTTTTACTCTGGTATTTTGTGAAAAAGTCAGTAATTGTTTTCAGAATTTACTTTTAGTATACAGAAATTTGTGAAGTTTAGGAGTGGGGGATATTGTTAAATAGAAATAATTTTAAGTTCATGAAGTTTGTTTAATAAAATATGAATAAAACGAAAATATTGAAAAAATGTACTTTTTTCGTGCAGGTTTTACTTATTATTATTTTTTAATGCAATGTAGCCAAATGAGAAAAGTTAAATTAAAAAAAAACACATAATCGAGAGATATTAACAAAAACTAAAGTGTAGTGAACCTTTTTTTTTTTTTTTTTTTTGGTCAGTACTATTGCAAATTTGTAACTTTTAAAAAAATCTGCAATATTACTATGTATAATTTCTCGTAAAAAAAGAAAAAATCACTTTATTAAAACTTTTGCATATTCTAAGGATTCATCTGAACATTTTTATGAAACTTGATTCACCTTCTCATTGTGCAGAAGACTTCCCCCTCCCCCCAATCTCCCATTCTCAATGCCAAAATGTCTTTGTGATGGTATAGCAGTAGTAAGTGTTTATCTAAGTGTGAAAAAAATTGTTTTGTTTAGCAGAAAGAATAGAAATGATTAAATAAAGAAATAACTTCACTTTCATACAATCTGCCGTTATAAATTCATACATTTATTGCAACAGAAACTCTCCGTTTGAAAGTTGTACAGGCACAAAGTGATGATAAACTTTGTTATAGTGAATATATTTTTCACAATATAGAGATTAATTTACATCTGAATGGTGTCCAAAGTCAAGGTTCAGCAGAAAATTTCATTAAATAAGGAATTCGTTAAGAAAAGTTCCACTGTATATGGTGCTATATAATCAATGAAAAATGATTGCAAGTATGTGAATATTTGAAAATGTACTTGTTGATTATTTTTGTTTCAAGCAGATGAATGATTTTGTAAACTACTTTGCATAATTAATGCATGTCTTTGATTAAGATAAAAGGAATAGATGTTCTCAGTACTGTAAGTGTGTAATGATAATCATTCAGATTGGCCTCCCACATCATATCGAGAGTTTATAAGGTCGTTATTTGGTATTAAGACAAGGGTTCTATCAGAGTACATTTGTTATTAATGACATAATGTGTCCATTGGTTCTGCATGTAAGTGTGTAATGTGATAACTCTTGATAGAAATGTCAAATTTGTTTCATTTTTTTCCAGGTTCATTCTGATAAGGTACTTCCCTGATTACTTTTTGGAGTTCATTGGTTAAGTATAAAAAGGGGGGGGGTAACAAAGGTCCAATCCTTCCCTTAATTTAAATAAATGATTTTTATCATGCAGAAATATTCGCTTTGCTTTATATTTTACATACCAGTTTATTCTGAAAAGGAGTTTATCTGATTAGATTTGAAGTTCATTAGTTTTGTACCTATAAAGCAGGATCAGTCCTCCCCACTAGCAGTTTATTATGTTAAGGATGATTAAATTTGGAGGTTCATTAGTTAAGTATATATAAAGGAAGACTAGTCCCTTTATACTTATAGACAGGGATTCTATCATAGTACATTTGTTACTAATGACATAATGTGTCCACTGGTTTTGTATGCACATATGTAAGCACGTAATGTGATAACACTTGATAGAACTATCAGATTTGCTTCTTTTTTTTTTCCAGGTTCATTCGGACAAGATTATCCCAGATTAAATTGAATAATACCTTGCATACAATATTTCAAGTGAAAATCAAATTTTTATTGCTTAAGAGGCGCAAATGCTGATGTAGTGAAAAGGTTTTAAAGTCAGTAGAACATAGGAAACCTTTTCGCTAGGTTGGCATTTGTGCCTCTCAAGTAATGAAAATTTGATTTTCATTTGAAATAGGAAATTTATTTATTGCATTTTTTTCTCATCTGAGTTCTCTAGCAATTCGGTTGCTAAGCTGTCATTGAAGATGAAAGTATTTAATTGGTGCCAGAACATCAGCATTGCCAATTCACTTAAACAGGCTTTTATTTAAGAATCTACATACACAACTCGGACAGAGAAATTTGAATAAACAATCCTATGGGAGTGTTGTTTACAGATTTCTCGTTTGCAGATAATATTTATAAAAAAAATTTGGCCTGAACACACCTAAGGTCGATATGTTTTTTTGCAGTTTTGGTTAAAGTTATTTTATGTTGAGATAGTTCCATTTTTTGAACTGGTTACAACTTGTTCCAAAAGTGAAAATATCCACATATTAAAAAAAAAAAAAAAAAAAAAAAAAAAAAAACTGGAAATAAAATTGAACAATTACTGATGCAATATAAAAGGTGTCAACTTCAAGTGTCTTATGCAGAAAAAAAAAATAATAAAATAAAAATAATAAAGTGCAAGTGAAAAATCTGTAAATGCTCTTGTAGGATTTATATTGGATGTAATAATTGGATGTAGTAATATGGATGTAGTAAAGAGTTTGTGATGATATACACTGCATAAATTCTGGATTTTAAAAATTAGATGTTGTGAATACCCTCTGTTTTTAGTAAACTTATAAGCATATTATGTAGTGTATATTCATAGTGTTATGACTATGCTAGTGATCAGGGGTATACTCAGCTATATGTGATCAGGGGTCGGGAAATACATCATTTTACATGTACAGGCAAGTGGATTTTCTGACAAAGTGAGTAAATGTTTAGGATTTTGCAAAATTGAAGGATATATATATATATTACACTAGTTAGATATATTTTGTAACTTTTCAAGTTATCACAGTGTAAACATGTGCACTAAGTTTATCCTATACTCAACTTTCCTTTGTTATAAATACTATTTTTAAAATTTACAGAAAAAATATGAAAATGCATTGAGTAATTAATAATTTACGCAGTCACTTGCATTTTTTAATAACAATTTTCAACTGCATGTTGCATCATACAGGATGGTAAGTTTTTCTTAAAATTTCGCCTTTGCACACCTATTAGTGATTATAAACCGAAGGAAATAATGTATAGGTAGTAGAACTTTAAATAAAAAAAGTCCAGGCAGAATATTAATAAGAAGCAAAAAGTAGCAATTCAACTCACAATTTAGGTATACCGGTCAGTGTTTTCAACAAAATTCACTTTTTTCCTGCAATCCTTTGACATTTTTATTTATTTTTTTTTTTTTTGTAAGCCTTTGACAAAATTTCTGTTTTACATCCTTTAATGAAATTTGCATTTTTCCTGCAATCTTTTGATAAAATTGTTTTTATTATTATTTTATGTTTTGTAAACTATTTATGAGATTTTTTTTTCAGAAAATATTTGCCAAAAAAAAAAAAAAAAAAAAAGTCTAAATATTGAGACAGATTATTTAAAATTTTTGAAAACTAATACTTTACACTTTCAGAAAATTAAAAACAGAATTATCCTTACACAGTTAATCTAAATTTGTCATCTTAAATACTGTTAATTGTCTAGTACAAGGTGATCGAAAAGACACACAACACCAGAGATATAGTGTATATATTAAAGTACAAACGATTCAAATTACAAACATAATCTAGATTGAAAGTAACAATACTGATCAAAATTAAATATTGTTGCAGAAGACAATGACAATGTGACCCTTTCTCTTGAGTATTTTTGGGTCTCTGTGATTGAGGAGTTCATTGGATAAGTCTAAGAGGGGGATGGGGGGCTAACTTCCCACCCTTAATTTAGATAAATGGGTTTTTCATGCAGATTTCGTTTAAATTTTAAATATAGGATCATTCTGTTGAGGCACCTTCATGATTAGTATTGAGTGCTCATTGGATAAGAATAAAGAGGGGGAACAAATAGCTAATTCTCCATCCTTACTGTATTTACTCGCGTATAATGTGCAATTTTTCTCCCCAAGTTATCCCTTTCCGGCACGGGCAAATTTTGTAGTAAAATTACTAATTATCGACTGCCACCGGAATTTGCAAACGACTTTCTTAGATATTTTGAATTCCTTAATTTTAACTTTCCTTGTAAAAGTAAAGTTTTACTAAAATATTATTGGTGCCACTTGCAAGTTTGGAATTAAAATTAGGTATCCCGAACCGGGCACAGTGTGCCGGAAAGGGTTATAGGGCAAAAACACTGAGTGCGCATTATACACAGAATATTTTTTATTGCTTTACGTGCTCACAAGATATATCTATGAATCAAGAAATGTATTCAAAGAATAAATTAAAACTGGAACCTTACTGAATAGAAGTATTTCTGCATTTTTATTTCGCTCCTTGCACTTTTTTATACCAAAGCGGTAGTAACATTATTTAAACACTACTTAGCAATCCTCATTGCAGCTACTGCTTTTTATGTAACAATAACAGCAAAAATTCATGTAATATATACAGATTTGCACTATAAATAAAAAAAATCTGTAAGGTTAAAAAATTCTTAAATTTTTTTTAGGAAACTGGAAAGCCTAGAACTTTTTATATAACTACGACCCAAGTAACAGATAAAATTTTAGTAAGATTAGTACAATTTTACTAGATTCATTTGTAGAGCAACAGATTTCTATAGTCTCACAAAAACTAGGTTTGTAAATTTCTCTCTTGCTTTTTTTTAAAAATTTATTTATTTATTTATTTTTTGTAGCACAGTGTAAAGATAAAATTTTAGCAAGAATACAGATTTCTGCGACTTTACATTTATAGAATTAAATTAACCACTTAACCGGCGACGGGTATGGGGAAACAGTGCTTTAACCCCCGATTTATCTCGGGGCAGCCGTTGAAGTGGTTAAAAAAAAAAAAAAAAAAAAAAAACAATGTAGACGTTTTTAAGTATTTTGTTTGCAAGTGATGTCACCATATCATGGCACCCACTCCCTATGCAAAGTCTAAAAAACGAATTTAGACTTCTTTTCTAGCCTGATTGATATTTGTTTTGAATTTCCAATGATTAGTTTTGGAAGTTCATTAGACAAGTGTAATAAAAAGGAGAAAGGCTACCTCCCCCTGGCCTTATTTTAGATAAATGGGTTTTTTATGCAGAACTATCAATTTCTTACAGAATTTTGGATACTGGAACATTTTGACGAGGCGCCTCTGTGATTAATATTGGGTATTCATTGTAAAAGTAGAAAATAACATCCCCCCCCCCTAAATTTAGGTTAATGGGTTTTTCATGCAGAATTTACCAATTTGCTTTAAATTTTGTGTATAGGTTCATTCTGATAAAACGCTTCTCTGATTTGTTTTGGTAATGCATTGGATAAGTATGCATGGAGGACTACCTTTCTTAATTCAGGTAAATGATTTTTCATGTTTAATTAACCAATTTGTTTCAATTTTTGGATGCAGGTTCATAGTTATTAGATGCTTCCCTGATTAATTGTGCAGTTCTTTTGTTAAGTATAAAGGAGGGAGGGGTTCGGACAATTACCCCTCCCCCTTTAAATTAGTCAAATGGGTTTTTTTGTTTTTCAAACAGTGTTATTCCTTGAAAATATAAGGTTTTAATAAACAATTAGTATGCGTAGCCTGCGAGCTCAATGCAGCCAGTTTAACTGGGCATTGTTTTTGGTTTTATTAACATTAACACTATTTTTTGTTTTTATTAACATATGTCCTAGAGTTTGAAAAAAAGACAATCTATGGAGTAACAAGATTTTGGAACAGGTGCAATGTGGTTTGTGGTCTAGATTTTGTTTATGTTTTTACCAGACCAAACCTCCATTTGTAAAATTGGCCAAAGTTGAAAGTCTGATGTCATCTCAATTGCTAATATAGTGATGAGTTATACAATTTTTATTTTCTACATATTGACTTTGAGATAAATAAAGGAACAAACATTCAAAAATACTAAATTAATCAATCAGTTTGTTTCTGATTTACACATTGGAATCCAGTTGTGAGCAATATCTTAAACTAAAAGAAAAATATTTGAAGGGAATTTAATATAAAATTTAAGTGTATTCTCAAAATGAGAAAAAAATATAATGAAATGCATGAGTTACAGCAAATACATTTTATTTTATAAACAGTTTGTGAACATGTGCATATATAGATTGTTTTGCATATTTCAATAAACATTCCTCCCTCAAATAATGTTTAAGGTTAGCCAACACTAATTTTATCTTATTGATATTTAATAAGGAGTGTAATGTGGGTATACAGCATATACTTAATGTATTTTTTTTCTATAGAAGCATTGTATACTCCATATTTCTCAAATAAAGCTATAGCACGTTATTTAGGCACAGCGTTAATGACTTTAGAATAAGCCTTTTTTTAAGACTACAATACTGTATTATTATTATATAGCTTATTATATTTTGTCTGCTTATTATCATTTTATTACTACTAAAGGTGAATTACAATAGGTATACTTATTATTTTTTTCGCGTGGAAGACGAAGTTGTTGGTCTATAGAAATATGAATAACAATATGCATGTGTTCACAAACTATTTATTAAATAAAATATACTTACAATAATCCACGCATTTTTTATATTATTTTCTCATTTTGTAAATGCCACACGTGACTGCAAAGTGCGCGAATCAGAGATGTAAAATTTAATAAATTTAGTCTCTAAGCTGTAGTTCTTCTTAAAATCTGAAAAAAAGTGGAATTAAAGTTGGTGAATTATTCCTTCTCAACTTTTTTTTGTTTTGTTTTGTTTTGTTTAATCAAAACAATCATCAAAATTACGCATTCAGCGATAATAAGCCACCACGTTGTTGCTCATTGTCACATATGAGTCGCTCATTTTCCCTGATTCATTCTCATCAAGAATCTCCGGCAATCGTTTACGGCAGTCCTCGACTGCGCATGTGCAATAGACTGCCGTAAGATTAATATTCTTACGGCTGCCGTGAAAATAGACACTTCGAAATTTAAAATATATAATTATTACATAATTTTGTTAGTCATTTCAAATTTTATGAAAATCGGATATATAGTTTAATTAGAGGGACAACCAAAAGTATTCCATTACATTACAATCAATATGAAAAAATAGTTTCAAGTATATTTTAATGATGTTAAACTCTTTCGAATATAATAGAATTGACATGAACCTATGAAGTATATATATACTAAAATATACATTCTGTACAATCTGTGATGCAAAGAATATTTATCATAAAATTACAGGGCCACACAAAAGTATTTCACTGCATAATGCTATACGGTTAAACATTGTTTGGGGCGTGTTTTAATTATATTAAACTATTTCACATTTTATGAATATGATATACGTCGCTGAGGTGTAATACAAGTTACTTCCTGTATATTTACAGGAACACAAAAAAATTTCGACCACTATACTGTATCTGAAGTATTGTTTACTATAACAACAAGATCTGAATATTTTTAAAACTTCGTTATCGTACGAACGAACCTCATTTGTTACGCTTTACGTGCAATTTCCAACTTGTTTTTAATTTTTTTTTCTGTAAGCAAAATAGAATTTTTTAAAATGGATGTACAATTTTCGATTATTTTCTTTTCTTTTTCCAGGACGTTTATAATAAATTTTAAAGCAAAATTCTTCCTCAGTTTGCAACTTTTAACCTCCCCCTTTACATTCAATGACTTCTGTTTTGTTCTTCACATAGTATTTCAAAATTTCCAGACGTTTAAAATATTTTTTCGCATTCCTTTCTGCCCATGTTTCTTTTGAATGACAATAAAGTAGTGTGTCAAATTTTCCTTACCCACTAAACTTAAAACATCTCTTTCCCAGCCATAGTTGTTAATCGTTCATCTCGCCCTCCCCCCGTCAAAAAAAAAAAAGGTGTAATAGGGTAAATACAAAAAAAATTACTTATTTTAGCTGTGCTATCTTTTTATTTGTGTGTGTGCCAAAATAAATAAGCATTAGTAATGTACATTTTTTAAATTATTTTTTTAGCCAAACAAAGCTTAACAAAAGTAGACAAAGTATGAAATATTTTATCAAGATTCTTAATAAATCTTAGGTGTTTTTAGAATACAACATGAATGAAGTGATAAATAAATCCGTTCATTTACATTTTATAAAAAGTGTGAATGAGTGAATTAGCTAAAAAAATTATAACTTTTGTCCCTTTCAATTTTAAGATGTAACAAGAACGAAAAACAAAATCCAATTCTTTGAATTACTTAAAAACGCACCAAACAAAATTACAATTACGTATATCAGCTATGCATTACTAAGGTAGAATCGCAAGTTCCACTTGCTTTTTGCCACTCTAATGGATGTTGCCACCGAGCCGCAGGAGAATTAAAAGGTATTGGGAGAATAACATTGAATGCTTAATCTAGTTATTCCTATATCTATGGAGATATATAGATAGATAGATAGATATATAAACTGGTGCGATTGCAATAGGTAGTATTTCTTACGAAATCTACCTAATATGCCTCCCCAAGACTGCTTTGAGACTTGCCTTTGATATCATTTCTCATTATGCTACTTTTGATAAAAGATATAAAATTATTACTTTTTCTGAAATTATCAAATTAATTAAACTTTGTCTTTCTCCTCCTGAAGCAACAAAAATTTTATTGCTAATAATAAATGTTTTTAAATAATAAATAATGTGCAATAAATAATTGAAAACATCAATTTTTAAAAATGTGCGATGAAATTAATGGCGTCGAAAACTACCGATACTTAACTTAAGATAGCGTTTTAGTTTTCCTTAAATCCTGGCGCTTTTAGCGCTAGAATCTTAATTTAAGGCTCTCAAGGATTTTCGACCCATTTAAAGATCTTTAGAGGACACCTGAATCCTTGCCTTAATCCCACGCTATTTTTATTCATCATTCATTCGAATTGGCAGCAGTTTTGCTCTGTTTATTGTTACCTTTTTTAAGTTATGGCCGTGTTCAGCAGTTACGCGCGCTGCACGCGCACGCTAGGAGCCACGGACATGGAGTGGATACTTATACTTGGTGGGATGTGCGTTCAGTCCTCGCTACTGTGCCACCAGTTACTGTAACTGTTCGCTCAGTAACAGATGGAGAACAGATCAAAGAGGTAATTACTTGTAGTGCCAATTATAAAGATAATCTGTTACGAATGAAAGTGAGCTGGCTGGTCGAATGGTCAGAGTGCTGAACTTGAACCCAGACGATACGGGTTCGAAACCTGCGCGGGCCAAAAGTTGGTTTGTGTTTTTTTTTTTTTTTTTTTTTGGTTGCTTTTTATTAATAAATAAGACATTTTTATTAAAGGTAAATTTTATATTAATAATACAGAAGCACATGTATTTCTATTATAATAATAAAATACTTATTTAAATATGAGAAAATGAGATTTTTGCGGAGAAAGTTTTAATATTCCAAATTTAGAATATTAAAAGGATAATTAGAACGATATTAATATCGTTCCAAAGTGATTTATATATATATTAAGAAAATGAAAAAAAAAAAGCTTTCTGCGAAAATATCCGTATACGCATAAAATAATTATTAATGTTCTTCTTCTTCTTTTTTTTTTTTTTTTTTTTTTTTTTTTTAAATTTTAGAAGTAATTTTTTATTGAGATTAGGATGCAAGTATAATGCATGCGTGGATATTTTACGGTGTTAAAATCAAAATGGAAAATATTATAAAAGCAAAATGTAAAAGATATACATTTTTTTTAAATTAAGAATATCTGCATACATACATTTTAAAGAAGTGAAATATTTGGAGTTTGCCTTCTAGTTTTATAATGAATAAAGTATGATTAGAATGTTTATAATTTTTCTATTAAAAGTATAAATAAGTGTTTTGCTTATACTAACATAATTTCGGATGTCGTTTGTTTTTCATATTTTATGACATATTTTGGCCTGTTATCCACACGGTATTAAAATATACAACCATTAAATAAGAAATATATACATACTAAAACTTCTTCTGAAAAATTATCTAACTAACAATGCAAATTCCATTGAAATCAATCCAGTATTGTAGATTACAAATCAATCTTGTAATATGTGGATACAGGGCCATCGCTAAGACTTTCTATTGGTGGGGGAGAAAACCTTAATATTGTCAAGTCAAATTTTTATATTCGCCAACTCGTTTTATAATTTTGCCAAGTTAACGCATTTTGAAAATGTAATACAATTCTTATTTGTAAAAAAATTAATAATATTCCCAATTAGAGTTGTAACTTTTGCAAATTCTATCAAAAATAAAAAATGTATTGCAGTTTTTATTAAAATTTTAATTAAATTTGACATAAAAGTTTTAAATTTGCAAAGTGTAACAACATTTGTCAATGTTTTGGGAGGGTAGCCCTCCCCCCCTTAGCTAGTCCCCCGTGTGGATATCTCAACCTTGGTTTATCAACAGCATTCTATTAATTACAACAATAGAATCAACAGTATTCTATTATTTAATACGAAAAGTATAAAGCAACTGATAAATGATTTTTAAATAAATAAAAATAAAATTATTAAAAAAATTAAATCACCAATTGTTAAATTGTATCAGTCAACCTACCAACTTTGACAACAAACAACGTGCAACCAATAACAGATAAGCACAAAACGCACAATCACGTGATCAAATCGCCCATCATTTTTTTTGCGTCGCGCGCGTGAAGGTTTGAGCAGGGTTGATTGTCATTTTTTAAATGCTAATCGGGCTTAATTACATGAAATAGGTCACGTGATACTTTTCCGGAATACTTTAATTTTATTTGAGTGGTCACAGGTATGTATTTCTGTTACGAAAATCATATTTTGAAAGGATAAAGAGATATGGTATTTGTATTTACCAATTCTGAACCATAAAAATAATACAATAATTGAATAAGTTTAAAATTCTCTTCTTCGATAGCACCTACTCCAAGCAGAATCTTCTGAGCGCGCGCGCACAAAAAAAGCCGCTTTTGAACACGGCCTTTGTTTGGTGACTCGAGACAACAGCTCAGCCGCTATAAGTCTCAAAAATCCCCCCCTCCAAACAAAATGTTTGGTGATGATTTCGTTTTTCGTTGATATAAGTTTAGAGATTAGTGGTTATTATTAAATGTGGTGTTTAATTTGTCTTTCTGTTCAACTGTCGAAAACATGACTTTATATTGGGCGAGAAAAATAGACTATTAAATTTATTGTGAAGAATTTTCCATTTGAAAAGCTGATAAAAATTCGTTTTATTTGAATTATGTTAACCCAGGTTCTAGCTGTTGAAAATCGCTTCTTTGTATTTTAATGGAATTAGCTTCTCCACAGATTTTTATGAGGCATGTGATTATCAAATTTTCGACATGGAAGGAGTAATTTTGTCTTCTTGGGATTATATCATGGGACCCCAAATTGAAAGACTTTGGCTTATAAATTCTGATTCTAAATTTTCTTCGACAGAAATTCCCCTCAATGTTCTGAGAGATTTCAATGTTTCTAAGCACTTCCAAAAGGCAGACTTGAATGATGAAACTAAATATCAATCAAATTTAAGTTTGTATTCTTTCATGTGTGGCCAGTTATTGCTTGGAGAAATGGATGCATCTGAAACGTTCGATGAAATTACTTCCAGAACTTATATTTCTGATTTAAAAATTTTAATTGGGGTAGTATTTCGCATGAAGTCTTGGGTTTATGTTGGTACAATCAAAGAAGTAAAAAATGTTTGTGTCTGTATTGGATTTTTTTATAATCGAGAAGTTTTCAACTTTATTTTAAAAAATCAATTTACATTAGACATTCACCTAAGAAAAATGGCTGATTTTCTACAAAAGACTCAAGTATGTTTCTGTTTGACCATTTTATCCTTGTTTTATACATTACTGATATATTATATAGTAATATATTACATGAATTCTTTGATATTCGTGTTTTTGTATTTAACAATATTTAAGAAATTAATTATATCTTAAAGCTATCACTTTAATAGTCTTTGTAAATTTTCTTGCTTTGTTTGTGTTGGATAGATTTCAGTTAAAAACTATACTACAAGACTTAAAATATCTTTCAAACATAAATTATGTTCTTACAAGGCACAAAATGACTGGATACTCTATATTAATTACTCTCAAATATTAATAAATTAAAAATTTTACTGCTTACATAAGAAGAGGATCGGGTTTTGAGTTGCCAATTTGTTTATTATTTTGTATTTTACTAGAACAAGACAGACAAACTGGCATATAATAATAAAATTCACTTCTCCAGAATAAAAATGAATTTAGAAAAGTCTTTTTGAAAATTGTTATGTCTATTTTGGGAACCTCTGTTCACTTTTCAGAATTATAATTTTATCTGCTAAATTTTTATGAAGCTGTAAAATATATTTATAATCTGAGGCAGGGATATCAACTACCTCTAGGCTTGGCATTAGAGATCCTGTCTCCTCTTTCAGAGTGATATATTTCATTCTTTTCTTGTCCTAAAAACAAAAATAAGCTCTTCTAGTGCAGATATAACTTAAATTTGACAATCAAAGTTTCATAATTCGGCAAATTTTTGTGTAAAAGAAAAGAATTTTTCCTGATGTCATTCTGAGACAGAAGACAATATTTTCTAAATATAAATTATGCAGGCAACAAATAACAAAATAAAATTTCATACTTTCATATGTTAGGGATGGGACAAATCGCGATTTTGCTAAATATGATAGATTCCCTCAATCTGCAACTCTCTAAAATCTGCACATAATTAACAGTTGTAAACAATGGAACATTCAGTTCCGATATAGGGACAAAATTTGACTACTTTAGTTTTATATCAATTCCATACATATTCTGATTTGTAATTTTTGTTAATATTACTGTATTCATTTTTCTTCATGAAGGAAGAATAAATTTATTTCTGAAAATATTCAAGATATTGATCAGGGTTTGTTGATTTAAATCAGCTTGATTTTAATCATGATTTAAATCACTTGATTTAAAAAAAATCATTTATTTAAATAAGTTTTTCTTTTAAGTTATTTTTAAATAAATTTCAAATGTAAACAAACATAATAATGTGCTTTGATATAATTTAGTTTTATATAATATATATAATCAAACAACTTTCAGAAAGATAAAGCTTAAGCTTTGTCAAAATGTAAATTAAATGTAAAGTTTAGAAAAAAAAACTGCTTTCAGATTTTTTTAAATCAAATTATAAATTAATCTTGCAACAGTAAAGAAATCTGAGCAGAAATATGGGTCATTCCATGTCAAATCACCCAGATTTTTTCAAAAATGACACCCATCATCACCAATTTTGATAAAATTCAGTAGATTTGTAGAATTTCTAATGCTGATTCCAAAAATATCAATTATATTGAAATTGATCAAACGGTTTGTGAGTTATGAGCTTTTAAATAGCTCCCAAGATGGCTGATTTGCCACCATTTTGAATAGCACATGTGACAACAAAAAAGTCCATAACTTCTTTCAGGTAAAAGCTAGAGCTTTCAAATTTTTTTTTGTTTTGTTTAGAATAAAGTAAACTTTCATTTAAACAGATTTTTGTGAACCTCATTTTATAAAAATGCTGTCAAAAAACAGGGTCGTACTGGCATAACAGAGAGGGCGGTGGCAAAATGGTTAACAAGGGCGCCAATCGACTTACAAGAGGGCGTAAATTATTACACACACAAATATAGATATATATAATAAATATATACTACATAAATTATGCATATATATATACAGAGTTTCCCCTGGAAGGTTTCAGGGGGCGCTCCGCCCCTCCTGCCCTTTAGTTTGATAAATAGCGCCCCTCTTGTCGTTCATTAAAAAAAACGCCGTTCTTGCCCCACATATAAAAAAAAGCAGCCCTTTAGCGATGATGCGGACATGTAAATTGTGTAAAAAATCGTCTACGGAACACAAAAAAGTAGCTCTTAAGTGTCCCACAGACGCGTAATATCTTCAAAAATTGCAACATAACGACTAATTTTTGACAAGATTCAAGAAAAAAATGGCTAATTTCGTCACAAAATCACAAAAACGGCAGATTTCTTCAAAAGATCGTGAAAAAACAACAAATTTTGTCAAAAAACCTATTAAAACGGAAAATTTTGTCAGAAGATTCACGAAAAAAGACAAATTTCGCCAAAAGATCACGAAAAACGGAAACTTTCGTCAAAAAATCGCGATAAAACGGTAGATTTCGTCAAAAAATATTTGCTAAAAATGCCAAAATCGCAATAAAATGGAAAAATTTGTCAAAAAATCACCAAAAAACGGCAAATTTCGTCAAAAATTCACAAAAAAACGCAAAATTCGTCAAAATATCTCAAAAAACAGCAGATTTCGTCAAAAGATCGCAAAAAAATGCAAATTTCGTAAAAGGGACGCACACACAAAAAAGTTAATGCCAGAAGTGAATTTTTCTATTCTAAAAACTTATTTTCCTGCTTCAAAATTGTGTTTTTATTGCTCCAAAAGTGAATTTTTCTGCTTCACATTCAGGGGCATTCGAAGAGAAAATTACACAGGCGCATAATTAGAATTTACGCCCCCCCCCCCCTCCCAAGTTTTCCTTTTGACAGCTCAAAAATGACGTTTGTAGTATAAATTTGGCGCCCCCTAAATTTCAGCGCCCGGGCCGCTAAAGAAAAGCGAATTTCATCAAAATACAGGAGAAAAAAGCACGAATTTCATGACAGGGCGGCGAAAAAACGCAGTTTTTTGCGATCTTTTGACGAAATTTGTCAATTTTTGCGGTGTCTTGATGAAATGTTTCCTTTTTTTTTTTTCGATATTTTTTTGTCGAAATTCACTTTTCACTTTCAGAAGCGTCTTATAGAAATTTTTCATAGTACAAATCTCAAGAAAAATGTAATATTATGAATATGAATTGGATTAATATTTATTGAAAATTATTTAACTAATAAAAAGTAAAATTTGATTTCAACTATATAATACATTTAGTTATTTAATTAAAACCTTATCCCGAATATCTGAATAACAATATGCATAAAAATATTTCCAAATAAAAAATTTAAATAAAACGAAATTAAAACAATTTCATCGGCTCAAAACTCAAAATTTCAAAACATTACTTCACAAATTCAATTATATTTTGTATAATACGTTCTCTTGGATACAAATAAGTAATTACTAATTAAGGTGAAAATTTTCTAAATCGTGGTAAGAAAGACGTCTATTTTACAGGAATTATTTTAAAATAGGATTTCCTTTTTTTATATTACATATAAATCAATTTCAAATTAATAAAAAAAATCTATTTTGTAAAAAGTTGACAAAATGATAATATGACTCAAAGTTTTTTTTTTCTTGTAAATAAATAAATTTTTTAAATTTAAAATAATCTGACTTTAAAATATTATGAATATTAACGAATTAATATTATTTATTAAACATTTTTTAACTAATAAGAAGTAAAATTCGATTTTAACTATAGGTTACTTTACTTAGTTAATTCAAACATTATCCCGAATATCCGAATAACTATCTCCATACTATTGTTTCCAAACGGAAAATAAATATTAAAATAAAACAAATTAAAACAATCTCATTGAATCAAAACTCAAAATTGCGAGTCATGCCAGGGGGGGGGGGGGGGGGGGAACTCTGAAATTTTTCTGGAGGGCTAACATCTTTTAACAATCTATATATTGAGTAAACTAAATATAGCAAAAACTGATAAAATGGACGTGGTCATAGAGGAACCCGTCTAAAGTGAAATCTCTCTATAACGGAACGTTTTTATAAGGAAATTATTAAATGCAAAATATTTCATGATAATCGAAAAATAAATATATATATTTCTTTTTTATCAAAAATAAAACTTTTTTACAAAACTATAGCAAAGTAAAAAATATTACTTTAATTTGACTTTTTAGTGTCTAGTGTCCTAAAATTAGTCCAATGACATTTGATAAAAATAAAATAAAAATAAAAAACACGGACATAAATATTTATTTTTGAAACATGCGAACAACTTTCATTAAATATAAGGCGACTTTATTATTAAGTGTTTTCCCGTTTAATTGATCTTAAAAAAATACTTTTCTTTCACTCAATAACGAGAATATTCATGATGCATTCAAGAAATGATTTTTTTTCCATTGGTTTAAAAATTTTATTTTCTCACATTCAGATGCCTAAGAATTGAATATTGTTTTCCGTTTTCTTATAAATGCCATATATCATGAGTTGTAGTCAATTACTACTCGATGACTAGTGTTTCGTCATTAAATGCCATGAAAATCAACCGACATCAAATCTGCCATCATATTTTGAGAAATTATTTTTCTGTTACTAAAAAACGTAAAATGCTGTTTGATTTCTTACAGTCTAAATGCTTTCAAATATTTTCATTAATAAAATTATTTCACAAATATGTCAAAAAAGTAGCTTTTTTAGATTGAAAAACAAGCTTATAAAACACAATTACACAGTTTTATTCTTTAAGACAGAATAACCATATCTGCTAATTTTATGCCTTTATCAATATAAATTATTCTGAAAATGTGTGAAAATGTAACAGATTTACACTTGAAAATGAATTTAATGCACCATACACCAAATAACAGAAGATATTTTTCTCGTAATCTTATAAAACACTTAACCTTAATCTTTTTTTTTTACTTAAATTTTTTAAAGTTATATGACAAATCGAAAAAAAAAAAATGTTTTCATTGAACACAAAATAGACGAAAATTCAAAATCCAAACAAAAAACCCTTTTTCTACATTCCTAATACATTCCTGCGAACCCCTATAACACGAAAAAATTCTGGCTTTCAAACAATTATTTTTCTTATTCCACTGTATAAATTAACATTTTTTATCTTTCTAATTTTCAAACATTCTAGTTTCCATTTGATATTATCACCATTAACTAAATCCACTGACAAGTACGCATTGTCAACAGGCAAACCATTAAAATTTAGAAATATAGTTTTTTAATGACTATTTTAGTCAAGACTTTGACCATAGTTTGATTAATTACCGGTCAACTCGAGTAACATGTGTCCATTTCCATTCATCCTGTGTAAGAGAGTTGCTTTGAAAATATAACGATGTACAAACACATGTGGTGGGCACTTAGTACATCTGGACTTAATTTTTTTCAGGGAAAAGAAATGTTCCTTTAAAATGCGTTCCGAGAATTGTATTATACCGCTAGCAAGTTAACAGAAAAGAAGTAATCCAATAGAGTTTCGAATACAAAATTTTTGGTATATTCCCATTTTATTTAAGACAATTAAAAGATCTAAAAAAAATTCTTGCTGTATTTTTTCTTTTGAGGAAAGTTTAAAAGTTGTTTAAAGAGGCGCTGGAAAAGATCTAAACAAGGGTGCCATGATAACAAAGACATGATAATAGTTTTTTTTTTCTTTTTTTTTACAGAGGTGTTGAAAAAGTCTAAACAAGGGCGCCATAGTTACAAAAACCGATATTAATTTTTTTAAATTGATTTTCGTAGAGGCGCCGAAAAAAATCTGACCAGGGACGCCACGATTCCATAAACAAGATTTTAGTTTATTTTAAATATATTTTTAAAGGGGCGCTGAAAAAGATCTAAACAAAGGCGCCATGATTACAAAAATATGATATTATTATTATTATTTTTACAGAAGTGTTGAAAAAGTCTGACCAAGGGCGCCATGTTTCTCAAAACATGATATTAGTTTTTTCAAAGTTATTTTTACAAGAGGCACTGAAAAGAAGTTGACGAAGGGCGCCATGATTACAAAAACCGATATTAGTTTTTTTTAAAGTTATTTTTGTAGAGGCGTCGATAAAAAAATCTGACCAAGGACGCCACAATTCCAAAAATAGGCTATTAATTTTTTAAAAGTTATGTTTAAAGAGGCGCTGAAAAAGATCTAAACAAGGGCGTAATGATTACAAAAACATGATATTAGTTTTTTTAGGTTATTTTTACAGGGATGTTGAAAAAGACTGACCAAGGGCACCATATTTCCCAAAACATGATATTAGTTATTTGAAAGCTATTTTTTACAAGAGGCATCGAAGAAAGCTGGCGGGCGCCATAATTACAAAAACCGATATTAGTTTTTTTTTTAAAGTTATTTTTGTAGAGGCGCCAGAAAAAAATCTGACCAGGGGCGCCATGATTCCAAAAACACGATATTAGTTTTTTAAAAGTTATTTGCTGAAAAAGATCTAAACAAGAGCACCATAATTACAAAAATATAATATCAGTTTTTTTTTTTTTTTTTTTTTTTTTTTTTTTCAGAGATGTTGAAAAAGTTTGACCAGGGGCGCCATGTTTCCCAAACACGATATTAGTTTTTTGAAAGTTATGTTTACAAGAGGTGCTGAAAAAAAGCTGACTAAGGGCACCACAATTACAAAAACCGATATTAGTTTTTTAAAAGTTATTTTTGTAGAGGCGCCGAAACAAAACTGACCAGGGGCGCCATGTTTCCCAAAACACAATATTAGTTTAAGTTGTTTTTACATAAACACTGAAAAAAAATCTGACGAAGAACGCGATGATTACATAAACTCGATATTAGTTTTTTGAAAGTTATTTTTACAAAAACACTGAAAAAAAAACCCTGACCATGGGCGCCATGACTACAAAAACCTATACTAGTTTTTTAAATGTTATTTTTGTAGAGGCGCTGAAAAAAATCTGACTATGGGCGCCACAATTCCATAAACACGATATTATTTTTGTTTAAAGTTATTTTTAAAAAGGCGCTGAAAAAATCTGAACAAGGGCACCTCTGACAATGGGACCAATTAAAATGAAAATCTATTCTTTAAATTGGCATTCCACCTCTTGTATTTCCACAAAAAACAGAATAAATATAAAATTACAGCGCTTCCACCTATGCCCTAAATGTTTGACAGAAAATATGCTGAATACGTCATTACTTTTAATTTGCCAAATGAAAATATTATAAATTTTATGCTTTTCGTAATGCACAACTTAAAATGCTTCCATTGAAAAAAAAAATAAATAAAAAAAATAAAAAACCAGTGACGGGGGGCGCACCGGGCATTTGCCTCGTTGCCCGGTGGGCCAGTACGACCCTGTCAAAAAATGACTTTTGTCATTTTTTTAAGTAAAAAAGGGGGCAACTTCAATGGCTGATTTCCCCCAATGTACCCCCTTCAATTTTCATCAAATTGCATAAATAAGCAACTCAAAGTGTGTTTTGATGACTAATAAAAAAAACTTAATGGGCAGTTCACAGGTTTTTATTTAAAAAAATAAATTCCATTTTACTGACTCCACAATAGCAGAAAACACTAAGATGATATTGATATTTCTTTTATTACCAAAAATATCATACATATTTACATCTAAAAGTTTGATAAGGTTTAATGTTACATAAATATGTATATTTAATGTGCCTAAAAAAGGGGAATCCCATAGGAATACCAATAATGGATTCTTGCAATCGGACAAATTGAAATCTATTGCAGTCTCAGTAAATTATGAATAAAAAGGAAATGATGGAAAAAGTTCTATAAATAGTTGAATTTTATGACAAAATCATACTTTTATTCTACAAATTACAATAAAATTGCAACTCTTAAATAAAAATTACGGTACTTTAAATTAATACAAAATAACATATCACATACACAATAAACATGCTATTAAAAATATATCTACATCAATAATAATTTAAAGTAAAGGTAATTAATATTTTTAAAATCCTTGCCAACAGGCAGACGTAAATTTTGAAGTTAAATACAGTAGACTCCCTCAAATCCGCATAGCTTGGAACCAGAAGTTTTGTGGATTTTAGAATTTTGCCGATTTCCGGTCATTACTTTGTTTACCTTTTTTCAAACAGGAATTTGAATGTAATTAATAATGCAATCAAAACTAAAATGAATGCTTTACAATATAATAAAATATTAAAATTAGTAATAAGTAATAAATTAAAATAATAAAAATTTAGATAATTTTCAAAGTGATTAAAATATTAAAAGTAAGGATCAAGTTAATAATCAATAATATATGATTAAATATTCATTATAAACATAAAATATATCTTTCCTAAATTATTCAATGTAGTTACTAATGTACCTCATAAAGATACGTTACTAATTCTTAACAAAATCGTAAAATAAAGAAGTTTTTTTTTCAGGTTTAGCCAGATTTAAATTTAATAACCAAAAAAGCTTGATTAATACAATAAATATATTTGATAAGAAGATTGTAATTACCAATGATATAAGAAAAATATGAATTTTTTCAGAATATATTTCTTTTCCTTCGTGGGAAAAAAACATGAATTCAGTACTATAAACAAAAGTTACAAATTAAGATAAAATGGAATTGATATAAAATTATAAAAGTCAAATTTTGTCCCTATATCTGAATTGATTGTTTCATTATTTACATCCGTAAATTATATGCAGATTTTTTACAGTTGTGGATTTTAGGGTTTCGGATTTGAGATAGTTTACTGTACTTGTTTCAGTAACAAAAACTAAATCAAATTTAGATATAAATCTAGTTCAACAATTTTATCTGGTTCTTTTTAAAATTTAATTTTTCTGTAAGAACTGTTTTTATCACAATTATGTTAAGGCAGTGTATATAAAAAAATATTTTTGTACCCTCAACAACTCAAAATTTTTTAACAAATTTTCAGATTCATTTTTAAAAGTAAAAACATGATACTTGTTGATGTGATTTTTTTTTTTTTTTTTTTTTTTTCAAGAGATTTATAAGCAACCTCAGGGCTGCTACAGGCAACTATTTTTATATTCTGTGTGCAGCAGTATTTTTCTAATATAAAATTTGAAGTATATTTTACTTGCAAATGTTATCAAAGCATCTATTATGGATTTCATTTTTAAGAAAATAGTTAGTGCCAGTTAGAATTAAAAAAAGAGTCGCATATAGCAGCCTTGCAACGTGTGTTTTTATTTTTTGTTCAATGAATTAGATCTTGATTTACAACAATTATTTTCTCAGTATATGATCATTTTTTCCGTTTCCAGTACTATCGCTTAAATTCAATTCAAAATGCCCACTTTGACAGCATTTTTTAATATAGTATACCTTTTATATATATATATATATATATATGTATATAGAACCTGCCAATTGAATGCGTTTGTGAGCAAAAATGGATTTAAAAACAAATCAGAAAATCCCATGATTTTGCTTTGCCGAACTGTCCCGTTCAGATAGAAAGCAAGGCATTTTTGTATACACAGCTTTTTGTGCCAATAATATTAATGTACATTTGAAGTCACTGCAGATAAACCATTTGTCTATCTCATGCTGAATACAATCAGATTGTATTCTAAAAGTCGTTAGATAAGTTCGCAAGCATCCACAAGTATACATTTACATTATCTGTGACTATTACATGATGCTTGTTCTTGGCAATGAATCTTCGAAATCACCTCTGGTTGATCGCAAACAAACTATACGTGATAGAAGAAAACTAAGAACAGTTGTGTAATTAGCATAGAAAAATACATTAAAGGGGTGCATTGGTTCTTAATCATCTGATATGCAGACTAGTGCAACTTTTACTTACTGTATTTTTTATTTAAGAGTTTTAATTTTATCACATTTTTATTATATGCAAGTATGAATTTGTTATATAAAGTATCTATTTGTAGTTTTTTTTCTATCATTTCTTTTTTACTTATAATTTATTGAAACTCTGCAGCAGATTTTAATTTGTCAGGAAAGTACTTCTATGTCTTGCAAAAATCCATTATTGGCATTCCTATTAATTTCTTTGGGATTCTCCTTTTTTAGCCACATTAAACATACATATATAAATGTATAAAATTGAAGCTGGTGTTATACACAATTGAAATGAAAAAAACTTCTTTAAACACCATAAAGTAAGTTAACTGCGCAAGGCCTTTCGAAAGAACTTAGTCTTTCTTCGTCAGGCGCAAAAAAGACGTGCGTCCACAATGAATGTAGCGGCACGACTGAAGGGGAATGCGGGAGGGAGAGGGAGCAAGCAGAAGGAACAGCCAATAGGAAAGAAGAAGGCAACAGCAAATCACGGAAGAGCATAAACAAAACTAGATAGACAATGAAGGAGAGGAAAGGAAGAAGGGGGGAAGGGAAATGGGAAAAAAGCGGGGTAAATTAAAAAATTAACTAAAAGGAGAGATTAAAAAGAAATAAAATGTACGCAAAAATATATAAAT
The DNA here is from genome assembly GCA_964019185.1 of Maratus speculifer. Classification (NCBI taxonomy): domain Eukaryota; kingdom Metazoa; phylum Arthropoda; class Arachnida; order Araneae; family Salticidae; genus Maratus; species Maratus speculifer. The sequence goes on along the minus strand of OZ025293.1, from coordinate 208,788,062 downwards.
TAGTAATAAAAAAAAAATAAAAATATATAAAAATAAAAAATAGTTTACAATTATAAACACACATGGATAAACCTGAAAAATTGTATACATAATATATATATATAAAAATAATAATTAAATAATAAACTTAATTATGAAGCAGTGCTGAAAAGATTCTTCCAGGCAACGGAGAGGGTTGCCTGGAAGAATCTTTTCAGCGCTGCTTCATAATTAAGTTTATTATTTAATTATTATTATTATTTTTTATATATATATTATGTATACAATTTTTCAGGTTTATCCATGTGTGTTTATAATTGTAAACTATTTTTTATTTGTATGTATTTTTATTTTATTTTTTTTTATTTATTTTTTTTTTATTACTAATTTATATATTTTTGCGTACATTTTATTTCTTTTTAATCTCTCCTTTTAGTTAATTTTTTAATTTACCCCGCCTTTTTTCCCATTTCCCTTCCCCCCTTCTTCCTTTCCTCTCCTTCATTGTCTATCTAATTTTGTTTATGCTTTTCCGTGATTTGCTATTGCCTTCTTCTTTCCTATTGGCTGTTCCTTCTGCTTGCTCCCTCTCCCTCCCGCATTCCCCTTCAGTCGTGCCACTACATTCATTGTGGACGCACGTCTTTTTTGTGTCTGACAAAGAAAGACTAAGTTCTTTCGAAAGGCCTTGCACAGTTAACTTACTTTATGGTGTTTAAAGAAGTTTTTTTCATTTCAATACATATATAAGTAACATAAAACCTTATCAAACTTTTGGATGAAATATATATAAATGTGTAAATATATATAAATATGTATAAATGTAAATGTAAATATGATGAAATATGATGTAAATATATATAAATATTTCTGGTAATAAAAGAAATGTCAACTCATTATCTTGCGTTTTCTGTTATTGTGGAAAGTCAGTAAAATTGAATTTATTTTTTTAAATAAAAACCTGTGAACTGCCCATTAAGTTTTTTTTTTATTAGTCATCAAAACACACTTTGAGTTGCTTATTTATGCAATTAGATGAAAATTGAAGGGGGTACATTGGGGAAAATCAGCCATTGAAGTTGCCCATTTTTTTTACTTAAAAAAATGACAAAAAGTCATTTTTGACAGCATTTTTATAAAATGAGGTTCACAAAAATCTGTTTAAATGAAAGTTTACTTTATTCTGAACAACAACAACAAAAAAAAAAAAAAAATGAAAGCTCTAGCTTAAACCTGAAAGAAGTTATGGACTTTTTTGTTGTCACATGTGCTATTCAAAATGGCAGCAAATCGGCCATCTAGGGAGATATTTAAAAGCTCATAACTCACAAACTGTTTGATCAATTTTAATATAACTGATGTTTTTGGAATCAGCATTAGAAATTCTACAAATTCACTGAATTTTATCAAAATTGGTGATGGTGGGTGCTATGGTCTGGGTGATGTGACATGGAATGACCCATATATTAAATATTTGAATAGTTACTCATTAGTATTTAAAAAACTTCTGCAAGTTGAGGTAAAATAAAATTGTATGACTTTATGTGCTGTGCTCTGGTGAGGCCTGTTGTATTAAGATTTGAGCAATGGAAAGAAAAAAGTTTTATTGGGAGTAGTCAGATCCATATTTGCAAATAAAGGTTAAAATTCAATATTTGTATTAGTAGCCAGTGGCCAGTAGAGGCTTAATGTTTAGTAGCCACTATTGTCAAGTTAGTGGCCACTAATTACTATCAGTGATTCTTTGATGAAATTTCCGTCGGAACAACGGCGATTTGTTGGGTTCCTGACCGGGAACCTGAATGAAAAAAAAAATATGTACTCAGAAAGGATTTCTGGGTTCCCCGGGATTGCTATTTTTCAAGCCCTGTATTGTGAGATATTGCAAATTATGTTATTAAATACAGCACAATGACCAATATAAAACTTTAACCTGATTTTTCTCAATGTTTATGTTTTTATAATTTGCTTGTTTGGAAAAAAAAAAAAAAAAAAAAAAAAAAAACTAAGGCTAATTGAGATAGAGGTTTGATTTAATTGTTCTCCATGGTGTATTTAATATTTTTGTATATGGATTTAACATTCAAGTTTATAGTTATTTTTAAAAAAATATTTAAATTGAGAATTTACTGAATTTCTTTCATTTTTTTTACATACATAAGAAAAAAAATGTATTACAATATATTACATATACTATGTATATATTATAGTATTATTCAAAATTGAACAGATGATTTCAGAGGTACTGGTGTCCTATTAAAATGTTTTACAGCATTTTCTATAATAAATACATTGCATTTTCATAGTTGGATTAGAGCCTCTAGAATTATGGGCCGGAGCATCACCGCCATATTTAGGTACACTGTGGGTACATCCCTGCTTCTTGGCGACCACAGAGGCGACTTTAGCGCCTTATTGGCGATCTCAAGAAACTTGTTTATCATATATTACTTGAACTACAAGTAATGCATCATCTATGTGATAAACGGAAAAAAAGTGACTGGAAGAAAGTGACAGAAAAAACAAATGCTGAAAAAATGTGACGCAGCAAAAAAGTGACAAGGAACTGATAGATATTAAACTTAATAAATATGTGCTAAAAATAAAATAGTAATGAAGAATGTATTTTTTCTGTTCTAATAAATTATTAAAAAAATAAAAAAATATTATATATTTTATTAACTGATAGTAAATTAATAAAAATAATTGTAAAAATAAATAAAATTAAATATTAAAAATTAGTTTCAATTACAAGAATTGATTTTAAAAATTATAATATTTTATTAACTAATAGCAAATTAATAAAAATAATTGTATAAATAAATTAAATTAAATTAAAATTAGTTTCACCAACAAGAATTCATAAAAAAAATTATATTTGATAGTAATAATTGATAGTAAATTAATAAACATAATTGTATAAATAAATAAAATTACATATTAAAAAATTAATTTCACTGGCAAGAATTAATTTAAAAAATGATAATATTTTATTAACTCATAGTAAATCAATAAAAATTAAATGTATAACTAATTAAAATCAAATATTAAAAAATCTACTTATTAACAAATATATATTTAAAAAATGATATTCTATCAACTCATAGTAAATCAAAAAGATAAATGTATAATTAAATAATAAATAATAAACAAATAAATAAATAAATAATGTAATAATTAATACATTAATGTAATGCATAATAATTATACATAATACTTTATATATTATTTAAATATATTGTTTACATAATGCATTTATTATAATTATAGTTAATATATTTTATTAATTATTAAATTATAAATTAGTCATTTATTGAACTATTATTATTACTATTGTTATTGTTAAATTACAATTGTTGAATTAAATATGAATAATTTATTATATTTATATAGTTTTATATTATTTTATTATATATATATATATAATCTATTATTTATTATATTGTATAATGCAATATAATTATACAAAATAACATAATATGTATATATATTGGGATAATATTTATAATATAATATAATTATATTTACATTATTTATATATTTATATTTTAAAATTATTTATAATTTTAATTATATATAACAATTTATATATTATTATTTTTTTAATTATAAAGTTATGTATTAATATGTTATTACGTTATATATTATATTTATATCTACAAAAAATTATATAATTATAATATAATACATTATAAAATATAATACATTAATATAATAAAATAATTAATAAAAATATCTAATACTATATAATAATAATAAATAAATTATAATAATAATAATAATTGTGCAATTTTTCTTATTTGTTATTATCTTTTCTCAATCATATAATAAATCGATAAAAATTACATTATCATTTCTAACATTTTTGTGATTTAAAACATTACTTATTTAAGACATGCCCTCAGAAAACCCGCAATCCCCAAGAGCATGCATACCCTTGATTGGGAACCGCTATCATACGAGAATTATATAAATACAGATATAAAAAATTAAATCTAAAAGAATCGTAATCATCATTTATTTTTACAAGTTTTGACCGACTTTTAAATTGGCGCTTTTAAAAACCGCGCCAATCATTTCGACGACAGTTGGTTATTTACTTTGTTTGTTTTGTGTTTTCTTCCAGAAATTGGAACGCCTTGTGTTCTTTTCTAAAATGGTTTGAACAATTCATAGCAGAGCAACATCTTACCATAAATTTCGTATTTAATTATAACGTGTATTTAATAGAAAATAACTGTCAAAATGCAGCACCGTTGCTCTCTGTTTACATAGAAGCGAATGGGCCCTGGGTACATATGGCAAACCCAAAGGCATATCAATGGCGGATGCTTCAGCTCGTAAATCTAGTAGCCCTAAGTTGGATATGAGTAAACGAATAGCTACCTCGCTGCCTGTCAATATGTAAAATTTCATACCACACTATTTTGCCCAAAAATAGAATTTTTTTCATGGAGTTCTAATCAGAATATTAAATAGTTAACAATTATTTTATATGTATAGAAAACCATAACTTCATTCAAATTTATGTTTTTATTCCCTATCATCGATTATGAAAATGGTGATATTTTTTTTTGACTACTTGATGAATTTAGTAATATTTTCTGCTGTTGGTCAATGGATTTCGCAATCTTTTGAAGAAATTTGCTTTTTTTTGCGATTTTTTGATGAAATTTATCGTATTCTCACGATTTTTGGATGAAATTGAACGTTCCTTCGCGATTTTTTTGGCGATATTTGCTGGGTTTTTTTGCGATTTTTAGAAGCAGGGATGCCACTTTTCCGCTTTTTGGCGGATTTCCGCTTTTTTTAATTTTTAAGAATTCGCAATTTTTGTTAAGCGATCACGAGATAAAATAACGATTTTCGTCGAACGATCGCGAAATAAAACAGCCTTTTCCATCAAACGATCGCGAAATACAATAACCTTTTTCGTCAAGCGATCGCGAAATATAACATCGATTTTCGTTAAAAAATCGGGGGAAAAAACCCGGCTATTTTCATCAAACAGTCGCGATATAAAGCAGCAATTTTCATCAAACAGTCGCGATATAAAGCAGCAATTTTCATCAAACGGTCGCGATATAAAGCAGCAATTTTCATCAAACGGTCGCGATATAAAGCAGCAATTTTCATCAAACGATCGCGAAACGAAACGGTGATTTTCTTGAAACGATCGCAATGTGAAACGGCGATTTTTGTCAAACGATCGCAATGTGAAACGGCGATTTTTGTCAAACGATCGCTAAATAAAACGGAGATTTTCGTCAAACGATCGCGATATAAAACGGCGATTTTCGTCAAACGATCGCGATATAAAACGGCGATTTTCGTCAAACGATCGCGATATAAAACGGCGATTTTCGTCAAACGATCGCGATATAAAACGGCAATTTTCGTCAGACGATCGCGGAACGAAACGGTGATTTTTGTCAAAGGATCGCGATGTGAAACGATGATTTTTGTCAAACGATCGTGATGTGAAACGGCGATTTTCGTCAAACGATCGCGATGTGGAACGATGATTTTCGTCAAGCGATCATGATGTGAAACGGCTATTTTCGTCAAACGATCGCTAAATAAAACGACGATTTTCGTCAAACGATCGTGATATGAAACGGCGATTTTCGTCAAACGATCGCGAAACGAAGCGGTGATTTTTCTGAAACGATCGCAATGTGAAACGACGATTTTTGTCAAAAGATCACGATGTGGAACGATGATTTTCATCAAACGATCATGATGTGAAACGGCGATTTTCGCCAAACGATCATGAAATAAAACAGTTATTTTCGTCAAATAAGAAAAACAACCTGCAAAATTTTGCTATTCACTCGTGGAATAATCATTGAATCTATTGCTGGGTTACTTGAATTGGTTTAAAATGATGCGATACATAAAATTCTTCACTGAATCTGTTGCTGGGTTACCTTAATTGATGTAAAATACTGTGAACTAAAGAAAAATCATTTTAACTTACTCTTATAAATTAAAAGTTTACAACAAAAGAAAAGCTGTAATTCTTTTATTTAGTTTATTATAAACAATATAATTTTCAAAATTCACACATAAAGTTGTGAAAAATGTCGTAAATTTTACTTTACGCATAATTTCCTCTTTTTTGCTATTTTCTGAGTGGCATCCCTGTAGAAGAGATCTAGCTTTCTATCGCGATCTTTTGATGGAATTTGCTGTTTTTCTCAATTATTGACAAAAATTAACGTTTTTCGCGATTTTTTTTGACGAGATCTGCTTTTTTTGCGATCATTTGGGAAAAATTTGCCGTTTTTTCGCGATCTTTAGGAGAAATTTGCCTTTTTTCGCGATTTTTTGACGAGATCAGTCTTTTTTTGCGATCTTTGGGAGAAGTTTGCCGTTTTTTCGCGACCTTTTGGAGAAATTTGCCGTTTTTTCGCGACCATTTGAAGAAATTTGCCATTTTTTCACGATCTTTTAATAAAATTTGACATTTTCGTGATTTTTTGATGAAATTTGTCATGTTTTTGCGATATTTTGATAAAATTTGCAGTATTTTTGCAATTTTTTGGAGAAGTTTGCCATTTTTTCGCGATCTTTGGGTGAAGTTTTCGCTATCTTTTGGAAAAATTTGCCGTTTTTCCGCGATTTTTTGATGAAATTTGTCATGTTTTCTCGATATTTTGATGAAATTTCCCGTATTTTCACCATTTTTTGACGAAATTTACTTTTATTCCCGCGATTTTATACCAAAAATTTTCGAAATCCTTTGATTAAATTTGGAAAAAAAACAGAAATTTCATCAAAAAATTGAAAAAAAAAGAAAAAATAGGTAAATTTTTTTAAAAGATCGCGAAAAAACGGTAAATTTTGTTAAAAGATCGCGAAAAAATGGCAAATATTGTTAAAAGATCATGAAAAAACAGCCAATTTTGTTAAAAGATCGCAAAACAGCAGATTTTATTAAAAGATCGCAAATAACGGAATATTTTGCCAAGAAAATCTCCAAAAAAAATCAAATTTTGTAAAAATATCCTGGAAAAAAGGCAAATTTTATTAAAAGATCGCAGAAAAAGGCATATTTTGCTACAAAATCGCAAAAAAACGTCAAATATCATGAAAAAACGGAACTTTTCCATTTTATTGCGATTTTTGGACGAAATTTGGCAGGCTTTTTTTTTTTTTGCAAATCTTTTGACAAAATTTGCCGTTTTATCGCTATATTTTGACGAAAGTTGCCTTTTTTGAGACTCATTTGACAAAATTTTCCGTTTTATCGTGATTTTTGGAAGAAATTTGTTCGTTTTCCACGACCTTTTGAGGAAATCTGCCGTTTTGTGAAATTTTGTGACAAAACTAGCCATTTTTTTTGCGAATCTTGCTGGAGATTAGTCGTTATTTCGCGATTTTTAACGAAACTTGCCTTTTTTAGCGATTTTTTGACCAAATCATTCATCCCAAGGGACGCGTATGAGGCTATTTTTTTGCGTTCCGTCGCCGATTTTTTGCGTAATTTACGTGCTATAGCACGTTCAGATCATCGTTGGAGGGCTGCTTTTTTCAAAGGTGGGGCAAGAAGGGCGCTAGTTTTTTTAATGAATGACAAGAGGGCCGCTAGTTTTTGGATGAGGGGCAAGAGGGGTGCTATTTTTTAAACTAAAGGGCAGGAGGGGCGGAGCGCCCCCCCCCCCCTAAAACCCTCCGGGGGAAACTCTGAAAATATTTTTTATTCCTCCAAATTATTATGAACCATGAATTTGCTGTATGAATGTACATGTCCCAAGGCACAACACATTTTACAGCCCCGCCCCAAGATACAATCACCACACAGTTTCAATAAAATCAAAATGGCAGTAAATCAAGAAGCACTATCATTATTTTCTCATAACCAAAACATTTTAAAATCTTTTATAAAAAAAATTAACTGCAGTTAACTTGCTATAAAAATATATAGGAAGAAAAGGGACTAAAGTTACTTTGTTTACTTTGGACTAAAAGTATTTTCTTTTCCTCACCAAGTCATTAATTCAATGCCTTTGATGTTGTCTGTTATTATGATGAAATTTATTGGTTATAGGTCGCTATTAGAAATAAGCAAATGATTACTGTTGCCAATATTTTATTAGAAATTGTCAGTGTCTCAAGGTACAACACTCTCCCCTATTCTTAATCAATACCACTTTGCTATTGCTGCATATAATTAAAAAAAAAGTTGATACTATCATGCTATAAATATATTTTTATGACAATTTTGTGGAAATCAAAACCCAATGGAATGCAGTTATATAATGTGTTGTATTTTGTATGTTAATCAATAGCTGATGAATATCTGTGTTCATATTTTCTAGACTCCTCATGAATCTGCAATTGCTGAACTTTCCAGTTGTGTGCTAAGCTTGACATCAAATCTTCATTCATTGTGTGATAATTTAAATCATGTTCAGGTAGTAAATCTTCCACGTTTCTTTTATATCAGTTACAAATACATTTGTTTCTAGTGAAAAATGAACTTTAAAAGATATAGAAACAATGGTCATGAAACTTTACACTTAAAGAGACATTTGACAGAATTATAAGATTTGGATACTGCAATATTTATTTTGAAACTTTCTTTTCATCAAATTTTCAAAAGCTTATGATCTTATAACTGCTTTTTACTTACTTTACTCTGGGGTAATGAACAGCTGAGTTGTTTTGCTAGTGAGATAATAGCTCCATTACCTTCAGTTATAGATCTATAAATTTAGTAGAGTAGAAATAAAAATTTTCTTCTCTGGAAAACATTGATGCCAAAAAAAAAAAGTTCTTTCACTCTCTCCTGCATATCCCATGTTACTATTAGACTTTGACTATCAGCAGTCTCCAGTACAAAGCATGGCTAAATAAGGTGGATGTAGGAAGGGGGTGAGGGAACAGCATCAAGTGATGTCATTTACAATGCCTCTATGTATCAGTTCTCCTTTACTTCAATTAATCAGTAAATTTTTATTTAAATTATATGCAGGAATACAAAATGTTTTCTTTTTAGTAAACTATATAAGAATTTATTGTAATTTTTAACATTAAATCTTATTAAGTAAAGAGAATATTAGACTACTTGTCATATCAATTCAGATTTATTTGTCTGCATGGATACTTACTAGAGTTGAATGTATTTAATTCATATATACAACAGGTCAGTTCTATGAAATTCACATTGTTTATGATCAAAGACAGCAAATTATATATCCATAATTTATTTATAAATTTTTCTTTGCTAGTCTAATTATTTGCCATATTTCTGTAAAAAAATAAATGTAAAATTGAAATATAGAGCAAAAATATTTTACTTATCTTGAACATTTTTCAAATCGAAGTATTATTCTTTCTAGAAGTAACAGATTTGTTTAGTAAATATATCTTAAAAGTTATATCTGTAAATATTTCTTAACTTCTGAATTCTTTTAGGACCATGTAATTCCATCTTTTCAAGACTACTCTATATCAGGTGTTCTATCTAAAGCTATTGTATCACATTTGCAGACATCAAGCCATACAGCTGTTTTAGGCGGTTCAGAATTTAAAATTAAACAGGTAATTAGTGTATTGGTTTTTACTTCCTTGTTGGAACTAACTAGTAAAGTAAACTTCATAGAAAATTTCTTTGAACTGTTAAGGTTTTACATATCTTATATTCAACAAAAAGTGTACATTGAAGTGTTATTGAACTTCATGAAAATTATAAACTATGACAAAATTAAAAACCTTATTTTTTCTTTTTTTTAATGCCTTTTATTATAACTAGTTTCTATTATAATTTCTACTAGATGGTACCAGTCAAGATTTGACGATAAACATGTTAAAAGATTTATTTGAATATTATCTATATGATTCCAACAGATTCAAAGCTGTCAGATTAACCTACTTACGTAATCATCTAAAAGAATTTAAGCAGAATTTTAAGAACTTTAACAGCGCTTGCTTTTTAGCAGAATGATAACTAAAATTAATTGAACTGATATTTATTTTGGTAAATTTTCTCAGTGTTAAAAAAAAAAAAAAAAAAAAAAAGTTTAATATTTTCTCATTTTTAAAATCATATTGAAAAGTTTTTATTAAAGTTTTTATCAGTCTCATTTTAAATCCCGAAACTTAAAATTTCACGCTACCAAGTAACTATTTTCAATATATTTGAATTTTTCATAACGTTTCATACATTTTTTAATTATTAAACCATGGGTATCACAAAATAGTTCAATTTTAAGTCTTACATGACTACTTTTCTTTCCCCCTGTTTTCTCTTGTTAATTTTAACTCTCCCCCCCCCCCCCGGAAAATAATTAATACTTTTCCTTATATGCTCACAAACATATATCTTCCTTGTAATGCTCATACGAAATATAACAAAAAATGTAGATTAGTTTAATATATTTATAAGATAATTAAATGAAAAATACTTTAGCTTAAATATTTTAAGTTATAATTGTTAAACTATTTCTAAAATATTTTAGCATACTTCATAATTTTAAAGATTCAGATATTACTTCATAACGGCACTCGGGGCTTTAGTTAAAAATCATTTAATATATGGTCTAAATGATGTATAACATTTATTTACTTATATAATTCATGTATATTAGAGTTTACAAATGGATTACTTTTTCTAAGCTTCCATGTACATGACAGGAAAGTGGAAAATTGCTGGTACTACCTACCGACAAAATAATGTTTAAATGTTCACATTTTTTTTATTTTTTTTTTAATATTGCTAGATGTTAAATTTTACGACATTTTTACAATTTTTATTTGTGTTTGTAGTATTTATTGTTGTTTATTTATTTTTTAAAGAATGTAATTTGTAAAGATTTTCAATAATTTTATCCTTACAAATGTATCTCTAAAACCCTGAATTGGAAATTGGCTGCTTATATCTAATAATTACTATGTTTTAATTACTTGAAATATTTTAAAAATAAAATTGTTACTTAAAAAAATCTTTGTTGAGTGTTAAATTTTATTTAATTATAAAGCATCAAAAGAATAAAAATAACAAAAGAATAAAAATAATATAAATTTTCGACGTAGTAAAATGTATCTTAAAAAAAAAAAAAAAAATGCCGAGCGTTGGGATCGAACCCTGGTCTTTTACAAAAGCTCTGGGCTATAAACCTGTGCCTTAAACCACTGAGCTAACCAGACTTGCTTCAACTCCCCTCTAACTGGAAGGGCTAATAAGTTCATCTTCACGCATGCGCAAAGACGAATTTGAGTTGCGCTTAAAGAAGTAGGCTACTGTTTTAATATATATGATGATAATTCAAGTAAAGAAATTAGTTTTCAATTTCTGATAATATATTTTTATGTTATTTATTTATGAACAATGCATTATTTTTTTTTTGCCTAAAATTATATTTTCATACAACTCTAAGTTTTTAGTAAAATTTAGATTTATTAGTATCTTGTCTCTGCATCACTCCTATAGATTAAACTTGTATGTTTTTTCTATATGTAAATTTTCTAGTTTTCCCTTTATACTTTTATCATAAGCGCAGATAATGATTTCATAATATTTTTTAACATCTGCCATTCTAGTATGTCTATCCTTCAGAGGAAAGATAGAGTGAATCCCATTATTCTTTCGGCCAGAACTTGAATTCAACATGTTTCTGCTTTCATCACCAAAATGATGTCGTTTTTTGGCAATGATCCATTTATTGACAACTTTTGAATTTCATTCTCATAATGAAATAAACATAAATATAGAAACAGCTCTTTGCTTTCAGCCAGATATACCTCAAGTAAGCGTCATTTTAAAGACTAATGTATTAAATTCTTAAAAAAAACTGTAAAAAGACTAAGCAAAAGTGCAGTCAACTCAACACAAACACTGGCATAATAAAGTTTTTTAGGGAATCAAATGGGAGATTCAGAGAAGATTTTGCTTAAAAAAAAAAAAAAAAAAAAAAAAAAAAAAAAAAAAAAAAAAAAAAAAACTGGTTTGACATATGCTACCTCTGCCCAACCTCACATAATCAGGGGTGGGGAATTTTTCAAAAATCTTATCAGCCAACGATTTATTTCACCAACCTGCAAGATACAACACACATGCACTTGAAAATAGTTATGGCAAAATCACATGCAATTACAGACGAAATTACTATTATTACAATTTTGTAATTCTTTTTCTCTATAATGTTAAGAATGATATCCTCCTGAGTCCTGAGACAAATTTTACATGACATATAAATCAGTTTAAAATTATTATAAAACATCTGAAACATGCATCAGTCTATATATCGATGCTTCTAATATGCACACATTTATATTGAAAAAGTCTGGATGCAATTTTAACAATTCTAGAAGCATTTAAATTAGTTTGAAGCGTGTTTTTTAGTGTCATCTTCAGGCGACACCAGGACTGAGGAATATATACCACAGAGTTAAGCTTAATATAAATAGAACTGAGTACCATATTTACGTTGCATAATTTTGAAAGTTAAAATATCTAGATTAAAAAAGTGTCTCTGATAATTTCTCTACAGCCTACAGTTTTTCAAAAATTAAAAATGCTCTCGCCTTACCGGAAATCCACTCGCACTCGCGAGCAAAATGTTGTATTTCCCCACCCCTGCACATAATGGTAGGCAGAGATGTATGCTTCAAGATAATGTTACCAAATATGAGTCTATTTATATGAGAAGTCTTTGGTCTTAAAACAAAACCTCTGATTGCATACCTTATGTGTTTGTGTGGATTAAACATGTATTTTTACTGTATAGACTCCCTGAAATCTGCACAGCTTGTGACCATAGGTTGTGTGAATTTTAGAATTTTGCAGATTTCTGGTCATGGGTTTGTTTGCATTTTTTAAACAATAATTTGAATGAATTATTAATTTAATCAAAACTATAATGAATGCTCACAATTGTTCTTTTGTTTGTAATTCTAAGAGATCTTAATTTCAAATCATGTTTATTTTTATACACAATTTCTATTAACTGACATTTCTGATATCTGAGATATCAACAGTCCCAATTAGCTTGGATAATCAAGGTTGCACTGTAATATAGTATTCAATTTTCCTTCTAAAAATAGGGAGGAGGAAATAATTTATGTAAACAAATCCATGTGTTCAGGCTGATTAAAAATGCAGAGTGGTTTAAATAAATTTCTTTAACAGGTGCTTTATATTTATTTGCTTTTTTTCAGCAGGGTGTAAATTAATGATTGTCTGTTAAGGGCAAATCTTTCATGTAATGTTGTCACAAGTATTTATTCTGTCGTATCATCAGATTTTTAGTTTCTTATATAAAGTTATGAATAAAAGGAAAAAGCATTTAAACAAAAGTTAGATTAGTAAATTAAAGAATCTGTCTAAAAGTAAATGAAGTGAAACTAAAACAGTAATTAGTTTTAGTATTTAGAAAATCCTGAATAATCTGATATGGATCTGTCTCACAGAGAATGTAAAACCTGTAACATAAAATGTAATCTGTGTTTTTCAACATGACCACATATCACAGTATTTCATTTTTTTCATGTTTATGGCTATAATTTAATAATTTCAAAAATGTCTTCCAAATATAAGTATTTGTTTTGGTGTTTTATATCATTTTTGTCAATGCTGTAGAGTGTCTTTAATCATTTTAAGAATTATTTCAGGTCCATTTTTCTAATTTTAAAATTATAAAAGTCTCTATATTTTGAAATAAAATTAGATAGTTTTGATTTAAATAGAAACCTGCTCTAAAATATTCAAATAATCTGTGGAAAATAAGAGTGTAAAAACATCTCGACAAAAACTAATGTTACTAAAGTTTAAATTTTATTATTAGAAAATGAATTGCATCTGATACTTATTACCTTTTTTTACAGGTATTTCAAAAGTTATTGTTTTTTAATATAACATTATTTTTGTTCTTTTTGAAATGCTAAAGGTCATTAATTTGTCTCTTTAACCCTTTGAGGGGCAAGCAATTGCGTTCGAGTAATTCTGAACTCCCACTGGAAATTTGTAAAAAAGTTATATCTAAAAGAGGAAAAGCAATTTCATGACTGTTTTCTACCAAAGTTAGAAAAGTGAAATTTAATAACACTTTTCTGGTATGAATCTTCATCAATCGTAGGTGGTATATAATATATACCACCGCCCCTCAAGGGGTAAAGAAACACTTTCACAATATTGGACAACATGTTTTGAAAATGCTTCATTTCCTTTCAACTTATTTGAAAAAAAAGAAGCATAAAAATTATGCTCATTATGAATTGGTAATCATTGTGTTACCTATAAATAGTGCTGTAAAAATAGCGACAAAATGAATACCCTTATGCTATCGTAAATTTCAGATACTCTACCCGTTAAAAAGTATTCGTTTTGTTACTCGTTAATTTTCAAAAATCGGGTAATTGCAGTCATTGAACATACTATAACCCTTTAAGCGGCTTAACCAGGTTTTTCTGTCACATGGTTTATGGATTTAAAGGCCTACTTAACTCAAAATAGATATTAATGTTGATTTTTTGAATTGCATATGATAAATAAGCATCTAAGACTATAAAATACAAATCTCCATATAGATACTTTCCATAGATATCATATATATTATAAAGCAGAAGTTCTGAAACTTCGGCTCGAGTGTTTTCAAAAACTACCTGATGGATTTTTTTTTTAGATTGCATCATTCGATAGGAAATATTTTTGTGGAGGTTTGTGATTCAAATATACAGGGATAACTCTGATTTTTGTAAATAAATTTTGTATTTTTCGGTTATTTTTGATGAAAGGGTTGCCAGTAGTTATTTTTTATATATTTCAAAATATATTTCATTATAATTATATTTCAAAGAAGAAATGAAATGGATTTCTCTTATAGAAAATAATATAAACATCTAAAAAAAAAAAAAAAAAAAACCCTGTTAACTCATTGATTTAAAATAAATAATGATAAAAAGAAAAAAATCAGTTTAATGTAAAATAAAAATATGAAAGAAAAATATTTATCTTTAACAACAACAAAAAAAATCATAATATTTAAAAAGTAATTCAATGTGAAAGAAAGTTTTGAAGTGACACAATATTTGGCTATTTATTTCTTTCGAGCCAGATTAAAAGAAGAAAACATCTCAAAAACTTCATTAGGACAAACATAAGTAATTTTTTTTCTTTCTTTTTTTAAAAATATTTTTTTAATCTAATTTTTCCATTATGTGTTTTACAGAAGAAACTCGCAGAATTAACTTTAAAAAAATGGCTCTAATTGTTATTTGTATGTTATTTGTTCAATTGGGTGTTTCAATCTACTTTTGTCGCCAAACAATGCAATTCTAAACCAAAAAAGCACAAGACGGAATGATGTTCGCAAGAACTATGTTCTCTCTTTCTCTCTTTTTTTAAATGTATGAGAGCATTTTTAGGAATTTTTTTTTACATTTAATTTAAATACATATATAGCAGTTAATACCACAAAAATGAATAATATTTAAATTTTAGGGTAAATATCTTTCCAGATACATAGGTATTGTAAAATAATTTAACTGCAACTTTTAAAATTTTTTTGGCACATATGTCACATACGTCCCACATTGGCGCGATTTGTTTCCGACGCCAATGTCATATATAATCTGAGTATTTAACTGACGCCAAAGTGTCATTATTTTGCTTGATATGGTAACCCGGATGTTGTTGTCTATTTATTAATAAATTATATATTTACTTTTTTCTTTTTTTCAACTATGTAAACTATTTTGATCTAGGCACATTTGTTATATATGCACCACATTTGAGCGACTGCAGGGTCATTCCATGTCAAATCACCCAGATTTTTCCAAAAATGACACCCACCATCACCAATTTTGATAAAATTCAGTGGATTTGTAGAATTTCTAATGCTGATTCCAAAAATATCAATTATATTGAAATTGATCAAACCGTTTGTGATTTATGAGCTTTTAAATAGCTCCCAAGATGGCCGATTTGCCACCATTTTGATTAGCACATGTGACAACAAAAAAGTCCATAACTACTTTCAGGTTTCAGCTAGAGCTTTCAAATTTTTTTTGTTTTGTTCAGAATAAAGTAAGTTTTTAATTAAACAGATTTTTATGAACCTCATTTTATAAAAATGCTGTCAGAAAATGACTGTTTGTCATTTTTTTTAAGTAAAAAAAAGTGCAACTTCAATGGCTGATTTCCCCCAATGTACCCCCTTCAATTTTCACCTAATTGCATAAATAGGCAACTCAAAGTGTGTTTTCATGACTGATAAAAAAATTTTAATGGGTGGTTCACAGGTTTTTATTTAAAAAGTAAATTCAATTTTACTGACTTTCCACAATAACAGAAAATGCAAGATAATGTTTTTTTTATTACCAGAAATATCATACATATTTACATCTAAAAGTTTGATAAGGTTTTGTGTTACATAAATATCTATATTTAATGTGGCTAAAAAAAGGAGAATCCCAAAGAAATTAATAGGAATGCCAATAATGGATTCTTGCAAGACATAGAAGTACTTTCCTGACAAATTGAAATTGATTGTGGAGTTTCAATAAATTATAAGTAAAAATTAAATGATAGGAAAAGTTCTACAAATAGGTACATTATATAACAAAATCATACTTGCATATAATACAAAATGTGATAAAATTAAAACTCTTAAATAAAAAATACAGTAAGGAAAAGTTACACTAGTCTGCATGATATCGGATGATTAAGAACCAATGCAACCCCTTAATGCATTTTTTATGCAAATTACACAACTGTTCTTAGTTTTCTTCTATCACATATAGTTTGTTTGCAATCAACCAGTGTTGATTTCGAAGATTTATTGCCGAGAACAAGCATCATGTAATAGTCACAGATAATGTAAATGTATACTTGTGGATGCTTGCAAACTTATCTAACAACTTTTAGAATACAATCTGAATGTATTCAGCATGAGGTATACAAATGATTTATCTGCAGTGACTTCAAATTTATATTAATATTATTGGCACAAAAAGCTGGGTACACAAAAATGCCTTGCTTTCTATGTGAACAAGACAGTCCGGCAAAGCAAAATCATTGGATTTTCTGATTCATTTTTAGATCCATTTTTGCTCACAATGCATTCAATTGGCAGGTTCTATATATAACGCATAATATATTTTAGAAATGCTGTCAAAGTGGGCATTTTGAATTGAATTTTCCAAAGCGACAGTATTGGAAACAGAAAATATGGTCATACTGAGAAAATAATTGCTGTACAGTTGAACCTCTCTAATCCAGCATTCTATAAACCGGAAAACTCTGTTATCCGGCACATTTCTCCCTGTTTTTTTTTTTTCCCTCCGTTATGTATTTTGTCATATATATACATATATCCTCCCATTTTATGTTTTGCTACGTTTATTTATTTTATGTCTGCGAAGTGTGCTGGTATCGTTATAAAATATAAAATTTTGCACTTTAACACTTTCGCAGCGGAAGCTCAAAAATTTAGCTGGACTCAGAATACCGGAAACGGCCGCATTTTAAAAATTTGTTGCTAACATTCTTCTCCCTCGCCTTTGTATGCCGAATTGTCAGCAACACAATACGTGGGTAGTTACTTTCTAATGTGAAACCTTTAATCCCTCAGATATCCCTCCTAAAGTTTATCTTCAATTCAGGTGTCTTGTACAAAGGGAAATCTCATGGGGATGAACATTATTGTTACAGTAAACTGTGTGAAAGATTTCTGTAGTCTTCAGTGATTCTTTTTTTATTGGGTGATAATTCCCTGAGAAATTTGCCACCCCTTGATTGCAACAAATCTAGCATCAATCACTTATTCAACGACAATAGAAAGATGTTGGGAATAAGACGCTAAAGAGAGAGCTTTTTCCTGATTTGAATAACCTTCCCCGTATCTGATCTATTAGCTACGCCAAGAGAAATTCTTTGCCTCGGGTCAAGGTCAAGTGGACGCTGCACGAGTGTGCTGGAGGAGTGTCATGAGGAGAGGGGTTCGCATCCTGCGCTCTGGATGGTTATGTACCAACAGGCGTCTCCTTTTTTTTTCTTATATTATAAGTAATTTTCTTTTTATTTCATTTAGTTTTTCGATCATAAATTTTTGTTAATCGATTTGGATAACGATTTACTTTATTTGCTGCAAACAAACTTAATACTTTTTTCAGAAATCCATTTCTCATAAATACAAAGCGTATATTGCTTTATTTCTTGCATTGAATAGTTTTTTTAAATCGATTTATATAATGCTCCTGACGATAGCGTTATATTTTTTAAATTTCGTTATTTAATTCCTAAAATACCCCCCCCCCCTGCCCACAAGAAAGGAAATTGACAAAAATTTCTGCAGTATCTTATTTCCGTAATCCGGAA
Source organism: Maratus speculifer (assembly GCA_964019185.1). Lineage (NCBI taxonomy): Eukaryota > Metazoa > Arthropoda > Arachnida > Araneae > Salticidae > Maratus > Maratus speculifer. The sequence goes on along the minus strand of OZ025293.1, from coordinate 208,769,761 downwards.
AATTCCATAATTCGGCATCGCCCGAGTCCCATACATGCCAGATTGGAGAGGTTCAACTGTAAATCAAGATCTAATTCATTGAACCAAAAATAAAAACACAGTTGCAAGGCTGCCACAGGCAACTATTTTTTCATTTTAACGGGCACCACTTTCTTAAAACTGAAATTCCTAATAGATGTTTTGATAACATTTGCCAGAAAAATATACTTCAAACTTAGAAAAATACTGGTGTGCAAAGAACATAAAAATTGTTGCATGTAGCAGCCCTGAGGTCACATATAAATCTCTTCAAAAAGTCACATCAACAAGTATAATGTTTTTACTTTTAAAAAAGTGTCAGAAAATTTTGAGTTGTTGAGAGTACAAAAATATTTTTTTGTATACACTGCCTTTACATTCTGATAAAACCAGTTCTTAGAGAAAAATTAAATTTTCAAAACATCCAAATAAAATTGTTAAGCTAGGTTTATATCTAAATTTGATTTAGTTTTTGTTAATGAAACAAGTACAGTAGACTCCCTCAAATCTGAAACCCTAAAATCCACAACTCTCAAAAATCCGCACATAAATTATGGATGTAAATAAAAAATTCAGTTCAGATATAGGGACAAAATTTGACTTTTATAATTTTATATCAATTCTATTTTATTTTAATTTGTAATTTTTGTTAATAGTACTGAATTCATGTTTTATTTATTTTATTATTATTATTATTTTTACATGAAAAAAGAATAAATTTATTTAGAAAAAAAAAAATCAAGATTTTTCCGGTATCATTGGTAATCACAATCTTTTTATCAAATATTTTTATGTATTAATCAAGCTTTTTTGGTTATTAAATCTAAATCTGGCTAAACCTGAAATAAAACTTCCTTATTTTATTATTTTGTTGTGAATTAGTAATGTATCTTTATGATGCAAGGATACATTGATGCTACATTGAATAATTTAGGAAAAATATATTTCATGTTTATAATGAATATTTAATAATTTTGTTGATTATTAACTTGACCTTTGCTTTTAATATTTTAATCACTTTGATAATTATCTAAATTTTTATTATTTTAATTTATTACTTATTTTAATATTTTATTATATTGTAAAGCATTCATTTTAGTTTTGATTGCATTATTAATTGCATTCAAATTCCTGTATAAAAAAATTTAAAGTAATGTCTAGAAATCGACAAAATTCTAAAATCTGCATAACTTCTGGTTCCAAGCTGTGCAGATTTGAGGGAGTCTACTGTATTTAACATCAAAATTTACATCTGTCTGTTGGCAGGGAGTTTTTTAAATATTATCTTTACTTTAAATTATTATTGATGTTATGATGACATGATATTTTTAATAGCATGTTTATTGTGTATGTGATATGCTATTTTGTATTATTTTAAAGTACCATAATTTTTATTTAAGATTTGCAATTTTATTACATTTCGTAGTATATACAAGTATGGTTTTGTTATATAATGTACCTATTTGTAGAATTTTTTCTATCATTTAATTATAATTTATTGAAACTCTGCAATCGATTTCAATTTGTCAGGAAAGTACAAGAATCCATTATTAGCATTCCTATTAATTCCTTTGGGATTCCCCCTTTTTTTAGAAACATTAAATATATATATTTATGTAACATTAAACCTTATCAAACTTTTAGATGTAAATATGTATGATATTTCTGGTAATAAAAGAAATATCAACATTATCTTGTGTTTTCTGTTATTGTGGAAAGTCAGTAAAATTGAATGTTTTTTTTAAATAAAAGCCTGTGAACCGCCCATTAAAATTTTTTTATCAGTCAACTAAACACACGTTGAATTGCCGATTTATGCAATTAGTGAAAATTGAAGGGGGTACATTGGGGGAAATCAGCCATTGAAGTTGCACTTTTTTTTACTTTAAAAAATGACAAAAAGTCATTTTCTGACAGCATTTTTATAAAATGAGGTTCACAAATATTTATTTAAATGAAAGTTTACTTCATTCTGAACAAAACAAAGAAATTTTGAAAGCTCTATCTTAAATCGCAAAGAAGTTATGGAGTTTTTTGTTGTCACATGTGCTATTCAAAATGGCAGCAAATCAGCCATCTTGGTAGCTATTTAAAAGCTCATAACTAACTAACCATTTGATCAATTTCAGTATAATTGATATTTTTGGAATCAGCATTTTAAACTCTACAAATTCACCGAATTTCATAAAAATTAGTGATGGTGGGTGCCATGGTCTGGGTCATCTGACATGGAATGACCCTGCAATAAAATGGTGATTTTATGCCTCACTTGGTAACCCGGCTGTTTATGTATTAATAAACTGTTTATTTACTTTTATTTTCTTTTTTCTAAGGATATAAATAATTTTGCTTTGATTATTAACTAAACTTTTATTTATTTATTTATTGCTATTTTCTTTTTAAAATAATTGAAAACTGTATGTAACTGGTATTTGAAAACAAAGTTTTCGCTGAATCGGCATCAGGAAAAAAAAAAAAAAACACGCCAGTGTGGTGCGTATATGATATCTATACCTTTTTTTCACTATACTACAGTATTTAAACATGCCGTATAAATAACGATTATTGTTTTTTCCAAACATGGACGTTTTGGCACAGATGTTATATACGCACCAAGGTATCTGACTGGTGCCAAAATGGTGCTATTTTGCCTTATATGGTATCCCAGCTGTAGTTGTTTCTGTATTAATAAATTGTTTATTTACTTTCAATTTCTTTTTAGAAATTCTATAAATTGTTTTGTGCTATAGTTATTTTTTTTATTTATTGATATTTTGGTTTTAAAATAATGGAAAATAATTATAAAAAAATGTACATTTCTTCGCTATTCTAAAACTGATAGGAAATAGACCCTATGTTCTTGCCTCTGTAAAACAATCTTTTTGACTGACATTTACTGTAAGAAATGTCCTTTAGTATGAGTGTCAGGCTATTCCATCTAGACATTAAACATTACACATTTTATTCATATAGGACTTAAATTTACAACATATAAATAACAATAGTCATTTTTTACTTACAATTCAATATAATTTAAAGTACACTTACCTTTTATAATAGAAGTCTTATTTTTACTTAATTGTTGTCCATAAACTGTATAGTTAAACTTTAGTTTTATATTAATTTATATTTCCCGGCAGACTTATTTTTCACACACCTATTCAAACGTAAACATCGGCGTTTGACATAGTTTTCCATATCGCCATGAGGAGGCATAGTGATGAGAATCGATGACGTAATAGCTTACGCGATCTGACGTAACGATCTCATCAACCATTCATTCTTCAGTGATTGGTGGGTGTGTCTCACGGCGGGGAGAAACTTGATGTTCAATCTGTTTGAGGAGTATATATACTTTAGTCTCGCCGGCAAGAGATAGCTTCGTATTTTTGTCTTTTGTGTCTTCACAAATTTTTCGTTTTTAATCTTGTGATTTGTTTTTCTGGAAGCCAGTTACGTCCTCAGTTAAGCTAGTCATTTGTTGAAATAGAACATTAACTCAGTAATGGTATTTTATCCCGTTTTCACATTTCGTCTAAGCTGATAAAGTAAATTGAGCTATATGAGATTTTCGTTCTAACAAGTGCTTGGAAACCAGAGGGAGATGTCCGCTACTCATGTGAGTTCATCGACCTATGATGATGGATGGTCAACGATGTTACAAGATGTTCGGGAAGAGTGAATCCAATAAATGGACTTTGACATTTCTCTTTGAGTGAAGTTCTACTGTTGCTTGTATGGAGTTGCTGTGGCTTTTTCTTGGTTTTTGATCATAGGCTTTTTGGGACTCGATTGACGGATGCATATATCTTCAAACTTTTTTTTGAACTGAAATCTTTTTCCCATTTTTGATCTTGCAAGCTCTGGTGCACTTGACAGGAATGATGTTTATTATTAAAGGACTTACGAAGTGTTTTAAATATTTATACTTATTTTCCACCAGATAAGTTCAATTTTTGTTTATTGTTTGTCTTGATATATTTTGTTTTACAATATACATATTTAAATATTCAGTACATGGATTTAATAGAAAGAAATACATTTTTGTTTTAGATATGATTTGATTAGAGATGCCATACATTATTTTGTTTGAATTTATGTTTTTATATTTTATGTTTATTTTTATTTTACGAACTAATAAATGTTAAGTTTTAATTTTGCATGTCATTATTTCATTTGATTTAAGTTTATCTTTGATTAAATATTTAATTATATATTCATTTGGGCATTTCGTTAGAATTAAATTAATTGAAAATAAATTTAATTATTTATGGGGTTACAAAATCAGCATTAAATGCTAACACTGTTTTGACGTGACTCTGCTAGATAATTAACCCCGATGGAATTGTGTTCTAATTCTATCATATCAGGTTATGGGCTTTTTTACAACTAACGTTGTGCCCTTTATAAAAATGAATATTAAGTTTTTAAAAGTTTAATAAAATTTTTATGATTTTTTTTAAAGTTATACCCTCCCTTGAATATGATAATATATTTAAAGATTAACGTTTGAAATATAGTAAGTTTTGTCTGTTAGATTTTTTAAGATCTAATAATTATTGAAAGTAAAAATTTTTCTACCGGATGTTTGAAATAGTTTCAGATGGGGGGGGGCCATATGTTAAAGTTATAAGTGTAAAAATGTGGGTTTAAATTTTAATTCCTTTTGAATAAAATGAATCTGTATTTAATTAAATACGACTTTAGTGTAAAACTTTACTTTGAGATATTAATTTGTAAATTTAAAAATTTTTAATTTCTATAAAACGATTCTTTTTTTTGTATGATTTTAGTGTAAAGATTCATTTTTTGAAATATGAATTTGTAAATTTAAATAGTGCTGACCTTTAAATGCAATTTTGAATACAAATTAGATAGTTAATGATAAGTTTAATTTTTTATAAGTAAAAATGAAATAATTTAAAAGTAATTTAATTTACTTTTGTGGGTATCTTATTGTATAAAGTGCTCATATAAAGTTTTTTATAAGTATATGCAGTGGAGCATGATGGGCTCCATTGTATCTTTGATAGGAAGGGGAATTTGAATTTTTGTAGTTTACTGTGGTAGTAAACCAGGAAATATGTCTGTAAAGAAAGTTTTTTTCAATATTTTTGATTAGGGAATGTTATAAGATGAAAGCCAGGAATGTCTTTAAAATTAAAAAATGAATTTTGAATATTTTTGACTTTGAAATTTAAATGCCTTTAAATATTTTTTAAGTTAAGGAATAAGTTTGTCTTTGAATATTTTTTATCTTGAAATTTAAATGACTTTTTGAGATACTTTGTCATGGATTTTAAGCACTTGACTGATGTGGAAGGCTTCCTGGTTTTCTCCAGTTTAAATGATTGCCATCTAGTGATATTTTTAACTTATTTAGTGTAAAAAGAGATAGTAAAGTGTAAGAAGTTTTTGTTTATATTAAGGAAAAGATTTTAGATATAACATTATTAAACTTACTGTGTAATTTTCAATGTTGCTAAATTAAAGAGTTAGAGTAAAATTGCCACCTGGATCACCATACTTTCATTTATTTAAAGAGATGTTTTTAAATCTTGAATTTCTTGTGATGGTGTAAAAATGGCGTATTTTTAAAACTGTCGTAAGAATTAAAAATAATCCCATTAAGGGATAAATGTTGTGTAAAAATAAGAAATTTCAAGTTTAATTTTTGAAAATTTCTTTTTGAGAGTTGAAGTGCTTAGTACTTGAGACAGGAGTAAATTAATGATTTTCTTTTTGGATTTAAATTCAAAGCATTGACGGGAAAACTCTATTGCAGCTATATTCAAATTTTTGATATTTTTGAAAATTTGTGGTCTTGACTCCCCATATAGATGCTGGTTTCTGCTTCAATAGTAACTTAAAGTATGAATTTAAGATAATTCTATAACATAAAATATGTAAAGATTCTGCATAATAAATCTAAACTTATAATATGATTTTTCATAATAAATTATACATTTAAAGTAAAATTTTAAGCATAATGACTGTAATTTATATTAAAGTAATTATATTTTAAATGTTACAGTTTTGGTCAAATCTTAGTGTGGAATGCTTTGAAATAAAAGGGGGAAATGTCTTAGCTATTTTGTGTTAGAGGTTAAGATACCTAGGCCTTAAATGTTAATATTTCTGCATGGGATTTGCTCCAATTTAATTTTTTTTTACTTCACTAATATGAATTTATAATTTAAGAAATAGAATTAAATTTTTCTATTTTGGGGAGAGGACTATTTTGATTCTTTTTGCAATAGATTGTTATTTAAAGTTTAAAAATGAAAGTTTAATAAATGAAAGTGATTAATTTTTTAATTTAAAGTCATGACATCGAAAAAATAAATAACTCAATTTTCTTTTGATATAATCTTGGTCTATTTAAGACTATTTATGAATCTCTTTTAGAGACTTTTTGAGCTAAAATTGAGTGTTTTCTTAAACCTGTATTTGATGTCATGGATCCATATATTTTTTTGTTATCTCCTGTTCTGCACTAAATATTTAACTTTGGATTTTTTGTGTAAATGACATCCATTAATGAATTGTTAAATGTCCTCTACATATTTTTTGAGCAATGTTGGTAACTTTATTATTTGCTATCTAAAATATGATTTCTATATGGTTTTTATTTTTAATAAAGTATTGTAAAAATGTATATTTTTGTTTGATTATATTTATACATTTTAGACTTAAAATATGTTGTTTTTGCTTATTCTTGATGATCTATATTTTCAGGACATATGCCATTGTTATAAATTTTGGTAATGCACTGCTTTTAAAAATAACCTAATGTGTAAAGGTTAATAATGGACTTCAAGTGTTGGGCAAGGAGACATAAATTTTTTTTATTTAAGTTAATGCTGGTTCAGTTGTGAGTAGAGGCTATATGTGTTAAGAACCAGTTTGGTTTATTTATTCCAGATGGACTTTTGTTCTACTGTTGCTTGTATGGAGTTGCCGTGGCTTTTTCTTGGTTTTTAATCATAGGCTTTTTGGGACTCGATTGACGGATACATATATCTTCAAACATTTTTTTGAACTGAAATCTTTTTTCCCATTTTTGATCTTGCAAGCTCTGGTGCACTTGACAGGAATGATGTTTATTATTAAAGGACTTACGAAGTGTTTTAAATATTTATATTTATTTTCCACCAGATAAGTTCAATTTTTGTTTATTGTTTGTCTTGATATATTTTGTTTTACAATATACATATTTAAATATTCGGTACATGGATTTAATAGAAAGAAATACATTTTTGTTTTAGATATGATTTGATTAGAGATGCCATATATTATTTTGTTTGAATTTATGTTTTTATATTTTATGTTTATTTTTATTTTACGTACTAATAAATGTTAATTTTTAATTTTGCATGTCATTATTTCATTTGATTTAAGTTTATCTTTGATTAAACATTTAATTATATGTTCATTTGGGCATTTTGTTAGAATTAAATTAATTGAAAATAAATTTAGTCATTCCACGTCAATTCAACCAGACCTTGTAACCCGACCCACAGGGATTTTGATGAAACTTTGTGTACACACTAATTCTATCATGAAATGATTCCATCAGAAATTTTTCCTTCCTAGACCTCATACTTTGTGAGATATGGGGGGTCCAATTCTTGGGGGTTTCTCAAATCGCACATTTCTGAGTCTATTTTGAGATTGCAGTTCCATCTTCAAAAAATTGTTTCTCTGGATCTAAAACGTGAATCATCTTAAAAATATCACTGTAAGAATATAAAAAGATGCAGATTTTAATAAAAAATATTAAAAAAGTTTACTTGTAATATTTAGGATAAAAAAAATTAGCCAAAGTTGAGAGTTATGGTTATTTTTCCAAATTTTTGTAACTTCACCAAAAAGGCTGTACAAAAAAAGGCAAATTAAATTTCCAATTTCATTTTGTTTTAAATAAAAGTTTATACTTTGAGCTTTCTATCTATGAAATAAAAATGATGTGTTTCGCATGGCTTATGCAAAAATTTTGGGTACTTTCCAATTAGCCGGATGCATGTTTTATTTTTACATATTACATATGCACACAAAAAGGCAAATGAAATTTCCAATTTCTTTTTGTTTTAAATAAAAGTGTACACTTTGGGCTTTCTATCTGTGAAATAAAAATGTCTTTCGCATGGCTTATGCAAAAATTTTGGGTACCTTCCAATTAGCCGGATGCGTGTTTTATTTTTACATATGTACATATGTATAGATCTATATAAATGCAGATGTATTATACATGTACATATGTATGTATATATACAGTATATTGATATATATATGTATAACACTGGTGCCTGTCTAACCGAAAAGTACCAAATTTTGCTTTGTTTTGAGAATCTGCATCAATTAAGAGGAAAAAAAATCTGACTAAGTTTAGCTGTGGTACTTAAATAATTACTGGAATCTCTATGAGTTATTGAATTTAATGTTATTTGATGCATGTTTTTTAAATTTGCAAAGTAAAATTTAGGCTTTGTTTTTTCTGATTAAAAAAAAAAAATCTGACTGTAATATGTTTCCCCATTAAATTTAGTGAATGGTCAATATATTTCATTTAGTTATTTATTAATGGGCATTTTTTGCTAATCTAAAGAATCTCTTACTTTTATTTTCAATAATTAAACTCAAAACAGATCTTTTTTTTTTTTTTTTTTTTTTTTTTTTTTTTGGCAAGTTTAAATACTCAAATGTTTAACAGAACTTAAATTTGTTTCTATAGTCTGAAAGATTTAATTGCACCTGCCTTGTATAAACACCTTCTGATAAAGGCATTCATTAGTATGAAAGCAGATGTTTTGAAATCAATTTAATAAAATTATTGTCATTCTGTTGTTTCTTATCATACAAGAATGATCTAACTTTTACTGTGCTACTAAAAATATAATCTGATTGTTACATACTTTATAGTTTATGATATGTATAAATATTTTTTTTGCTTTATTGTTTTAATATGGAGCCTGATATTAAACCTTCTACTAGTCTTCAGGCTTGCAGTATTGTAATATTAACTGGTTTAGAATGTCACAAAAATTGCTATAGAAATAACAGAGAAATAGACTACATTGATAATCTCTGTGATTCAGAAAAAGAACTTTTATTAGTTAGGACTATTGCATTTATAAAACAAAAATTAAGTGAAAACCGTTTGATTAATGTATGTGAGCATCACAGAATTTCGCTCTTAATGAAATATGAATTATATAAATGTGGAGATCCATTTAAGCGGCATAAAAAGCAAGTGAAAAAAGCAATTAGGGCAGTTAATAGAGATTTATATACGGCCGAAAAAGTAAACCAAAGTTGAAAGTTATGATTATTTTTGACTTTATGAAAAAGTCTCTACACAAAAAGGCAAATGAAATTTCCAATTTGTTTTTGTATCAAATAACATTAAATTCAGTAATTCATAGAAACTCCAGTAATTATTTAAGTACCACAGCTAAACTTAGATTTTTTTTCCCCTTAATTAGTGCAGAATTTCAAAACAAGGTAAAATTTGGTGCTTTTCGGTTAGACGGGCACCAGTGTTATACATATATATATCAATATACTGTATATATACATACATATGTACATGTATAATACATCTGTATTTATGTAGATCTATACATATGTACATATGTAAAAATAAAACACGCATCCGGCTAATTGGAAAGTACCCAAAATTTTTGTATAAGCCATGTGAAAGACATCATTTTTATTTCCCAGATAGAAAGCCCAAAGTGTAAACTTTTATTTAAAACAAAAAGAAATTGGAAATTTCATTCTCTTTTTTGTGTGCATATGTAATATGTAAAAATAAAGCACTTATCCGGCTAATTGGAAAGTACCCAAAATTTTTGCATAAGCCATGCGAAACACATCATTTTTATTTCATAGATAGAAAGCCCAAAGTGTAAACTTTTATTTAAAACAAAAAGAAATTGGAAATTTAATTTGCGTTATTGTGTACAGCCTTTTTCGTGAAGTCACAAAAGTTTGGAAAAATAACCATAACTCTCAACTTTGGCTGACTTTTTTTATCCTAAATATTACAAGTAAATTTTTTAAATATTTTTTATTTAAATCTGCATCTTTTTATCTTTTTACAGTGATATTTTTAGGATGATTCATGTTTTAGATCCAGAGAAACAATTTTTTGAAGATGGAACTGCAATCTCAGAATACAGACTAAGAAATGTGAGATTTGAGAAACTCCTAAGAATTAGACCCCCCATATCTCACAAACCATGAGGTCTAGGAAGGAAAAATTTCTGATGGAATCATTTCATGATAGAATTAGTGTGTACACAAAGTTGCATCCAAATCCCTGTCGGTCGGGTTACAAATGGGAGAAAAATTGATTGAATTGACATGGAATGACCCTTTAATTACTTATGTGGTTACAAAATCAGCATTAAACACTAACACTGTTTTGACGTGACTCTGCTAGATAATTAACCCCGATGGAATTGTGTTCTAATTCCATCATATCCAAAACAAGGATTTTGCCGCATTGGTGTTGGAAGGAAATCGTGCCAAACGAGGTATATAATGTTTGTGTCAAAGTTTTTTGTGAAATATGATATTTTAAAATGTAAATTGAGTGTTACTTGATTAACATGTCGGCCAGTTTCTCCAAGCATTACAAATTGCCAAATTATAGAAATTTACATAAATTCATTTTAAATAATATAAGAACAGTAAAACATAAGAAAAAAAGTACAAATTAAAAATCACTTATGACATAAAAAATATGTGTATCACGTGTAATATCAATGGCAGGTGACACTTACAATCATTGATTATTAGCATTTATTCCTATAATCTGGTTATTTTTTTTTCTCAACAGAATAATCAAGTTGTACCGTAAATTGTATAAACACCAGTTAATATTATAAAAATAGAGTTAAATAACAAAATTTCAATGCAAATGCACACACCCATGTTTTAAGAAAGAGGCACAAATGTCATATATGCACCATGTTGGCACGATATATTTCTGGCGCCACTTTAATGAAAACTTCGTTACAGCTACATTTCTATTTTTAAATTATTTTCTATAATAGGGAATAGTAGTAATAATAAATAAATAAAAAGTTTAATTAATAATTATAGAGCATAACAATTTGTATCATTTAAAAATGCAAATGAAAGTAAATAAATAGTTTATTAATAAATTAAAAACAAAGCTTAGTTACCATATGAGGCATAAAATGATCATTTTGTTTCAATCACGCCAACCTGATGCATATATGACATCTATGCCAAAAAATTAATTTCACACATAAAAACATTCACCTTAATTTTCTAAGGAAAACTTTATTTATTCTGCTGGATTCCAAAAATGGAAAACTGTAATAGATTTGTCAAGAGCAGATGTACATTTCAAAATATAATATAATATTGAGTGAGGATATATTAAGATTTCTACAGATACCCATATCGTCAAGTTAAGAGGTTTAGAGTTCAAAAACTATCAAATGAAAATGAATCACTTGAAAATTGTTTAAACTCAATGGTCAATATCTGTGATCATAATGTTTGCTAATTTAAAGTATGGTGAATAGACAATATTTAAATTGCTGTTTTCATAATTGCCTCATTTATCTATCAAACTCTACAATAAATGATCAACTGAAAAATTCCTTTCTTAAAAGCCTGAATTTTGTGGAATGCATAAGCTGATACAACAACACAATATTTTATTATTATTTTAATATATTTGGCATCAATGGGCCTTGATTGTATTGTTGTTGTTTTTATTTTTGGCTCAATTTTGTTTTTTCTACCTCGCTGAGTTTTGCACTGATTAAGAATCTCGATAGTAGATTCGAAACAGGTGTTTGCTACCTTTTCATGCATTATTTGTGCATCTATAATCGTTGGTATTCTATCTTTAAATACAATGGCATTTGTATCATTTTCAGAAATGTGAAAGAGCATTCGAGGTGAAGCTGCTTTAAAAAACACAATCAAATTCAACATTTTGTTTGATTCATGTTTTGATTTGAAAAATAGACCAGCGCAGCAGACTTAGCCTGCTAGTTATTTTATGAATCGTTAAACTTGCATACAAAATTTTGCAGGACACTTAAAGGGATAAAACAGGATATACCATAAGAAGAATTGTTGGAAGATTAGCATTAATTAGTGCTGCCATCTGTCCATAAAAATTACATTTAAGGATGTATTAAAAAAAAACGCTTTTCCACTTTCAACAGCTCGAAATTTTCTGATACAATTTCAGACACATTTTTAAAAGTAGAAACATGACACTTGCTGAGGTGATTTTTGAAGAGGCATATAAGGTGCTGTGTGATGTCATGTTACGCTCATTTAATTAGAATTTAATTTATAAGCAATTACCCTCTCAGTATGACTCTTTTTTTCGTTCCCAGATCTCCCGCTTCAGAAAAATCAGTTCAAAATGCCATTTTTGATTGTTTTTTTTTGCAATATTTTCTGCATTTATCAAAGAATCGACAAGCACGGCACCTTTGTGTACTTTCTAAACAAGACAATTTGCCAATTTCATGCAGGGTTCCCAGCGTCATGGAAAATCTGGAAAGTCATGGAATCTCAAAGTAGTCATGGAAAATGTGAAATATGCTTAAAAAGTCATGGAATTTACTAATATTTAATAAAAAGTCATGGAAAACTATGGGAGGATAAAATTAAAAGGATTTGTAAGATTAAAATTTAAAATTATTTCATTTTCAGAAAAATGTTGCGAAGTTTTCTCATTAGATGGCGCCTCTGAAAAATTTCCATAAGCAACTATTGATAATTTCTCACTAGATGGTGCCTTAACTGATACTACAATGCTAACTGATATAACCTGATTCAGTTATACAGTTATACAGTATAGTGATAGTCTCTCATCTGCTCTCAAATTTGTTCTTTGTGTGTTATCCTGTCCTTTGTTGGCCATGCTTGGTGGTTAAGCCTTTTATGTCACTGCATTTACAGCAATAACAAGTAAGTCATTTTTATTTCTTCATATATTTTTTTATTTTATATGATGATAAAGTATTGTGAATTCTTATTCTTGTGACTATATTCAGAGTTTTTCAATTTTGTGTTTCAATTACCATATTTGACTACTGGTCACATGTATGTTTTTTAATATAGTTTTTAACCTTTTTATGTCTTTTGATAGAACTATTATTCTTTAAGTATTTCTTTGATTCTCTGTTAAACAAAAAATGTAGTTTATTTATTTATTTATTTATTATTATTTTTTTTTTTCATTTTGACTTTTTAAATTAAAGAGAGAAAGTTTTCAAATATGTGAAACATCATGTGGATGTCAATCTTTTTGCATCCTATTTCAGAGCTGCTATTCTTTAAGTGTTTCATTATTATTTTATAATAGATTCATAAAAAAAATCTGTTCCCTATTTTATTATTACTATTCAAATTAATATTATGTAAGACTTCAAATATTTTTTCCATACACATTTTGAAATTATTTATAGTAATTATAAGCATACTCTATTATAATTAATTTTCAGCTGCATTAAATTTAAATAAGTTTGACTTTAATTTTATTTAACAAAATCTTGATATATTTTTTACAGTAAATTATATATATATATTTTAATACTTTAAATTACTATCTATGTATATATATTTTTTTCATTCTGATGTTCCATATTCAAGAAATAAAAAAATAGTTTCCTTATTGTATAATCTTTTTGCATCCTATTTCAGAGCTGCTATTCTTTAAATGTTTTATTACTCTATAATAGATTTATAAAAAAAAAAAAAAAAAAAAGTATTTTCTTTATTATATTATTATTATTCAAATTATTATTTAAGATTTTAAATATTTTTTTCCATACACAAATTTTCAAATTATTTATAGTGATTATAAGCATACTCTAATATAGTTAATTTTCAACTACATTAAATTAAAATATGTTGGACTTTATTTTTTAAATCTTATTCAGTCTTTTAAAATAAATGTTGGAGGAGGGGGAGGGAAGCTTTAAATAACTTGGGATAATAGTAAGTTATATATATATGTAAGGAACCCGAGTCTTGGCCTACGTTCGTGGGAGTTCCGTCATCATTCGAGGAGAGGGATGTAGTCGTGGAGAGATGCGTGCCTTCAGGGGATGAGGCTCAGAGATCCGTCGCGTCCAGCGTGGAAGTGCCGGGGAGAGAACTTTGGCGATCATGCCGAATCAATCGTCCGAATGGCCGGGGCGTTCTACAGTCAATGCGGCGTTATTTTGTGGAATCATGAGGTGTGATGGAGAAAGAAATAACGACACAACATTTTCACTTGGGGCCTGGTTTATTAATCCTTTTTGGCAGATCTTTGGGAGAAACCAGGTCCCTGTGACTTGACGCTTTCCTTTTAAAACTTCGTTTCTTTGGCCAGGATTTTATTAGGCAAGTGTTAGGTCAAAAAAGCCGCTTGTTTTAGGCGCTCCCACTATTTAAAGGGCGTTAATTCGCATTATTTCTACCAGGTCGCGATACTAACTAATGGGTGTTACTCTAATTTTAATTGGTTAAGAAATATCTGGGCAATATGACGTTGTTAGGTGCGGTTTTCCAGGGCTTCATTGCTGATCCTACAAATTACGAATTGCGTTTACATCAGCTTTTTTAATCTTAAAGAACATCCAAAAATGATCTCTGAAAGTAATAAATGTTAGGTTGGGAAAGAACATTAACAGGGGCAAAATAGCTTTAAGTATTAGAATTAAGGTTAAAAGAAGGGGCATTTAAATTTTAGATTAAAGTTAAAAATATTAATTGGGAACTTTAAATTTTTGAATTTTAATTTTAAATTTAAATTTTAAAAAGGCTTTAGGTTTTATCCTTTCATACCCCCCCCCCCCCCCCACTAAAACAAGAGCCACAGATCTTTCTTGCAAGGTCTGTGGGTCTCAGCTCCCCTAAATATTTTACCTGGGTTTGGGTTTCTTCCTTATTATTAAGTGTTTTTTTTTTCTTCAGTTTTACAACGTCAAGCCAGCTGGACCTAGTTTCTACATTATTTACAGGTTACATGAAAAAGGTTATATGAAAACATTATTCTTTACATAAAAAACACTATATTACAACAAAAGATTTGTCAATATTTTGGCATTGAATAACATGAACACTAATGCTAATACTACTGATAATATTACTGATAATGTTACAGATAATGGTACTGATAATGTGACGGATAATGTTACAGATAATGCTACGAATAATGTTATGGATAATGCTATGAATAATGCTACGGATAATGGTACTGACACTGTGACGGATAATGCTGTGGAAATGCTGCAGCATTTAAGGGACATTCTCGAGAAGGACAACAAAAAAGAAACATTAACCAAAATCAAAATATAAACACTTAAAATAATGAAACACATATTGACTAAAAAACATAACATTTAAAAAATAAACTTTTTTTTTTTTTTTTTCACTAAACAGTTTTCTAAATGTCTGTGATGTTTCCTTTGGTTGAAAGTTTTTATGAAGGAAAGTCCTTTGGAAACATTCTTTATGTAAAATTGAAACACTATATAATATAATAAAAATTCAAAAATAAAATACCAAAACACACAAGTTATTGACATTAAACATGGGTAAAAATAGCAAAATACTCAAAAAATATGATATTCAATATTATCAGCAAAATACAATTGTATAATAAATGCACATTTTTTTTTTTTTCTGAAAATACTGTATGTTGACACTGAAATATCACCAAAAGTAATTACAACACAACACAATTTTAACACTATATAATATAATCACTATATAATAAAACACTATATAACATAATACTAATTATAATACTATAAAACTCTATTTTTCCTACTTAATTCTTAGGTTGCACCTTTTCTAACTATGTACAGTATCCAGCTTTAGGCTTAATTCGAGGCTAACTCCAAAATACAAAAATGTCAGACCTCTGAAAACTATAGCTACTAAGTAAAAATATAAACTTGCTATAATTTTCACCATGCCCAGTGTTAGTGGGAGATGGATTTTAATACTTTGTGGTGAAAGATCATCCCAAAAAAAGTGCCACTTGCACTATAGAAAAGGAAAGTGGGAAACTGACATTCACCTACAAAGGGCAAGCGGAGCAGTTTTGCCAGATTCTCCGTTCAACCTGGAAAGAGAATCTGGGAAAACAGTCCGGCTAAAGACGGGTGGTCAAGGAGCGGAGGACCCTTACTGACGTAACACATTTCATCATATACTAATAACATTTAAAAAAATTAACAGTGCTTTTAAACTGTAACTTTCATCCTTTACCGCTAGGGGTTGAGGGTTAAACATCCAGCTGGGTCCTCTTCCAAATACTAATGATAGAGGGACGATAGAATAGCAAAAATAAAAAATTGAAAGATGAAAGAGATAGATGGGGTTTTATTCATGGTTGAGTTTGAGATTTTGAGGAGAATGGTAGTATCTTAACTTGGATGAATGGACAATTTCAGAATTTCTCTTAAAATGTGGGCTGGGTTTATCAATTTCAAACGTGACTTCAGAAAGTTGTTTCAGAATGGTGTATGGTCCAGAATATGGGGAAGTTAATTTACGGGTATTAGGATAATGAAATTCTTCATACATTACAAGGTCACCAACTTTAAACTTTACAGGAAGGAAACGAGCATCATAGCGGACTTTATTTTTCTTATGGTAAGCAATTGTTCTTTCTTTAGCCAATTTTCTAGCTTCATCAACTGGAGGATAATAACTATTATTTGGCAAAGGAGGATCATATGGCAATTTTCCTAACAATAAATAACTAAGGGTAAATTGAGTTACAGAATGAGGAGTATTGTTATATTCAACTAAGACTTCATCTAACAATTTAGTCCAGGGTACTTTCTTAGAAGAAGAATTAACTTTACACTTTAATCTGGTTACAATAGTCTGATTTAGGCATTCAATTTTTCCATTCGTTTCGGGATGGTGACTACTTGTCAATCTGTGTTTAACATTGTAAGTACGAAGAAATCTCTTAAATCTGGAAGCGGTAAATGCTCCATTTCTGTCAGTTAACAATTTTTCTGGTACTTGTAGTTGAAATAATTGTTTCAAAATGTTTGTATAAGTTTCAGTAGTTACACTTTTTGAAGGAAAGCCCCACACATAGCGAGTTGCATGGTCAACCACCAAATGCAAATATTTTTTCGTAGAATTGTAGTAATTAAATCCGCCAACAGAGTCCAATGCCAAGCATTCAAAAGGTATATCTGTTGGGGGCATCAATTGTAACATGCCAAATCTTTTTTGTTTACATTTTTTGTTTATTTGACCTGTATGACAATGTTTTACAAAGTTTTCAATGTCCTGATTGATATTAGGCCAATAATACTGAGGGGAAATTAAATTTATCATTTTATAAATACCAGGGTGGCCAAATTGTGTGTGGGTTTTTTCTAAGAGGGGT
Organism: Maratus speculifer; assembly: GCA_964019185.1. Classification (NCBI taxonomy): domain Eukaryota; kingdom Metazoa; phylum Arthropoda; class Arachnida; order Araneae; family Salticidae; genus Maratus; species Maratus speculifer. Next base: position 208,752,327 of record OZ025293.1, on the reverse strand, counting down.
AACCGTAAACACATGGGGACAACAATCTTATACAAACTTTTCTTTTTAATTACAACAACATCATTTACTTCAGTGTATTTTTTACCATCTGCTGTTACATTTTCCTTTTTCTGGCTGTCTCTTACTTCATTCAAGTCAAGGAGATGTATAACATGGTGTACATTTTCTGAAACAGGTTGTCTTGATAGCATATCAGCTTCAACATTAGTGGAGCCCTTTTGGTATTTGATTTCATAGTCAAACATACTAAGTTTGAGAGACCAGCGGAAAAGACGTCCTCTTAAATTTTTAACATTTTTGAGCCAGGTAAGTGCCGCATGGTCCGTATGGATGACAAATTTTTGACCATGTAAATAATGATAAAATTTATCCAAGGCATCCACAATTGCCAAACATTCTAATTCCGTTATTGCATAATTTTTTTCATAATCTCGAAGATTTCTAGAGTGATATGCTATTGGGTGTAATTTTCCCTTTTCATCTACCTGTTTCACAACACACCCTACTCCAAGACTTGAGGCATCTACAAACAGTTCACAAGGCACTTTGGGATCAAACAATCTTAAAATAGGTTTTTCAATCAAAGCCTGTTTTAGTTTCTCAAAAGAATATTGACAATTTTGGTCCCATACATAGGGGACATTTTTCTTTAACAATTGGTTGAGAGGATATCTAATTTCGGCATACTTAGGAATAAATTTATTATAGACATTAATAGATCCCAAAAAGCGTTGCAACTCTTACATTGGTAGGTGGTTTTAATTTCTTAATAACTTCTACATTTGGATTGTCAGGGGTAATACATCCATTAGAAACTTCATAACCAAGGAAATTAATTGTGGATTTAACAAAATTACACTTTGATAACTTTAATTTGAGGTTTTCTTGGACACAAATATTAAATAATGTCTCTAAATGCATCAAATGTTCTTCCTCATTTTGAGAAAATACAATAACATCATCAAAATAACTACAGGCAAAATTAATTTTGTACTTATGAAAGATTCTTCGGAGTGTGCGGTTGAATATCCCAGGTGCGTTTTTTAATCCGAAAGGTAATCGCAACCATTCAAATAAACCGAAAGTGGTCGCAAATGCCAATTTTTCGGTGTCTCGAGGGTGGATAGGTATATGCCAATATCCACTGGCCAAATCGAGAGTGGAAAAAACCTTAGCTTGTGCTAATTTATCCAAAAGGGTATCAATTCGGGGTAGGGGTTCTGCGTCTGTCTTGGTAATAGCGTTTAATTTTCTGAAATCTACACATAAACGAGTTTTCTTCCCTTCTTCACGCTTGTAAACTAAAGTGACAGGCGACGAATAAGGGGAACAACTCTCTTTAATGATTCCTGCCTGTAACAAATTTTGGACTTGGTTTCGGATTTCTTCCTCTTCTTTGGGTAATGCACGGTAAGCCCTAAGTGAAACGGGAAGGTCAGAGGTTAAATGGATTCTTTGGGGTTCTATATTTACACAGCCTACATCGTATTTATCTTTTGCAAAAATACAGACATATTTGGCGAGAAGAGCAGGTAGTTGTTCGTTAGCCAACTGAACTTTGGGCCCATGGTCAGAGGTTTCAAACAACTCCGGTTCAAAATTTTCTTCAAATATCTCTGCATTTTGGATCTCTGCTTTTAGCGGGTGGATATATGGTTCTGACAAATGCAAAGTATGGTGGGATGATTTTTTTGAAATATTACGCATAAGTGATATTTTTGTGTTATTTTGATGGATTTGCATTTTAGAGCAATCAATATTTAATCTAAACAATTCACAATGTGGTAGCCCAATTAAAACATATGGTAAAGAGTTATGAATTATAAACAGTTCAATGGTTTGAGTTATTTGTCCTAATTGCAAACTGACAAGGCATTTTTCTTTCAAAGCTAGAACACCCTGAGTTTGTGCGACTGAAATACTCTTTTGAACTTTAGATACTTTTAGATTAAATTTATGGGCTAAATGATATGGCATTACACTGATAGAACTACCTGTATCTATCAAACATGGTAATGAGTTTTCACTTTTCACATGAGTAGCTGTTTGACAATTGTTCATTTTTTGTTTGGATCCATTATGTGTTTTGATATACCCGGGTATTATTAATTGTCATTGGCTCTCTTCTGTATTTTGTTGAAACTCATTATTAGTCTGATCTAGATTATGGGTTGAAACACTTGGATTTGGTGCTAGGGCAGTAACATTCAGCGTTTGTTTACGAAAAGGGCAATCTCGCACCCAATGATAAGCATTTGAAATGCCCACATTTAAACAAACTCGGCACGGCGTTGGTGGCAACGTGGCCTGATAATGTAGGTTTGGGCGTTGTTGATCGGTCTGCATAGATCTTGAGGGAGTTGGTTGCATCGGTCTGAATGTATTTCTTTGTGGGTTTGGGTTAAAATGTCGAAATTGAGGTGATTGGTTTGGGACACGATAATTCCATGGTCTGTAGGAATTTTGTCCATGGTCAATGTGGGATTTAAAAGGTTTCCATTGTCGATATTGAGGGGGATGCTGAGGGTTGGGCTCAGTCTTCCTGTCTGTTTTATCTTTCTGCTCTAACTGCAATTTACTTAATTTAAATACTAATTCTCTCCATTCATTGACATCAGCAGGCGCATTTGTCACTACCAACTGTTTCATCTCTACTGGCAGTCCATCAGTAAGACCGTCCAAAATGAAACGCTGATCTAAACCTAAAGTGCATCCTACTTTAGTTTTTTGGTGGTAATATTCATTTAAGTCACCTCCAAATTTAAATTTGATCTGGGAGAAATCTGTCAATGATAGTGTATCAGGAGTAGTGTAATGTTCAGTGAACAATAACACTAACTCTGACCAATGGAGGACATGAAGACAGTTGTTAATATATAAGGTAAGCGCGGTATCTTTTAGATACTTTTGGATGTTGCGGATTTTCCACAAATCATCCTTGTGTTCCTCTACACAAACTGACTCAAAGTATCGCAGCCAAGGAATCCATAACATCTTCGAGTCCGGAGAGAATGGCACAATTTCGGGATCTTTTCGACATGTGCCTTCACTATTACCTGAGGACTGAGAATTTGCTGCATTAATTTCCTTTCCCGGAGTCTCGGGAACCACATCATCATTTTTTGGGGGGTCGCCTACTTTCTCTGATGGTGGGGTAGTACTCATGATGTTTACAACCAAAATCTCACAAAATCATAATATATTCCAACATAGTAACACATAACAATAACATTAAATAATTCCAAATATAATAGTAAAATAATAGTAACCTGATACTTAAATCATTTTTTATAACTCAAATTATGAATCTTAATTTAAAAGATAATTTTTATTTATCTTTTTCAACTTGAAAGGAGCAGAACTAAACAAATGCAAAACGAACTTTACAGCAAAAATTTAAAATTTTAAAAATGTATTTTATCATGTTCATTCTTAGTTCACTCTTCTTTTTCTATGGTTAAAATCTTAACTACATACTAAAAATAACTTTTAAAATAACACAAAGTACAAAACAAAAAAAAAATCAACTTTACTTTTTTTTTTTTTTCAATAAAATGCCTGAATTTGCTCCTTCTAACTTTTCATATTAAATAAAACATCTTACCTTGAACAATAATCCGCGATTGATAGAAAAAAAATGGAGTGGAAAAAAACAAATAAAAATACACGCGCACATTCTGTCCTTTCTTTTTTGTCTCTTTAAATGTTCAAACTATCCGAGTTTGATCCAAGATACTTCTCCTTTCCCTTTCAAACAAAATCTCTGCACAGCTGATCGCGGAGCGCGGCGCACTGACAGGGGTTACAGAACGAAAGTCACGTCACACCAAACAACCGTAGTTATCGCGTCTTGGCGAAAGATCATGCCGTATTCCGGCACTAGTCTTCGTACTGAGAGGACATCTGGTACCGCTTGTATCCGCCGATCACGTTCCTGGAAGCAGAGCGATTTCTCATCCAGGTTTCGTTTCGCTTGTCAGGTTTTTATCCTCACCGACTCTTTGTAAGGAACCCGAGTCTTGGCCTACGTTCGTGGGAGTTCCGTCATCATTCGAGGAGAGGGATGTAGTCGTGGAGAGATGCGTGCCTTCAGGGGATGAGGCTCAGAGATCCGTCGCGTCCAGCGTGGAAGTGCCGGGGAGAGAACTTTGGCGATCACGCCGAATCAATCGTCCGAATGGCCGGGGCGTTCTACAGTCAATGCGGCGTTATTTTGTGGAATCATGAGGTGTGATGGAGAAAGAAATAACGACACAACATTTTCACTTGGGGCCTGGTTTATTAATCCTTTTTGGCAGATCTTTGGGAGAAACCAGGTCCCTGTGACTTGACGCTTTCCTTTTAAAACTTCGTTTCTTTGGCCAGGATTTTATTAGGCAAGTGTTAGGTAAAAAAAGCCACTTGTTTTAGGCGCTCCCGCTATTTAAAGGCCGTTAATTCGCATTATTTCTACCAGGTCGCGATACTAACTAATGGGTGTTACTCTAATTTTAATTGGTTAAGAAATATCTGGGCAATATGACGTTGTTAGGTGCGGTTTTCCAGGGCTTCATTGCTGATCCTACAAATTACGAATTGCGTTTACATCAGCTTTTTTAATCTTAAAGAACATCCAAAAATGATCTCTGAAAGTAATAAATGTTAGGTTGGGAAAGAACATTAACAGGGGCAAAATAGCTTTAAGTATTAGAATTAAGGTTAAAAGAAGGGGCATTTAAATTTTAGATTAAAGTTAAAAATATTAATTGGGAACTTTAAATTTTTGAATTTTAATTTTAAATTTAAATTTTAAAAAGGCTTTAGGTTTTATCCTTTCATATATATGTGTTTAGTGTGGGGGGGGGGGTATATAATATATATTATTCACTATACATATTCACCATACATTTTTTTCCCTGTCATTCTATATTAAAGAAATAAAAAATATAAGTATTCTATTTTAATATTGTTAAAAGAAAGAGGGACAGTTTTTAAGTAAGACAATGTGTGTAATCAATCCTTTTGCGTCTTCTTTCAGAGCTGCTATTCTTTAAATCTTTCGTTAATGTATAATACATTCATTAAAAAAAAGTCATTTTATTATTATTAAGATTTTGAATGTTATTCTTATACACTTTCAAATTATTTGTTATAATTATTAGCATACTCTAATAATTAATTTTCAGCTACATTAAATTTAAATAAATTATACTTTAATTTTGAAATCTCAATTTAATATTTTTAACTTGCTATACAAGTGAATGAAGTAGAAATTATAATAAATAAACAACATGAAAAAAATTCTTCCTATAGTTATTGTTTACATGAATGCTGTATCCTGACAAGCACACATTATATATAACATTTGAAAAAATATTGAACATTTAAACCAGGAATGTTTGAATTTCTGTTAGTTGTTTACCAGCTTTTTTTTTCTTCCTATTATTATTTGTGTGTGTTTTGTTGGTATTTCAAACAGCTGTTGGAGAAAATGTATATCTTCCCTTTTCACCAAAAGTATTCTACAAGCAAGTTGAAATGTTTTTGCTTGCATTTTGTGTTCATAATGATTATTTTTCTTCCATGTCATCTTACTTTCTTGTGACATTTAATTTGTATTTTATGTTAGGTAACCAAGTAAAAGTTTATCCAAATTTAAATATCTGTACCCCCCCCTTTTTTTTCCCCCCACCATTAAATTTTTGTTTGCAGATTTTGGAAACTTATAATTGCAAAATAGTGTTAAATTATTTTCTGGAATTCAAACTTTTTGCACAGTTTATGCTAATACAAAGCAACTTCGAACTTAAATTTAATTTAACTTAAAGCTACCTTTTAAAATCTTGCCCATATAAAATAATCCATCCAATTTCATCCTTTTCTTTTTTAAATTGTAGATTTTTTTAACTACAATGCAGCATAGAATTTATTTTGTTAGTTTAAACTTAAACATGTTAGTGAAACAGAAATTAAACTGAAAGAAAAATTTAGCCAAGAACCGTCAGTGTTACTTTGTCCAAACTCATACATAGATTTGTTAGTGTTAATTATTAAATAGTAGTTTGATTTATCATATAAAAAAGTTAACATGATGTACAGTTAATGGAACTTCTCGAAAATTTAAGTAAAACATATTTCTATTCTAAATGAATAAAGGCTTTTTTAAAAATTAAAACATTTTTATACATTAATTATTGATATTTATTAGTAGATTTTCTTGTTTGAATTTTGTTTATTTGGATAAAATAAATTAAAATCTTTCAGATAATAATTTTAGATTAGATATTTATATATATATATATATTTTTTTTTTTTTTCAGTATGTCAAACGCCAAGAAACCTACTAAATTTAATAGTCTGTGGCTGGATTTTGATTTGTACCCACAATTCAAAGATTGGTTGAAAGATGTGCCTGACAACATTTATCAAGCATTTTGTACAGCTTGCCAGAAACGATTTGAACTCAGTAATATGGGGATCAGAGCTTTGAATTCCCATTATTTAAGATCAGCAACCCATCAAAAATGCTTAAAAGCAAAATGTCAACAAAAACCAGTCATAAAGTTTTTTGCAGAAAAATCAGATGAAACATTCAACCAAACTTCTTCAAAAGTTGAAATTAGTGAAACAACTGATAGTTGTAAAACTTCAAGTGCTACAGCTTCAAATATGTTATACAGTATGGAACCATTTATCCGGAAACCAGTTAACCGAAAAACCAGTTATCCGGAATGATATTTCTAATGTATGATGATGGAATCTTTGCAAAAAAAGTGTCATACACATCTAATTTTACATAAATATTGCTTGAAACAATTGTATAATTTGATGATTGCATCTAGTATTTGAGATGGAAATGCATTTAGTTATACTTTAGATGTTTTCTATTTTCATCCAGAGGAAACAAGAATTTTTGTTTCTAAAGCATTCCCATAAATTACATTCTATCAAATTTTATTTTTTAATCTTACTTGAATCTTATTTTTAATTCAAGTAATCTAATAATTAATTTAAGATTAGAAGTAATACCACAACCACATTATTCCATAAAACTTATCAAATGGATGCTGCTTTAATGCCCAACCAATTAACCGGAAAAACCAGTTATTCGGAATGCATTTGACCCCAACCATTCCGGATAAATGGTTCTGTACTGTATTCGTATTTGTTAAAGGATGATGCTTTAAAAGCTGAGTGCATTTGGGCAATGCATGTTGTCACCAAAAAAATGTCTTACAATTCATGCTCAAATATTGCTGAAGTTTTCCAGATTATGTTCCCAGACAGTGCCATTGCAAAGCAGTTTAAACTTGGAAGCTCTAAAGTTGCTTATTTGGTTTCACTAGCGGCCTTCGCCCGCTACGCTGGTCGGTTTATCTAAAGAAATCTTGAAGAAGTAGTTAGATAAGGTTCAGACATACATTAAAAAAAAAAAAAAGCAAGTCGATCATTCAAAAAACGTTGGGAAATATCAAATATTTACTGTAATTTTTTAAGAAAAACAAAGTTTCGAAAAAAAAAATTAAATCGAAAAAAAAATTACACTGACATATTAATGCAAGGAAATTTTCCCAGAGAGAAAATTCGCCTTGAATACAATATTTCAAATTCTTTTAATTGCTTATAGGCGTTAATGCCAACATAGTGAAAAAAAATTCCATGCTGGGAATCGAACCCGGGCCATCAGTATGGCGCACTGACGTTCTATCGACTAAACCACATGGAACGACAGCCAGCTTGAAACTTTCTCATACTTAAGTAGACTGGCGAAAACATAACGATAGCGCGTTTTAAAATCGCACAGTGACATCTATTGGATTTTATATGTACTAAAAAACGTTATGTACTAAAAAACGTGAGCAGCGCACCTAATAGTTTCTTTTGTTTCTTTTTGTTACTTTTTTGTCTGTTGTCCGATTTTGATGAAACAAAGCCTATACACTGCCCGGGAGTGTGCATTCTTCATTAGTGAAAACCGCATAAAAATCCATTCAGTAGTTACGAAGATAACCTCGAACAAACAGACAGACAGACAGACAGACAGACAGACAGACAGACAAAAAATTCAAAAAAATTTTTTTTGTCTTTCATTGGTTTTCTTTTATCGCCCTGACTCCATTTTTGTCAATTATCTTCAATGTACAGACACACCGGGTCCTACTGTTTTATTATATGTATAGATATGGCTTAGCATCATATTTTTTGGATAAGTTAATGGACCGTCTTAAGATATGTACAGATTATGTGATTTCTTTTGATGAAGCCTTTAATAAAATTATCCATAAAGGACAAATGGATTTAGTAATAAGATTTTGGGATGAAAATTTACAGCAGGTTTCGACCCTTTACTTAGTGTTTTTTTTGGGCAGAGCTACTGCTGATGATTTATTGGAAAAATTTATTGAAGGATTATCTTCATTAACATTTTCTAAACTACTTCAAGTCTCTATGGATGGCCCTCATGTAAATCACTGTTTTTTGCGAAAATTAATGGATAAGTTTGAAGATGATATTTCAAACTGTGGTGGGAAAAAAATTCTTGACCTTGGTACTTGTGGGCTACATGTAGTCCATGGATCTTTTAAACATGGCTTGACTGTTGTAAAATGGGATTTGAACAATTTGTTGACACATATGTATTTCTTGTTCAAAGACTCTCCTTCTCGTCGTGCACAATATACAGTTTTAACAGGGAGTGAAATATTTCCTCAGAAATTTTGTAGTACTAGATGGGTAGAAAATGTACAGTGTTTGGGTAGAGCTTTAGAAATTTTTGATAATGTCAAAAAATTTGTTGAAAATAACAAATCTCTTGCAACTAAGCCTGCTATGACAGTTATACAAGCTGCCAATGATTCTTTAATTAAGTGCAAACTGAGTTTCTTTAAAACTATAGCATCAGAATTTGAGCCTTTTTTAAAGAGATTTTAGAGTTCAAAGCCACTTGCTCCTTTCTTATATGAAGCCCTGCATGACTTAATCAGAAAACTGATGATGAAATTTGTCAACAGTGATAAGTTAAAGGCAGCGCTTACTGCAAAGCAATTATTTGACATTGATTTAAATAAATTAGAAAATCTTCTAAATTCTAGAAAAATTGATGTTGGCTTTGCAACTAAAAAATTTCTTGCTGAAGCCAAAGTAAATGAAAGTGATGCTACTAATTGTCGATTGGAATGCAGGAAATTTTTGATTGCAGTGACTGAGAAGCTTAAAGAAAAAAGTCCTTTAAAATACTCATTGGTTCGAGGAATCTCAGCTTTTGACCCTTTCATAATCAGGCACAAGCCAAAAAATGGTATTCAACGAATTGAAGTAGCTCTGCAGTGCTTGCATAATGCAAATAGAATTAATGCTGATGTTGCTGAAAAAGCAAAACATCAGTATATGAATTTCACAGATGCAGCCACTGTAGAGTTCAAAGAGGAATTTGATTGTTTTTGCAAATCAGGTTCTGATGAAATAGGCCTCGACAAGTTTTTTTTTAACATCTTGACTGACGATAAAAGATTTGCAAAATTGTGGGCTATTATTAAGCTGTGCCTAATTTTTCCCTATGGGAATGCTTCTGTAGAGAGTGTTTTTTCAATTAACAAATCTTTGTTAATTGAAAATTTACACGAAGCCACTCTTGTAAATCAAAGGCATGTCTATGATGCTATTAATGAATCAGGTGGTGTGGAAACTATTGATATTAATTCTAAACTTCTGTCATATGCACAAAATAGCCATAAACAGTACAAAATAGACTTAGAAAACAAGAACAAAATGGAAAAGAAGCTGATAAATGAAAAAAAGGATGGCAAAAGAGCAAGAAAAAAAAATTAAAGAATTGCAAGAAAAGAAAAGAAAAATTAGAAAAGCTGCTGAATTAGAAGATGAAGCAATTGAAAATGAACTAAATTCACTGAAAAAAAAAGCACTGTAGCTATTAACCTCCTCAGTCCTGAGACAAATTTTATGTTGCACTACAAAAACCAGTTTAAAATTATTATGAAACATCTTCAAACATGCATTAGTTTGTATATCGATGCTTCTAACATGCACATATATATTTAAAAAGTCTAGATGTAATTTTAGAAATTCTAGAAGAAATTAAATTAATTTAAAGGGAGATTTTTAGTGTCGCCTCCAGGCGACATCAGGACTGAGGAGGTTATTACATTAATATTCAAGTGTTCAAAGTAGAATATATTAATATTCAGATGTTCAAAAGTTTATCAAAAATAAAGCTTTATTTTATGTAAATGTTTAACTATTTAATCAATATCTTTATTTTGTGGTTATAATATATTTTCTTTTATTTGTGTGTTTCATAGAAAGTTTTAGTCAGTTTTTTCAGGACACAGATTTTGGTAAGTTATAATGTAATATTTTTTCCTGTTTTTTGCAACACTATCATAAGTTTCTGATTTTTTTTTTTTTTTAATTACTGTTTGTTATTAAGTTTTATGTTAATTTTAAAAAATCTTTGTAAAGATTTTAAAATATATTCTTAAATTAATTGTACTAATTAATACATAGTTTTAATACTTTCAAAGTAGACTTTGCATATTCACGTTTGGTCATGTTTGGAATTTTTTGAGATTTGGTCATGGAAAATCATGGAAAGTCATGGAAATTGCCAGACAAATTTTGCTGGGAACCCTGTCATGCATTTGAGAGCAAAAATGAATTTAAAAATAAATTGGAAAATAAGCAGTTTGAATGGAAGTACATCCTTAATGAAGTTTCCAAGATTTATTTTAAAAATGAAATCAAAATATTAAAATCAGGGCTGTAGCGAGAAGTGAATTATTAGGGGAGTGCTCATGAAAATGTAGTGTGTGTGTGTGGGGGGGGGGGGGGGCTCATACATTTTTTTCTCTCTGTGATGCTGAAAGATAAATTAGTGCATATTTACACCATAGTTACTATGTTTCTTATTAAACTGTTGCAATAACTTCATTTTATGCTAAGAAAAAAACAGGATAATGGAAAATTCGAGTGCATAACCAGAGGCATGCAAAGAGAAAACTGCGCTCAGGGCAAAGTTTCAGTTTGCCCCCCCCTCCACCAACTTTTTCTTCTAACAAGCCAAAAAAGACTTTCGTGGTATAAATTTGGTGCCCTCTAAATTTCCTTTTTGACCGTTCCCTTCACCTTTCCCCCTTTCGCACTATGCTGCCTGAATTGCAGAAATATTCTATTTCTGAATTCTTTTATTTATGTATAAAAAAAATATTTTTTCCATTCTTTTTGGTGTTAATGGAGGGGGTCTCAAGACCGAAACTAACCTTTTTTGGATTCAGGTCAAACATGAAATTTGGTGTCCCCTCCCTCCTGCCTCACCTCCGTGAAGTATATTTACAAAGAGAATTTTACTAATTTTCTAATGACAGACTTTTTTTTTTAAATTTAAAATATGTAATCATAAAATATATAATACTGAACTATGCAATTTTATTTGTCATATATTGATTCATTAAAGCCTTGAATACGGAATTTAAAAAAATCTGTTTTATACAGGTTTTTTTTATACAATATCATTCTTAGATTCTTCTGTTCTTTGGTATACGTCAGACAGGATGATTTTAACTATACCACGCTAAATATAGACGTGAGAAAAATTGACGAAAAAAAAAGGTCATTTGGTGCCCGGGGCTCATGCCTCTGCCCTGCCCAGAGGCGTGCAAAGAGAAAACTGCACCTGGGTCAAAGTTTTAATTTGGCACTCCCTCACCCAACTTTTTTCTTGTAACTGGTCAAAAATGATGTTGGTAGTATAAATTTGGTGCCGCACGCCCTAAGTTCTGTTCCCGGGGCGCCCGCCCCATTCGCCCCCTCTATTGCATGGTGCTGGCCCAGAGGAGGGGGGGGCACCCCCCTCCTCTGTTTCAGTCCTGGAAGGGGAGGGGGGTCTTTCAGATAATAAATAACCTGATTTTGAAAAAAATCTTTCAGACGGTACTAATATACACCACTGATAAATACTTTTTGCTAAATACACAAGCTCTGAGATGCTTTACCAATAAATGTTTTCCCCTCCCCCAATTTGTTGTTGAATTCCCTTTAACTCAATACTTCACTTGGCATAAATATGAATCACATTTTGCTTTATCATTAGATGCTTCAGAAAAGTATATCCACTTTTTATTTCTTTTTCATTTCATAATAAAATAAATGTATCAACAAGTTTGTACGAAATCCAAATCGTTTGAGATTTTAAAATAACTAATACAAGCAGAATGATACACATACACTGGATACGGAAATAACTGGAACTGTCGCCTAAAGTCAGAGTCTGAACACAATTTTGTATCTTTACCACATTCGGGTGTCTGGCTGCATTCATACAATCACAAATGCTAACGAACGTTAGAAGCATTTAAAGTTACTTTCACTTTGTTCGGTTACGTATTGAATTGACACGCATAACGACCACAGAATAATACAAGAATACTTCTATGGTAATGACCAATGAATTGATACTTCTATAGTAGCGACAAACACCATGCGAAAGGGAGGATCGCGTAACTAGCATTTGCAGTTAGTTTCACTTTGTTCAGTTGCGTACTGATACAGCATCGACCAGCACAAGCGAAATGGCAGATTGTGGCAAGAGCAGTGTGCAAAAGAGAGGGTGCAGAAATTTAAGAGGTGCTAAATTTATACAACCAACGTCATTTTAGGAGGTTTAGCGTCAAGTTGAGGGAGGGGAGGAGGTAGTGCCAAATTCAAACTTTGCCTGGGCACAGTTTTCTCTTCGAATGCCCCTGGTAACGACTAATGGGTCGTATTTCTAAGTAACAATTCAGTACTTTGTTCCTTAGAAAATACCCGTTTCTTAGTAACGAATATGTGCGGTTTGCAACAGCTCTACCTATAAAAAGAATAACAAGATTAGATATAATTATTTTTGGAATACTAAAATTAAAACTTTAGTAACTCTACTTCGTGTTCAAAACTTTTTAAATTGAAGATTAAAAATATTTCTCCTCAGCAAGTGTAAAAACACATGCTTTGATCTATAGCTTGGGCATATGTGCCATTTTGAAAGAAGAATAAATTTGAAAATATTAGATAACATTGCCTGTTTCCAAAAATTCCCCCCCCCCCCCCAAAAAAAAAAAAAAAAAAAAAATTTGCATTTTAAAAATTCTTTATCAAAATTGTTCTGAAAATGTGTAAACACTTTTTGTAGTTACCTGAAGCTATCTTATAATTTATCCAAAAAATGAAATTGTTACGTTTGCTATGTTGTTTATATTGAGAAAACTGTAATTTAAATATGTATGAAAAAACTGTAGCATTTAAATGAGCAGTTGATTTTATCAGAATTTTTATTTAAAATTAAGCTTGATTATAGGATACAGACCTGGACATAGGTTAATGCTCTACACTAGCTAGCCATAGACATAGCAGAAAACTTTTGTCTGCTCGTAGACAAATTGGATGATAACTGGGAGAGCATAGTCAATTATCAAACAGAAGATTACTATAATAAATAATTACAATTGTTTATAGTGTTATCTCCCTCATGTGTATTAATATTGGACTAAATTTCAATAAAAGAGTTAAAGATCTTTCTGTCATGAAGCTTCAAAATTTTGAAAAAAATGTTCAAGTCTCATTTCTAGAATTATTTTTCAAATATTTTCTTTAATAAGGAAATTATATTAAGTTTTGCATAAATTAATTTATTTAGATTATGTAGATCATCCTTTGAGAAGCATTTTTGATAAATAGAGAATAGTTTGGAAATTTCTTTTATCTTATGTTGACAATTTAAAATCAATGTATGCAATAGAAAGATAATAATAACTACTTCCAATTTATTTTTTTATCTTTTTTTTAAATATGAACAGTTTATTAATTACCTTTGTCTCCAGTTTTTTATTTTTAAAGAAAAATATGAAGCAGTCTCATAAAAAATATACATCATACAATATAGTAGCAGACTCTGTAAAGATGTTGAGTCTTTCACTTCTAAAATTAAAAAAAAATCTATATGCTACAGAATTAAAAATAACTTTATTTTTTTTCCTTCAATGCTAATTTATTAATTTCCACAATTTCTTTTTTAATTGTCTGTATTTTTATAGTAATACCAAGCACTACTTTAAATGCTCTATTTTATGTTACACTAGTTGTTCCACCCGGCATTGCCCGGGCCTGTAATAATGTTCGTAAATAAACCTGATATTTGTATTGCATTTCTGTACAGAAATGAGGGGAAGATGGGCAGAGATTGCACAAGTTACCAGGCCCGATTGTTGTTCAGTGAGAAAGTTGTGTACAGTTACAGGTTAAAGTTTAGAATTTTTATTTGTCTCACATTTTAAAATCTTTTATTTAAAAAAAATTGATGAGTTCAAATAAACTTTAATTATGTTTTCAATATTTAAAATTTTTATTTATAATTTTTAGATGAAAAAATAATTACAAATGTATCATAAACTGTAATTCTGAAAAAGAAATAATAAAATTGCAATCAAATGCTGCCATATAAATTTTTAAAAAGGGCACTATCCAACAAATTTATTTTCTAATAAAGTAAGAATATTTATAACAGATTCATACAATAAGCTGAAACAAAGACAGGTTTCAGTCCCCCCCCCCCTCCTCAAAAAATGCAATTAAACTCTGTGAAATTTAAAGATTTAAATTTTTTTTTTTTTTTTTTTTTTGCATAAAAACAGGTTTTATCCCTGGTTTGTGTTTCATACTATGCTGGTTTTATTGTATTTTACTTCTGATGGGGACCCTGCATTCAAATCATTGCTCATGGCAGACTCTTTGTGCAGCCAAGTTAGTATCATTTTATACCTTTAGACTTTTTTTGGGGGGGGGGGGAGGGGGGCTTTAGTGAGAGGCTCAAATAACCCAAAAAAAAAAAAAAAAACCCTTAAAATTGAAAAACAAAATAAATCAATTGGCCTGTGTTAAATGTAGTTTTTATTTTTAATTATTGCTATTCAATTCATTTATGTGCAATTTTTTTATCAAATAATTGAGTTGTTTTAAAGTTAAAAATAATTAGAAATCCTTAAAAATGTATTAAAAAAATAAAAATAAATACAACTTAGCCTTATTGAGTATTGAACCAGAGATCTTTCATTTAGAAAACGAAATTGTTAGAGCTTTATTCTGCAAACAGCTTTAAAGGTCTTCCTAAATGAAGGTTCTGTAATGAAGTGGTAATGTTTTCTTCATTTTAATTTTTTGATTAGCTTAGCAAAAGACAATGATTATTATTGTTCGAATTCTCTGAAACTTTAATGGATCGTAAATATAACTAAAACTAAGCCTTTTTTTCAAATTTCATTAAAAAATATGCATATTTAAGAAGGAAAACATTTTGTCGGAATCAAAAGAAACTGCAGTGATATCTCCCGATTTCTAAGTTTTCACATACAGTAGACTCCCTCAAATCCGCACTCCTAAAATCCGCAACTCTCTAAAATCTGCACATATTTTACAGTTGTAAACAATGAAACATTCAGTTCAGATGTAGGTGCAAAATTTGACTTTTTTAGTTTTATATCAATTCCATATATTTTTTAATTTGTAATTTTTGTTAAGGTTATTGAAATTATGTTTTCTCATGACGAAAGAATAATTTATTTCTGAAAAAATAAAGATATTGCTGATATCATTGGTAATCACAATCTTACCAAATAAATTTATGTATTAATCAAGCTTTTTTAAGTTATTAAGTCTGGCTAAAACTGAAATAAAGCTTCATTATTTTCTGATCTTGATGTGAATTAGTAATGTACCTTTATGAGACAAGTTTCATTAAATAATTTAGGAAAAACACATTTCATCTTTATAATGAATATTTAATTATTACTGATTATTAATTTGACCTTTGCTTTTAGTAATTTTATCATTTTAAAAACTATCTAAATTTTTATTATTTTAGTTTATTACTTATTTCAATATTTTAGCATATTGTAAGCATTCATTATACTTTTGATTTCATTATTAATTACATTCAAATTACTTTTTTAAAAATGTAAACAAAGCAATTACCAGAAATCCGCAAAATTCTAAAATCCGCAAAACCTCTGGTCCCAAGCTGTGCGGATTTGAGGGAGTCTACTGTATTTTATTTTGTAAAAAATGTTTCTACTCCTCCACACGTTTTGAAATTTTTGTAGATTATGTAAATCTGGCCTATTGAGGGTTTTTTTTTTTAAAGATTGTATTAAAATACAGGTGTTTAGTTGCTTTTAAAGTATAAAAATTTTCCTCCCCATAAGCCGTAAAATGACCTGCATTTAAATGTAAATTTGAAAGGGTTAAAATTCATATTTTAAAAAACTAATTGTACCATTATTTTGAAGAAGGTTTCAGCTTTATAAACATATTTTTCGTTTGTCAGTATCTGTTAATTTGCATTGTATAGGAGCGTTGCAATAAGGGAGAAAAACATTTTTGCAAAAGCAACCTTTTTTGAAAATTTTCTTTTAAAGGGGTTAACTGTGACATTTAAAAAATCTAATTGCACCATTTGAAACAGGAAAATCAGATCTTTAGCACTATGTATTTCAATTTTAGTGGTACTGAACAATTAGGTTAATTTAAATTAAAACAAAACAATAAAAAAAACATAAATATAGTCAAAATTGCTTTTTTTGTTTCGGTGCGTAAATGCATTTGTGCGCATGTGCAAGCTTTGTAGTTTCCTGAACATCTAAGAATTGATTTTTGATGAGGGTGAGTTGTCTTTCATAATTTATATCTCGCAAACTAATAATAATAAAAAAATTCTGAGCTTCAGGTACATCAGGAGAGACCTTGGACTAATTTCACAAAAAAATTTAGCCTCGTACATGCTGTAGATTTTGTTAGTAATTGCAGACATATGCACACACAGACAGAGCATTTTGTTCTTTTAATAGTACAGATTTAGTTCTAATGTAGTCTGAAATAATAATGGAAATTTAAAGTCATTGTTCTTATGCCTTAAATTTGTATTTTTCAGGAATATATATATATATATATATATATATATATATATATTAATTAGAGAAAGATTTTAACCCTTTGTAACTCAACAACTTCTATTTGAAAAATGTTTTTTCAGATGTTACAAAGCATCATTTTAAGCATAAAATTAAAAAAAAAATAGAATTAGAAAATAAAAACACAAAACTATTGCCTAAAAGGTACTTTTTAAAATATAAATGCAACAAACAGAAAATCTATTTACATAAAATTGTCAGTTTTCTAATACAAAATTTTAAAGCTTGCAAAACATTTTTAATTGCACATTCTTGGGTGTTTTAATGAAGTATCTTAACTATAAGGATTTAAACTAACATTAATTCAGTTAATTAATTTTCAGTAATACTTAATGAATATTACTTTATATTATGTGTAAATTTTAAGAAACTAATTTTTGATATCTTTGCATCATATGTAACTTAAGAAATATAATTCATTTTTATTTCTTATGTATATTTATTTTGCTGTGTGTCCTATATTTTTTGCACTTTGACATAAAATTAAATATAAATGAATGAATTATGAAATTGAAAGTCTGAAATATATTTGATAGAATATAATAAATCTATATTTCTTTTTACACTTTATTTTTTGAATGCATGAAAAATAAAATTAAATTAGTATAAAACTTTTTTTTTTTTTTTTTTTTTTTTTTTTTTTTTTTTAATACTAGATAAAATACACTTGACATATTGGCTTTGATTTTTATAGATTATGAACATTTTAACAATGTTCAACAACAATGGAGATATAGCTTGTTCATTCTCTGTAGATCCCCAATCTTTACTATCTAAAGTTTCCAAACTAAGCATTCATGGTCTCATAAAAGTAAGTTTACATTTGAATTTTACTATTTTATTCTTTTCAATGTTCATTTTTTATGTAAACTCCAGATATGTCATGCCATTACATTTAATTTATTCAGCTGATATGTTATTAAAAAGTAAAATTGTGGTCATAAATTAAATTGTCTGTAATCAGGGAAAGAATTAAAAAAAATTGTTATTAATGATTCTGCCTGTGCATAAAGTGACATTCTAGCTCTTATTGATATTCACAGCATTCCTAACTCTTTTCAAACGAATCTGGGATCTGAGTCTTTACAACTAAAGTAACATGGACTGGAAGTAACAATCAAGCCTGTAATACCCCCCCCCCCCCCAAAAAAAAAAAAATGCACAAATAATGTTTGAAAATAATAGTTGCTGAAGTCTAAGATAAAATTTCATAATATAGAAAGGAGCTGAATCGTCATCTAAGTTGATTGAACTGAATCTCATTGAAATGATGCTTTTTGGACCTAATTAAAGAATGCTTCCTCAAGTGGTTGATGGAGCTCACTCCTGTAATTTTCACAAATTAATTTTAACTCGATATTTAATAAATGAATTAAAACTTTTAATTAAATTTATTTTTAAAGTAACACAATTTTTAATTTACAGCTTTAGTGAGTAAACACAAATTTTTGGCCAAAAAAGAGATTAATGCTCAAAATAGGTGGTAGCTACGGTAAGAAAAGGGACTAGGTACTTGGGGACAGGATCTTAACTGGAATTTAGTTGGTAGTTTTAAAGTATCTAGAGGATGTTAAAACTATGTTACAGAAAATTGTTATGCAATTGGAACATTCTTCAAAAAGCTGCAGAAAAGGCCCAAAAAAGGAGATAAATGTTCAAAAAGGATGGTAGCTGAAATCTGAGAAATATTTCTGTCGTTCATGCAATAGCCTGAACAATTAAAAAGTTGTTTGATTTAAATCATGATTTAAATCAGATGATTTAAAAAAAATCCTTGATTTAAATCAGTTTTTGTAACATTGATATTGACAGGCTGAATAAGGATCAAATTAATCATTCACACTAAAAGTTAAAATTATTCCTTTCAGATTAAAAATTACTTTTTAGTAACATTAAATGAAACTTTTATAAACTGAATATTGTATTTTATTATGAAAGTAAATGCAACACTGCATTAAAAATATTATCTATTGGTAGAACATTTCCAAACTACTGATAAAACACAATTGTTTAAAGATTTTTCTTTCTTAAGTTGATCTTTTCCAATTTTTTTTTTTTTTTTTTTTTTCAAACAATATGCTGAAGCTAAATTTGTTT
Organism: Maratus speculifer; assembly: GCA_964019185.1. Taxonomy (NCBI): domain Eukaryota; kingdom Metazoa; phylum Arthropoda; class Arachnida; order Araneae; family Salticidae; genus Maratus; species Maratus speculifer. Next base: position 208,733,239 of record OZ025293.1, on the reverse strand, counting down.
AATATAACAGTATTTTTAGTGGAGAGTTAAATTATAACTTTTCACTGATAGCTCCACTGTTAAATTTTAACACTTATTTAAAATTGGGTCATTCCTTTTCAAATCATCCAACAATTTTACGAAATGTCACCCACCATCTCAGATTTTGACGAAACTTGCTACATGAAAACACATAAATAAGATGCTACCATGTGAAATTTTAATTGAATTCAATTAAAATATTTTAAATTATAGGCATCTGAACATGTGACACTTTTTTTTTTCTATCAACATTTTTAGAGCGTTGATTTTCTGTATGGTTGCACAAATTTCTTCATAAATCTTCACCAAATAATTAAAATGGTTAAAATTTTTGAAAGAAATTCTTTATATTATATATTTCATAAAGTTATACCAATTTTTATTTTTTTTTTTACAATAAATATATTTTTTTTTATTTTTCAACTTTTGAATATCCATATAAAATTGACATTTAATATATGAATTTCAAAAAAAATATTTTTAAATGTGCCACCCATTTTATTTTGCTAAATATTTTTTTATGAGCTCTTTATTAGTCTGTCTTTTCTCAGTAAAAAAATTAAAGAGGTGTTTTTTTAAAAAATTGAGAATTTTTTTTTTTTTAACTTTTTGAATATCCACGTAAAATTGACATTTCATGTATTAATTTAAAATATTTTTTTTTTATTTATAGATGTGCCACCCATTTTATTTTGCTAAATATTTTTTAAGAGTTTTTTATTAGTCAATCTTTTCTGAATAAAAAAAATTAATGGGATGTTTTTGAAAAATTTGAAAAAAAAAAAAATTCTTTTAGATTTTTTTATATACATATATTTTGAAGACACAAAGATATATAAAGAAATAATCTAGCATAAAGATGATCTGGAAACTGATAAACTTTATTAATATTCAGTCAACTCGTAAATTATTCCAAAATTGGTAACACAGTGGATGTTTCACCCCCCCCCCCCTACTCCTACATTTCAAAGATTCCTAAGATCCTAAGATACACATTTAGACAGATTCTTCAATATCCTGTCAAAATAAACATAACTGCCATATTTTTTTTAACAAATATAGATTTAACTTTTTTTTGGAGGGGAGGGGGGGAGCATGTTTATAATTGTGACAAAAATAATTTCAAGTATTAATATAATATATAATATAAAAAGTATTCACTATTGAAACTAACATCAAGTCTGATCTTCATAAATCAAAATAAAATTACAATCTCAAATCTGCACAGCTTGGAACCAGAGATTGCTCAGATTTTAAAATTATAAGCTAGTTAACTACCTTTTGATTTTTCTAGTTAATTTTTTTTTTTTTTTTTTTTTTTTTTATGTAGAAGTAGGTATCTACCAATCTTTTTCTAAAAACCAATATTCTTGTTTAACGAAACGCATTTGTTTTAATTCTTAACCCTTAACTCCTGGCCTCACAGACATGCTGATGTATTTAATTTTCATAATTTAACTTGTAATTTTCATTAAACTATTGTTGTTATAGTTTAATTTTGAGTCGTTTAGTAACTTAGTAGAATCACTAAACATTGCTGAATGAGGGTTTTTATTACAATAATAAGTTTTAACATAAAGTTTAGCACAAAAATAATATCTTATAAGTCAGTCAGTCCTTTATTCATTCTATGATCAAGCGGTCTCTGAGACCGCTCACATTATTTATGGAACAATTTTTGTTGCGGCAGTTAGAAGTTAATTGTTAGTTGCAATCCCACATACTGCTTTTTTTTTCTTTTTTTCCATGGTTTAATTTATAGTTTCCAGTTTAAGTATAAATACTAAAAATTTACTCATACTTTTGCATAACTCATTTGTTTAAGGAGAAACAAGATAAAAAATACACACTGCATATCTTTGCACCACCACTGTATACTTTTACCAGAGTTCACTCTAGGATCAAGAGCAGGCAGGGCACGATGAAAAAAAAGGAGCACATTAATGTAATTATGAATAATAAACTAATCGAACTTCCCCCATCCCTAAAAAAGTATTTTCTTCTCCCCCTTTACCCTCTCCCCTCACACTTTGCAGTGACAATATAAAATAATCATATTAATTTCCCTTTCTGGAATTTTATATTTCCCCCCAGTCCCACCTTCCTTTCCTTTTCCTTCTACAAGCCAAGCATACATTTATTTCCCCCTACCGTATTGTAATTTATTTTTTGAAAAAAAAAAAAAAAAAAAAAAAAAACTAACAGTTGTTTACCCTCTGAATAGCATGATTTTTTACAAATTAGTAGAAACTGAGAGGAAAAGTAGTATATTTTCTTGAGAAGGGGGGGGGGGTTATTAGATGACTGATCAAGTACTAAAGATTTACAAATAAGAAAATAATAATAAGAGTTTTAAATTTCTCAAATTTTGTATGTTAGGTAGAGGAGCAAAGGAATATTCAATCATGGATGGGAGGGGGGGGAATTACATGATCGATTTTTCATTGTTATAGCAAAATGAAGCAACAATTAAAGAAGAAGAAAAAAAAATTGAAAGATTTTTGACTTAATGAGGTAAGAATCAAAAGAAAAGAAAGGTTTTTTTCCCTTTAAGCAGCTATTGAATCACTTTTTTTTAATTTATTTTATTAAAGATTTTAAATAAAAGAAAATAATTTAAATTAAATGGTTTATATTTTGTGTACTTAATAAGGGGGAGGGAGAAGGGGAAACGTCAATTTCAGGTGAGTGGGATAAAATTTTTTGTTATTCAGAAAAAGCCTCTCAGTGAGGAAGAACAAGGGAGTGTCCTGCTATTTAACAGTACTTTTTTATGATTTCTCTTCGAATAGCAATAAAATCAGGACAGCGTAGTTTACACTTATTTTGCATACTTTGCATCCGTAAAATCTTTCAGACACTTAATTTTGGTCCTTGTTTTCAAAAATTAAAACAACTGATTGACAAAAAAAATCTCAATTTTATTATTTTCAAACGAAGTTATTAAATAAAATTACTAATGTGGAATTTTTTTTTATCAGCTGGCCCCAGATCCTTTTTTTTTTAACGGCTCCATTTGAAAATTTATTTTCACTTTGTCATACTGGCATTTTTCTTAACCTCTTCAGACCTGAGCATAAAATAACTCTACAAATATATATTTATTGCTTTTGCATAATCGAAATGACACCATAGATGACAGAAAGGTTGGTTGGTTGGTTGAATGGGGTTTTCTGGCGCAAGGTCCCCTGTGGGACATGCTGCGCCAAGAACATGGTAGGAATAAGACAAGGTTAAATTTTAAAATAAAATGTAAAAAGTGAAAGCTGAAATAAAAATATGTTGTAGATATGAGTTAAGTTGATAAAGGCAAGGCGGTGATACATGAAATTAAAAACCAATTAAAACCTGACAAATATATTTAAAATTGTAAAAAGATAAAATGCTAAAACTAGTTAAAACTCTAAAACAGTAAGATAATGACACGATGACCAAATTGGAAAAGTACTACAGAAAACCTAAAATACAACTAAAACAAAGACCAATAAAAAAATTAATTTAACCAGGCACATACTCTTCAAAAATTGTGTTTTCGTCTGAATCCGAGCCACTGCCGTAAGACTCGGATTCCATAGCTTCTTGGACATAATGCTGCAGTTGTCTGGGATCTTTAAAATTTCTTTTGCATGGGCTGAGCGATGAATTTTGCAATCTTTTGACGACAGTCTTCCGCCGTGGGGTTGCTGGAGTTGGGGTTTTTATGGTTTCTGTTTGTTTTTTAATCATATGTGATTTTTGTAATGTTTTTGATTTTGTAGCAGTTTGGATCCCAGCCTTGGTTCCTTCTTTCTGAACACCAGTTTTCACTATTTGACTAGAGTTGGGTTGGACCGTGTTGGACTTAGGCGATATTTTTGTACAGGTTCCAGCTTTGATATTAGTTTGGGGATCAGATGATTTTTTGGATGGAGAATTTAATTTCTGTTCTCTTTTTTGTAAGTCAATTATTTTAACCGGTTCTGTGGAAGGTAGCCAGCGTTCTAATTTAGGGGTTCCAAACAGTTTAGTAGGGAGACAGACATCACGTGTTTCTTTAATTGGTGTGCTAGTTGATTGTGATTTAGTAGATCTATTAGGTGGATATGAGGAATCAGTTTGGGTGCTTACATGTCTTACAGATTTTGATTGGTTTTTAAGTAAGCTGGAGTAAGAAATTCCGACAGATGGGGTTCTGGTTTCTACAAGTTTGCGAGCTTCAGGATAAGACAAATTTTGAGTAATTTTAACTGTGATAATTTCTTTTTCTCTGTTCCAATTAGGACAAGTACGGGAATATGCAGTATGATCTCCCTTACAGTTTGCACAACGTTCGGTTTTTTCACAATCTTTATTGTCATGGCCCACTTCTGCACAACGTGCGCAGGTAAGAGATCCACGACATGTACCATTAGTATGGCCGTAACGTTGGCATTTAAAGCAACGGAGAGGGTTAGGAATGTAAGGTCTGACAGGACAATTCAGGTAAGCGGCTTTGATTCTAGTTGGTAAAGTAGGACTATTGAAAGTGAGAATGACATGCTTTGTAGGAAGGATTTGTCCATTCCGACGGATAGTGATACGACGTGCATCAAGGACATTTTGATCTTTTAAATTTTCTAAGAGTTCATCTTTTGTAGAGAATAATAGGTCTGGTTCAGAGATGACACCTCGGCTTGTATTTAGAGATTTATGTATTTGTACAGAAACGGAAAATGTGCCTATTGTAGAGCAATTAGTGAGAAACTGCGATTGTTTAGCTGTAGATACTTCTACTAATAAATCTCCTGATTGTAATTTTTTGAGAGTGTGGCCATCTCCTAAGACAGACTGGAACGTTTTTGCAATGAGAAATGGCGATGTTTTTCCAAAGGAACTATCAGAGTGGCTATCAGTGCGTTTAATTATGAAATATCGAGTGAAAGCAGAATTCTGTGACATTTGTTGCTCTCTACAAGAGAGAGAAGGAGGAAGTGAAGTATTTCCATCCATAGTAGATAAAATAAAATTCAGACCCCGGCCGCACCACCCACTCCCGAGCCCTACAAGGGGATGCACATTCGTGCACCAGTGCTAACCAGGGCCCATACGGTCACAAGACAACCCTATGTCAGTCTCCACCCTTAACGAGATGACTAGTAGTTGCTCGATCACTTGATCCCTAAAGCCAGTGACAAAAGTCAGCTGACCAGCCGATTGATGCACACGGGACCAATATGCACCTCCCGTCTACCTGAAGCAGAGGCCAAAGCAGTGTGTTGGTTTCCCTCAACTGCCAGGATCCCCCTTTCCAGGGACACGGGTCGCCACGAACGGCCAACACGTGGGTGATTTACAATTCTCCATGAGTCGATATACAGGATGATATCGGCCCATACAGAAATGCTCTCACCTCCGAAGAGGAAACCACAATGAGAGTGAAACAAAGATGAAAGGAAGACAAGAGGAGTAAGAGGAAAAGGAAAGGAGAAAGATCACTCAGGTGCCCCGGGTTTGTGAAGCCCGTGAATACCTAAAGAAGGTATCCCCCTGGGGGGTAGATGACAGAAAGAGTCATTTTTATGATATCAGTACTTTAGGGGACTGGTAATTTAGGTTTATAAATATGGATATAAAAGTACTAATCCCCTTAATACACCAGTTTAACTATGAGTAACATAAAATTACGCAATATTAAAATTAAGGTCTTTAAACAAATAAACGATCAGCAAATCCTCAAAATTTTTTATTGTAAAGTATTTAAGTTAAATAATCATGAATATTTCTTACTTACTTGGCCACAATGTCTTGAAGGTATTTTCGAAACTCGGATGAAAATAATATTCATTTTATGAGGTAATATTAATCAGTGCTGATATTAATTGGTTTTGTTTTAAAGCAAAAAACATTCAGCTGTATAAAAGTAAAGTAAAAAGGCAAAATATTCGAAAAGTTTAGATTTTATGATGCAAAGAATCGAGGTACACATTTGTGTACCTCAGGTCTGAAGAGGTTAAGACTGTTCACAAATTCAAACTAACTACTTTCAAATAATTTTTTTAATTGTTTTTAACTTATAAGTGCAGTGATGCTCTAACTATAAAAGTGTAAAATCAAATAGTGTTTTCCATTTTTCGACAAAGACCACTAAAAGAAAGAGTAAGTAGAATTTTTAGGTTTTAACAGAACTCAACTGATTTGCTTATAAGTAGAAAGTCAAAAATCCGGAACCCCCGGATCTCGACGATTCCGGATTTTAGATCATTTTCTGTTTATGTAAAAAAATATATATACTGCACCCTTTTTATACCCCCCCCCCCCAAAAAAAAGGGGGGGCATGATTAATGTCAAGAACGCACTTTCAATACAAAAAAATGCTAATATTAAAACAGATATTTTAATAGAAAAAAAAGTAAAAAAGGAAGCTATCTGAAGTAAAAAGAAGTAAATTTGAGATTTTTTTGTTTATGAAAGTTTTTATAAAAGTATCTTTAGTTAAGGAGTGATTCTGTTCCAATTTTTCTGAAAAAATAAGACAATAATTATCCAAACATTTAAAAAAAAAAAAAAGGTTATAATCCCGAAAATTTGAATATAAAATCCATCGCGATATTTGACAAATAGTCAATCGTTCAAAGAAAAATTGCTAATATCGTCAAAGAATCGCGGAAAAAACGGGATCAAACTATCGTGAAAAATTGGAAATTTCATCCATAGTTCACGAAACAAATACTAATTTCTTTTTAAAAAATCACAAATTACGTCGAAAAAAAGCAAATTTTATCAATAATCATGTTAAAAACTCTAAATTTTGTAAAAGGATCATGAGAAAAAAAAAAAAAACAAGAAAAAACCAATGTGCCGAGAGTGGATGCCCCCCCCCCCCCCCCCCCCCAGACTCTGTTACAACCTTTCAGAAAAATTGTTGTAAATTTCAGAAAATATTTTTTTTACTCAAAATTGTGCCTCAAAATCATCTCTTAATTAAAAAGAGAAAAAATAAATAAAGAATCTAGTCATGGTTCCTTTCTGCACAGCAAAACATAATCCATCAAAAGTTTTGATGATCTGATTGAGTAAACAACAGTAGATTTCCCATTTCTCTTAGCAAGGTTAATAAACAATTCTTTCTGTGCAGTTTCTGTATAGTGGAAATTTTTGGCAGGCATTGTAATTTTCTAAAAACTGGTTATATTTTAACAAAAATTTATTACACTGCCTAACTTATCATTTCAACTTGCTGAAAATTTGAAAGAAATTGGTCAACTTACATAGGAGATATGGATTTTTTTTTCCTTCTAACAGTGATGGAGAAAAAATTTGGTTTTTCTTTTTTTACAACTCAGTAGTTCTTTTCTGCACTTAGCAACGCAAATTGGTTGATACATTTGTAGGATCATTTTTATATTTAAAAGAAGAAACTTCCAATAGCAAAATTGCTCTTGCAAAGTATTCCTCTTGCAAAAAGAAAAAAAAAAGAGGGGAAAACATTAATAATATAGTATAGAATCATTACGGCAAGCCGCAAGAGCAGATCGTACGATCATTTTGCTGCTTGACTTATGGAATAAAAATAATATGAATTTTAAATTGAAACAAAATTAATAAGCTGAAAACGAAACTTATTTTGAATAAAGTATGTAGTCCAGCTAATTCGATTCGGGACACAGACTTTTACTAAGCAAGAAGATAATGGATGAAAGTAGAAAACATTTAGCTTTCAATGCACTTGATATTTTGCGTTTCTTTTGCGATGTGTTTACATTATAAAACCACCAACTAAGACTCTTAAAGAATATCCGGTATTGTGAGTCATTATCTGAAATGAAATGAGGGACAATTATTTCTTATAGTAAAAATAAACCTTTTATAGGGAAGCAAGATAAAATGAATGAATTTTCGATGAATCAAAGTTGGAAATGTAAGAAAATAGAGTAGACTTCATAAAGTTAGTGTAGCATACGATTGGTAGCGGCAATAAAGTGGAAGTGTGACGCGGCAAATATAATGCTAAAACCAAATTGATTATAGAAGATTTTCAAACAAAACTAAAAGCTTTTTCCCAATAAAAGAAAGGAAAAAATATTAGTATGAAGAGAAAGGTTAGCACCTAGTTTTTGCAGTATAGAAAGACTCCAATGTAGCAGAATAAATTATTTTTATTTAACCCTTCCGACCCCCCCTCTCCCCCTGCCCCAAAAAAAAGTGAGATACTAAATTATTTCTTTCATTCAGGTCAATTCAAGAAGTCCGGGTTTGCGTACTGCCCTTGTTTATTCATAATACATGGTTGACTGTTTGAGGCATTAGAGATTGAGGAATAACTTTTAAAATTAATAGAAAATCATTTACGTTTAATGACAAAATGGCCAATTTTTACTTCTTTCATTGATATGACAGATAATATTTTAATATTTCTCTTCGCCTTTTTCTTTGAAGTTTTCTTTTGTTTCAGTGCGAAAAAATATATAGATGACTAATCTTTTGGGAGTTTTGGGCTTTGATTCTAGCAGTTGATACCAGGCTGTAATATTAAAAACTGAGGAAAGAAATTATTCATTCCTGTGAATTTCTCACAGTACTGTGTGTGCATCTCTTTCACTCTATAAATCACTACTATGGACAAAGTGTATGTGTTTGTGTTACGGTCATTTTCTGAAGTCTCAACTCATGACCCCCGGGTCATCCACTTCTGGGGATCCTCCACGAGATGCTGGGGATCTTTCCTTTTTCTTTTTTGCTTATTTCGACAAATTTTCACGGTAGTCGAGACACTGTACAGGACAGACAAAGAAAAATTTATGACAGTGTGGGTGCTAGAGTTTTACTGAAAGTAATTGGTGTTTGTATATAAAGAGGTTGGGGTTTGGTTAGTGGGGGAGGGGGCAGGTGTGAAAAGGGACAGATTAAAAATGGAGCTATCGGATTACATAATGTTTACAAATAGTTTAGAGTTGGTTTGAAATAAGCAATGAAATTAACTTAAAAAGGTGCTTTTTTTTCTCTCCTGGTCGATTTTCCAAGTGAAAGGGCTGACGGGGTGGGGTTTTCGGACGATGGGGCCACCGGGGCGGCAAATTTTATAGAGTAAGGCAGGCGGGGCAGCACACCCTGTGAAAAACGCCTAGAATGAACTCTGTTTTTACCCCAAACAACGGAACAATGATGCACTGACCAGTGTTTTTTGAAAATTACAATTTGAATACTAGTTGGTGGTGACCTGTGCCTAATGTTCTAATATAATATTTTAATCATTCGTCGCATAAGTTTAGACCAATTTGTTTGTTAAAAATCAAAATTTGTGGAAAGTGTGAATCTTTACCCCCACCTACTCTATATATTCTTTAATAGATAATATTTATTTTTTGTTACACATATGCTCTGAATATTTGATTATGATTCTGCAATACAGTACACAAAATTTTAAGCTGTGCCCTGCAATAAAATAATCATAAAGTTAATTTTATGAAAAATATTTTTAATTTTTTTTTTTTAATTATATTAAAACCGTATTTATTTATCAGTGGATTTTTATACTTTGTTGATTAAACAGTTTTAGATTTTAAATAAAAGGATATGGTTATTATAATATTTGTGTTTATATTATTTTTACTATTTATATCATTATGAAGACTATAGGTAAAACAAAATTTAAAGTACCAATAGCAAGCCAAACCTTTAGCAGACAGGAAATTCTAATAATTTTAAAGGGGATGCTTATAATTAGTAATTTTGTGAAATAGATAGGTAAAATTAGGAAAGCGAGGGGATATGTTTGGAATTTAGAATTTATGCAGCTTGCAAAATATATGCAAGGGGGAGTAATGTTTGAAGGGGCTTATTTTTGGCATAAATTTATACTTTCCACATTTTTTAAAGATGCAAAGCTCAAATTGTTTCAGTGAACAGTTTTATAAATCAGTTTATATTTAAACATATTGATTGTTTTTCAGTTAGTATAATGGAAGATTTATTTGAATACATACAGAAAATTAATTTACTATAATATGAATTTTATACTTAATTTATTAAAATAACATTAAAACAAGTTTTTAGAAACAAAATTACAGCCTAATTACAATATTTGTTTATTATTATTACATACATTTTTGAAGAATCTTGAACTTTAGCAATACTTTAGATATTGTCTGTAAAATTAACAACAAAAAAAAAAAAAAAAAAAAAAAAAATCTTGAAAATTTCAAAAAACACCTTTTTAATTATTTAAATGGTTTCCTTATAAACTATGTATATAAAAAAAATCAGCCAAATCAAATGGGTGGCACCTGTGAAAAAAAATGAATTGCATATTTTCATATTTTTCTTAATTCCTTTGATAAAATATTTTTTAAAAACATTTGAATTCTAAAAAATTTTATTGAGCATTCTTTTAATAAAATACATTATTAAGAATCTCCAAAAAAAATTACATCTAATTTTATTGATAATATTTAGAAAAATAAGCATTTTTATCCAACATTACATGTTTGACAGACGATCATTTTCAGCCAAAAATTGACTGAGAGGGGTATTTTTTAAAGGCTTGTAACTCATGAAAAATTCATTATTTTAAACTGAAATTTTGTGAATCAACATATCTTTAGACATTGTTTTGATGTATAAAATTTCATAGAAATCCATGACGGTGGGTGACTTGATCTGGATGAAGTGACATGGAATGATCCAATTACAATATTCCTGTTGTTGATGTATTGATCATATAATGTGATGAATACATGAACTAATTATGACATAATAAATATTTGGATTGTTTGTCTAACATAGAATGATTTACAGTTTCATGTTCCTTCTATCACTTTTAAAACTTTAATTTCTGTAATTGATTCCATTTTCATTCTTTGTCAATAAAGCAAGATTGTTTACTGAAATTGTCAAAGGCAAGGGAAGGGGGGGGGGAATAACATTGACAACTAATGGCTTCACACTTATAATTATGTGATCACCTATTATCTTGCATTTGGTAATTGTTTTGTGAATCATTAGAATATTTGATACAAGAACACCATTTATTACCTCTAAAGGAAATTATACTAGATATAGAGTACAAAACACACATGGACAAGTTATTCAGAAACACTCTTTAAAATATTTCTTTCCACATTTCTTTTGTCTGTTTCTTCAGGAGGGGGCAATTTTTCAAAATTCTGTTCTTTTTTAGATTTTCTCTTTCAAAAAGAAAAAGAGGATAAATTGAAAATTTAATAATCCTGTTTACTATAACTCCAGTTCACGTTTCCTTTCTGTAATAGTTTCAAAGAAAGTGCAATTCTTTTTGGATTTTTTATTTAAAGAAAACAATGTAACAAAGATTTCTTCATTTAATGGTGGAAAACACAATTTTACTCAGGGGTTCAAACCCAATCGGACCAGTCGGCCTAATCATTGAGAGTTTTTCCTGGTTTTCTTCAAACATTGGATTTCCTTGTGTAAAAATGGGTTAGGTTTCCTTAGAAAGAACCCCACTGAGGGCACACCTCCCCCCCCCCTTAGTACCTATATTCCTCGTGTTGATAATTGACCGTCATACAGGGTTGCAAAAAAACCCGGTTGGGTTTTATAAATTCTTTTGTAAATTCCGGTGCCAGTCAACAGTTTCTCTTTTTATGAACAGAATTTGTCTGCACCGGAAAAGATTAAAGAGTTACACTATCCTATCAAAACAGATGGATGTTCTGCCAAATGTGACAAAGCCAAAATTGTCAAAATAAAATGATGTGCTTAATTCTTTTAAAAGCTTGTTAATATTATGAAGAAAGAAAGAAAAAAAAGAGTCAAAATCAATATACGTAGCTAATTATAGCATTTTTGCATACATGAAAAATGACAAGATCTTTTATATCAAGATTTAACAATATAAAATTCCATAATGCAAGTTCCTAACTGTTCACTAACTTGTTTTTTTGTTGTTGTTGTTGTTTGTTTGTTTGCTTAAATCAGGTTTTTTTCCCTTAAATGTAATGTTCTATTACATATTGAACTATCCATGTTTGTTCATAAAAAAGAAAACATTATTGGATATTATATAAGTATTATAACTTCATTTCAAAACATTCAAATTAAATAATTACAATCGTTTATGTAGGTAGTAATTCAAATCATTTTGTAAAATATTTTTAGTAACAGTTCTGCATTATGTTCAAAAAATAAACTACTCTATACAGTGAACAATAGATCTCTTGTAAATATTATCAAGCATCCTTTGATTGATAAATTATAAAATATGATTTTTTTTTTTAAATGTGTTCTTAGTAGAGAATACAAATAAAAAGTAATTTCTTAAAGTAACTTTTAAATATGTGATATGTCTTATTATATAATATCATATAATGTCATAAGTAAAAACTTTTTTACAGCCTTTTATACTGATTTGTGTTGTTTCAATGAAAATTTCTTGTATATTAAGTTAATAACACTATGAGTTAAAACATACTTTCTAGGTAAGAGACTTTCCCTGCCCTCATCTTTTAAAAAACAAAAAAACCCCATTAAAACCCACCTGGCTTGTGTTTTTTGCAATCCTGCCATCATAAGCACAATACAACCATTTTGACACAGATATCTGTGTTTCAAACAGCAAGGGGACTGTAAAAAAAAAAAAAAAAAAAAAAAAAAAATAGAGCAGCTTTTTACAGCAACAGTTACTTCTTCCTCCATGAAATAGAATTTTTAAAGCATATGGTTTTGCCCAATCTAAACTTAGAAATAAGTTAGAAAATGATAAAATTGCAAAATTAGTGTTTCTATATAAATCTTAGATGCATGACTAACTAAATATGTATATAAATAGTATACAAAATAAAAAGAAGATTTTGTAAAATATTGAATTGTTTATTATCTAATATTAAACTATAATGTTATATTGAAGATTTATATTATCTATTTATAAATATTCACCAATGTTAAACTGTTTATATTAAATATTTTGTCATAACTTTTAAATTATTCAATTTTTCTTGCACAAGGCATATAAATATATATGCATTTACATTTAGCATTCTTTGTTGCATTTTATTATGTTATTATATATATATATATATATATGTCATCACCTGAGAATTATAAGATTCTATCTGTATTTTTGAAAAAACTGTCTTACTGTTATAGAAAGGATCTATTTGTACCTATGAAGGCATTTTTGCAACAAAATGATATTATATATAATTTACACATGACATTACAATTATACTATGACATTTTTTAAATCCAGAACTGCTTTCATAGATACAAATGAAACCTTCCTATATCGATAAGTCAACTTTATTAAAAAAAAAAAGATAGAACCTTATTCTCAGGTGACGATGCATTATTTGGAGTAATACATGAAGTAAAATTTTAATAAATTTTACATTAAACAGAAATTTATACACATAACATACATAGTATGTCTAACAATTACATATTCAATTATGTTTGAAATTTTAATTATTTTGAACTTTTATCTAGAAATAGAAATGAAAGTGGTATAAATATGTAAATCTATACACAGGGCTCGAAAAATAGCGTTCCCGGGATCCCGAGGAACCCAGAAATCCTCTCTGAGAACGTGTATTTTTTCACTTAGGTTCCTGGCCGGGAACCAAACTTTTCATTGTGTCCACCAGCAATTCCGCAGACGCATTATAACTCATAAATTATACAAAAAATCGAACAAAGGATGCAAAAAAAGAAAAAAAAATAGCTCTTAAGTGTGTATTTCAATTCATACTGCTTATTTTCCGATTTATTAACCATTGAAAAATGGTTGTTGTTTTCGGTGGAGGATTGACAAAATGAGGTAATCACTTTTGAATTTAAATTAAATTCTTTACTTTTAGAAGAATTTTTATTTGAATAGGAAATTAAAATGTTTAAAATCATTGTAATAAAGGAGAAAACTAACAAATTTAAAAATGGATAGACAGAAATTAACAGATACGGAAAAAGCCGAAGCCAAAGAAATGAATGACCGTGAATGTCTCATTCAATGACATTAAACACAATACATACGCGTACTTAAACAATCATAAAGTGATTTTTATTTCGAATTTTTATTAATGTTTTACTAATTTATTTGTTCTTTTGTCATTTAAAATCAAAATTTAGTCAACATGTAAAAATTGCTTATTAGTTTGGCGATTCGTATCATTTGGCGAAATTGGTCGATGGGATAACTAAGTAGTACTATATTTGGTTTGGCGGTTCGTATCATTTGGCAAAATTGCTCGACGGGATAACTAAATAGTACTGTATTTGTTTTGGCGCAAAAACGTCTTTCAATGCAGAAAACGATGAAAACAAAAGATTATCAAGCCGATGAAAACCAATTATGTGTTGAAAGGTGATCACGAAAAAGGAAGCAATTTAATGCCGAATCAATTAATTGTAAAACATCATATCTCGAGGGCGACCAATCCACTAACCATGGCGTTTTACAATAGGTCGGTTCTAAACAGGAAAATTTGAGTGCCAATAGTGATTCTAACAAGCCGGAAAATGTTATAGCTATTACTATAGCTAATACTATAGCTATTACTATAGCTATGAATTTTCCACCACCTAAAAAGAAAACTAAAAAGCAATCGGCTTGGGAAAAACTGGAAAAAAAACTTTTTTGATTCAATGTCTGATGGTCCCATTCACAGATGCATGTGCTCTAATCGACTTTGGTTTAAAACCTTCATCACCAAAATTCTGCTCTGTAAAATCAAACAGCATATGCCAAAGTCTTACAAGTATAACAGTATATGCCAAAGCTGTATTTTAATAATGATTACTTTCACACCAACAATGTTACATAGTTTGAAATGTTTCTTTCGTCTCGAACTTTTATGCTTGGCGACAATGGAGTGATGCAAGTTAAACGAACTGTACCTTCAAATTGCAGCATATATAAAGTCATTTATAGCAGTGGCACGGATAATACATAATAAAACAACTGGTATTTAGCTTAAAATTATAGATGAATGTTTCAAGTGAAACATTTTTCAAATAGTTGGCGTAATTTCTTAAATTACATTTCTTTTTTTTATTCATTTTTGCTCTCAAATGCATCAAACTGGCAAATTGCCTTATTTAGAAAGTACACAGGGTGCCGTGATTGTCGATTATTTGATAAATGTAGAAAATATTGCAAAATAAGCATTTGAAAACAGCATTTTGAACCAATTTTTCCGAAGCGGGAGATCTGAGAATGAAAAAAAGTGTCATACTGAGAAGGTAACTGTTTATAAATCAAATTCTAATAAATTGAGCGTAAAATGACATCACACGGCACCTTGTACATCTCTTCAAAAATCCCCTCAGCAAGTTTGGTGTTCTTACTTTTAAAAATATGTCTGAAATTGTTTCGGAAAATTTCGAGCTGTTGAAGGTGGAAAAGCGTTTTTTCGAATACACCCTTAAGTGGACCGTAGGATGCGTAATTTCGTCAAAATATTACGAAAGAGGCCCGAATTTCAACAAAGGATCGTTAGAAGAAACGCAAATTTCATTAAAGGATCGCAAAAAACGGCATATTTCGTCAAAAAATCTTGAAAAACGATGTTTCGTTAAAACATCGCGATAAAACGTCATCAAGAAACGTCAAACGTTATTTCATCAAGAAAATCATGAATAAACGGCAAATTTCGTTAAGAAATCGTGAAAAAACGGCAAATTTCGTCCAAAATACCTAAAAGACAACAGAGTTTGTAAAAAAAAAAAAAAAAAAATCGCGCGAAACAACGCAAATTTCATTTTTAAAAAATTGCAAAAAAGACACAGATCTTATTTTGTTTTAAAAAATTACGACAGGTTTCGCTAAAACATCGCGATAAAACGACAGGTTTCGTTAAAACAATGCAATAAAACGGCAGGTTTCGTCAAGATATCGCTATAAAACGGCAGATTTTAATAAATTGCGAAAATCGAAACATTTCGCCAAAAAATCGTGAAAAACATCAAATTTCGTAAAAAAGCGCGAGAATAATGGCAAATTTCGTCCAAAAATACTGTAAAGACAAAAGATTTCATCAAAAGATCGCGAAAATGTCCCAAAATGCGTCAAAAGATCGCACGAAACAACGCAAATTTCATTAAAAAAACTGTAAGAAACGGCAAATTTCGTAATTTTTTTAGAAAAACGATAGGTTTCGTTAAAATATCGCGATAAAACGGCAAATTTCATCAAAAAATCGCGAAAAACGGCAAATTTCGTTAAAAAAAATCACGGAAAAACGGCAAACTTCCTTAAAAAATCGTGAAAACAATAAATTTCAGGAAAAAATATACGGGAAACAGCAAAATTCGTTTAAGAATACAGAAAAGACAACAGATTTCATCAAAAGATCGCGCGAAACATCGCAAATTTCATTAAAAAAATCTCAAAAAATGGCGAATTTCGTAATTTTTTTTTTAACGATAGGTTTTTTAAAATATCGCGATAAAATGGCAAATTTCATTAAAATAGTCAGACAAATTTTTTAGGGAATTTACACTTTTCATCTGGGAACTTATATTTTTCATGTAGGCTCCCAGTTGGGAACCTTAAAATTTTTAGAATTTTCGAGCCCTGTCTATACAGAAAAAATAAATAAATACATGTACTATACAAAAGAAAATATATATACTATAAGGAATTTATAAAGAAAATCCAATTTAAGTAAAAAAAAAAAAAAAAAAAAAAAAAAAAATCATGATTTTTAACAACCCTGGTTGTGACAAAGGCCCTAAAGGGGGCAGCTTATAGTTAAGATCAAGGCCCCAACATGAAAACATACTAAATGGTTTTAGTTCTTAGCACTTTAGATCTTCAATTTCTTAAAATTAAAAATAGGTATGAATTAATCATTAGAATGAATTTTTAAAGAAATGCACAAAAAATGCAGGGAAATGCTTAGAGCAGGGCCCTAGTGTGCCTGTAAAATGTAGAAGTGTTGGGCTGCAGAAGAGGAACCAAAACTCTTTTTTAAATTTTTTCATTCAGAATGCCCCCCCCCCCCCAAAAAAAAAAAAAAAAGGAAGTGAAAAATTTATGCCACACAAAAAGTTCAAGGGACACTGGGTCAGGCCCTATGTGATTTTAGGGGGCCTCAGACTTGCAACTGGAATTTAGAAATGTTAAGTAACTAAATTGAAAAAGGGTTTCAAAAATGAAGTTTGGATTAAGAAAACACAAATTATTAACCATTTATGATGCAAAAACTTAACCAGGTATCCTCAATATGCTAGGGACTTAATTGGTGTGTAGTTGAGTATGAAGATACTTTTTAGTAGTTTTAAAAAATAATTGGCTGGTGCTAGAACGATGTTGAAAAAAATTGCATAGAATTCAAATCATTTTTTTTTTTTTTGTTTATTTAGTTGCTGGAAAACCTAAGAACTTGTTGGATAAAAGCTAATTAATTGAACCATTTTTAAGGGGCTCAAAAGGAAACAACTGGTAGTTAAAATCGGGGCCCTAATATGGAAACATGTTAAAATGTTTTAGTGCTTTAGATCTTTAATTAGTCAAAATTAAGCATAGAGTATGAATTATTTATTAGATTTCTTTTCTTTTTTTTTTTTTTTTTTAAGTGCCAATTGATTAAGGAAATGTTTTAAAAAAAAACCTTGGGCTTGAATAAATATATCAGGGTGTTGGTCCTAAAAGAAGAGTCCAAGATTCAACTTTAAAATTCTGCACTGAGAAGGTGAAAAATTTAGGGAGTGAAAAATATTTGGTGCACTAAAAGATGTAAATAGATAATACAAGTGTCTTATATTGCCATTGATTATTGGACACTTGCGATTTTAGACATTTTGTTAAATATCTAGAAAAATACATGAGAAATCATCTCGAAACTCTTAGTGTATAAATATAATAGTATACGTCATACATCTCCATGAAGATTTTTTACCGGAACTCCATAGGGGACCGTCAACAAATTAAAAAAGAATGAATATCTTTTGAATAACCCTGTCAAAACTAATGTAGCAAAAGCGCTCAAACTCTAGATTATGATTGAATGCCTTATTGTAATACACTGTGTTCATTTTTATGTAAATAGTATCATATTTTCTGAAAAAAATATTATTTTATATTAAGAACTCTGAAAATTATAAGGGAAAAACTTGGAAAAATTTGGGACCATTTTTATAAAAACCTTAATTACTCTGCCAGTATGCATGCTATTTACATAAAAATGAACACATTATATTACAATAAGACATTCAATCATAATCTAGAGTTTGAGCGCTTTTGCTACATTAGTTTTGACAGGGTTATTCAAAAGATCTTCATTCTTTTTTAATTTGTTGACGGGCCCCTATGGAGTTTCGATGAAAAATCTTCACGGAGATGGATGACGTATACTATTATATTTGTACACTAAGAGTTCCGAGATGATTCCTCATGTATTTTTCTAGAAATTTAGTGAAATGTCTAAAATCGCAAGTGTCCAATAATCAATGGCCATATAGTGTATATAATGTAAAAATTTGAAAATATGTAAATGCAAGAATATGTTTAGGAAAATTTTAGGTCCTTTAAAGGACTCTTCACATTTTTTTAATCCCCAAACAGGACCCTTCACAAAATTATTTGTCTCTTAAATAGACCTTTCACAGAATTTATTAACCTTCAAATTGTACTTTTCACAAATGTAGTCATTTAAAAATAAAATCTGACCTGTAAATAAGCAGTTTAATTCACCAAAGGGCATCTTGCTTATTTTTTTATATATGAAGGATAGAACCTGAAGACATGGATAATTTAAAATTCACAAAAACAGGACCCTGTGAGAAAAGCCTAGATATAGCCCTGAAATGGAACAGGTATCCCCAAATTGATGATCAAATTAAATGGAAGCAATATAGTATCCAAAAAACGTAAAGGAGCCCTGAAACGGGCTCTAAGAGTCCATGGTCATAGCTGAAAAGTAAAAAGGCAAGAACAGTTAAGTGAAGAAATGTCCCTCAGACTGAAGAAGATTAGATAAAAAAAAGGTCAAGTTATTAACAAGTTAGTGCATGAAAATTGCTAGGGGCCCTGCCCCTTAAAATATCAAAAATCTGAGCCCAGCTGCATCAGGACCTGTCTTAGACTATCTTCACCTAAAATTTCAGACTTCTATGCACGGAAGATTTTGCTAGCCATCGCAGACACACACACACAGACAGACAGAGCGTAGAATTTGCTAGCCATTGCAGACACACGCAGACAGAGCGTTTTCTTATTTTATTAGTATAGAATTTTATAGCATAATTTGTTTTTTCTTTAATATTTCAGATTATTTACTTTTGTGTCTTAAAATTATTATTACTTTATATCAATTTTTCTATTAACTGATGATAATGACTATTAAATATTATTTAAAACTGTCTTTATGATAATAGGCTTGCTGCAAGTATATATCTCAGAAATTCAAAAGTCAGAAGAAATTATCAAAGAAAATATAACTTGTTTCTACTGGCTAATTGATTTTACCTAATTTGATCCAAGTTTGAAACAAAAAAGTTCTTAAAAATTCTATTTCTTATGGATCTTTTTAATCATTTACTATAGTAAAATATATTATTGTTGTGATAAATAAACAAAGAATTTTTATTTTTACTAATTTAATTAAAAAATAGTGTTGTCACAGCTAAATTTATGTGTCTGTTTAACAGTCTCTTCATAAAATTACTGTAATGCAAGCAGTGGCATAGGTAAGGGGGGGTGGCCGCCCCAGGCGCCAAATTGACAGAAGTTCAAATCGATATTATTTCACATATTTTGACAATAAATAAGAATTGTAAAAAAAAAAAAGAAAAAATTAAAGGTGTGTGTGTGAGAATGTTTTATTTAGTAAGATATTTTGTTATATCCAAATAAGGAGTAAGAAAAAGCTTCTGTGAATGTTTCTAGGGATTGCTCAACACATTTGGTACCTAAGATAATTATTTACCTGAATTGAGGCACGTAAAATTTAAATATGGGGCGCCAAATTGGAATTAAGTTTAGACTGAAATTATTTCAAATATTTTGACTATAAGAATTGTTGACTTTTTTCTCGTGTGTGTGTGTGCATGTGCATGCATAAGTCTCAAAGTGAATGTTTTCTTTAATAAGATATTAAGTTATATTCAAATAATGGAAAAAGAAAAAGCTTGTGTAAATGTTTCTAGAAATGGGTCAACACACTTTGTGCCTAAGATAATTATGTACCTCAAGTGAGGTGCAAAATGATTAAATATAGGGCGCCAAATTGAGGATAAGTTTAAACTGAAATTATTACACATATTTTGACTATAAATAAGAGTTGTTGATTTGGTTTTGTGTATGCATGCATGAGTCTGTGTATGAATGTTTTCTTTAGTAAGATATTTTGTTATTCATATATAATGAAGAAAGAAAATTATTCTATAAGTGTTTCTAGGGATGGCTCAAACACTTGGTGTCTGAGATAATTATGTACCTAAAATGAAACGCAAAATGATTAAATAGGTAGTGTCAAATTGAGAGGAGTTTTAAACCGGAATTATTTCACATATTTTGATACTAAATA
Organism: Maratus speculifer; assembly: GCA_964019185.1. Taxonomy (NCBI): domain Eukaryota; kingdom Metazoa; phylum Arthropoda; class Arachnida; order Araneae; family Salticidae; genus Maratus; species Maratus speculifer. The sequence goes on along the minus strand of OZ025293.1, from coordinate 208,712,759 downwards.
AGGTTTTTTTGTGCATGTGTGAATGTTTTGAAAAAATTCGGTGAAGGTAGGGAGAATGGAAAGATCCAATATTGTCAATCTCTGATGAAGTTTTCTAATTGCCTAGCCTTAATTTTATAAATAAAAGGCCTTTTTGGGGTTTGGAATGACATTTATGGTATCAAAAAAAATTTTCATTTGTATAATACCCCCCCCCCCACCCCTTCCTCTATCAATTTTTCCAAACGAACCACGAATGTTTAAAATTTCTATTCATAATATATACATTATATATATATATATATATACAGGGTGTTTCGCTACCAGACCGGCAAACTTTGAGGGATGATAGTAGACATGAAAACAAACATTATTAAATAGGAAACCATTGGGCACATACGTCTTCTGTAGGAGCTAGAGGCCATTAAAGATTGAGGTCCAAAATTTCAAACGATGATAAAAAACGGAAAAAAGGGTCGATTCGTTTGCAGTTTTCACTAAAACATTCTTTATATCGCGTTTTTCTTAGAAAAAAATTTCAAAGGTTATGTTCAAAAATTGTCGATAGAGGGCGCTTTAAACTTTAGAGTAACGAACAACTACTTTTTACCGTTATTTCGTGCATGGGGTTGAAGTTATTCTAAAGTTTAGATTTAAACTTAAATTTTAAGCCCAAAATCGGAAACATTGGAATTAGGTAACTAGCGAAAATTAAACTGTGAACAGAGGGGGAAATTTTAAACGCTCATAAATATTGGACAAACAAATCAATTTTATTGCAGTTTGCGTGTAAGTCATTCCCTTGGTAATTATTTTATTCAAAATAACGTACAGCTTTGGTGCCCTCATTTTTTGATAGAGGGTGCTTCCGACACATCTCTGACATTTCAGTGGCATTACTCCTGGGTGTTTTACTACCAGACCATCATACTTCCAGGAAGTGTTAGGGATACAAAGACGACTTGGAATCACATAGGAATGTAACGTTGGAAATGCATTTTTTGCAAGTTACGGTTAAAGGAAGCAGAGAAAAAAGTAACAGAAACAGCAGAGAAAGAGCGACACGTTAATGTGACAGAAAACAGTTTATTTAAAGGTTTTATTAGAAAAGGTGTTCAAAATTACGACCAGAAGTAGTCCAATATGCTTGACAGCGGCGTCTCGTGGAATTCCTTACGCTTTCAAAGATTCCTGGCATCTCTGATAGTTTTCTGGCAGCTACAGAAATACCAGCTGCGAGGTCTTCAAGTGATGGTACGGGAGTATCATACACCCAATTTTTCATTTGAACCCAGCAAAAGAAGTCCATACATGATAGATCCGGCGATCTGGCAGGCCAATGAACCAGGCTACCACAACCTATCCACCAATGTCCATATGTTACTTTGAAGTGTCAGCAAACGTCATTGGTAAAATGTGGAGGAGCCTCTATCGTGCTGTTCATCGTTCAAATACTTCATTCTGAAACCGGTTAGCGAATGATCACTTCAAAGTGATCTCTGCGCAGGCGCATTGCAGTTTAGCGCCATCTACCGTCACTGTCAAACTTGCCGGACTACTTCTGGTCGTAATTTCAAACACCTTTTCTAGTGAAACCTTTAAATAAACTGCTTTCTATCACATTAACTTGTCGCTCTTTCTCTGCTGTTTCTGTTACTTTTTTCTCTGTTTCCTTTAACCGTAATTCTCTTCATGAGCGATCAATTTTTTTGAAGAAACTAAAATATTCTGTTTTTTTTTTTCGGGTTGCTTGAAGAAGGTTGTATTCGAAAAATGATTCCGGGGAGAGCATATTATTCATAAAACTACTAAACTAAATTTAGATGTTTTAAAAAATATATTCCGGTAACTTTTAAGTGTTTAATAACTTTTGTGCTCTTTATGTAATAAATTTCACTGTGATGACGAATTATGAATGACGGTCAATAAACTCTTGCCAAATTCTGTCAGGAAATTATCAAAGAAATAAAATAAGGAAATCGTCATGATTTTTTCCCGTCCGAAAAAGTTTGCATTTATTTACTGAATTTCGAAAGTATTTGGAAAGAAAAGTTCGTAAAATCAAAGCAAACATCAATGTATTTATTTGTTAAACGGTGCTGTAATTAACTTTTCGAATAAACTTTTGTTTTGATTTATAAATTTTTATTTTTTTCCTAATGTGAAAAATAAATTTTAGTAACAATGTTACCATGTTTTAACTCTTAAAATCTAAATTTAAACACGACTTCCATTAAGAGACCAGTGCAACCAATTTTTATTGGAATGGAATGTGGACATTTAAGGGAGGTTTTATTGTGTACCTCTCTATAAATATCTGATCAATGTCATGTGACTGCGCTCGTATTTATAAACCAATTCGGATGTGCTTGAATGAGTATGGATAAAGGGTTTATTAAAATCTCAACCAAATTCGTTGGATAACTTGATCCACCATCCTGTTTCAAAATAGCGACTTCTTAAAAATTTCAAACTAGTAATTAAAAATAGATAAAATATATAATTTATTTCTTGCATAATCGTTAAGTCTTGATAAAAGGATTCAAGAACATTTCTTTGGTTTCCTCTCCATCTAAAAAAAGAAAAAAAAAATTGATGTAGCAATTTGAAATTCTCAGGTAGCTGCCGTTTCGAAATAAAAGATTTTTTAATCTTGCTACTCTGATATGTTTAAAACAGCAGTCATATCCATGAACGTTCTGTTAAGTTTTTGAAACTCCCACACAAATTTAGTATTGATGTAAACTAGAAATTTTCTATAATCGGGTTCCACGCATATTAATTTCGTGTGTGAGTAAAATAAGAAATCTTTCTTGAATCTTTAAAATACAAGGAAGAGTGAATTGCCTTTTCTTCCCTGTACAAACTAAAAAAAAATCTTTTTTCGTCTTGAGAAAAAATAACGAGGATATTTTTAAAAAATTATTCTTATTTATTTATTTTTAGCGGAGGGGGGGAGGGGGCAAAATTTCTTTTGGCCCCGGGCACCAAAATATGTTGCTATGCCACTGAATGCAAGTATTTATAACAACCAAGAGAATGACTTTCTAGTAATTTTTTAGTTTTAAGGGTACTTTTCTTTGTTTATCTTTCCGTTTGTTCATGTTTATTTGTCAAATATAACAAAATGTTCTTATTTCTACTTATTAATAAAGTGCAGTATAATTTATATATTTATAAAAAATTTTATTAAATTTGGTTAGAAATTATTGTCCATTGATTTGGAATATTCTTAGAATCTTCATCTTCAAAAAAATGAGTATTAAAAAGTTACAGAAAAAAAATTAGCCACTTGATTAAAAATTCAATTGTTTGTACAAAAATATAAATATTCGAGATCAACCAAAAATTCAGTTTCTTTTTCGGCTCAAAATTAGAGTTTCATTGAAAATTTGTTTTTTACAAAAATGCTGCTTAAAATTTGGCGATACCAAATTTTGTAATATCATACCGGTATTACAAAAATCTCTTTTCTTCCTTCAGAAATTTTCGGCATTACTCATTCATTTGATCTGTATTGGCTCAAATGAGACACTTTTTATTTATTGCTATGAACTTCATTGTTTATAATTCTTAGACATGACTGGCTCAAGATGTGAGTGCAAATTATAAGGCAATAAAATATATATATCACCAAATTTTAAAGGCACTTTTCATGAATTCACTGAAAGCTGCAAACTTGACAGTAACAGAAAAGTTTTAGTTTGAAGTCATAGAAGTGTTTTGAAATCCTGTTTGAAAAAATTTTAGTGTAATAGATGATCATTTAGAAAAATCATTGTAGAAGGTAAATCAAGGTATGTATACATTAAACTTTTTTTAATCAGATGAAATTCATATACCGTATTTTCATGCGTAAGTCCTGCAGCGCATAGGAGTTTAAAAGTTAAAAAATATGCTTAGTGCGGCGCTTCTGCCAGGGTGGCAAATACAATATTTTATTTTATTTATTTATTTGCAGCGATATGTATTACAGAGGTGATTCTGTTCGGAATTTTTCCGAAAATTGTAAAAAATCAATCATCAGAACAAAAATTTGAAATATAAAAAATATCCTAAATTTCAACAAAATGTCACCTAATTTTTGTCAATCATTCGCAAAAAAAAAAAAAAAAAAAAAAAAAAAAAAATTATTAGTTATAGCAGAAAAAGCAAGAATTTTATGAAACGATCTGAGAAAAAAACCCACGAATTTTATCAAAGGTTCGCGGAAAGACCAGGGGAAAATGCAAATTCTGTAAAATGAATAAAAAATATGTATTTCATGAAAGAATCACTTGAAAAACTCAAATTTTATAAATGAATCACGGCAAAAAAACATGAAATTTGTCAAAGGATGGTATGAAAATAAAGTATCTCCGCTGAAGATCGAGAAAAAAATGAAATATTTCATCAAAGAATAATGAAATAATGCAAATTCCATCAATGGTCTGCAAAAAAAATGGAATTTTTCCCAAAGGACTGTGGAAAAACGCATATTTCTTCAAAGGATCGTGGGAAAAAAGAAAAAAAAATGGTATTACAACATATAATTTTTCAATTTTGTTTCCAGGGTTTTTTTTTACACTTCTAGAACTGGTTTTGAAAGTGAAAGTATCCTTGTTTAAAAAAAAAAAAAAAATCTTTGGAAATCAAAATAGTAGGAAGTGGCCTTTTGTAAGGATCGATGTCAGCTAGCTAACACAAAAATAAATAAATATAGTGAAAAGCCAGCTAGATATTTTTAAAAATGTTTTTCATTATAATAACGTTAACAAGTGGATGTTCTATAAATAATTGTTACTGATTGCATTTTCAATTTGAAAATCGCCCGAACGACACATGTTTATTTAAATTTGTCTGGGTTCCATTCTTTAAATTTATGCTTTCCCTACAATACAAATGAACATTAAAAGAAGATTTTAATGAAAAATGAAGTAGTATTGTGTTTGTTTTAATAAGTAATCTTTTCCTTCTGTTGTTCTTTATGAAATATTTTTGGTTTTAACTGTTTCTCCTTTGCATAGCAAAACATTTATCAATGGAACGCTTATCTGATTTTCACGGTGTCAGAGTTCTTATGCAGCTAAATAAACAAACATGTCATGGTAATGAGGCCTTTTTTATCCAGTGGGCTTTTTTATGGATATCTATAGTTTTCTTAAAACTTATATTTTAATAAAAGAATTGGTATATAGTCTAGTTTACTACTATTGTCAGTTGCAGAAAATTCAAATAAAATCAGTCAATTAATAAGGAAAATATAATTTTTTTTATATATATATAGTAAGGAAAAGGAGAGTTTTGCTTTAGGTTCGTTATTTCTGTTTGCTGCTCAAACATTTTTTTTTTCAACAAAAATTTGGTATATAGCCTAATTTATTATTATTGCCAGTTGCTGAAAATTTGAACAAAATCAGTCAATTAATCACAAAAATACCATTTTTTTTCTTTTTTTTTAATAGTAAAGAAAAGAAGAGATTTGTTTTTGGTTCATTATTTCTGTTTGCTACTCGAGCATTTTTCTTTTCAACAACGCTAAATTTTCTGACTTATTAATGGGATCTTTTTTGCATTTAAAGGAATAAAATTCACACAAATACTCAAATGATTTGGAATTAAAAAGCGTGTTCATTTTTTTTTTTTTTTTTTAAATAAATATCATCTTTAATTTTAAATATTTGTAAATTATAAAAAAAAAAAACTTTAAAAATTACAAAAAATTTTCGAATAATTATAAAATATGTGTAAAAATAAAAAAATCGCAGAAGAACAAAATGTTGGGTTAAACCATTTAAATTGGATTCCTTTTACAAATATCAAAAATTTAAACAAAACACATACAAAACCGCATTGAAAATCGCTGATGAATGTGATTAAACTTTATTGAAAAGACAGCAAAATTTGCTATATTGGGATAAGATTTTAATACTGTTATAGTAATAATAATTTTTATTAATAAAATTAATACATTTTATAAATATCAAAAAATTGCTGCGAATTGTGAAATAAATTTTATTGAATGAAAGATATATATATATGGTGGGGGTGAGAAATTAAAACAAGATTTAAAAAATAATAAAATAAAATGAAAATTGCTGAAAACACCTGTGCTACACTAATATTTTAATCAAGATTTCTGTTTCAAATTATAAAAAAACGGGGAAAAAATTATAAAAATCATATGAAAAATTCACAAAAATAAAAAAAATATTGCTGCACGAATTCAGATTAAATTTTATCATAAAAAAGAACTAAATACTGTAATACTAACAGTTTAAAATTGGATTCCTTTTAAAAATGTAAAAAACTGCCACAAAACATGGAAACTAATATAATTTTTAACATTTTGATGTATTTTTGTAAGTGCGGTGCTTTTGAAGAATATTTGTTTTATTTTAATGTGTTTTCATAGGTGTGGCGCATACACCCCAAAATACGGCAATTAAAAAATAATTTTGTTGTATGTAAAAATGCACTTGCAAAAGCAAAGAACAATTTTATTTGTAGACCAGTGGTCTGCTCATGCTAATCTGAACTTAAAGAATGTGCATATTGGATTTTTTCCACCCAACTGTATGAGTTTAGTTCAGCCTTGTGACTTGGGAATAATCAGATTTTTCAAAATGCATAATAGAAAGTAGCTGGTAAGAAAAGCCCTTTTTTCATTTGATTCTTGTGAGTTTCAAGACACTTGGAAAACAAAGATAAATGTGCTAGATGCTCTTCACTTGATCTCAACGACGTGGATAATGTAGATGAAAAATGCATTTCAAATGCTTTTCTGAAGGAAGGATTTTCAAAATCTGATATTATCATTGAAATGCCACCAGAGGAGCTCGCTATGGAAGACTTTTAATTTAAATTTATATTAATTTCTATTAACCCTTCACCGCATGGTGTACCATATATGGAACATACCTGTAAAACCTTTATATTTTCCTAAAGAACTTAAATTTAGGTTATCTAAGCTTTGTGTCATATCTAGAACATTTAAACAAAGAGTTTTGTACCTGTTTTTTCTCACTAAATGCAGTACTTTACTATCTATTAAATTTTCATTTCACAAAAAATATTCTATCTGCATCCTATACAAAAGTAGAATTTGCTTCAATTTTTCCACCCAAAAATATCGAAAGTATCACAAGGTAAAATTTTAGACGTTCGAGTATATAACATATTTTTTATTAAGACTGCTTAAAATTAAAATATTTCAGTACATCAGCTTGAAATCTTGTTTTTGTGTTTGTGCCAGATATGGAACATAGAGCATAAAGCTCTTTAAACATTCGAATAAAAAATGGCACACAAAGGTCTAGTGCAAAGTGAAATCAATGCAATTTACTTGCATCTGATACTGATGATGAGTCTTTTGAAATTTCTGATGTTACTTGGAATAGATTCAACATATAATACAGCTAAAAAAAGAAATAAAAATGCTATTTCTTCATCTGAATCAAACGTTGACTGCACGATAATAACAAATGTGACCCAAGAAATTGTTTAAACTGCAACAGGCGGCAAGTTTTCATATTAAGTATTAAAATAATTTTAAATATTATTAAAATTATTATATAAAAGTTAAAAACAACAACTGAAATTCAATAGTATTAAATTCAAACCGTTTTTCCGCAGGAGGGACATTGTTATGTGCTGGGAGAGTGAGTGAGTGTGTATGGGGGGGGGACGATTGAATTTCTAAACTATACAAATTTTCAAATTATTTATGGAGTACATGTAAATGTTCTTGATGAATGTCCACACTTCTCCAGCCATTCCTGAATTCAGTGCTGAATATATAATTTGAGAAGCTTTCAGCCATTAAAAACTTTCTCCTTTATATTCAACAGCATAAAGGCTTTTAAAAATCAGAAATACACACTGCTAAAAGTTCTTTCAAAGGCAGAAGCAATCATTGTGATAAGACTATTATAACTAGCATTGCAATAAAAGCAGAAACCTTTCCAAATAGACTTGTTTAAAAACCATTAATAAGAACAGTGAAGAGTATCCCTTACTTCATCCTTTTTGAAACATACAAAGACTAAAACTATTGCATTAAAATTTACAAAGTCTTAGGTATTTAACCAAAAATGGAAATTAAAAATGTTCTACAACATAACTCAACCCACATCCATTCGAATAATATTATAGTAATATGAAGTTACAACGTCATTTGCCAAAGAGGAACATAGCATGACTGGATAGTTAATGCCATCTACTGGTGAGTGAGAATATTCTTTGACTTAGTGCCAATAGATGTGTATCAAGTTGATCATGAAGAGAGGATGTAAGAAGCATGAGTAAAATGTATAATCAACTTCCTCTAATCTGCACAACTTGAGACTGTAGAACTTTACACATTATAGGTCATTACTTTGTTTACATTTTTTCTCCTCTAATTTTACCGTAAATTAATTATTAATGCATAAATTGGTAAAAAAGAACAATAATGTAACACATTGGGTTATTTAATTAAAAAATGCATTGTATTTGAGGAAAAATATTTAAATTTTACTATACAATTTCTATTGTTTTTATAATTTTTAGTGTCTGTTTCAGAACTTCTGGTCTAGTATTCTTTCTTGCAGTCTATAATCATTATTTCTTGATCTGAAACAAAACTTTGTTTCTAAAGAAAATGTTGATATTTATTACCCATAGTCAAACTCTGCTCAAGAGTTATTTTTTCACTTTCATCATCAGTGTGTCACTTTCATTGTCATAATTATCTTGATTTTCAGTAGAGTTTAACAGAATAATACTTATGACATTTGTAAATTTTCTCTTTCAATCATGGCTGTTTTCAATTCATCCCCTGTTGCCAGTTGTTTTTCTGTAAACATTGTCTTTTGGGATTGCCTATATATGTATACATATATATATGTATCCAGTGATGTGATGTCTGGAGAACAAGTACAGTATTCTACTAACATCTTCATCCAATCCATCTGTCTAATAGATTCTTATCAAGACAAGAATCATCTCTGACAGCATGGAGGTGCACCATCCTGTTGAAAATAAAAATCCTCAACATGTCAGTTATTAATTAAAAAAAAGTTGCATTTACATCTTTGAGGCACACTGTATGTGTGTATATATAGATAGATATACATACTGATATCATCTACTTTTCATATAGTATTTTGCAGATGTTTGCATAATTTCTTCTGTAAAATAAAGTCATTTAAATTTTTTAATTTACTATAACAGTATGTTTCTTTTCATTTCTTAGAATTCTGAAAAAGATTGTGAGCACCTTTTAGAACAAGCCTATAATGAATCATTATCATTAACTGTGATTGATACTGATCTGTGCAGAGTTTGGCAGACTTACCCATTTCATGCTAATATGGATAAGAGCAGGTAATATGTTATTTTAACAGCAAAGTAAAGTAATAACTACCTAATGTTTATTTGTCAAATTTGTGTTAAATGATACTGGCCATAAGCATATTATTGTTATTAATTTAAAATTATAATCTGTTTAAAAATAAAATTAAACTATTGACAGACACTACAGAATGATTTGTAATATAAATTTCAGAATAGAATTTAAAACTTCGTGGCTTTGTATATTATTTTGTTAATGCTTCCATTTAACCTACATTTATTTATCTACTTTTAAGCATTTTACTTATATCTGCTTTTTCTACTGTTTTTCTTTTAATGCATTATTTTTTTCATCTCATTTTCTGTTTCTTTTTCCTCTCATACTTTCATTCTTTTTTAAGTGAGAAAGATTTTTTGAAAGTATATTGAAGTATTATATAAGTATTTTTCCCATATAAGTGTAATTTTTAATTTCATATACAGTAAATTCTTGCTACAACAATAACTCCATCTATTAAAATAATATTTCGTGGTATGATGAATTTACATTAAACTAATGCTAACCTCTCCTCAATATTGCAATATTCTCTAGAGCAATAAACCTCTGTAAAACATGTTTATTTTAAACTCGTTGATTTTTTTTTTTTTTTTTTTTTTGGGGGGGGGGGGGCATTTTTCTTGATTATTCTAACAGAAGACTCACTGTTGATTTTCACCTTATTCTTTAATATAAGAATGGCTATTATTCAGATTTCAAAACAGGTGGAAATTACCTAAAGCCAGAGCTACCAAGTCTATCTTTTTGAACACCGATATTTTAATACAAAAATTTTTTTTATTATTCAATTTGAACATTTGAGTGACTTAAGAGAACAACATTTTCTGTAATATAATAGTGGTATGCAAAAAGCAGAGACTTGGTAAATCTGCTAAAGCCCTTCTAGGAGAATGATGAGGTGGAACTCTGATGGAGAAGTTTAAATGTATGTGTAGTCTCATTTCTCAGAACTGAGCTTCAGTATCCCAATAAAATTGGAGATCAAGCATTTTCAAAAGAGATGGAAATGTCTGTTCACACATCAGCCTTGTCAAGTGTTGGAATAGGTGCTAAATCATTGGTTGGTCATAATTTTTTGCTAGAGTGGGAGATGGGAAGAGTGTAATGATAAGTGAATTTGAAGCTTTTAGAAGATGTGCAGAGTTGGACGATATTAGTCTTTAGAGATTTTCAGTTCCCAACAAAACATTTGATTTTTGATTTTCTTCCTTTCGCAAGTGTATTTTCCCCTAAGATGGCAGGGTGAAAGAAATTATCCTTTCAAGATAAATTGAACGATATCAATGATATTGATGAGGGAATGAAGCTGGTCAGTTCAACTAAGAAACAGGGATTGTTGCAGTCTATAGTTGCAACATTCCTAAAGAAGAGGAAGCAGATTGGAGATGCTGTATGTTTAAATGCAATTAATCCACAGCGAAAACGATGAAAGTTGTGACAAATGAAAGCACTGATGCTGCTGTTTTAAAATGGTTCCAAGATAAGGGCAACAAATGTCTTAATAAACTTACACTTGTTATGTGTACAAACATGGAAAGTACCAGAAATGATAGAGAACAAAACTTTTAAAGCTGGGAATGACTGGCTAGTGTGTTTTTTTAATCGTCATGGAATAACTTTCCAGGAATTTCATAGGGAGAAAAAGTCTGCCTTGATTAAGGATACAAATGAATAGCGGCAAAATAAGATGAAAGAAATCTTTCAAAAGTATGCGTCAGAAGGCATTTATAATGCAGATGAAGCTGGGCTGTTTTATGAACTCCTACACAATCGAACATTGGCATTCAAAGATGAAAAGTATTAAAGAGGGAAGAAATCAAAGCAGAGACTGACTGTTCTGTGTAGGGGCGTAGCTACTGGGGGGGCGTAGGGGAGCGTCTCGCCCCCCTAATGTCGGCAACTTCGATGACAGTCGGCAAATTCTAGGTAGTCAGTATCAATCGATACAACTGTAAAACACGCGTTTTTTTTTTTCAATTTTATATGTTTTTTACTTAAAACATGCACTAAAAAACAGCAATCCTTAGTATTTTTCTAAAGGATTTCTTCTGAAAATCCGAAGTTTGCCTCACCATTTTTCGACTTCTCGTGACTGCTGAAAATAATTTGAAAAAAAAAAAAAAAAATCGGGAAAGACTAGTTTTTTTGAGAATTTGCAGTAGATAAGTAGAGTTCTTAGTACATCAACTAGCATTAAAGATGATGACGACTTTAGTGACGATATTCATATTTTTCGTGTGCATGGGCTTAACCCAGGAGTGGCAACAATCACACTTCGGCGACTATGTACCGTCCGAAAAAGACTGTTTATTGGACGAAAGGAAAGTTCAGTGAAAATGTTCATCATTCTTATTGGACAGGAAAGCCACTATACAGGCCTCATTGAGTTTGTGGCTAAAATTCTAGGATTGGACAGAACTCGATTATCATATTAAAATGCAACTGATCTGCCAAAGCCATAACTTGGTGGAAACAACTGTCAAAAACTCTATTTTAGTGGTCAATTGGAAGATTTATCACTGTGTTTTCCTGCTCCCAGTCTTCTATGTTTTTCATATCTTAGGGTACAAGATAGGAACTTGCACGGGCCCGGGCTTGATCCGAGGCCCGCAGTCGGCCAGTCGAAATAAAGACAATTTTCAAACGGGTCGGGTCGGCAGAATTAAGACATTTTTATCAACGGGCTGATAAACGAAAATTACGGGCCATGCCAGCAAATAAATTAAACGGACCAGCTAGGCCGGTAAAAAAAAAAAATTAGTGGGCCTGCCGGCCCAATCTAAAAGAGTAAGCAAAACCGGTAAAATATTCCCTAGTTTCATGAATATGATTTTCGGGAGAATAAGTGTAAATGTTCGTCATGAACCGATGCTGGTTTGATAAATCAATACAGAAATGTTGCATGTCCACCATAGAAGTCGGCATCAGGCATAGTGTCTGAGCTGAGTTTCTTTTTTCTTTAGCAGACTCGTGCAGTGCTGAAATCAAGCTTGCTTTTTTTCTCATTGAAGTCAAGACGGGCTGGAACTGTACTTAATTGTTCTCAGGATGTATAGCGTAGACAACATGTTTTGTAAAAATATTAAAAACGATAATGTTCTGTTAAAGTAATCTTTGGAAATATATCGTAAAGTAGTCAAATGTATTGCTAAACAGCACATTTTTAAACTACTTTTAACTGTAAAGGCTTAAAACTGACAAGCCTGACTATTGAAGCGATTTTGAATCCAATAGTAATTTATATATATATATATAAGGTTGACAATAAAAGATTCTTGTTATGGCTTCAAGTTTTTCTCCTTTTTCGTGATATCGGAACTGGAAATTCGTTTCAAGACGCTTTCTTTAACACTATTTTATCTAAGATGCATTGCCTTTACCAAAAATAAATAACGTCATTCGATTGAATAGTTTCTAATGAGAACACCTGCCAATCTTATGCATTTCCGAAAATAAATGAATTCATAAATGTGTCCAAAAATAGCCCTTTTCTTTTGGGAAAACTTTAATAAATGTCGGAGAAATATTTTCACAAATCTACTTTTTATTAGACAACTTCAAAAGTATTCTAAACTAAATTATTATTATTTATTTATTTATTATGAATCCTTATTTGAATGTTGAAACGTCTAGGAAAAGTAGTCATTAATGTTGCTTTTATGTATTTTCTGTCGTGCGAACGCATCGTAATATACTGTATATACTGTAAGATATACTGTAAATTTATTATATAAATATGCATGCAATATTGTTAAAGGAATCTTAATTGTAGTTAAGACAAAATTGTGATTTTTTTCCCTTACATAAATTGAATTGGGCCAGATCGCGCAGGGGGGGCTGTGTACTATAAATATAAACGGACCAAACTTAAAATTTTTACATTGGATAGGCCAGTCCAAGATAGCTATCATTCGAGTCGGGACTGGGCAGGGGCGTGCTGACCCAGTGTGCAAAGTGTGCGGCACACACAGGCGCCAAAAGATTTCAGTTGAGGGGAGAAAATACTTTAAAAAAATCTTTAATTTAAGTGTACTAAAATATATTATATTTTCTTGACATCTGAATTATCTTTAGTAGATTTACCTTATACAAACTTATTTATAAATATTCAATTCTTTGTTTAAAAATTTATTTAATTTTATTCTACTTATGAGTCCTCTGATAAGTCATTTAAACAAGACCTGTCCAACCTTTATAAACAGAGGCGCACCTCATATAGTTGCATAATAATGAAAGGCGCCATAATGTACATAGCTAAAAATATGCAACTCTATTATCTCACTGTAGTCAGAAAGCTTAATATTGGATCATCCGAGAATTTCTGCGGTTTTACAAAACGAAGCATAGTTTCGTCTTCTTATATTTTGCTATTACTAATAAGGAGTGATTTTGAACGACACAGATATGTGCATTTGGTCTTTTCTGTTTCTTCTACATAATTCTCTTTTGTATTGTGTCAGAATTTTTTGTTTTAGTTCAGTGGTAAAAATGGAGACCCCAAAAATTCCTTTTCGTTATATTATTCTCTGTAATTTCAAGGGAAATAAAAATGTTAGTCAGACTGCTTGTAAAATTTGTATTATATACGTACACGGACAAAGTGATATTTCAAATGATGATGTTTGAAAGTAATTTAAAAAGATTAAGCACGGAAATTTTAATCTCGAAGATAATACCCGCTGTGGACGACCATCAACATCTGTAAAGGAGGACCTCTTAAAAAAGCTATCAAATGATCACACACTATACTTTTAGAAATGCTTAATCGATGTGATAGTTCTTGAACTGTGCAACGTGGAATTTCAACGACTGCATCTTTTAATCAGTTCTCCTTTACAAATGATGCTCGTCCAAAGTGGCAACTTCTTTGAAGCTAATATTTCTGCACTTAAATTTCTCAAACTATCTTCGAACTGTGTCAGATGAAACAGCATACAGTCAATTATACAGCTCAAATTTTATGAGCAGTTTGATTAGCATTTTTATCATTTTTGGAGTAACGGAGAATAATATGGTGAAAATTGTCTTTCTGATTCCCCATTCTTAACACAGCGCTGAAACTAAAATAATGCGACAACTCGAGCGAAAATTATGAATGTAAGCAAAAATACAGACTTAATTAACTTTCCGATCCGTTCAAAATAGCTCCTAACCAGCAATAACAAAATAATTAGGCGAAATCGCGCGCTACTTTGAAAAACCGCAGAACCCAATATACAGTTTTATTACCACAGAGGCTATCCACCTGAATTTTATCTTTAAATAGTAATTGCCGCCTTACTTCAGAATTTGTCATAAATATGAAGAAAATTACTATTCGGAAATACTAGTAAAAGTTTAAAAAATCCAATTAATTTATAGACATTGATAACGATTATGGAAAAAAAAAAAATCATGAATAAGACTATGAATAAAAAATTATGAGTTACAATGATGGTTGTAATATGAATGAAAAAATACAGATTTAAATTGAATTTGCATGATGTTTCATTTTTAAATAAAAATCCATCTAATCGAAACTCTAGATTTTCCACTTCCTTTGGTAGCGTACACCGGGGGTGCTATTCACGTTCCGGTATGATTTTTCAAGCTAACCGTCAATTTGCATTTAATTTCTGACTTTAAATATGAAACTTTCAATTCTGACAAAAAATTCTTCATAAAATAAATAATGAAAATGCGCACAACCCCTTCCTCCCCTTTTTTAACGCGAAATTATATTTAAATCACATATTTCTTAGTTGGCAAATGATATCTTGAGAAAGTTTTCACCGAAAGAAAAACATGTTTAGCGAAAAAAATTCAAAAAATTTTTTAACAGAAAATATTAATATTTTTTAACACCAGATGTATCATTAGAATCCGAAAATACCGAAAATGTATCAATAGATGTTTTTTTGTTTGTTTGTTATTGTTTTTTTATGTTTGAAATTTCAGAGAAATGGAAAATTTGAAAACTGACTCAATTGTGGCCAAATAAAAAGGTTTTTTTGAAGTAGTAATGAAATCGGAATGTCAAGCAATTTTCTTTCTTTTTTACTTCTTTCTTATTTATTTATTTATTATTATTTTTTGTAACTCTACAAGGATCAGAGTATGCCATTTTCAAAATGCAGAAAAATCGAACGTTACGTTTTTGATCAATGGGAAAGACTGCTTAAAGTTTCGGGAAGCACTCAGGCATGATGTCTATGTGTTTCAGATCTCTATATGCGGTAGATTTTCTTAGCCATCGCAAATACATGCTAAGTAAAAACAAACTTCTTTCTTTTAGATGCAATCTATTGTTATTACATTGAAATTCTTTTTCCGGTATAATGAAATTTTACCGTTACGCTGGATTCTGATAGAGAATGCTTCAATTTTAAAAGGTTTTACTGTGTTACGAATTTTCTTATACAGCTGCCATCTTTCTTTGTTTTTCAAGTAATTTAAGCATTTATAGAACCAGAAATTTTATTTAATAAATGAAATAAAGTATGAAAGGTAAAGAAACAAGAAACATTTTATTAAATAAATTTTCTGGTTCAAAAAACTTTATTTGACCTGGTAAAAAACTCCAAAAGAATGGCAACTAAACTTGTATATATATTCACAGATTTTTTTTTTTGGGGGGGGGGTTGAGGGGGGAATAAGCTTTTATTTTCAGAGGCGATGGGAGGGGGTATAGGGCGCCAAATGAAGTTCTGCACACAGGCGCTGGATACTGCTGGCACGCCCCTGGGACTGGGCCTGAAAATTCTGGCCCATAGTGAAATTCTGGCTCTAATACAGGAAAATTTGATGATAAACTTATCGATCATTGACGAAAATCAGGTCTGCAGGTGGCACTAAAATGACTTTGGCAGACCAGTTGCATTTTAACATGCGAATATTGAAAATTCAGCCGTCAATTCGATGTGGTGATGATCCGTGCAGCTGATTCTCGGTCTTATGGTGTTTGCTTATCTTCTAGATATCCGCAGCTGATGTGACATAGGTAAAGTTCAATGAAATGGGTTGAAAAATTGAATCATTTAGTCGATTATTTACGTCTAAAGCCGATTATTGAAAAATTGACCTGTCTGTTGAATAAAATGTTTTTTTTTATCCCTTTTAGAGACTAGACATAGAAATCCACACGGGCCATAATTTTCAGGCTCGACCTCTTTGAAAAAAATCTTGGCCCGGCCCTAAAAAGAAGTTTGAATTTCACCCGAAACCGACCCGCAAAATTCCCACTCAGTCCGATTGAATTCCTACTAAATAGTGATTTTTATTTGTATGGAAAAGTTCTGATTAAAAAAAATATCTTCGAATTTTTCTAACGTTTATGATCTTCATTTATATAGAAATGACGTAGTTTATGTTTAAAATGAACCGCTGTTTGTTGTATGTAAATGTTTCAGTTATCCTTAATACTATTAATCCGTATTCCATGCATTGGAGATATAAATATCTTAAAAATGGTATACAGTAAAATCTTCCAAAACGGAATCGCATAGGAAAGAAAGAATCGTTATAGACATGTTTCCTTCTTAGCAGGTATAAAAATGTATTATATTTTACCCTCACATATTATTGCATTAATTTTGTATGGATGAAACACAATTTTCAATTTAAAACATTATTCCGCCATAGGCAAATACTTTTTTATACATTTTACTACATTTTAATGAGCTTAGAAATCTACGATTCTTTAAAAAGAATACATTTTTATATTTAATTGAAGAATAAAGGTGATTTTAAACTGTATGCTTTTATTGCAAAAATTTTTGGCTCAGGCCAAATTTTACTGATCTTTCAAAAGACCTGGCTACGCCGAGACAATGATTTTCATATAGGCTAGCTCAAAACTGGGACAAAATATTTTGGCCCGTGAAGGCTAAGAAGAATGAAATCAGTCCCGGCTCGGTACGGAAAAATACGGATCATATTGTTTGAATTTCATTTTTATTTATTTAATGTTCACATAATTTAAATTATTTGATACAAAAATTTAATACTAAATGTAAAAATAAATAAATCAAATATCTTAATATCTGTTCCTTCTCGGACTTAAATAGAGCAGGAAATAAATTTTGTTTTTTTAATTTGTTCTGCAAATTATGTTTTTGTTTAATAAATTTTGATTTAATCCTTTTTAATATAAATAAGTTTACTGTAAATAAATTCCAAGTAACTTCTTACTAAAAATTTCAACTTGTTTAATTAATTTGGATTCGAATTTCCTGCTGTATTATCAGCAATAAAATAAAAAAATTTTCATTAATATGAAAATACGCAACTGGAATATTTATAGCAATATAACGTAAGGGGTAGTATAGAATGTCCATCTTTAAATCTATCTTATAATCTCCTCAATAAGTGTAAAATATTCGATGTTTTTAAGTGAAAAATGTAACCCATTAATGCCCAAATTATTTTCTTCAATAAAATGAAATTTTTGGGTTTCCCACCACTTTTAAAAGAATAACAACTTTGATCTTAATTTATTTATCTTTCTATTTACTTGTGTGAAAAGTGCTTTTTTGTCTTTTTTGTAATTGTCCCTAAAAAGGGACGCTAGGCACTAATGAGTTAATCTCGATGGGTTAATAATGTTGAATTTTATATACAGGGTGTCTTAAAATGAATTAACTGATTTAAAAATTCAATAACTTACAAATGGTCGCAGCTATTTAAAAAATATTTGCAGAAGGGTTAGGTAAGATGTGAGAAGTGTTTTTTACAGCGTTTCTCGACTTAAGTTTAAAATAGAAGAAATACATGACATTGCTAGCAATGGTTGTTAAATTGGGGGCCGATATATTGTTTCTCTTCACTCTCAGTCTTGTTGCGACAAGGAGATTAAATATATGAAATGACTCTCAGTTGCCAATGTAATTTTGTTATTAGGAGTGCACTGCATATATTTAATCTTTTTCTTTCACACCAGAATTGAGGAAAGATGCCAAAAGGGCTCAGATTTAGCGCCTGTTGCTAACAGTACCATCTATCCCCGCTATTTTAAATTAAAATCGAGAATCGCGGTAAAAAACTCCTGCTACCTTACATTCTTACATAGCACTCTTGTAGGAATTTAATTTTACAGCTACCACAATTTGCAAGTTACTGAGTTTTAAAATCAGTCAGTCAATTTTAGGACATCCGGTAGATGCATGTATAACAAATACAGAAACATACTTTTAAAGATAAACATGTATATTTTAAGTTAGTCGGCAAAATCGTCATTTACGCCCCCCCCTAATGAATTCTACTTAAATACGACCCTGGTTCTGTGTACTATTTGCACATGCACACATAAAATCCTGCCTCTTGTTATCATTCATTTGTTGAATCCAAGCTGCTTTAAGTATTGTAAAAGTCTTCTTGCGAAATATACAAGCAATAAAAAGGCTTGGATTAATTCTATTTTTTCTTTCTGAATGGTTACAAAAGTTAGATAAAGAAATGAAGAAGAGAAAAAAAATCATTTTGTTGATAGATATCTGCAGTGCTCATGCCTCATTTTCAAAACTACTAAAAGTAGAAATTGTTTTTTTCCCCTGCCAA
Organism: Maratus speculifer; assembly: GCA_964019185.1. NCBI lineage: Eukaryota > Metazoa > Arthropoda > Arachnida > Araneae > Salticidae > Maratus > Maratus speculifer. The sequence goes on along the minus strand of OZ025293.1, from coordinate 208,693,876 downwards.
GTGTACTTCAATTTTGCAGCCTCTAGATATGGGTAGAATTAACTGTTTTAAAGAATGTTATAGAAAACGGTTGCTATAGTCAATACTTGTAAATATTAAAAATAAATTTGAAGACCCTTTTAAAGCTGTAAATATGAAGGGAGGGTGTAATAGTATTGGTGGGAAGTAACAGAAAAAAACATTCATAATTGTAGGAAAAAGGCTGGTTTTTATGTCATGGAAGATAGGAAATCTGAGTTGAAAATTCTATAGACAGTGATCTTTTAGATGATCAAGAATGTGTTTTAACCTTCAAAAATCTAAACTTGATGAAAAAAGCGGGAAAATGTCTGGAATTAGCATGAAAGGTTTTTTACTGCAAATGTGACCTTATGATTTTTGCAGGTGTTATTGATGAAGTCATTCTCTCTGAAATTACTCATGGGGAAAAAAATAATGATGGAGATGATGATGCAGGTGCATCAAAAACATTATTGTCATCCAGGAAGCTCTTCAATCTACAAAGTCTCCACAGATTTTTTTTTCAAGCCTTTCATCGACAAATGAAGATTGTTTTCGAGCACTAGACTCAATTGCCTGTATACAGGGCTCAAAAAATCTGCATGCTCGATAGACCAGGAAGTGGCAGCAATAATCACCTCGTGGGGTTCATGGCTTAAATTTCAGGATAACTTAAAACTCGATTCTCCTATTGTATCACAATCGGTCTGCTAAGTAATATCTTGGTGAAAAACACCAGAAAACCCTATTTTAGCTGTTGATCCATAGGTTTACCATTGTGTTTTCCTTCACAAAAAATGTGAAATTTTTCATTATTTTCTGACTTATCTTTTATTCATTGTCTTGAAAAAACCCTTTAAGTTTGTTTTTTCCTGCTTTGGACTTGCATTTCTCCACTTCTTATGCTAAATATTGTTCTTTTATTCTCTTAATTGTCCCTGTTGTATTTTCCCTCAATTCCAGGATTTTCAAAGAAGTTTCACTGACATCTTGAGTCTCTATATGCATGGCCAGCTTTCAATAAAAATTGCATATTTTCAAAATCATACACTCAATCCCATGCACTTCCAAGAATTAAAAAAATAAAGTATATTTTTCACAATGATTTCTGTTTTTTGATTTATAGATAACAAATCTTTATTACAAGAGAAAATATTTCTATGTTTAATTTCTTTTTTGTTTTTTGTTCATGGCATTCACAGGTATTTACAAAATCTGGATGACTAGATTGGGATGTTTTATGTGATTAAACAGGGATTGTTATGCGATTAAATGAGCATTTTTAATATTAACTTTATGGGGATCGTTTCTGTTCCATGACATTCTATGCATATAAGCAGGGTATGCAATTATCTGTTACTAATTAAGCGGGACTGACTGTATTGACTTATTTGACTTAAAATATATATTGTTATTTAAATTATAAAATCAATTGTCAAAATAAAAAAGTAATTGATTAGTTCATTCTTTTTGTAATTCTTAATTAGTTTTAAAAAATGAAATTATTTTAATATATGTTATTTTGCCTATCACCACTAAGTCAAAAGCTTACATTCAATGAAAAATCTCAACATGTAATGCAAAAAAAAAAAAAAAAAAAAAAAAAAAATTGCCACTTATACTTCTAACGAACCAAACAATTGTGATTCAAAAATCCATGAATGCAGGTTTTAATTTGCTTTTCATCTATCACATTTATCAAAACTTGCCATTTTAAACTTGTGTCTTCTTTCTAGATTTTTTCACAAGCATTTCTTTTATTCAAGCCATTGAGGTATTTCATATACAGTATCTGACCTCAAATTTGAACTGTTTGGGATGGCGATCGTTCCAGATTAAAAGAAATTTCAGATTTTCAGTCCTCAACCGATACAATAAATAAACAGATACAGTACATGTCCATGGCAAAATTCTACATGCTGCGAAGCAATCTATTTTTAGAATTGCCATGTTAGGCTTAGTGTAAATAAAGCCGAAAATACAAATTACAAAAAGTAATTCAAAATAAGGATAAGAAATGTATATTTTTTAATACTATTGCATATTCTTAGAAATATTAAAACATCTTTTGAAAAATGAAAATGCACAAGAGCCGAGTTACGCTTAGGAATCGATATTGCAAATTGCCATGTTAGATATAAGTAAACAGACAAAAACATAAATTATAACAAATATTTTAAAATAAGGATAAACATTTTTTTTTAATCTGATACATCACATTATTAGACACATATAAGCATCTTTTAGAAAATGAAAATACATCATTGTTTGCGAGAGCCACATATTAGGCCTAATGAAAATCAAAAGCTAGTCAGATTTTTTAAATATCACGATTAAAGCAATTTAATGAGTTATTAATATATGATTATGCTACCATAATTTCGGGAAGAAGCACCACAGCATATGCAAGTTTAACAGATTTCTTTATTAACCACTATTTGTCCTGAAACCATAGCAGCAAGCTTCCAGTGATAGGATTTCTTTCCTTTATTAAAAAATTATTTATCTCCTTGGCAATAGACGAATTTCTTTTAAATTTTCAGCAAGTTGCAATTATAGTGAATTAGCCTGTGTTACAATTTGTTATTAAAATATAAGTTATTCAAAAATTAAAATACCCCTAAACAAACAGCCACCATAAAGACAAAAGAAAACAAAGAAAAACAAGATATCTATCTGTTGTTTGTTTAGCATCAACTTGTTTATTAAACTGTGTAAAGTAGAAAGTCACTGTAATCAGAACGAGATCATTAACTTTTGATGGATAGTTTGTTTTGTTATGCAGAAAGAAACCTTGCATAGATTTTTCCCCCCTTTAAATTAAAGAAAAAATATTTTTGGTACAATGCTTACAAACAAAATTTTTCCAAAAGAGAAAATTTGTTAAAAAAATTTTAAAGATGGAGGGAATGTGTAGTAAAATAGTTTTACATATAAATTTTATAAATATATTCTTCGCATCTCTTAAAAACAATTCTTCTTTGTGGTTACTTATTTGATCTTTTTGCATTTTGTGTATAAATGAAGAAAAAGGCTTCTTCTTCAAATAAATTTAAAATGTGTACACACACTAGCTTTGCTAACTCTGTTAGTAACTATGAATTAAAAGTAATGTATAAGAAAACATTGCTATAAAATTGTTGAATGTAATTGCTTAGTCTGCCATGACTTGAAAGTGTATTATGCGTGCACATTGCACCATCTATGGACGTTTTTAAGAACTTTTTACTTGAGATCATTGTGGAATTTTCGATTTCGTTATTCTTTCTGAATTTTGAATCTTCTGGATTGTGGGATTCCACATTTGAGGTCTGGTACTTTATTTTAAAATGAAGTGTTATTTCCCTATAACATGGAAGTTAAACACTGCTGAAACAGATTTATTGCTTTTTGGAAAGGGTCATTAAATACTAAAATCATTTAAAAATCTTATCTTTCATTTCCCAGAGATAACTTCTGTCACTATTTGCATGTGCATGCAAATTTTCCTCTCTGGGAACAGTGATAATTTAAATAAATTATAAATCTTTTTTCAGAGTATTTTCCTCTGTACTTGAAGAAGGGTGCCTTATTCCTGAACTTTTGACTGATGTAAGTATAACATTTTTTTTGTGATCTTGTTATTTTGGTGCAATTAATTTAGAAATAACTAATAAATTAACAGACTATAAAATTTGTTTTGGTTAGACACTAGTTTATATATTCACTGTGTTAATTGTGTCGTTTAGTTGCCATCTTCAAAAAATAAAATTTTTGGGGAAAGATGACTTTTCACCACACCTAGCCAAAATTAGATAGGAACCAAAACTCTTTAGTTTTAAGGTCATTAGGACAGTATATTTGAAAACATGAAATAGGGTGGCAGGGGAACATGAAGGGAGGGGGTTATTTAAGTTTTTGATTTGGATTTGGCCAACTTTGCAACTTACATTGAAGTTGGTTGGCTTTGCAACAAACAAGAAATTTATTTTTGCTAAATTTAATGTAACATTGGGTTTTTTAATACAGCAAATACACAAAAGTGTTTTATGTAATTAAATTTTATTTTATAAAAAAAAGCATTGAGAAGAAAAGAGCATTGGTACGTTTTTGAAGTCTGCCCACAGCTTGGATTTGTATGATTACTAGTAAAGCAGTATATGCAAAAAATAATGCCAGAAATTATGAAAATGTATCACAAATGGTCCCTAATTCATGAATCGCAAGCATCAAAGTACTGGGAAATCCCTGGAGTTGTAAACAATTTTACATAAACATGTCAACAAAACACATGGTGAATCATCATAGACATGTTATTAGAATAATAACATACTTTGATGGGTGTAATGATGATTAATTAATTAAAATATGCTATGATGCTATTATGTCATTCAATTATATGTATCATGTTATCACCAGGGTTGGATTATTCATAAAGCCAACTTAGGCTATGGACTAGGAGGTCATGTTGAGTAAGGGAGAAAAAATTAAGAGCTTTAATGCTTAAGTTTAAAGAGTTAAGGACAGTTTAACATTTAATATAAAAAATGGATTTATAACAATTACATTTATCCCCTCCCCCTTTTTTTTTTTTTTTTTTTTTTTTTTTTTACTTTTCAATACACTAATACAAAATTTTCTTATATTTTAAGTGTAATAAAAGCCCTTTAATTCCCCATCTACAATCCACAAAATACCAAAATTTAAAAAAAAAAAAAATATTAAATGAAAGAATGTTTTATTAATTAATTATATTTTTAAAAAAAATTATCAGAAAAAGTTCACTTAGTGTTTTATAAAGGGGGGGGGGGGGAGCTGGAGGCACAGAAAAGTATTTTGACCTAGTGTGTCATAACATGTTAATTCACCTCTGGTTATCACAAGGTATAAAATATCTTTGAACTTTGGCTTTGTTCTTTTTCAATGTTATAGGGTCATTTTACCTCTTTCTTGATTGATTATTAGACTCTTCTTCCACAAAATTTTCCATAGTTGGAGAAAACAAGAAATTAAATTATTAGAAACTTTATGCACTAAGAGAGACCAATTACAGATGAGAAAATACATGATAATATTAATCTAATCAACAGGTGAGAGTTTATTGTGGAGAGGAGCATAAGCACCATCAAGTGTACAGGGAGAGTCATAAATATCAAAACAATAAGCTATCTCCTTAAATATTGCCCTTAGACCCATACTTCCAATTGCAGAAATTCATAAAAAAAGGTAAAACTTTTGATAAAATAAATTGTGACTCCATGGGGGGCCTAGTTGAAAAAATATGAAAATTAAATTTTTATACGGCCCCCATAGGATAAAAATTCCAATTAGGAAAGCTTTCCTTATTCAGTCCTGAATAAGATACAAAAAGTTGCATCTTCATATCTTCAAAACTTGCAAAGTTATAGCCGTTCATCAGGTTTTAAGGGATTGGACACAAATTGAAATGTGCACAATTCAAAAAACAATGTTACTTTAACAGTTCTAGGAAACGCGTAAAAAAACTATTTTTTGAGTTAGAATTTTGATTTTTTTTATCTTTTTTTTGTGATGGTTAGCCTCATAATTTGCTAAGGAAATCACATCCTAAAATTTCTCATACAATTTATAAAAATTTCATGTGATTAGTACTGGTTTAAATGTGATAATTAAAAATTGTAATAACTCATAACATTATTTATCAGATTTCAATTTCTTTCCGTTTAATTAAAGATGAAAATCTGATTTTAGTTTTGTTTCAGGATTTTTGTTTTTTAATATTAATTTTAAAACTATTAAAAATATTTATTGAAAAAATAATGTAACTTTAAAAAAATCATATTTTCAAAAGTAAATATTTTTTCAAATTTGCCAAAACAAAACTTATGTAAAAAAATCAAAAATGATATGTTTCAAGTTCTTTTTTTCTTTAAAAATTCTTAACATTTAATAATTTAAAGACAAGAAATAGTGGGGGGGGGGGGAATTCATTATGCAAAAAAACAAAGTGTACTGTTTAAATGTCCTTCAGTTATTTAAAAGAATGCTTTTTCTAAGATGCAAATGGTATTTTTTTTTAGTTCTGACACCTTCAGGCTCAGGGATGCCACGGACGCGCTATAGCGCGTAAAATACGCAAAAAATCGGCGATGGGACGCAAAAAAATGGAGCTTACGCTTCTCGCGGGACGCGTAATTTTCGTCAAAAATTCGCAAAAAAGGCAAATTTCATTACAAAAATCGCAAAAAAACGAATAATTTCCGGCCAATTTCGTCAAAAATTTTGCGAAAAAAATGACTAATTTTGTTACAAAATCCCGAAAATAGGCAGATTTTCTCAAAAAATTGCGAAAAAACGACATATTTCGTCCAAAAATCGTGATAAAACGGCAAATTTTGTCTAAAGATTCGCGAAAAACGGCAATTTTTATGAAAAAATCGTGATAAAATGGCACATTTCGTCTAAAGATCGCGAAAAAACGGCACATTTCTTCAAAAATTCGCAAAAAAGACAAATTTCGTTAAAAAAATCGCGAAATAACTAATAATTTTCGGCGAATTTCGTCAAAAGATTCGCAAAAAATGACTAATTTTATTACAAAATCGTGAACTAAAAGCAGATTTCCTCAAAAAAATCGCGAAAAAACGACAAATTTCATCCAAAAATCGTGATAAAACGACAAATTTTGTCAAAAAATTCTCGAAAACAGCAATTTACATAAAAAAATCGTGATATAATAGCACATTTCGTCAAAAGATCGTGAAAAACTGGCTCATTTCGTTAAAAGATCGCGAAAAAACGGCAAATTTCGTCAAAATATCGCGAAGAAAAAGGGCAATTTTCGTCAAAAGATCGCGAAAAAACGGTAAATTTCGTGAAAAAAAAAAAAGCTTTAAAATGCAATTTTCATGAAAAAATAGATTTAAAATGCAATTTTCGTCAAAGGGGTACGAAAAAAAAGTTAATGACAGGATAGAATTTTTCTTTTCCAAAAACTAACTTCCCTGCTTGCAAAGTTTTTTTTTGCTGTTCCGAAAACAGATTTTCCTGCTTCACAATCTGTTTTTGATTGTTCTGATTATTTTTAAATTATTCTTTTTTTATAAAAAAATATCTTTTTCAATAAATCAGTTTTACCCCTTTTTAAAAGAAATGTGAACAATAGTGATACTTGTTATCTTCTAAACTCAAATAAGTATTATTTTATAATTTGTATCTTTCGCATTTATTTTTAAAAAAAGTAAAGTAAATATCTCTTAATAGTTTAAAAAAAATAATATTGGCTTTAATTATTTATACATTAATTAAAACAATAATTATTGCATTTAACTTTTCTTTTGCAAATGAACAAGTTCAATTTTTGCGTCTAAAAATATGACTTATTAGTGGGGACCCGCTTTTTTGAAAAAGGGACCCAGAATTTTAGAAGTCCTGGGTCCCCGGGACCCAGGATTTTTCAAGTCCAGCGGTATCACTGAGACTTTTTATCGTCCTAGAGAGGCTGTTAAAAAATCTGTATTCTGGGCCCAGGCAGGCCAAGACTGAGACGTTATTTTTTTCTGATGACTAGTCAGGCTGGACCTAATGTACTTTTCATAAAGGAGAGGCTGCTTCCTTCTTCCTAAGTGTATGCTGGACGAAATTTTCAATCCAAGCTCGACAAAACTTGTATTAAAATCACTGTCTCTGACTGGCTTAATATGTGCATAAAATAAATAAAATCCAGCTCAATCAAAATTTTTACAAAAAACACATAAATTTTAAAATCTTTATTTTACCAAAAAAAAAAAAAAAAAACCTTTAAAACTCATTTTTTTAAAGAATAGTATATTCGAAGGCTAAAAAATTAAATACAATAAAACCAGTGAAAAAAAATCTGCCTATGATGGAATTCTGTCTTAAATGGAAAATAGTTGATCCATGCAAAATAAATACTAGATCACCAATCATACCTCAGAAAAAAAAAATAAACTCTAATTACACCTCCTAGGGAGGGCATCTGTCTATAACGTATTTTTTCTTTCCTATGTGATTGCGTCTTAAAAGGTTTTACTGTATAACATTTTTCAAAGTCTCCAGTGCATGGAATATGGATTAATGATATTAAAATATAAGGGAAACATTTACATATAAATAGAGATTCATTGATAAAATATATATTACAGCATTTGGCATTTCTTTAATAATAAAAAATATAAATATAAAAAGCGAAAAGCTATAAAAAAAATTTTTGGTCAGAACTCTTCCATACGAAACAATTTTTTCCCACACCAAAGTAAAAAACTATGTAGAAATTTGCGGCTGAACCGGGCTATGATTTAAACTATTTTACAGATCGATCCGGATTACGATTTTAACATTTTTTCTGGCCGGGCTGAATTTTTTCCCCTGTGGCTCGGTTTGGGACCAAACCTAGATATTTTGATTCATGCAGACCTCGAGTGCAGACTACCAACATATTTTGAAAACAAGTTTAGATTTAATTCAATGTGCTGCTTTGTTATGTCCAAATGAGAGGCACTGTCTTAAATCAACATTTAATAATGGGCAATTTATGGACAATCCCTCATTTGCTTTGAAAATGAGCAAAAAACACTTCGTTTACAGGCATGGTAAAGTGGTGTAAGTCACAAATTTTGGAGAATTTTGGATTTTAACATCTCTCTCAGATTTTTAGATACTTAGATGAAATTTTTTTTGTTCAATTTAAAAATGGATAAGGAATAATTTCCTAATTGGGAATTTTGCCCTAAGGGGGCCATATAAAAATTTAATTCTCGTATTTTTTCAAATAGACCCCCGTGGAGTTGCAACTTATCTTATCCGAAATTTCACCTTTTTTATGAATTTTTGCAATTGGAAGTATGGGTCTAGGGGCAATATTTAAGGAGATAGCCTATTGTTTTGATATTTGTGACTCACCCTGTATGTGGAAATAGCTGGTTTTGCAGCAGACTGTGATTTTCAAACTCATTAACACAGGGATTTTACATGCTTTGTTGTAGTTTATTGTTTCCTAATGGTAGAAACGTTTACTTAGAACTTAAAAAACAGAAAAAACACATTTTTCAATTTTGAGAAGTTGGTCAGTTTTAAAACTAGACAACATAATTATTTGATAAATAATATAAAATAGAAGATGAAACGAGTCAAAATATTTTAATTGCAGTGCCAGGGTTTGATGCAGAAAAAATTATTTAAAATGTGATAAAGATATAAATATCCCTTATTACATTTACTACAAACAGTAATAAAACAAAATATGTATGAAAACAGTTTTTAATTATTAATCTTCAGCAGCAGGACATTTTGGCGACTATATATATATATATATATATATATATATATATATATATATTTAAGAAATGCAGGTTTTAAACTGTTTCATTTTTTAATACTAGTGTTTCTGGAGAAAATTTTTCATGCTAGTTTTTTACATTTGGAACAAAAATTACATCTTATGTTAATTTCTATAAAATTTGTTAAAAGATATCTAAAAAGATTTTTATTTGAAAAGTTGTATTTAAAAATGTACTGTGAGGGAGGTCTGGAAATGGGCTTGTAAAACTTACCTCAAGGGTTGTTCTTCATTTTTTTAATATTCAGGGACTCTTTATGTGAAAAAATTAGTAAATATTAATATTAGCCCTGTTAAACTGTCTTTCATTCAAATTTATGACCAGAAAATATTTTTTTCTTGTTTGACAAATGTCCTGTTAAATTTTTTCAACAAAAATAAGTCTTTTACAGTTATAGACTTCTTGATGTAGGTATTCTTCTATGATTCTTGAAAAGTTAGTGATAAAATTATCTACTACTGCTTATTGAACACTAACTGTATCTCTGTTGGGGCAAGATTATATAAAGAATTTTCTACCAGTATTTTCAAAAAACAGCTTTTTATTTAACTACAAAATATGATGAATATAAAAAGTGAAAATTATTTTCCAAAAAACTGATAGAAATTTACTAGAGCAGTAATCAGGTTTTGCTCATTGTCATTTATTTTATTAAAGTTGTGTTACTGGATAATCAAGAGTAGTTATTAATCAAAGCATGTGTTGTTAACAAAGTAATTTTTTCTGCACAGCTACTCATTGTTAACTAAAGCTGTCATTAGCCAATGTACCACTGTATATAGAAAAAGGTCCAAATACAGCTATCACTTTTGTTTTCAATATAGATTCTACAATTTTCAAAATCAATAAGGGAAAAGTGATAACAGAGTACTTTGACATGTTTTACACCTGTTTAGAGAGAAAAAAAAATCAGTTTAAAGGGCATTTTCTGTTTATAAAATGCAAATTTCCAAAAGTCTGTAAATTCTGAATTTTGAAAATGGGGTCTAAATGCCGGCAATCAAACGTTTTTTCCAAAAGAATCACATAAATAGTGCTAATTTTAATTATTTAGCAATGAGAATGAGTACATTATTTTAACAAATTTTATTGATTTATAACATTTTGTATGCACAAAAAAAATTATGAAATTTTAATAAACAAGCATTTTTATCAAACTTATAAAAATCTTAACAACTATTTTTGGCAGTCTTCTTTTCATTATGTTTCTAGTTTTGTTTTTTAATGTGTAAAACAATAAAAAGCTTGTGGCTTAAAATGATAATTATTTTATCTGAAAAAAAAAATCCCACAAACATAATAATCTCACTCTGCACCAGTGCAGTCGTTAAGGACCCACATATTGCATTCTTAATATTGAAGTGCAGTCATTCATGTCCACAGAGAATGCACTCTTGCAGAAGACACAAATTGCATCATTTCACCTTTTTAAAATTCAATTTCTTCCCCTTTTGTCTGTTTTTTCCTCCTGTTTATCTCTTTCAGTTTTCTTTCACTTCACATTTATTACAGGCAATTTTTGAGTGTTCAACAGCACTCTTTTGTGAAGTGATCCTGTAACCAGTGTTGCTCTTGAAGCCTTAAAGCCATGGTTATTTTTTTCATATTGTGAAATAAAACAAACTATTTCTAAACCATTTAAATTAATTTATTAAATATAGAACTATTTAAATTAATTTATTTTCCCCCTCTTCAAGTAAAGAATTCAAAGGTATGTCTAAATACTGACTAACCGGCACTTAGACTGCTCTAAGTTGCCGGTATTCTGACCACTTCTACCTTTAAGTTAAAACCAGCATTACTTTTTCATATAGTAAAATACAAATAATGTGCATGCAGCAATTGAGAGCTCAATATGTCTAGAAAATAACTTAATCATCAATTCAAGTTATACAATCAGTATTTTTTTTTTTTTTTTTTTTTTTTTTTTTTTTTTTTTTTAAGGGAGAAAAGCATGCTTGAAAAACTTTTCTTGTCCTAAATTTCATCATTTTGACACTTTTGTTTTTATTATTTGTAAATGAGACAGGCTTCAGCAACATATTTCTTGTAATTTTCTTTTCTCTATTAATGATACAAACTCAGCTTAATGCCACTAGGCTGAGCTGCACTCTGTTCTTAAAACACTTAGTAGTTAGTATTTGGACCCTAGCCAGTATTTGAACCTTCTCATATATTAATATCCTAAAATTTTATTAGGAGAATTTCATTTTTGATTCAACTATAGAAAAAAACAGAAATTCCATGTCAGTTAATTTTGGGCTGATAAACTTATTTTATTGGGCACTAATTATCATAAAAAATATTATTTTGAAATATTTTGATTCACTATATATAACATATACAGTGCACATTGTATCAAAATTCATTAATTCCTTTCATTGGAAATACACAAATATCTATTCTCTATCAATTCCCAAGCCTATGAATTAGAATTGCTATATTTTACATTTTCGATTTTATTTGTACATTTTTGTCTTATTGTGCATTTAAACCATTCTGTACAATCATTTCTCAATGCTGTTTTTTGTTATCCTATCACCTATTTTAAATAATTCCTTATAATATGTAGTACATAATAGCTCAGATGATGTTGCTGTTATCTAAAGAATTATCTATTGAAAACTAGCATTATCTTTATTCTAAAATTTTTAACTTTTGTATTTTTGTTGTAAGTTTTAATGTTTTATTTATTTCATTATCTTTTGCAAATTAAAATACAAGAATTCATTTTGTAAGGATTCCATTACTAAAGTATTCATGATTATTAATGATTTTTAGGATATTTTGATTTGTTTTTGTTGCTACAATTTTTAATTTTCAATGGAACATATGATTTCAAATTTGACTAAACTGTACTTCTAGAATAAGGCAATCCAAGTGTTTTTGAAAAATAATACTTATTAATAAAGAACTTTTTTAAAGAAAATTCAATAGAGAAGACATTGCTGGAAGTCATGTTCAACATAGCTTAGTAAGGTGTGAAAAATGACAGTAGAGTGATAAAATCAAAGTAGCCAATAAAAATCACAATCCACATCAAAAGTTTGAAAGATCATTCTTGCTAGTCTATTACATGACAATCAATGTTGCGCACACTCACAAAAAAATCAGACTAATTCAAAATCACATTTAATTTCTCAAAAGTGAGTCAAGTTCACATTCAGATTCAAAAATTTTTAAACAAACTTGCTCAAATCAAACTCATCTATAAAAGTGAACAAAGTTCACAAAAAAGTTCACTTTTTTTAATGCTAGCATCCAAATTTACAAAATTTTGTAACTAATCTATTCAATGTAAGGGGTTTTTTTTAATTATTCTATGTAAGGGCCCAACCCAATTTTTCTTCACACCATTTGGTTTGGTGCTTCGACCTTGATTTGGGTTTTACTTTTTTTTCTGGAGGTACAGACTATGAACTCAGATGGATCGGGACTCGATTCTTCTTGAATTTTGAACAGACAGAAATTTTCAGTCTCAACTCATATGAAAATCATTGGACTGTGCCCGTATTTGCCTATCCAGTAAAAATATCTGTAAAATTTCCCCAACCTATTTTTTTTTCTTTTTTGCAAAAAATACACATGTTTTCAAATTGTTATTATTTTACAATTAAAACTGATATATGTAAAATGAGGAAAACAGTACTTGTGAGAAGAATGTAATGCATTTATAGTAGAACTTACTCATCATAACCATTCCATAATGGAATTTTCTTTTTTCCTATGCAAATCCGTCATACAAGATTTTATTGTAAAGAATTTTTTAATCTCCGAGCCATAGAATGTGAATTTAAATTAACGATATGAATGGTAACTCCGATATTTACATATAATATAATCATATGCATTTTAAATATAAATATCACGTCTCAGAACACTTTTTTGAATTGAAGAATATAAATGTATGTTATAAAAAGATAAAATAAATATTTTTAGCAAGGACTTCTCATACAAATCACTTTTAAACTTATAGGCGTAAAAACTGATGTTCAGCCAGATCTTGCTTGGTCATGCCTAGCCGAGCTAATTAATGTTTTGTGCAGGCTGTGCCGAAGTTTTAAATTTTATACTGTGCTTGATCAATAATTTTTTTAAACGGGCAGAGTTGTGGTCGGAGCAGCTATGGCTAAATTTTGAACTTTATTACCAGGCCAAAAGAAAAACTGAACCAGAAATTTTCTTTCCATAGATCCTCTAATTCAATGTATTTTTTTATGCATTGCATCTGTATGATATGTTTGCATGATATGTCACACAGAGAATATCAAGTCGACAGTCTGTGGATGCCGACATGCTTGCCGCTACCTGGCATGAAATTGACTATCGACTTGTTATTCTCTGTGTGACGAAGAGGGCACATGTGGAAGTTCATTGACAAGGGTCATGAAACTTTTTGAGTTTACCCATTATCTAACCATTTATGTTATTAATTTTAATCTATCTTTATTATTTTATGAGTTATTAATCATCAAAATGGCTCCGGGACTTTATAAACACCCTGTATTTTCCATATCAAACTGGGTTTGGTATCATTCTTCCTTGTTTTCAGTCCCAGTTTTGATCCTGCCTGTATGAAAATCATTGTCTTGGTGTGGCTTGATCCATTCAAAAATTAGTAAATATTTGCCTGGACCAAAAATTTTTGCAAAAAATGCATACATTTTAAAATCGCCATTATTCAACAATTAAATATTAAATTTTATTCTTTATAAAGAATAGTACATTAGTAGCCTTCTTAAAATATAATAAAACGTGAGATAAAGAACCTGCCTATGACAGAATCCTGTCTTAACCTGAAAAATATGTTGATCCTTCTAAAATGAATGTACTAAAAAGTAATAATGCAAGAAAATAATATATAATACATTTACATCTGCTACGAAGGGAACTTGTCTATAATGCACATTTTCCTATAAAATTCTGTCTTAAAAGCTTTTACTGTATAGCATTTTCAGATTTTTAAGTCTCCAATACATGAAATATGGATTAACTATATTGATGATACTGAAACATTTACGTACGATAAATAGTGATTCATTAAAAAAATAAATATCGCACAGTATTCTATAAGAATGAAAAATATAAATGTGACAATAAAAAGCAAAGATAAGTATTTTTTGCTAGAACGTCTTATACAAGAAAAATGTTTAACAAAATCGACGTAAAAATCAATGTTTTGTAGAAATTCTTCCAATCCAGAGTGGGATTTTAGCTGTTATAATGTACTAGGCCGTGCCAATAATTTTTTTCGCTACAAGTAGAACTGCTCGAGCAAAAGTGTTAATTATATACCAGGCTGGGCCAATAATTTTTTTACGAGCCTTTCCTGGGTCTTGAAATTTCGGCCCATGCAGACCTCTACCATGGAAAGAATAGTAGAGGGACCTCCGTTCCAAAATATTGTTTCTACTAAATTTCTTTCTATATTTCCTATTGTAAACTACATTGAAATTTTATTAGATTTGTATTTGCATGTACATGTCTGAATTAATATTTGATGTCATTAATCCATTTACATGGATTGAAGACTTAAAAATGTGAACAATTCTATATCAAAAAACTTTCAAAGACAGAATCACATAGTAAAAAGAATCAGTATAGTTACATCCCTTTCTTGCCAGGTCTATCGTCTCTTACAAATGTATTATAATATTCATCTTGCACTGATCAAGAAAGTTTTCTGTTTAAAGCAGGATTTTGCCATACACAGATTTGTATAACAGATTTTATCTCACTGTATATCCCCCCCCCCCAAGAAATGTAATATGTATTATTCTTTAAAAAAATTTTATTTGTACAATAATGGTAATTTAAAAATTTATGTATTTGCAGCAAAAATTGTTGACCGAAAGAGGTCGTTCCTTAAGCAGATTTTTTGCTGTAATCAGAGAGTTTTATATCAGGTCTATAAGTTTCATACAAGCAGGATTGTGACCTTGCTGAAAATTTCAGTCAGTGCACTCTTCTGCGAAGAATAAAGCACCGTCCAGAAATAAGCCCAGTCCGGCCTGGCCCGTGCCTTCAAAAAAGCAAAACGTGGGCATGACCCAGAAAAAACTATTGATCAGTCTCGACTTGTCCTGAGTCCGTACGCCTCTAAATGGTATTTCAATGGGAAAGAAAAAAGATTCTTGAATGCTTAAAATTTTTTTATAAATTTAAAAAAAAAATGAGTTTGAACTGTATATTTCATTCAAACTCATGATTTTTTTTAAACTTTCATTCAATTTGCATTCATTTACCAAAATCTGAACTAAGTTTCAGTTCAAAGCTCACAGAAAATGTACCAAGTTTGTAAACTTATGCTCAGTGAACATGTTCATACCCAACACCAATGACAATATTTTGTAATTCCCATAGCATTGTTAAGAATTAGGGGGAAAATGCATACATATAATCTTTCAGCAAAAATGTTTTTTCAGAAGCTAAACATCTTATTTATTAAAATCCTTATCATATCAGATTTGAAAAAAGTGTATATTAACTTCCAGAAACAAATTCAAAGACTAGACAAAATAGACAAGCTTGTATTTTCCTGTTATAAATTGTTAATTTGCTCTTTAACCACAATAGTTTGAAAAACAGACAAATATATTTTGAAAATATAAAATACTTAGCATTTCAAAATACATTTTTAAAATACTTCAGTTTTTATCAGTTAAAAATACAAAAGTATTTTTAAAATGTATTTTCAATACTGTCTAATCATGTGTATGATGTATCAAGTTTTTGCTTTAAATACTGTAATTTACATCAGAATCGTAAGTATCAGAAATTTATTTTGTAATTAGTCACCTGTATTGGCCAAAAAAGCTTCCTTGATTTAAAAAAATATGTTTAGTAAATAACTGTGATTGCTGTTTATATCAGCAGTACTTTGAATTTTCTTCCTACAACTTTGCTATTTACATCTGCAATGATAAGTGGGTTTTAGGAGTTTGCAGATTTTAAAGTTGTGAATTTAAAGGAAGTCTGTTGTATTTGAGTAATTGTTCATATTATTTGTCATATTTCCTCTAAATGTGATTATCTTGAAAACTATAAAATTTTGCATATTTTATGATTCTATAAATCATTAATTAAAAGAAAGTCAATAAGAAAGAAAGGAAAAAAGAATCTTTACATTATTTTTATTTTTTCTAAACAAATAACATTTCATGGATAATCTGATATGAAGAGTAATTTTGAAATTCTATTTTCTCATCAAAATCTTATAAGTATTTTTCCACATAAGTTTTATTATATCTAATGTTGCAGGGTTCCTACAGGTCAGGGAATTAAAAAATGTAGACAAAAAGTCAGGAAAATGTGCAGGGAACATTTTAACTATTTGAAGTGGTCAGGGGATTTTTGACGTACATAACTCCATTAGAATCTGGGTTGTTATAAATGAAGAAATTTTGAATTAATTATTCATCCAATCTTTAAATTTTTAAATAAAATTTATGTAAACTATATAATAGTTTGAAAAATGATTAAAAATTGGAAATTCAAACAGTGCATATTTTTTTTAGCATTTATTTAGATTAAAGTAGTCCATTATGGAGGGTTTTACAATAATATGTAAGATGATTTTATCAAGAAAAATCAGGGAATTTTTTTAAAAAGTTAGAGAAAATCTAGAAAAGACAGTTTTTTTTTTTTTTTTTTTTTTTTTTTTTTTTTTAAACCAGAATTGTGTAGGAACTCTGTGTGTCTTTAGTATTTGTCAAAAATTGTCATCTTTACTATCTACTCCCAAATGACTTGAATTTCTTATTAGAAGTAATTAATATGTCTTAATATAGTAGTAATACTGATGTATTGTTTTGAGAACATTTAATTAATAATTATATTCATAAGTCAAATGAAATTATTGTTTGAAAATAATTATCTCATTTTAATTTTTTTTTAGCTATCATTTGCTGATAAAAATGATGTTGATTGTCATGCCATAATTAAGACTTTCACCAAATTGTTAATGACAAAGGCAATTGCTCTGGTGAAGACAATCACCCATTTTAGGTAATAATTAGAACATCAATTTTTGTTTTTGCCTAAATTACTTTATGTAGTAAGAGAAACCAGAACAGGTTTTCACAGAAACCAAATTCAAAATAAATATATTAGGTAGTCTCTTATTAAAAATACATTGCTCCAATAAAAGCTATCATATTTAGTGCACATTTTTAATTTTGTTTGCCAAATTTTTCGGTAAAAATTTACTTTTTATAATTTTGAAAGTTTTTGGAACTTTTTGAAAATTTACCTATGTCATGAATTGATGGTTAGAATGTGCAGGATTAGCTGTCACTTGGAATATCTATGAAGTTTTCACTGAAAATTTTTAATATGAACAGTAGTGATTCATAACTGCCTTTTTCACAAGTATTGCATGTTCTTTTCAGAAGAATTTCCCCAGTCTAATTTTGTAAGCCCTTTAATAACACTGTTTCTTAATCCTAATCTTTGTCTTGTTTATTGGTATAATATTCTGTGATTAAATAAGGCAAAAATTAGTGTATTGAGCTAATAGTAGTAAAATGCATACAAAAGTTAAGATTCTAAAAATAACATACAGTACCTTTAAAACAAGCAGTGACAAGCTGCTACTGAATATAAAAATCAATTTGATAAAAATATGAGATAGCTTAAATGTAGAATGATTTTCACATTATACAATGAAGTTAGATATACAGTAGTACACATAAATATAAAAAAGCTAATATTGAAATTTTATTAAATCAATCATGAATTGAAAAAATCAAATTTTGTTAGATATCCAGTTTTGAGACATGATCAGTTTATCTACTTCTACCTCTTCATATGCACATTTTCTAAGCTCCCTTAAATGTGAACTAAAATAAATGGCTGATACTTGCAGAAAATAATTTAGAAGCTCTTTTTCTGTCCAGACAAAATTACTAGTTTCACATATCCTACATGTATTTCACTGATGTCCACTTCTGTAATTAGCTTCATGTATCTAACTAGTGTTAAAATCATGGACTACTTGCCAAATTAAAACATACTCACTTCTTATCCTCCTTACTTCTCAGCACAACATCAGGAGAAATTTTCTCCTGAAATAGTATTGTTTTAAAAAGCCTCACATCTTTTAGGAAGCAGTGAATTTGCTTCCTGAAATGAAATAGAATGTAGTAGCTGGGGTTAGTTGTCACATGGAGAAAGATGAAAGTACCTCTACCTAGGATTAGATATGTATTTCCTTACTAAACACATATTTTTTCTTCTCTTTCTGAAGGAAAAACTCTTTTTTTATAATATCTTCTCAGTATTGGCTCTGATATATTGTATTTCAATGCAAACACACTGGAAATGAACCAATGCTCATGACTTCTCTTAAAATGAGAATGTATATGTTTATATTAGCGATCCACGTGTCCTGCCTTCAGGGGACTACTAAAAATGTGCATTTTATTTAATTGGTATACACTGCATAAACTAACATTTTTTTTCTGTTTGTTCTAAAGTGAAATTTCGTTAATTTTTGAAGATCTTTCACTTTGTATGTCATGCAGTTGAATTATTAGTATTTTTGTTATAATTGCATTTTAATTTTTTATTCGTTTATTTTAGAGATGTAAAAAGAATTCTGTCAAAGCAAGAATTAATGACATTATTTTCAATCCAAACCACTGTGGATATTCAAATTTTGTTAGGCTGTGCTGAAATAGTAAAGCCTGGAATAAGGAGCTTAGTTTTATAATAGTCAGCTGTAAAATGTATATATATTGTTTGTATATTGTTTTTATAATAAATATTTCAAGAAATCTAAATAAATAATATTTTAGACTTGTTGTTCTTTTTTACTGAGATATTTATTCTCTTATTATTCCTGTATCTATGGCTATATTAAAAAGCATTTCTGAAACTATCAATTGGAAATAGACTTCATCAAGTGTTATTGTGAACTTCTAAAATGACAAAAGCCACACAAGTTTAACTATGCTAAATACTGATATTTCATAAATTCATTTCCAAATGAAATCTGATTGGATTGATCAATGCTGTTTGAAATAAATTAGTTAAATGAAAGAAATGCAATAGAGGTTGCTATTCTGCAGACATTTGTAATGTTTACTATGAATATAAACAAGTTTGATCCCCCTTTCAGTTTTAATCTTATTTTAGATACATATAAATATACAATATTTAAAATTGTTCTTTGTTATGAAATAGAAAAACAGATAAAAATAGAAAACAGAAATACATATAAAAATATATACAAGTAAAACTTGTTAAGAATACTCCACAAGAGATTGAAGAAAAATTCCACATTAGACTGTTTTAGATAGCTCTCAGTTTCTAATTTCTGAATTTTTATTAATTTATTCTTTTGTTCTTTATCCTCCAGCACTGATGTGTTATTAAAAATTGTGTAATTATTATTGTGAATATTTTCCTATGTTAGACTGTTAAATGGTTCTTCAAAATGGAATTGTTGAATTCATACACTTTTTAAATAAATTTCAAAATGAAAATACACATGTTAAGCAATAAATTCTCTCAATTAGCCAAATTCAGTTTTCAAATCATATGAAATAAATATAACTATGAAAATGTTTGAAATATGCTTATTTTGAAACAAGTTATTTCTTTTATGAAGGGGGGGGAGGGGGCAATATTTTGGCAGCATGAGTGACATGGCTACTATTATGTATTTGGACCAGAAACTCAATAATTTATACCTGGTAAAAATAAATTCAAAAAATCCTTCTGGCTTAAAATAAATAAGTTAGTTTAAAAAAAAAACAATTTTGAAGGTAAATTACCATTTTTCTAACACAATTTTAATGAAAGAAATAAAAAGATATATTATAACCCCTTCGGAATGAGCAACCAGTATAGATGCTGGCATCATTGGCACTCATATCCCGCATGACCATTATACGCAACAACGCTTTTAGCACTCAGATCCCGAGCGACCGGTATTTGTACCATGTACTTGGAACATTATATGTCTAAATATATACTGTACAAAAAATTTATTTTAATCATATTTGAATTTATATTAGTGTTGAAAATATTCCAGTGGAAAATGCTTGAGGTTTTTTTGTAATTTTTTTATTTTTGTTTAACACAGAACACATCACAAAACATAAATCTTCACACAAACTTTACAAACATTAATTATCTGTACTTCTGGTTTCATATTTAAACCACTTATAAAAAGTCTTTTAAGTAATTCTTTCATCTGACATGAAAGAAGGAATTCAAATAATAATTAATAACCCCAGCCAATTTTAGGGCGAAGTTAATTAAAAATATATTGAAAAATAAAAGGTGAATCGAGCACCTCTTGACACCTCTAAATCTCATTTTCAACTAAAACTATGACATCATAATTCTGACTTTAGAACATAGCACAGAATTCATAGTGCTGCCATCTATTATAAAAAAAATAACTAAGACTAAATTTTATTCTAGTCAAATGGCTTCACTGAACAGTTAGGAAAGAATACCTTTTGATCAAATTAGGAAAGCAAATGGAATCTATGAATATTTTTTTAATCCATATTAATTTCATTTAAAAAAAAATACTGCAATGAAAAAGAAGTAATTATTTCATCATGTATTTATGTTTCTGAGTTGTGATCCTTTCGCGATCATAAACCTTTTATATGTCTAGTAAAAGTCTATTTTTTATTTATTGTGCTTGGTAGGGGGAGGGGAGGGGAGTGGATAAGCTGATGAATGCAAACATATGGTATCTGCTATTCATGTGCTTCTGACTAAGACTTGTACTTAATGCATGTTTCTGTTCAATTTTGTTCTTTTTTCTACTTTTATCTTGATAGAAATAACTTATTTATTGGTTGACGGATGCGTATTTCCTAAAGTTTTTCTTTTTTATCCTCGGTTGAAAATTGCTTATTCGTATGTAAATCGTTCAGATTGCAGATCTTTGAAAATTGTTGCTTAAAAATGAAAGCCACTCTGTAATTTACATTTTTATTCCATCAAATTAATTTGAGAAATAGAAAAGAAAAAAAGAAAAGAAAAGATAAAAAGAAAAATATAAAATGTGACTGATTGTGGGATTGTATTGTATTAAACATTTGGAATACTTTCAGCAAAGTAAAGTTTTAAAAGACTTGCTTGTTATTTTAGTTTTGATTTTTATCTTATGTAATATTATATCTCGTTTCAAATTAATCTATTTTAAATTACATCATCAATATCTATATACCGTAATTCCCAAATTCATTTTTTTTTTAATCGCATACATTTGACAAAGAATGAAATAAAGGAGATTGTGAAAAATATGTAGTCTTCAGAAAGTAAAAGTTTGAGTGTTAATGATTATAACATAATATTTTAACTCTGACTATTTTGATAAATGAGTGCATACATTAAAGTGAATAATTCGAATTATTTATTAATTTTGCCTGTTATAATTCATTTACCCATATATACATTTCCATTTTCAAAATTACTTTTAACATCAATAACATTTGTGATCAGTTTATTTTAAATTATTATTAAGTTTCCTTAATTATTATTATTTATTATTCAATACATTCAATTTCATAAATTTAATTTTTTAAAGATTTTTTTTTTACATAAGATATAAATAAAGCAGTATTAACATCAACATATTCTTTGATGAATGTATTTTAAGTCATCATTCAAGTTTTCATTGTAATCAAATACTCTTATCAAATTGCTATTGAATTATATATTGCTATTACATTATGCATGGCTATGTATTAATTTTGATTTCAAAAATATTTTTAACATTTTAATAATTTTTAAGAAATGTATATTTTAAAGTTCAATTCCATTTTACTTATTTTTATAATTAAATAATTTTTATTTGAATGACATTTTATCATTGATTATGTATTTAAAGATATATTTTTTTAATTTTCAAAAATATTTTAAATTACATTAAGCATTTTCAAACTATTTTTTATGTATGTCTGCATAAGTTATATTAAAAAGTATTATCACTAGTTGCTTATAAGCTTAATTTAATTATTTTTAATAGTGAACAAATCAGCTTTTTAAAACATTTTGTTTAAGGATTATATTAAAAACTATTTAGAAACAAAGCTATTTTTTTCACAAAATTATACAGAAAAATGAATTTATTATAATTTTTTAAAGAACACTTTACAAGAGTTAGGCTTAGCTTCGCAAAATCCTTCAGCCCTGAAGAGGAAATCAAATTCTCCCACTTCATCCTGAGATGTGCACACTGTCGCAAACGGGTTAACGGAAAAATAAAATACTAGAATAATAAAGAAATTTATTACATTAACCCCTTCAGCATAAGCATTATGTATATGTGAAGCAAGGTGCTCAGAATTCTTTTTTATTCCCACCAGTTATTTTTTATTATAAATTATACCTTGTTTAACGAGGCATTTTCCCAATTCAATTAAACAAAAATTTCTGTTGTGAAAAATCTGTGATAAAATATTACAAATTCTGTAAAAGATGCTCATCACATAAGAATAGAGCTCTGCACAGGCCCCTACCTTTCCCGGCAGAATGATTCTGAGTTTTCTAATGGGCTGACAGAATTAGGTTAATTTTTTGAACGGGCCGAGCTGACAAAAAATTAAATAGGCCATATGGGCCCGGCTAGGCTGATAAAGAAAATTTAGGGGGCCTACCAATCCATTATAAACATTTAGGCAAAAATAATAAAATATAAGCTACTTTTAATGAATTTGGCTTTTACGAGAATAAGTATAAATGTGAGTCACAAGCCAATACTAGTTTGACACATCAATACAGAAATGTAACTTGTCAAGTGTAGAGATTGGCATCAGACATTGTGTTTATCCCGGGCTTAAGATGCCACTCGAGTCACTCAAAAAGACCTGGATGATAATGTTAAGTCTATGGGAACATTATTTTCAAATATCTCCCTCAAATTTTAATATTTTTATTTTTTATTTTTATTATTATTTTTTGCATAGGATAGCTGAGGACTATCTACAATTGGGCTAGTTTTAACTTTTTTGATTTTCGTTATATAATTTTTATATTATGATATTTTCAATTTCTGAACTAGTTCTGAAATTTAAAGTAATTTTTAAAGAAAAATCTGAAACCGAAATCAAAAAAGTCCAGGTCTTAAAAGTCCCAAAATGATCCAGGTCTTTTTGAGTGACTAGTATGGGCTCTTAATCTTTTTTTTTTTTTTTTTTTAAGCAGACTCAGGCCAAGATCAGGCTTGCATTGTTTTTCTACATATAGTCGAGCCAAGCCAGAACTAGACTTAATTGTTCTCAAGATGCCTGTAAAGCAGACAATAGGAGCTGTAAAAGTATTAATAGCGATAAAGAATGCCTGTTAACATAATCTTTGAAAATATACTTCTTTGTGATTCTAATGGGTAGATCTTAAATTCAATAAATGGATAATTTAATTACATAGTTTCTGAATAATAACACCTGCTAATCTTATGCATTTCCGAAGAGAAATGTATCAGAAAGTAGCTCCTTTGGATTTCAGAAAATCCTTAATAAACGGCATACAAGAAATATTTTCATAAATCTACTTTCTATTATACAGTTCCAAAAGTTATGTTTTTTCCTTTTATTCCAAACCATATTAGTTTTTTAATGAATCTTTATTAGAACATTGAAAGTCTAAGAATCTTAATGCCTACTAGAAAATACACAATGTTATTGTGTATCTTCATTAAAATCATCCCATAAATATGTATGCAGTACTCTAGAAATTCTAATTATATGTTAAAAATCTGGATTTTTTTGAAATAGTAGAAATTGTATTGGACCAGGCCTGTTTTCACTGATTTCTGTACAGGCCAGGCCAAAATAACTTTCCTCCAGACTCAGGACTGGAAATTCCGGCCTGTGTAGACCTTTATATAAGAGTTTAGAGATGATCATCCCTGCAGACTTTTTTTTTTTTTAAACTTAATAATGTGACTAATAAATGAGGAATTCACCATTCACAAACATAGTAGACAAAGTCCATTTTGAAAAACAGAAATAAACAGTCAAGTGTTAGAATTATTGTGCTTGGAAGGTCCTGTGCAATAAATATAAGAATTATTAAATATAATATATTATTGAAAGAAATTTGTGCTAGAATAATAATAATAAGACTTAGTAGAAAACTATACAACATAGGATTGGGTATAGCATAGATACCAGTATCTTTTAATTATTCCAGAGTCTGGTACAAGGCAAACAAGTTTAAAATCTGAAAGTGTTTATAAGAAAATGTGTCTTCTTTCAACATGGTACTTACTAGATTTTATTTTAAAACTGATTATTAAATAAAATTTCTGGTAGGAAACATATTTGTCCAAGATCTGACCCCAGAATCATTAAGAGATGTGGGCATCTATGAGTATAGCTGTATGTACTAGAAAAGTATCAATTTCAATATAATAAAATTTCAAAGAGATATAAAACCTAAATAATATCGTATATTGTTATTCTGTATAGCTTTTTTTTTAATCTTATGTTAATCTCTTTCCTGTTTTCTTTTTTTTTATGAACTTAATTTGGTACTGACAAAAATAGTACATATTTAAACTTCATTTGGCATTTCATAAAACTAAATTCAACATAGTAGTAATCTTTAATTTTTACAGTGTAGTTAACACAAAATCCTTGTTTAAAATTTAAATTTGGCATTGTGTTAAGTATGCTTCGAAAGTATGTCACAAATTTGGAATATAATCATGGTTCGTGCCATGTTTTCCCAGATAGGTTTTAACATTAGAAGGACTAGAAATTTCAGACAAGCTTTATAAAAAATATTTCACACCAGAGTTTTGAGTAAAACAGTTTAAATTTTTTATTTTATGTTTTTCCTTTTTGTATCTTTTATACTTTTTATAATAAAATTTTCTGGTTTGAAACTAAATATATTCATATGGTAGCAGTCAAAATGACAGCTCACGGCCATTCTACTTTTAATGAGCCCCTTGGAGACAGGCAACCAGTATATGCACTGCATAAGGTGCTTAGAATCCTTGATTATTCACATAATAAAGTAAATTTTTATTGTCAATTTTGCCTTCTTTAATCCGAGCACTTTCTCGATTCCATTAGGCTAAAAATTCTGTAAAAGATGCTCATCCAGAAGGGGTTAGGTCCAGCGGCACAAACTTTTGAAAAATATATGTTGGGCTCAATTAATAATGGTTGGATGGAAATATCAAATTATTGGGTGGACTCGTGCTCCATGGGCCCATATAAGTTGGCACCACTGGTTAAGTATTAAAAACACAAAAGATGTATTGTGATATCCACTCAATGCAAACTAGTCATGAATATCATAAAATGTATCTGATTGACACATTAACACCCTTTGGGATATTTTTAGATATCTAGACTTTGGGGCAAGAAAGCGTCTTTTATACAAGTAAATATGAAGATAAATACATAATCTCTTTCACAAGATAATTTCCTTGATAAAATAACATAAAAATACTCTTCTTTTAAAAGTGATGGGGTATCTAAACTTTAAATTTCAATGAAGAAAATAATTTGTACATTAATGGATTAGTTCTCGTTAAATTAGTCTGATATTAACATGTTGACATTTTTTTCTTTTTGTACTGCTACTAGGCATTGCATTACTTCAAATATATCATTAGAAGTTGTTACGCAGGCTTTAAAAGTGGATGGAACACAGAGTATTCTCCTTGTCATTATTTATGTCCAAACTATCTGTATCTTTAAGGGTTAATATCTCATCTAATTTCTGATGATATTTTTCAAAAATAATTATCAAAAATGCTTTTATAATTTTGTATTCATAGGTACCTCCAGTGCTCCTCAACACATTTGCTGAATGCCCATAAATCGGAATTTGTGTGTAAAATAGAAAAATGCTCCTTTCTCCAAAAGTATGTGACTTAGGATAATCGCTATAGTTTTCCTGTAAGGTTAATTAATGTCTACGACTTCCAATTTTTTCATAATTTGTTTCAGTAGATTCAGAAATAGAGGGGGGGGGGGATATTTTTGCACTACATTTTTGACGATATGAAATAATGATAATAATACTGAAAATATGATATCTAAAATTAAAAATATATATATGATATATCAGCATAATGAAAGCTTTCAGATGATACCCCACATGATAAACAAAGAAAAGATTTTTTTATTCAAGTAACTTAATTAGACCCCCTACCCCCTCTTAAACATATTTGTAAATATGTGGGTCATTAGTCTTCATATTTAGTAGTGTATTTCTGCCTTCTGAAAATCTGCACAAGCAATGATACCAAATTGTACAGATTTCTCATTAACTAATATCAGTATTTAGTATAAAAAAATAAATAAAAATGATGTGCCAATACAATGAAAAATATTAGTTGCCAAAAGATATTTTAAAATGAAAAATAGGGAGTCCAGTATTTGTTGGCAAGCCCATCAATATAATCAATGCATATGATAATATACATGTATACAGGGTGCAATATGTTATCTATCGTAAACCTTTAATTTCTCAACTGTTGGTCATTGGCATATAGTTCCAAATGCAAAAATGTTTTCAATAAAGTAACTATTCATGTTATGGCATTGTTTAAAGTAAAAAATCAACTTTATAAAAATTACAAAATATAACTTTTTATGTGGTTCCCCCAGTCCCTATAGTTATGTTTAGTAATAGTTAACACATACCATAAGAGATATAACACAAAAAGTTTGAGCTGTTTGCACATGATTTACTCTTTTATTCAGGGATCAGTTAAAAAATTAATTAAAGTAATTTGAGATCGAAATCAGGGTGCAATTTTCCTTTTTTATGAGGAAACCAGCTTTAGCCAGTATCGCCATATCAGGATATCACCAAAGAGAGTTATTTCATTTTAAAGTTTCCTTTAACTTTAAGGGGGGGGGGGGGTCAAATGAAATTCAAAAGTCAAAGTAGGTATTGTTTATTATCGTAAAACCCATGCAAAACCATAAGTCCTTTTGAGCATGTGTCAGGTCTGTTTTGATTTTTTAGTTGAAGGGCATTCTGCATCAAATCAGGCAATAAAATATTGATATATATCCCACCATTTCAGATTTTTATAAAATAGCGTGCGTTTGTTCTTACTATTAAAATAAAACCATTTTTTTTGGGGGGGGGGGAGGGCGAGGGATTTCGATGAAAAAAATTATAAAATTTTTTTAATTTTGCATGAGTGGACATTCTTAATACATGTAACGGTGGGTTACATATTGATATTTTACTGCCTGATTTGAGGCAGAATGCTCTTAAAATCAAAATAGACCTGTTCAAAACAGCTCATAGTTTTGTTTGGGTTTTATGATAACAAACAATACCTACTTTGACTTATGAGTGTTATTTGGTCCTCTTGAAGTTAACTGAAATTTTTAGATGAAATAACTCTCTTTAGCAATACCCTGACATGGCGATACCGGCTAAAGCTGGTTTCACCATAAAAAAGAGACATTGCACCCTGATCACGATCTTGAATTACTTTAATTAATTTTTTAACTGGTCCACAAATGAAAGAGTAAATCATGTGCAAAAAGCTCAAACTTTGAATTTTAATGACTCTGTCAATTTTTGCTTTACAGAAGTCAAACTTTTTGTGTTATATCTCTTATGATATGTGTAAACTTTTACTAAATACCAGCAAAAGTCATGCTTTGTTTGAATTCGCGAAGCATTATTTCATTAGATAACTATTTGAAAGTAACAATATTTTTTTATGTTATTTGGTACTACTTGATTATTCCATCAACCAAAAAGGTACCGCCAAACTAAAAGATTAAATGCCTATAATGATGATAGAAAATGTCACATTCCCTTAATATTAAACTTGTATCACGTTCGTTATGCTGTCGAGTGATTTTTAATATGAAGTTTTATTTGCATTCTTATTAATGTTTTATTAATTAATTTATTCTTTTGTTATTTAAAATAAAAATTACACTAATTTGTTTAATTTGTCTAAAAGTTTGGCGATTTCTATAATTTGGCGAGATTGTTGATGGGATAACCAAGTAGTACCTACTATTTTTGAATCTTTATTAAACAAAAATGCTACCTTATATTTTGGCGCACTTTAATTTTAGTAATGTACATTCAGTCAAATAACTAAGAATTTCCTCCGAATTTATTATTTATGACATAAAACTGGTATAAATATACATTTTTTTCATGCAAAATTTGTCATTTTCTTTTAAATTTTCAACTAAAAGCTCTTTTTTAAAGATTTTTTATATTTTTCATCTTGATATCTAACAAAAATGGGTACTACTTGGTTATCCCGTCGACCAATTTCGTCAAATAATACAAATCACCAAACTATTAGCCAAATTGTAAAAATTGATGAATATTTTTAAATAACGAAAAAACAAATAAATTTGTAAAACATTAATAAAAATAGAAATAAAAAGTCGAATTAAAAATCACTTGATGACATAACCAGCACTTGTATTATCTTTAATGTCAAGTAATGTGACATTTACGATAATTTATTATTGGCATATAATCCTGAAATTTGGCGTTAGATTTTTGGTCGACGGTATAACAAAGTACTATCCAAAAATATACTGTGATATAGCATCTATGGAATGAGGTTATAAAGTACAAATATCTGTAATATCTTGATGAAAATTAATAATTTGCATACTGTATTCAAGCTAACCCTATATAATACAGTAAAAATTGGATGAACTTGGGCAATTAGTTTCTCCTCAACGAAAACAAAGCTCTTTATTATTTAGGGATACAATCCGGGATCCATATTATTACCGAAAAAATATTTAGTTCATTATTTACTATACATTTATGGCTAATCTTACAAAATCCGTCAGATTGAATTTGCATGCCAAACCAATGACAATGACAAATTTTACAAAAATACTAGCGAGCTACGCCCGCTAGCTGGGCCAGTTTTTCCAAACGAACCTCGATATTAAGCAATATATAATAAACAAAAAAATTCATTTAATAAGCAAGTCTTGGTGTTCGAATCCTCAAGCACAAAAAAAGTAAATTAAAGAGCTATGGTTGTTATGTGCCCATTATCCCATTAAAAATATGTGATTTCATACAGTGGGCTCTACGCTCCATGGTCGCCATCGTCCCATTAAAAATATTTGGTTTTGTACGGTTGGCTTTGCGCGCCCATAAGACATTTTCTCGTATTTTTTGTTCATCAGAAGCAGACTTTTACGCAGATTCTGAATATGTAATCAGTTTTTTTCTACTTTAAAAACTGTCTGCATGATGGTTTAAGAAAAAATGTGCAAAAAAGGGAGAAAAGGAGGTTTTCGACTGCTTCTTCTTTTAGCCAAAGGGGAAAAGTTCAGGTTCTTCATTGCAAGGTGGCGCAGTGTTCTGCCTCAGAGCTCCGTTTGAGCGCCGTTTGGGATTTGACACATTTTTCGTTCCGATTCCCAAGGGGTTTTTAATTCATAACTTTTTTAATTTTGGTCCCACGGTCTCGAAAATGCCCGAAATGACTTCCCCAGAATTTTTCCAATCGAAAGACACCTCTCGCGACTTCCAACTCGTTGCGAAGTTTAATCGGCTTCAAGCAGACAGAGGCGCACAGATTTTATTAGTATAGATAATTTTAAATTTTTTTGTGCATCTTCGAAATTTAAATCATTTTTTTGAGCATATGCATTCTCTGTCAGAAGAAATTTGTCATGTCGCTCTTTTGGCATAGATCCATATAAGCACCACATTGGCGCTATTTTTTTTCAGACGCCAATATCATATACGCACCAGGGTATTTAACTGGCGACAAAGTGACGTTATTTTGCTTGATATGTTAACCCGGATGTTGATTATTTATTAATAAATTGTTTATTTGCCTTTATTTTCTTTTTTAAAAATTGCATAAATTGTGTTGTTCTATAGATATTAATTAAACTTTTTAAAAATTTTTGTTATTCCCTTTTTAAAAAATTATATGGTAACTGGCATTCGAAAACGAAGTTTTTTTCAAATTGGCATCGGAAAAAATCATGCCAATGTGGTGTGTATATGACATCTGTGCTGTTGTTTTTTACGCTGATATCTAACCTCTTGCCTTAAAGCTATATCATATTCGCTTTCTTTTCAAACACAACCAGTAAGTGTAGGTTTTCTACGCATTTTTTAAATTAGACTTAAAAAATGGCCTAATACATTCCATAAATTGTTTTTAAATGACAAACTATTTAAAACTAATACTACATATATGAATATTATAATATACGTATATGTTTCATTTGGTTCAATTTTCAACCTTCGAATTCAAATAACTCTTTATATAATGAATTTAACAATTAATTTTATTTATTAACTATTTGGAAATAGTTGTTGTTCTTGGTAGAGAATTGAGAAATCTGAAGCATATATGAATCTTTTTATTGGTTGAATTTCGCAAATTATTTTATTTCATTCGTTTCAAGTTTAATGTCCAAAAATGGAATATTTTTTGTTTTTTATTTTATTCGTTTTCTGATTGGTCCAAGTTTAATGTCCACAAACAGAATACTTCTGTTGCCACGATGACAAAAAGAATAATAAAAGCTTTTTAAAAATTAATAATTTAAAAACAAATTTTGATAAAAATTTCAAACAAATTTCATTAAAAAGTACATTTTTTTATCTACGCATTGGTGTAAAAATTTAAAACATGGGACGTTTAGTAGTTCAAATGACTTCCCCGGAATTTTTCCAATCGAAAGACACCTCTCGCGACTTCCAACTCACCCGCGTTGCGAAGTTTAATCGGCTTCAAGCAGACAGAGGCGCACGGATTTTATTAGTATAGATAATTTTAAATTTTTTTGTGCATCTTCGAAATTTAAATCATTTTTTTGAGCATATGCATTCTCTGTCAGAAGAAATTTGTCATGTCGTTCTTTTGGCATAGATCCATATAAGCACCACATTGGCGCTATTTTTTTTCAGACGCCAATATCATATACGCACCAGGGTATTTAACTGGCGACAAAGTGACGTTATTTTGCTTGATATGTTAACCCGGATGTTGATTATTTATTAATAAATTGTTTATTTACCTTTATTTTTTTTTTTTTAAATTGCATAAATTGTGTTGTTCTATGGATATTAATTAAACTTTTTAAAAATTTTTGTTATTCCCTTTTTAAAAAATTATATGGACAAATTGTAATTTGAGTGGCCTAGTAGAGGATTCGCTTTGCTCATCCTAATAACTCTAGGGACCAGGGAACAGTATAAAAAGTTAGATTTTGTAACTTTTGTAAAATTGATTTTTTACATTAAATAATGCATATTTGCAATTCCGAAAATTGTAAAACTGAAATTTCATTTAAAATTTGTGACGAGTCCAGGAATATTAATATTTAATCCATGTCATACATAATATAAGATGCTCAGAAGTCAGTCGGATTAACTCCATCAAATAAAAATGCGCATTTTAAACAGTTGAAGTTGTCTATCTATAAATTACATTTTTTTTATCATTAGTCTAGAAATATTAAGTTTTAATGCACGGCGTATGTAATATATGACTCGTTATAATCATCCTAATAGTGATGTTTATTATTATTACTAATTTAAATATAGAATTTCTTTGAAAATATCATTTTCCAAATTACTTATAATTCTTTTTTTGCCATTAAAAAATCATAATTAATTCTTTTAATATGCGTAAGTGTCATCAGCGTAAATGATTTTGTCGGAATAAAGAAAAAACATTTTATTTATTTAATTAATCGTGATTTATCTGTAATTGCTAACTCCATGGTTTACTTTCTCTTCTGAAAATATACATGTTCCATTTTTTATTGCCAAAAATGCGTCCGTAATGGAAAAGCATGTAAAATAAATTAATTAAAATAATAGTTTTTAGAAACGTTATTCTGTAAAAAAAAATAATATTCTGCAAATCTACAGATCATAATTTATTTTTGTGTTTATTTTTACATCAAAATACTGAATAGTTTTTTTGTAATGTGTACAATAAATTGTAATTTGAGTGGCCTAGTAGAGGATTCGCTTCGCTCATCCTAATAATTCTAGGGACCAGGGAACAGTATAAAAAGTTAGATTTTGTAACTTTTGTAAAATTGATTTTTTACATTAAATAATGCCATAACATGAATATTTAAATTATTTGAAACATTTTTGCAACTCAAACTATATGTCTACAACCAATGGTTGAGAAATTAAAGGTCGGCGATAAATAACATATTGCACCCTGTATATCAAAAATCTAAAAATAACATGTACAGTGAATGGAATATATCATGCTAGATTTTAGCCAGAAATTTTCGTGACACATAATGCACAACACTCTAAAAGCTTAAATTTTTAATTTTAACTTGAATAATTAAAAAATTTTTCAAATCCTTATATTATATTTATTAATATAGATAACATATGTGTACAATACAAAAATTTTAAAAATCTTTTTAAAAATGTAATGGTTAAGCCATTTGTAAAATAAAGTGCATAAAAGAAAAGAAAAACTGTGAATAATAAAAGCAAAAATAAAATTTTAACCAAAAACATTAATTAAAAATTTTAAAATAAAGTTTTAAAGAATTAATGCATAAGAAAGAATATTTCCTACTCTTAAAAAGCTGTTATTTAAGCATATTCACACTATTTTTTTTTTAATTTTACAAATAGAAGGAATTTATTACTACATGCTTTCCATGTGCAAATAAGGTTCCTGAAAGGTCACTATACAAGTGCCCTTCTTTCCTTTTTCGCTGTACTTAAGAGCCATTATTTCAAAATTCAGGCAAAAAAGTGATGTTTTGTAGTTGTATTTTTTAATTGCCTTCATATTTTTTATGTTGAAGTAAATCATATTTAATGAATAATCTGCAATTTTGAAGCCTTGAAAATTTTTTCTCTTCCCTATAGAGGATGTGAAAACTCAAGGTGATGAACGCCATTTTCATGAAAAATGAAATGTCAGTATTTTTGGAGTGTTATATCTCTGGCAAGCAACAACATCCCTAAATTCTTTTGGCATAAACTATTAGTATAATACTATCTGCTTATTAAAATTTATTTGTTCCCATGGGGGCATTGTTATGTTGCCACAAAGTATAGTCAAAATGACGTTTTTGTCCATTTTCCACACTTAAAATCTTATTTAAGCAATAGCACCCCAAACTTTTTCTTATAGAATATGAAAGTGCACTACTAGGACCATGGAAACAAATAAATTTTAATAAGCAGGTAGTGTTACACTACCTGCTTACAACACTAACAGCTTATGCCAAAAGAATTTTGGGATGTTGTTGCTTGCAAGAGATATAGTGCTCCAAACATACCAGCATTTCACTTTTTATGAAAAATGGCATTCACAACTTTGAACTTTGACATTTTCTATAGGAAAGAGGAAATTTTTTCAGGGCTTCAAAATTTCCCATTATTCATTAAATATGATCTTCTTCAACATATAAAAAAATCAAGCAAATAAAAAAAATACAACTATCACACTTTGTCTGATTTTCAAAATAATGGCTCTCAACACTATTTCTTTCTATTGGTGACAAAGATTCTATTTATTTACAATAGTTCATTCCTATTTCTTCAACTAAAATAATCACAAATCCTTTTTAACACTCTCAATGACTGACTTATGATTGTGTTAGTTTAAGAATTACAAATAAAAATCTTAAAAAGTGTCATTTGATACCAGAATATATATATATATATATATATATATATATATATAGAACTATTAGATAATACTACAAATCAACATCAATTACTGTAAAAAAATTTTTTGTTAATGCCAAACCATATCACACAGAGAAGCTGTCAGAATTAGAAATAAAATTGAAAATGTGGTATTTAGCTCGTTATCAAGGGCAATACTAAATGGCCACATTAATTGCGATTAATTTCTGAGTGGAAATCAGGATAGATCTAAAAATGATTTCCACATTGTCCGATTAATCGCAAATGAGAACTTATTTCAAAGAAAAATAACAAGAACATGTATATTGAAGGTGGTTGGTTACTATAGATAGTAATCCTACCACATTTAATTATATTAAAAATATTTCCCAAGTAGTAGTAGATTAAGTCTTATTCTACAATGTCTTTTAAAATCTATTTCAACACAAGTGTGCATATTAGATTCAGTAGCAGCTTATGGAATTTCCACAAAGAAGCCTGTAATATATAAAAGATATTTATCACTAAAACATGCAAATAAATCATCAAAAAATATCTTTTTGTACATAAATAAAATTGAAACATTGAAAGTTGTAATTTGAAAAAAGAAAAAAAAATGCATTTAATCCTTCAAATGCTTACATAAAATTAAATTGAATCTGTTAATGTTGTTTTATATTAGTGAAAGTGTTAGTTAAATTTTATTTGTTGATCGATTTAATTAAAAAAATAAAATTAATCTTGGTTAAAACAAAAATATATGTCAGTCAATAGTTTATTTAAAGTGTCAAGTTTGTTTACATAAATAGCTCTTTACATAATTACATTGAAAAATAGTAATGTAGTCTTGAAGGAATTACAGCAGTTTTGTATAGCTTAGCACTGCATTATCACAACATGTTTCTTTTTTCATGCACCAATTACAAGCCATTTCTCTCTGACTTCTTCAACTTGGTTAGTAAGCAAAGGATTTCTTACTTTCACTTTTACTTCTAGCTTTCCTCCACAACATTTACGACCCTCCATCAACTAAATGAACAAAGTGAAAAAAAAAATAAATAAAAATAAAAATAAAATAAACATTCAACACATAAGCACATGAGACATAAATTTCTAAATGAGTGAACCAGGATTTGAATGAGGGATCTCCTGACTGAATCCACCAATGCTCTACCATATAAGTCAAATATCAGACCAGATGCTATAATCAGTAATATTTTCTGGGTGAATAAGATCCACCCGTTTTGACAAAGATGCCACAGTTGGTACAGCACTGACAGCTTCAGCCAAGGGATTTCTTGTTTGAACACTAGTCTGGACATTTTTCATCAAGTTGGCAATTTACATCTCATATTATTTATTTACTGATTAGAAGAATTGTGATAAAATTAATCTAACAGAAAACATATTAAAGAAAATATTATTTAAACTTACGTCAAAAGAATCATGAATAATACACCTTGATTCCAAGTCAGCAAGCTTCACACTAACAGTTCCAAGTAAAGTATCACTGCGCAAGAAACCACTGCAGAAAAAAATATTTTGTCATAACAAAACTATTCTTTATTTTGAAATGAACTGCTATCTTTTATATATACATGTAATAATAAAAAATTTTTGCCATTTCGATTTTGATCCAAATTATTATAAAAATCTACTTTTACTTGTATTTCAGTAATATTCTAAATTTTAACTACCATCTAAATTCCCCCTTTTCCTTAATTCAGTGTAATATACTATTTATTTTTCTAAAAAGAACTCAATTGTATTATTGAAATATCAATCTTTTATTTAGAACTATTAATCTACTTTATTATTTCATTTCTCCTTTTTAGAATAAAAAATATTCTTTCAAAATATATTTTATTAAAAATCATCTGATTTCCCACAATTCATTTTGATCTTTTAGCCACCGTACATCTTTTTAATTTGACAGACTGACATGGTTTGAAAATAGTTTGAACGTGATGTACTACTTTCTAGCCAATAAGGTAACTGGATCTGTATGCTGACGCCCGCTCATTGGTGTTCGGCGCTTAGGCTATAATATTCCACATATTTCTGCCCCTTAAAATGTGCTGACATGGGCTTAGAGTTCAGAATTCATCAAAATTATATTTTTCAATCTGTTATGAATTTAATAATTGATTAAAATTTTAAATATATAACTTGTGATATTTAAATTTCTATTTTTTATTAGATAAAATTTCTGGTTAAAGTTAACAGCAAAATATAGTTACAATTTTCACGATAATTTTAATTCAGATTTTTAAAAAGGGAGGGTAATAATTTTGTGTGAGGCAACCAAAGTGTAAACAGATACCCTGTTCTTAAAATTTCTAAAGCGCGAACTGATGAATTTCATTTGAAAAATATAAAATATTATGATAGAAATTATGTCGAACCAAAATTTAAGGTAGGAGATCTTGTTATTTATAAAGAATTTCAGTATCCTAATACTAGAAAATTGTCACAAGTATTTAGTGGACCTTATAAAATTCTTCACAATATGTCAGAAGTAAACTTTGAAATTGATAGGCAAAACCAATTCAAAAGTTCAGAAATAGTGAATGTGTGAAAATTAAGGCCTTATTATTCCCCTGATAAATTTAAATTAGATCATGAGCAACAATCCCCTCAACAGCGACAAATTTGAGTTAAATTTAAATCTTTAGTTGAACTTGGTAAATATTTTTCCCAAATTAAATTACTTTAATATTTTAATTTTACTAAAAATCTGTAATTAAATTCAAAAGGCAAGGTGTGTTCTTGACTGCAACAAGAATATTGCTTGCCTGGAAATTTTTATGTTTGTCTGTTTATGCCGGCATAGATTGGCAAAGTAGAGATTTCTTATTTTGAATTGAATTACTCTAAATATATAACTTAATATAAGATAAATAAGTATGAAATTAAATTTAACTTATGAATTATTTAACTTAAATTAGCATTTTTCAAATTCAAATTATTCCAATATTCAACTTGGAAGCAGGGCGTTTCAGTCCCGCCATTTCGGTCCCGCCGTTTTGGTCCCAAGACATTTCGGCCCAGAGATACTTCGGTCCCAAGACATTTCGGTCCCTAGCCGTTTCGGTCCCAAGATATTTCGGTCCCAAGACATTTCGGTCCCTTCTCCTGCACACTGAAATTTTATGAAATAAGACATAATTTTAAAGG
The DNA here is from genome assembly GCA_964019185.1 of Maratus speculifer. Classification (NCBI taxonomy): domain Eukaryota; kingdom Metazoa; phylum Arthropoda; class Arachnida; order Araneae; family Salticidae; genus Maratus; species Maratus speculifer. Next base: position 208,656,782 of record OZ025293.1, on the reverse strand, counting down.
GAACATTGCAGAGTTTTTAAATTGAAGGCCATAAAATTTTAGTATAATGCGATTATAAGTGCCGAAAACCGCAAACATGTATAACTCTTATCCAAAATATTATAATTCACACAAATTTTGCATGGTAATCCTAATGATAATTGGTAATCCTAATTCTCAAAACAGTTTGTAATTTTAATATAAAAATTAAATTAATATTTTATTAAATATGTTTATTAATTAATAACATCATTAATTTACATAATGATTTTTACTTTAAAATAAACTCAATCCATAATTAATTTTATATTCAATACATCATTATATTTCCTAGTAGTTCTAAACTGAAATTTATCTTTTATTTGTTTATTTATTGTATATTTAAAACTACAGAAATTTAAAACAATTAGTATAGTTAAAAATAAATATAAAAGTAAGTATCATTATTATTTTTTCTGAGAAAGTAGGAGCGAAAAGGTGATACAAATAAATAAATAAATAAAAGCTTAGTTTTGACACTTAAAAATTGAAAATAAAATTATTTAAAATAACAATATATTACATTTTAATATATTTTATTAAATTATACACTATATTTTATATATAATATTTATATTATTATATTTTAAAATATTATTATATTTTATGTAAATAAAAATAAAAAATAATCTGTATAGAATGAAATAGGCCCAGTTTCAATAAAATTAACTCAGAAAAATTGTCTTCATGGCATGAGAAGACTGTTAAAAAATACAATCATTAAATACTATTATTATTAGGGAAAAAAAAGTGGCGGAGGCAAATTTCTAAAAACAAATTTTTTTCATAGCATACTCAGTTACTAGATCACTATTGCTTTCGCAATGTTAATAATGGAAAGTAACTTATGAAAAACAAATTTATACGATGCAACATTGTATTATAAAAATAATAAAAAAAAATAAAAAATTTGTTCTTTAATAAATGTATCCCATTTCTGAATTATCAAAGGAGAGGGTGTAGATGGGTGATTTGAGGAAATATGTATATATTATAACTTATAACTGTCTAATTGAATTATTAAAGACATTTATTATTAAACTAATTGGAAAAAAAATAAGCACTGTTTTTTTTATTATTATTATTTAATTAATGCTAATTTAAAAGTTCTAAAAAAATATACGTAAACAGCCAAAAAAATATTTATGGCAGTTTATATAAAATATGTTTTAGTTTATAGAAGTTTATATAAAATACTGATACTAATAATTAATAATAAAATTAATAATAATACTACTGAAAGCAAAAGACAATATCCTTTAAACTTATATCACATTGTTTAATCAAAGAAAATTTTCAGCTCGCTGTGATTTCATTATCACGAGTTATAAAAGATTAAATTTATCAGACTCTTATATTCAACTTTTTATAAAACTTGGGGGGGGAGGGAGAGAATTAAAAAAGGCCCGAATAATGTTGAACTTATACCATTTTGCAGGCCCACAACAATTAGAATCTGACTTATCAGGTAGGGAGCAAAGAAACAACAAGGGACCAAAGTTGCTGGGGATCGAAATGTCTTGGGACCGAATTGTCTCGGGAACGAAGTGGCCAGGGACCAAAATGTCTCAGGACAAAAACGGCGGGACCGAGTGGCAGGACCGAAATGTCGTGTACCCATTCAACTTAGTATAAATCAACTTAGGATCACTAAAAAACGCGAATTTTGTCACAAGATCGCTGAAAGCGCGAGTTTTGTCAAAGTGTCGAGGAAAAAGCTCGTATTTCATGAAAAGGTCAAGGAAAAGCATGAAATTTGTCAAATGTTTGCAAAAAAAAAAAAAAAGTTAATTCAAAGTATCACGGAAAAAGAGCAAATTTCGCCAAAAGGTCGTGGAAAAAGCGCTAATTTTGTCAAAGGGTTGGAAAAAAGGAAGGCAAAGTATAGCAGAAAAAGTACTAATTTTGACATAGGATCGCTGAAAAAGCACGAACTTCGACATAGGATTGCTGAAAAAGCGCTAATTTTTCAAAGTATCGCGAAAAAGCGCGAATTTCGTGAAATTAATACGGAAAAAGCACGAATTTCACCAAAGGGTCACAGAAAAAATGCGAATTTCAACAGAAGTTCGTGTAAAAAACGCAAACTTTGACAAAGGATAACTGAAAAAGCACTAATTTTGTCATAGTATCGTGAAAAAGCGCGAATTTCATCAAATGATCACTGAAGAAGCGGCAATTTCATCACAGTGTCATGGAAAAAACGTGAATTTTGACAGTGGATCGCGTAAAAAACACAAACTTTGACATAGGATCGCTGAAAAGGCGGGGTTTTTGTCAAAGTGTTGTGCAAAAAGTTTGAATTTTGTCATACGGTTGAGGAAAGAGTGCTACTTTTTCAAAGGCTTGCAAAAAACTGTTAATTTTGTCAAAGTGCTGCGGAAAAGGGCGAATTTCGTCAAAGGGTCGCGGAAAAAATGCAAATTTTGAGAGAGGATCGCGTAGAAAGCGCGAACTTCGACATAGGATTGCTGAAAAGGCGCAATTTTTGTCAAAGTGTCATGTAAAAAGTTCGAATTTCGTCAAAATTTCATGGAAAGAAAGCTAGTTTTTTCAAAAGGTTGTGAAAAGGGAAGGAAAAGGAACTCGGAAGAAGTGCAAATCTCGACATAGGATCGCTGAAAAACCGTGAACTTCGACATAGGATTGCTGAAAAAGCGTGAATTTCGTTAAATGATCATGGAAAAAGCGCGAATTCCGTCAAAGGGTTGAGAAAAAAACGCGAATTTTGACGTAGGATCGCTGAAAAGCACGTATTTCGACATAGGATTGCTGAAAAAGCGCGATTTTTGTCAAAGGGCTGCAAAAAAAGGGCTAATTTTGTCAAAGTATCCTGAAAAAAGAGCGAATTTCGTCAAACGATAGCAAAAAAAGCATGGATTTCGTCAAACGAAAATCTCGGAATCGCCCCTCCCAAAACGATTTTCTGGATCCGCCAATGCCGTGTGCCATATTTCTCCGGCCGCGAAATCTATAGGAAATTCATTTGTGATAAATAATTTTCATATCATCAATTGACATCATTCGTTTCATCATTTTCATTTTGTCATAATATCATCTGTCCCTCTGCTATAACAGGATTTTCGTCTCATACATGGGAAGCAATTTAGTTTAACTACAAACTGCTGCACCAATTACTAGATTTTTGTATGAAAGTTAAAATGCAGTTGTTAATTTTGTGATACACTGTAAAAAATCTCTACCACTTTGTGTAAGAATAGAATATATTGGATGACAACATAGTCATTACCCTCTAATCTGTAACTCTATAATCCACAAATGCCTATAATCTGCACTACATTTCAGATGTAAACCAACAGTTGAAATCTCTTTTTAAACAAGATATTGCAAACTTTAACCGTTAAAAAAAAGAAAATATATATATATATACAGGGTGATTCTAAATTTTTTTTACAATAAAAGAGGAGTGATAGTACACATCAAGACAAACAATATTATATAGGAGACCAAGGGTCCAAAACGTTTTCCAAAGAAGATAGCTGCCATTAAAGTTTAGGGACCAAAATTTCCAATAAACATAAAAAACGGAAAAATCAGTCGATTGATTTGCGGTTTTCACTAAAATTATTCTTTATGTCGGCATTTTCTTGAAATTAAATTATAAAGATAAATTTCAAAAAATGCTGATAGAGGGCGCTTTAGACTTTGGAGTAATGAACAACTATTTTTTGACGGTATTTTTTGCATCTTATTAAATTTTTTGGTAAGCTTAGACTCAAACTTAAATTTTGAGCTCAAAATCTGTAGTTGGGAGTGGTTAAGTAACACAAACTGAGCTGTGTTCAGAGGGTTCAAATTTCAAATGATTATAAAAAATGGAAAAATTGGTCGATTGATTTGCGGTTTTCACTAAAACTATTCTTTATTTAGGTATTTTCGTGAAAATAAATTATAAAGATAAATTTCAAAAAACGTCGATAGAGGGAGCTTTAGACTTTGGAGTAACGAACAACTATTTTTTGCCGTTATTTTTTGCATCTCATTAAATGATTTTGGAAGCTTAGACTTAAACTTAAATTTTGAGCTGAAAATCTGAATAGTACGGAGTGGTTAAGTAGCACAAACTGAACTGCGTTTAACTGGGAGGGGGAGGTTCAAATTTAAAGTAATTATAGAAAATGGAAAAATTGGTCGATTCGTTTGCGGTTTAAAATAAAACTATTCTTTAAGTCAGTATCTTCTTGAAAATAAATTTTAAAGATAAATTTCAAAAAATTCCATCATAGGGTGCCTTAAACTGCAGAGTAACCAACAATTCATTTTAACCATTATTTTCTGGTTCTAATTAAATGCTTGCAAAAGCTTTTTAAATGTTTTCGGAAGCTTAGATTTAAACTTAAATTTTGAGCTCAAATTCTGAATCGTTATGAGGGGTTAAGAAGTGCAAACTGAAGTGTGTTCAGGAGTTGAAATTTAACCCTCCTTCCTCCTCAAACACAATTCAATTTTTCACTACTTAAACACTCCCAACGATTCAGAATTTGAACTCAAAATTTAAGTCTATGCATTTGAAAGCATTTAATGAGATTAAAAAAATAACAGTTAAAAATAGTTGTATGCTACTCCAAAATCTGTGGCGCCCTCTATCGGCATTTAGTGAAATTTATTTTCAAGAAATTGCTGATTTAAAAATTAATTTTAGCGAAAACCGCAAACAAATCGACCAATTTTTCTGTTTTTTTACAATTATTTGAAATTTGAACCTTCTGAACACAGCTAAGTATGTCTACTTAACCACTCCCAGCTATTCAGATTTTGAGCTCAAAATTTAAGTTCAAGTCTAAGCTTACGAAAGCATTTAATAAGATGCAAAAAATAATGCCAAAAAAGAGTTGTTCGTTACTCCAAAGTCTAAAGCGCCCTCTATCAGCATTTTTTTAAAATTTATCTTTATAATTTATTTTCAAGAAAATACTGATTTAAAAAATAGTTTTAGTGAAAACTGCAAATCAATCGACCAATTTTTCCTTTTTTTATAATCATTTGAAATTTGAACCCTCTGAACACAGCTCAGTTTGTGTTATTTAACCACTCCCAACTACAGATTTTGAGCTCAAAATTTAAGTTTGAGTCTACGCTTACGAAAACATTTAACGAGATGCAAAAAATACTGTCAAAAAATAGTTGTTCGTACTCTAAAGTCTAAAACACCCTCTATCGGCATTTTTTGAAATTTCTCTTTATAATTTAATTTTAAGACAATGCCAACATAAAGAATAATTTTAGTGAAAACCGCAAATCAATCGACCAATTTTTCCGTTTTTTATGTTTATTTGGAATTTTGGTCCCTAAACTTTAATGGCGGCTATCTCCTTTGGAAAACGTTTTGTACCCTTGATCTCCTATTTAATATTGTTTGTCTTGATGTGTACTATCACCCCTCTTTTATTGTAAAAAAAAAATTAGAATCACCCTGTATATATACATATATGATAAATTTTTAATGGATTCTGTATTCATTAGAAGGAAATGTTTTATGTATCTTATAAATACAGAGTACTCCCTCAAAACTGCACAGCTTGCTACCATAAGTTGTGTGGATTTTAGAATTTTGTGGATTTCCAGTCATTGCTTTGTTTACATTTTTTAAACAGTAATTTAAATGTAATGATGTAATAAAAATTATAAATGAATGCTTGCAATATAGTGAAATATCAAAATAAGTATAGTTATAAACTTAAATAATAAAAATTAAGACAATTTTTAAAATAATGAAATCATTAAGAGGTCAAATAAGAAATTAATAATGTGCAATTAAATATGCATAATAAATATGAGCTATATTTATCTTGATTATTGAATCAAACTTGTTTCATAAAAGTACCCAACTAATTCACATCAAAGTAAAATAAAGACAATGTTTTTATTTATTTATTTTCAGATTTAGCCAGACTTAATAACCAAAAAAGCTTGATTAATACATAAACATGTTTGGTAGAAAGATTGTAATTACAGCATAGTGATATCAGCAATATCTTGAATTTTTTTTTAGAAATTTACTTTTTTCATGGAGTTTAGTCACATTAATTAGAATTACATATTAAAATACCTACCAAGTGATATAAAATTTAAAAAGTTTGGAATTTTGTCACTGCATCTGAAATGAAATTTTCATTGTTTCATTTGTGCTGATGTGCAGATTAGAGGGAATCTACTGTAACTATTATATTGTTATATTCTGAATGCATTTGTTGGCTATTTAAAAGATAAGATTGCTTTTGAAGATGCATTAGTTTTGGAGGATAAATATATTAGTTTTTTAGAAAAACAAGATTTTGTTACTGATCAAGAAATACTGACTCTTAAAAGGCTTCAAAATTAAATTAAAAATCAAAAATAGAAACTGTTTTGCTGTAGTACTGCAATGTTTGACAGATTTAAAAATAAAAATAAATATTTTCTATTTATATCATTTAAATGTATTTCTAATATTCAATATAGATTTTTTTTATTTGAAAAGAGCAGTTTCATTGCTTTCTGTATTATTTATTTGTAATGTGATTACTACATATAATGATGAATTTCAAGTATAAGAATGTACACAAGGAAATGACCTATAATCCACATAATTCTATAATGCACAAACATCTTGGTCCCGATGTGTGTGGATTAAAGGGAATGTACTGCATTCGTATATTGAATGCTATATTCTTCACTGCAATATCTGTACTGCTGGAAAGTGCATGCAATAGTGATTGCTAAGTTGTGAATAGGATTAAACTAAGCCAAAATTAAATATAAAATTAAATTTAGAACCAGAGAATATGTATATACAATCAAAGTCCTTTACTAATTAAAATCCACACTAGTGGGACCTAAGGTTGTGCAGATTATAGAATATTGCAGATAATGGAGTACTGTATGGATTATGAGTCATTTTGCTTTTTCTGAACACAATTTTAATGCTATATTCAGTATAATATACAATAAATATGAAATCTAATAATTTAACATGTTATCTTAAAAGATGCATTTTTTCAAGTTCTTTTATTAAAAAAAATATTTGTTTAAAAAGTATAATAAATCCATTGATAATCTGATATAGCATAAGAATTATTATTATTATTATTATTTTCAAATGCAATTCAACAAATATAATAAAAATGATTAGAAAGAAGAAATTATGCACAAAATAAATAAATAAAATATACAGATACAATTAACGGAATAAATTAATGGGAAAGTATTAAAACAAGTTATTACACATGCTGATAAAGAACTGCAAAGGGGCTGGGAGTAATTGGAAGTATAATTTTTTTATATTCAGAAAGGGGATGCTGCACAGTGGTCCCAAATCACATTTATGTGGCTAAAAATCCTAAAATTGAAGTTTCATATTTCAAAATGAAAAACATTTCACAGTATTCAGAAATATCTGAAGATTTATATTCTTAAATATTTTGTTTTTATAAGTACAGGTAAATTCACACTGCTTATGTAAATCTTGGAGTTTTGAACGATTTTTGTTGTTGCGTGAATTTCAGGCCAATTTATTACGTTCATACACCAATTAAGCCCTTTTTGCATACTTTGTTGATTTTTTCTTTATTTTTTCTGAAACAACAATACATTACACAATTTGATTTTTTTTATTACAAAATATCGCAAAAATAAAAAAAGAGGAATTTTCTAAAAAATATACAGTTTTAAGGCATTTTTGTTCATAAATAGTAATCTATAAAAAAAAATCCTCTGAGTTCCTTGGACTTCCATAGTACATAATGTAGAATGAACATTCTAAAATCATATACCAAGAGATACAATGCAATTCTGTGAGAACCAGTAGTTTGAATTTGGACATTGAATATTGCCAGCATTACTCTAACATCAATAATTGGGCTTAAGATCTATCTAATTTTTGCACTGACCAAATATTGACACTTTTTATAAAATTCAACATTCTAATTAATGTAACATTGTGAATTAATTTTTTTTTATTTACAAAAAGGGGAGGGGAGTAAGATTTGTAATTTTTTAGATATTATTTGTTTTTGGCTCTTAATTCTTTTCATTTATATTAAAAATATTATTAAAACTTGATTTTATTTTTTTAAAATTGTGTTAAAAGTTCATTTAAAGACATATTTATAAAATTTTAGCAATATGCAGTCATGCTAAATTTAATTAATTGTAAAACATCATCCAATTTTTTAAATATCTAGATTAAAAAAAGAAAAACTTTTTGTCTACTGGCAAAAGATTTTGATTAAATGTATATTTTAATTTTCACATATCATCATGTAAATACATTGTAAAAAAAATTATCAAATGTATTTTTTACTTTTGTGCAGTTTGTTATTTGAGCTTTATTTGATTATATTTATTTATACATTTAAATTTAAATAAATCCTTCAATGTAGATTTACTTACCTATATGAATTTTATAGTTATTTAGGTTTATTCGTATTAAACAAAGAAACATATGACAACGCAGCCAGAAGCTATTTTTAATCCATCAGCAACAGCTAAAGCAACAAGAATTAATTATCATGTAATCAAAAAATTTGAAGAAGTGTTATTTGCTTTGTTGAGTAGCAATGAGGTTAATATTGAACACTCTGAGTCATATCGCAAAATATGTTTTTGAGTAATAAAAAACTGCATATTTTTTAACCACTAATATTTACCGTTCATAAAGTTGTGCAATACAGAACATAGCTCGTCAGTATTAGAACATATGAAGCAACTGTCAGGGGACACACAAGAGGCAAAAAATAATGATATCAGAAATTACAAGAATTTTTCAGCAAGAAGTCAAGCAGAAGGTTGAACATCAATGCTTTATTTTACCGACTGCTTCTTTCTTTGGATATCATAATTTCCCTCATTCGTGAGTTTCTCCAAAAGAGTATGCAAAAGTCTGCCCCATAAATCAAAAAAAGTTTGCAAATACTACTGATTTGAAATTAACAATAATGTCATGTTTCAAAACATATGTGTATTTGTTTTATTATAAAAAGAATGATAAAAAGATACACAAAATTCATTCAATCCTTGGTATAAAATTTTGCTTTTACTTGATATGTGTGAATCCGCGTTTCTAAAAATTTATTATAAAAAGTTTTATTTTATTTTTTGATAAAACATTATAAAATAATAAAATATAGCTTAAAATTGTAACGGATACTAGATATTTTATACCTGAGGATGGAGGGGAGGAGAAAAAGAAGCACAAATTTAAATAAATAATTATCTACTTAATATTACAATAATAAAGTATCAAAGGCAGAATCTTCATTTTTTATTGAAATTTCAAAAGTATTATTCTCTATGTAATAGAGAGAGGCAAAAGAAGGAGGGGAAGAAAGAAATTTTTGGAAATAATCTAATTAATGAATTGTATGATATATTATTAACTCATAGTAAATACATGTATCTAAAACTTAAAAAATGTCATACATTTTTTACATTTTCTATGGTGTAGAGGTTAGTGAAGGAAAGGGAGATTTTACATTTGTATGTGTAGGGAGGGGGTGTACAAAATTTAGAAAAATGTGAAGGGGAGGGCAAAATTTAAATAATTATTTTGATTACATATGTATTTTATTGATTGCTTATATTCTTTATTGATACTTAATACTTTGCAATAACATTAGAAAGATAGAAAAAAATGACATATTAAACTGTATATTTTGAGAGTGGGTGAGAGTGGAGGGAAATGAAAATTTCTAGGGAGACAGAATTTGATGTTGTGCCTTATAAAGGTAGAATATTAATAATATATTTTTTAAAAATCTCATTCCTGTAAAAAAAAAAAAGAATCTTGAAAAAGCAAGTTAAAGTTTAATAAAAACTAGCTCCCAAGCCCCTCACCAGGGACCCCTAATTAAATAGTTTAAATTCCCATTGTAATTTCATTTAGAATACTGTCAAATCAAAATTGAATCATATACATCCACTACGAAAGCCAAAAATAATTTTTGGCAACTTGATCGCGATTTGGGACAACTGTGCGCTGTTTTAAATTCAATCTTATTTCCCAATGCAGTAAATTTTGTTCTTTGATATCTTTAAATTATTTGCAATTTTCTAGGAGAGTTTTACACTTTTATGTGTTCCAAATTATAACTGTTGGTATTGTGCTGATTACATCTTAACTGATTGAATTTTATGACTTTTTCTGTGAAAATTTTATGACATTTATGATTTTTTTCAGCGACTGTTTCACAAAATTTGCTATTTTATTTCAAGAGCATTTCACAAAATTTGAGATCAATATCAATTGCTGAAATTCATGTTGATTTCCATGACCATTTCATGATTTTTTAAACAATCACTTAATGTACTTTGGGATTTTTCAGGTGACCATTTGTCAAAACTAACAATATTTTTCAGTGACAGATTGGCAAAATTCGCGATTTTTTGACAAATTTTACCATGTGCTTCCACGAATTTTTGACAAAATCCACTATGTATCTCTGTGATCATTTAAGGAAATTTTTAATATTTTTCCTCAATTATTAACTGAAATTTGTGCTTTTATAACGATCGTTTCACGAATTTTTTTCCAAAATTGTTTGAAAAAATTATCATTTTTTTCTTGTGATCAATTGCTGAAATTCATATTTTCCCCTACAATTATTTGTTGAACTTCACAATGTTTTTCAGTGATAGTACTCTATGTGATCCTGCGATCAATTCATAAAATTTGCAAAATTTTCCTACAACTGTTTTACAGAAATTTGCATTTTCTTTTGCAATCATGTTTCGGTGTTTGTGATATTTTTCAACAACAAATTGTCAAAATTCATGATATTTTTCTCACAAAATTCACTGTGTTTCTGCGATTTTATGATGACATTTTCAAATTTTTTTCCGAACTGTTTTACAAAATTAGTGATTTTTTTCCCCATAATTTTTTGTTGAAATTCACAATATTTTTCAGCAGCAGATTAGAAAAAATCCATATATTTCTTTTTGCTAAGCAAAGTGGATTATAGAAAATAGATAATGGGATGCAGATTATTGATCCTTGACTTGTCCTAGTGTTTCCTACTATTTTTTTTTATGAAATTGTTTAAAATGACATATTTTTGCTTTAAGAAATGTTTTGTACTACCTAAAAATAAAGATGTAGATAGGCTTGATCCTGACATTTCATTTTCTTTAGTAAACCAATTTGCTATGAGGTTTATAAAATTTTAAATGTATTGTTTTGCAAATTATGATTATGTATATTCATACATGTTTTTAATTACCAAAATAATTTACATGAATGCATTACTGATTTCAATAGCATGAATGTATACCATCAACCAATACTGATCAAATGGAAATTTAGAAAACTGTAATAGGAGAGAAATAAAAGGTAAATGAAGGGATATTAGATTAATTTTAAACACGATTATTCAATCGGTAAATTAATTATAACAGATGTTAAAAAAAAAAAAAAAAAAAAAAAAAAAAAAAAAAAAAAAATGAAAATTGAAAATTTACATCTGTTATAAATGAAAGGATATTTTATAAAAGATTTGCTGCAGTTTGAAATAGAAGACACATACAAACAATATTAAAATTATTCTATTTTTTTATAAATATAAAAAAGTTCTGTTAGATTAAGTTTAAATTAAGTTAAGAAAAAGGGAGAAGTTTGTATGCAAATTGTTTTAGCAGAACCCTAAGAATATTCATTCATGGCCTCATCCATTCATATGAAAACAATGTATTTGCAATTGGCTGTCATATGACCAGTGTTACCAATGAAGTGGATTTTTTTTTAATTTAAAATATTTACTAAAATTTTGGATTAGTAATTTTCATTTTTTTTTTTTATCAGCAAATATCTGTCATTAAATAAAGCAAAAATTATCAGTCAGAAATTTCGGTAATTATTTTAAATTAAAAAAAAATCGATAAACTGTCAATGCTGCATATGATACAGAACATGTCAAAAGTTTAAGCACAACATAAAATTTCACAATAAAATTTTATTATTGACTGAAAGTCTGTTTCCTTTTTCACATGATCTACAAATTACAGTTTTAAAGAGATTTTAACAGATTTATGCTTTAAAATTTATCTCAAATAATAAAATTTATCAAAAAAAAAAAAAGAAAGTGTTTGTCAAACGTTTTAGAACAGCAATTCTCTAAATTTTAATGGAACATGAATTAAAAAAATATATATATACTTGATTATTGCTATATTTTGCTGAATTACTTTTAATAAAAAAGAAAAGAAAAGAAAAGAAAAAGAAAAAAAAGGCTTTTTATTTGGATAAACTGCATGAATGAGGAAACCCCACATATTTTTTGTAGGGTTTTAATCGGGGTTAACTGCCGGCCATTTCAAAAGAGATATTTTTTCAACCTATGCCATATTAAAGGTGAGTTTGAGGTATATATTGAAGCATTATCATGTTGAAATAACCATTTCTCAATATTTAATAAGTACTTTATCACAATGTTAACTAAGCATAGAATCAACACAGTAACCATTTTTCTCTGCTCAAAACCTCAGCAACAGGAAGCAAAAGATTAGCAAATGTCTCTTGATAGTTTTCAGAGTATTCATGATCACTGATGAATGATAGAGATGTCTGACCATTGAAAGAAACCTGCCCCATACCATTACACATCCACCATCATGCTGTTGGCTAAATATACAAGTTCTTTGTAAAGATCATGGCAGTAGTACTTAAACTCTTCAGGGCTAAGGTACCATTTTTTTTCATCACATCCATCTACTTTTCATGAAATGACATACTCTTTGTCCCACTGTAACCTATCTTCTTTATGATGTCATTTCAGACATGGTAATGGAACCATTTTAACAATTTTTGGTGTATTCTGATTACAAAACACTTCTATGAACAGTTTTAGTTGATATTTGTCCTCTAACTGCATGTTTTATTAGCAAAAAAAAAAAAAAAAAAAGGAATTATCAGTTGAAGCTAAGTTTCTGAAGCAATGGTCTTTGTGCAAAGTAATTACTTATAACCTTCTTGAGAGGAATTTTTGTTTGAAATCTTTAGAATGAGCCAAAACTTGATGAATACCTCATTTCGATCTTTTAGTGAATTTGCAAGTTCAGAAACAGACTAATGTTTTGTTCTCATACTCCAAATATTTATCATCTCCTCCTCTGAATTTTTTTTTAATTTGGGCATTTTGCACAAATTCAAAAACAACAATTGGCACTTCTTATACACCTAGAATTTGTTTGTGCAAAACCACTTACATCAATTTGCAAAATTTCCATAAAAATGATTTTGTGCTTAACCTTCTGACATGGTTATTTTTGTTTGATTCTTAAACTCCATGGTTTAAAATAAAATTTAAAAGATAATTTTATTGAACATAGTGTTAAAACAGTTATTGTTAACATATACAAGACAAAATATTGAAATAAAGCGAACATTTAAAGTTTTATTTTTAAATTGTTTCTGTGCTTAAACTGACACAAACTGTATATATATTTAATTTTAAAGTATAAAATAATTTATATCGAATATAAAGTGTGTAGTTTTGTTTTTGTGTCACAGAGGGTGTACTTTTGCTTTAAACTATTATTATTATAATAGTTAAAGCTATGTTCATTAATTAAACATTAAAACTTTTTCATTTAAGCATCAGAATATAGTTTTAAATGTATCTGATTTTTTAAATGACCAGTTGTTAAAAGAAATAACTCAGGTTTTTTTTTCTTTTTCAGACACTGGTCACTTGCTTTCAAAAAGGCTTCTTAACCTCTGTCAACCATAAACCCTTTGCAGTTACTTTCCCTCCTCTTGCATACTTACACCATCCCTGCTATAAAAAAAGATAGTTTTATATAACTTTATTATTAAACAATAGTACATTATAAATCTGTTCCAATCTCTATACTCTTAAATTAAAAATTCAGTAACCTAAATTTGTTGCTGTTGCCAAAGATTGCTATTCATCCATCACTCACTTTACACTTTCTAAATTACAGAGCTGTTATAATTAAATCTTAATGCATGTCCTTTAAAAAATATTAGATGGATTCAAAAGATTTCAGTAAACTGTCACAGATATTTTTTTTTCTTTGGATGGGAGAGGACAGGAAGAGGAAATACTTGAATTGTGTATATTATTTAAAATATACAGATACCATGACATATGAAGTTTTTTTTTTTTTTTTTCAGAATTACAGTGAAACTTGTTTAAGATATGAATGAAGGGACCGAGAGTCTCTGTATCTTAAACAGGATGGTATATTATCCAGATTTCATAGATTCTCGAACAATAATGCATATAAAAAAGTGCACATAGTTATTAATGCATTTTAGACATTTATAACTCTTATTTTACCCAATTATAACAATTTTTAGATATTGTAAAAAATCTGAGTTTAAGATATTGAAATAAAGAATAATTTTATTTTCTCCAAAATTTTATTGAATATCTGTTTATACAGTAAAAAAATTAAAATACCTTTATGCCATACTCTCTGCCAAATTAAAAAAAGACAATAAAACAAAAATTTGTTAAACTTTAGAAAACAGTAGCTAAAATACATTACATACTTAAAGGGGAAAAATAATAAATTTCCATAATAATTTTTTGAAAAACAAGCTAAATGTATGCAAAGGACAATAATTATTTGATACATTATAAAAATTTAAAGTACATGATAGTTTTTATTTGTTGAGAAAAAGTTGTTTATCTTGGTTTGGTGCAACATAGGACAAGATTTTATTGCGAAGTTTTCTGCCTCGATGATGTGGTAGAAAAAGTTTTCAATGAAGTGATCAGCATCCATTGAAGAAGTATACAATTGAAGTAAGTTGAACGAGCTCATTACAGATGCGAATGATGGTATGGCTGGTACATCTGTCTCTTCACCTGCATCCTTCTCTTCTTCTGTAGGCCTAGGTTCATCAGAACTTTTGATGTTGACGATTATATCCACAATAGAACAAACTTCACTTTTCACAATTTGATAATCAATTTTGATAAATAAGTCAGAATCTTGGCATTCTTCTTGATGCTGCTTCTTTTCTGTGATGTCAACATTTTGCAAAGTGCTGTCAATATCAAAGAGTCCAATAGGGATGTAGTGGAAGGTACACGGGGGTATATGCCGTATTCTGTTTTTTTTTTTAAAGGAACACCGTATACCTCTCTTTCTTAAGAAAGTTATGGTTTACACACTTTAAGGTATAAAGTCTGACTTGAGCGTGTACCCTCTGCTTAGAGTATATATCCTCTGTTATTTTTACGTCTACACCCCTGGAGTCCAAGAAATTAATAGGCCTGGTTGGGCATAACAGGTGGGGTAGGACCAATCTTTTTCATGATGATCTATTTGGTGTAGGTAATGTACAACAACACATCATTTGTATTTCATTTTGAGAACATGAATTATACCATGATCCATTGGTTGAACCACACTTGTCACATTGGGTCGTAAAAAGACTAATTTAATATTTTGTAAACCAGGGATAGCCTTGGAATGGGCAGGACAATTGTCAGACTCAATACTTTCCTAGACTCCTTTTTCATTTGTTCGTCAAATTTGCAGATCCACTTAACAAATATACAGCAGACTCCCTCAAATCTGCAACCCTAAAATCCACAATTATCTAAATTCCGCATATAAGTTACGGATGTAAACAATGAAATTTTCAATTCAGATACAGGGACAAAATTTGACTCTTTTTTTCATTTTATATCAATTCCATACGTATATTAATTTGTAATTTTTGCTAATATTACTGTATTCATGGTTTTTCATCAAGGAAGAATAAATTTATTTCTGAAAATATTGATGATATCACTGGTAATCACAATTTTCTAAACATGTTTATGCATTAATCAAGCAGTTTTTGGTTATTAAGTCTGACTAAACAAACCTGAAATATAACTTCCTTATTTTATGATTTTGATGTGAATTAGTAATGTGCCTATATGAGGCAAGTTTCATTGAATAATTTAAGAAAATATCTTTCATCTTTATAATAAATATTTAATCATACATTATTGATTATTAACACGACCTTTGCTTTTATATTTTAATCATTTTAAAAATTGTCTAATTTTTTATAATTTTAGTTCATTACTTATTTTAATATTTTATTATATTGTAAGCATTCATTATAATTTTGATTGCATTATTAATTAGATTCAAATTACTGTTTAAATAAATGCCGACCCAGTGGCGTGGTTGGTAGCGGCTGCTGCTTCCACACCGCTGGTCCCTGGTTCGAGTCCAGCTAGCGGCATAGGTGTCTGTGTTGTCCCTGTGATGTGTAATAAATGTATGTACTGGATTTTCTGTAATAATAAAGTGTTCTGTATTTGTTTCTGTATATTCTGGATCAATCGAGGCAACAGCCATTGTAGCTATAGGCCTCAAAGTACTGTTCACTCAAACTACTGTTTAAATAATGTAAACAAAGTAATGACCAGACCAGAAATCCAATGATTTATGACAGTTATAATGTTTTAAGATAAAGAAAGATATTAAACTTCATTCTATATTTTAACTTAGTGCAGTTATGAACATTGTCACAATATTAGTTCGTTAATGGATTATTCATGATACATCACTATGGCCAAATCATAGGAATAAATAAACTATAATGATGTACTCAACAAAAGTGTATAAACCAAAAAATATAACATTGACATATTGAAGAGAAGAATGAAAGACAAGGAATACTTTCTTACCTTAATCTATTATTGTGTAAATGAAATTATTAACATTATTTCATAAAATATTCATCATGATCTAGAAGCAAAAGAGTTTAGTTGCTATTGAGTTTAGTACGATTTTTTGTTACAGGATGTTTAATCAGGAAAATAATTTCAGAGAGCACATTATTCATCAAACTTCTAAATTAAATTTAGATTTTTCTTTCTTTTTTTTTTCTGGTAAATTTTAAATATTTAAACCCTTTTACACCTATTTAAGCAATGAATTTAACTCTTATGAATGATGATCAATAAACACTGCTGCTCTATTCTTACAGGAAACTTTCAAAGAAATAGATGAAGTAATGAAATCATCATTATTTGTTCCCATCCAAAAAATATTGCATTTATTTACTGAACTTCAAAAGGACTTGGAAATAAAAGTTTTAAAAGATGAAACCATAAAATCAGAGCAAACGTCAATGCAGTTCTTTTTTAAACTCTGCAGTAATTAACTCATGTAATTAACTTTTGTTTTAATGCTTAAAATTTTATATTTTTCCTAATATGAAAAACAAATTTTAGTGATATTAATTGTTACCTTTTCTCAGTAATTAAAATCTAGATTTAAACATGACCTCCATTAAGAAACCACCTCTAGGAGCGTCTAATTTTTATTGGAACAGAACATGGTTGCTTTAGGGAGGTTTTACTGTAATGGAAAACCTTATCAGGAGACTACATATGAAACTTACCCTTTGCAAAACACTTCAAGCTTTAAAACTGCTCTTTTAAACTGTCTTAGTTGTGAACGAGATTTTCTGTTGATCTCAAACATGAAATGTTCTTGGAAAATTGGATTATTGGTATCTTTTACTGTTTTTGTTTTACATTTTTGAGGGCAATCCTGAAAAAAAAAAATGACATTGTAAGTATTTCAATATTTTAAAAATTATGAAATTATGATGGAATTGAAAGGCATACATTTTTTTTAAAACATAATATTTTTTAAGATGAAAAAAGGAGACTATTATATAATAAAATAAATTAAATATACAATACATATTTCAGACAAAATCCACTATCTTTTCCTCAAATTATAAAAACAATGGAAAAAAATGTGATCAGATAAAACCTTCCAAAAGAGTACATATTACACAGGCTCCATGACACAGCTACATAGGGATAGATTTCTTGTTATATCCAATGAAATCTAGCCCCTCCCCCTCCCCTTCCTGCTGTTCCATCTGAAGTTTACAAAGACAAGATAGAATGATAATGAAAAAACACCATTTTTGAGAAAATTTTAATATTCAAAAGGATATAGTTTGTAGCATTTGGATTAAGAAAAAAATACTTGTATGCCATTCTAAAGCAATATACCTGCTAGTTTACATACTTACTGTGATTGTGAAAAAAAATGGAAGGGGGATTTCAAATAAATAGATTTTCCCTTTCTTCAGTTAATGAAAGTCGATGGCTTTGTAGCTTTTAAACAATTTTATACATATGAATATTTACCAAATATATTAGCAGCATTAGCATCTAACTTTTCCTAGCAGTTTTAAAGTCTTATCTGTCAGCAGAAAAGAATGTTAAAAAAGATGTGACTAAATACTTACCCATGTTTTAGAAATAACAAAAACCGTTCTTCAGGATTTTAGGCCTCCTGTTTTGCTCATCTTAGCTCAAAAGTATTTTAATCATTATGTACAACATACACATAAAATATAAGATAATAGAAAAATACTTTGAAAACTTTACTTTAT
Organism: Maratus speculifer; assembly: GCA_964019185.1. Lineage (NCBI taxonomy): Eukaryota > Metazoa > Arthropoda > Arachnida > Araneae > Salticidae > Maratus > Maratus speculifer. The sequence continues at coordinate 208,638,373 of OZ025293.1, read as the reverse complement.
AAAGGGTGGAATTGATAAAAGTTTAATTTGCCAGCTACAGAGACATAATACAAATAGTGAGGATGGTTAAATTATTATTATTTTAGAGATATTTCATAAATAGTTACTAAAAATGTGTGTGGAACAATAAGGAAAATAAATAAGAGATAATAGTCACTTACAGATGGAATAGGAAATTCAATACGCACAAAGGAATCAAGGTCATCTGGTTTTCCTGTAATTAATGATAATTATAAGATTTTCATGTTACAATATAAATAGCCCATATATTTAGAATTACAACACATTATCTTCAATATAATTTACCTTCTAATCAACATTATTTTCTAATAAATTAACTAACTGTTAATATTATAGCCAGACAAAACATATATATGTATGTTACATCCATAACATACACTTAGTTTTCATGCCTGATAGAAAAAAAATCACAGAATATTTAACATGCATTTTATTTTAACAGATTAGTCTAAATATGTATTCCTATATGACATACTATAGGTTTATCTAAAATTACAGTGTGTTAAGAAATTATAAGATCACTAACAAATTGGTGCACTTCTGAGGAAGAAGGCACAATATGCAAATTTTTAGAGTGTGTATTTAAAACTGATCAAAGAACATTTTCTGTTATAATTGCTACATTAAAATTTAAGTTACATTTTATTAAAATCTTCTAAATTTTTTAAAACATAAATAAGGTGACTGTTAAAAAATTATAAGACCACATAAAAAAATTAACATAATATACATCATATCAGAATCATTATAAAATGTACACATTTGTATATTGTGAAAGTATTCTCAAGAAAAGGTACAGGTTTAGATAGTGTTATTTATGATATATTTGAAGATGCTGCAGAGTAAAGAGTTGTCTGTGATCGAAGTAAGAAAATATTGGTTTTATAAGAGTGCTGGTAAATCTGAAGGAGAAATAACTCAGTTAATAAGCATTCTAAAACTGCCATTCACAATGAAATGATTAGAAAAAAGTATTAAAATAAAATTAAACGATCTGGAAGAAAAAAGATTTTGACAGCATGGGATGATTGTCAAATATTTCGATTATCAACTCAAAAAGGTCTTTTAGCTTGGGAAATTTCAAACCTTTTCTGCAAAAGAACATCACACATAACAGTGTAGAAGTGTCTGAAATCAAATAGTAATGCAAAATGTATCAAACTGTTGAAAAGAACGAGGTTAGTGAAACATCATAAAGAAAAAATGTCATGAGAAAGAAATGACATGGCATAATAAATGGAAACAAGTGATATTTTCCGATAAAAAAAAATAATCTTAACAATCCAGATAGTTTTAAACATTATCGATATGATTTGAGGAAGGAGCCAAAACAATGCTTTAGTAGATAAATAAGAGGAGTATCAGTAACGATTTGAAAAGCTTCTTGTCTGACAGATTATGTGATTTAACACGAATTTCAATATGTATGAACTCTGAGTAATATAAGGCTATATTTTATGATCATTTGATAGCGTTTGGATCTTTTTTAGGTAATGCTAACTGAATGTTTGAAAAGGACAATGCTTCTTGCCATGTGTCTAAATCCACCCAGCAATGGTTTAAAAAAGAAAAAAAAATCATGTTTTGTCATGGCCAAGTCAAAATCCAGATTTGAACCTTATGGAAAATCTTTTGGGCATATTTAAATCACAAAGTTTATGCTAATAATAAATTGTTTTAATCTGCCAATGAACTAAAAGTAGCCACTGTAAAAGAATGGCACAATATTTCTAAATCTGTACTTAATCACCAGGTCACTTCTATGAAAAGCAGAGTGTTTGAGGTTATAAGGAAAAATGAAGGATCAATTTCATATTAATTTACATATTTTTTTTTGTTTCGTTTTCAGAAAAGTGATCTTATAATTTGTAGACAGTGTACTTTACAATCATAGCATATATTTTTGATAACATACTTATTTATTGCATTCTTCAAACTTATTGAAAACTAATTTTATTAAATATGTTGTATTTTGATACCACATGTGTTTAAATTATAATGAGAACCTTTATTTTCTTCATAATTTTCTAAATCAAAGTTATCTTATAATTTCTTAAAGCCCCGTATTTTTTTTTGGTTCATATATGTGATTAAATAATATATTTTAATATTTTTCTTCACATTTAATATTGCATTTGCTATACTAAAAGAATTTGATTCAAACAAGATTTGGAGAAATGAAACAGTCAGAAATGAATTTAATGCTTTACAAATCTTTTACACCATGCTGAACATGAATGTAAAAAAATCATTTAGAAAGATGTTTATTTAAGGCCTTTTCAAGCAAATATTTCATAAAAAATTGCCCTTAATAAAGAAATCAACAATATCATTTTGAAAATAACTTACCAGGCAATGCAATACCACGTTCAACAGTCACTTCTAATTCGTTTTCAGATAGATCAGTATTGGATCTGCAAAAATAGAGACCATAAAAAATTTACAAAAGACTTGTATTTTATTTTGTATGAAGTTAGAAAAATCCTATAATTCAAAAGCTATTTATCAGTAAAAACATCAAAAACAACAACAACGAAAAATGAACATATTAGAATATAAGAAGTTTTTAACCAATGTTGACCAAATACCAGGCTGGAATCCAGCACTAGACCATGGAAATTAAATGCAGGGTCATGTAAAAAAGTTTCAAAAGAAAGATGCTTTGTTTTATTTTTTAGGTGCAATGACTATTAAGAGGGAATGTTTTAAAAATATTTAACCCTAATAACAATAAAAAAAAAGCATGGATATGGAATCTATACAGTAAATGTAGCATTTGTGACAGAATTATCAACTTCAGAAATTGAGTATTCAATTATCATGGAACATTCAAGGACAGTTTAGACAGATTACTACTGATAGATTTTTGGCGATTTTCTTCACAGTAGTACTGCAGTGTTGAATTCAGAGGATGGCCTGGGACAGTAAAATCCAGCCTTCCTCCCAGAAGATTTGGTGTTTTTGATGCTCAAAAAGTACAATTTCCCAATGGAACTCTATAATGTTTTCCTGGAGCTACAGAAATCCATCCTGGTTAAAATTGTCTGAATTCAACATTGCTTAGCTTTATTGAAAAGCAATATTTTTTTTAATGCTTTTTACAGCAATTTGTTAAAAAAATAGGCATTTCAATAGTGGTATTTCTAAAAAATAATTTAAAGAGACTGACTGTAAATTGAAGGACCTTAAGCATAAATTATGAATTTATTTTCTAAATCTGAAAAATATTGTTAACAAGAAAGCATATCTCTTTTCACATTAATTAACTTGTATCATTATTTTTAAATTTTTGTAATAGCACATTTTTTAATTAAAGTATTTGAATATTGTAAACAGACTTTTAAAATGAGTCTTATTTTACAAATATAAATTACTTGGTGCAGTAAATTTTCTTACATGAATTTATGAATATATAAATGTGAATAGTATATTAATTATATTTGTTGTCAAGAATAAAAAAATCAGACAGTATAACAGTACTGCAAGTCTTGCATGTTTAAAAATTTGTTTATGCTTATTTGTACATTTTAGGAGAAAATATTTTAATCATAATACATCTGACCATTTTTAGAACTTTTATTTTATCACACATACCTGAGCATCGCAATGTTATTTTTTAAAGCTGTATAATTAATATCAAATTTCAATTTTGGAGTTTGTTAAAACAAATTTTGTATAGCTTCTTCAGATCTGATGTATTCTATAGGGTAAATGTCTTTACAATTTTTTTTCACATATAATATTTAAAAGATAAATTGGAGTGAATGGAGCTTAACAAATAACAGAACTAAACAAAATAGCAATTTCTTTCTTATAGTGCTTTTTTAGTGAGCTATGTGCTATATAAAAATGTATTTTTGCAGAAATGTACAAAATGTTCAAAAATGAAAACATAAATAATTTAACTGTGCATTAAGATATCATTTGTAAATTCCATTAGTAATAAAAAATCATTAAATATACATTTATTTTATGTTTTTGCAATGCAAAAAATAAATAAATAAATAAATAAATAAATAAAAAATAAAAAATAAATAAAAAAATAAAAAATCTAAAGAAATAGTAAAAAAATGTGTTTTTGAGACACTATGCATCATCAAATTTTATGTACAAAAAATAAAATTATTTTTTTCGTTGTTCAATCTTTCTTGGTTATTAGTTTATTAATATAAATACATAACTGAAAATTTAAAAAGTACAAAAATAAACACAGTGGTCTGAAGAAGTTAGAACAAATGTCATGAAAAATGTTAAAATCTACTTGTAGGCTGGTTTAAACTGAACAACTATATTAACGCTCTCATTTGCAAATTTTCTTTCTATGAAAACTTTCCTTAAATTGGCATAGTTAAAATAATACTATTTAAGATTATGTCAAGAAAAAAAAAAAAAAAAAAAAAAGAATTATACCATATATGAGACCTGTATGCTTAAGAATTATCACTCAAAATAAAATTTTGATCTTCAATACTGCTTATCATGATTGAAGTTAGATGCTTCATGTGAGGTTCAGGTGGGCATGGGGGTTTAATCATGTAGGGCTCAGTGGAATGAAAAAGGCAAATACTTCCAAATTTAAATTTAATTTCATGTTTTAAAAAGATACAATTATTTAAAGAAATAACATACTGTACAATGGAGAACAATCTTGTTTCATAGTGAAACTTTGGCGGTGATTGTCCTGTCTTTTTCAAATGTCGAATCACTGTTAAATCTTTCTTTGATTCTAATCCCAGTTTTTCAAACCTACAATAAAAAATGTTAATGAATGAAACTTCATTCAAAATTAATAAATATATATATATCTCCTAACATAAAAATAGTAAATTAATCAGCAGGCAAATCATGATTTTGTTAAATATAAAAGAAACTCAAATATTTCCTCATACAAAGAGCTTCTAATCAAACATAAGTTTTCAAAAAGAAAATCATTACTGATTATATTGAAATTCAATGCTGTATTCATTAGACATACTTCGAATGAAATACTAATTTTAATTAAATACTGACTTTACATTGGAAATATTTGCAATGAAATGCTAATAGTGCTGAAATATTGGCAAGAAATTGTTAGAATATTTATTGGCAAGATTAAAATAATGCAAGCACAGTAACATTAGCGCAAGATTTCATTTAAAATGAGCCAAGATAAAACAAATACAAACAATATTGGCCCAATACTACTTTTCTTACTTGGCTGTATTTATCAGTTATTTGGGAATTTTAGTTCCATATTATTTGTAACGCTTTCTTCATACTTAAATAAAATGAGATTTCATAAATAATCACTCTTTTACACTGGTGGCTTATTTAGTTACACTGTCTCCAAAAAGATAAGTGATAAATACCCCAAATTATTCTGAGAAACTTTTAAAAGAAAAAGCAAAGGATTTCCATCCATTTGAAGATAAAGTTTTGTGAATGATAAAAATCAGGACATTCAGAGCACACAAACTAAAATAAATCATAAATGTTTCTTGTTAAATTACTATTGATATTAATTCTTATTTAAACATATGCTAAAACTAACCATAAACATTTAAAAAGAAACCTAAAGTAAGAATAAGTAAATCATTACTATACTTACATATAACGTGATTGAGTCAGATAAAAAATGACCAAGACAGAAGTTTTTTTTAATTTTATAAATACTTTATACATTTAAATAATAAACATAATTTCTATATACACTAGTTTAGCAATTGAATTTCTATTGGTAGTATCTAAATTTCAACAACTGCAGAGATGATCTTGCTGAAAGTCACCTCTTTTTTAATCATTAAGTAAAATCAAATGAATTTATTACAAAAAAATAAGCCACAAATAAAAAATTGTAAATTAAATCAAATATACACATCTATGTGAGGTTTTAATTACATGCTTTCATGAATTAAAAAAAAATCATTGAACAGAAGCATCATTATAAGTGTAGCATTTCTGTCTGATGAATGTTCTGAAATTTATTCCTCTCCATCACAATTGAAAGTGCATCAATAGTGGTAATGTATGCCTTATGCAATATTTTGATGCCTTGTTCCAAGATAATGCCAGAAAAATTCATGTTGATGTTCTAATTATGAACGTTTTATGCCAACATGCCACTTTTGTTTAAAGAATGTTGATATTGTAAGCTGATTGAGAATTGCATAATAATAGTATTTGAGTCGTGGATGGGATATTTTGCCAAACATATAAAAAACTAGAAAAAAACAATTCTTTTAATATTTGAAGGTTATAATATTTGTCTGGTCAGAGAAAAAAAAACAGATTTAAAGATGCCAAGAGAAAAAGAAAGTTAATAAAAAGCAACGCTGAGATCGGTGTAAGTAGAAGGCCTTTAACATTTACATAAAAAACCAAATTTCTTAAAGATGTAAAGTAGAATGGACAATACCAAATTCTACCAACATCAAGATCATTTGACGGCCGAACACCACCAGTTTTCAGTTTCAGTTTGACTAAAGTAATTGTTATCATTTTAGAATATGCAGAGGAAAAATCAATTTAAAAAGTTATTGAATTATGATAGATATGGATAATGATGATTTCTTATGAAATCAACTTTTCATGATCATTATAGTTTTTCAGAAAATGTTGGCACAGATATAGTTATACATATATATGGTTCTGGTGCCACCCCTGTTCAAAAGTTACAAAAAAATTGACATATAAAATTAAACTCAGCCACGCTAATAAAATATCATCCATAAAATAAAAAAAATAATAGTAAAAATAATAAATTCATGTACATATAATCCTTCTACATCTATTTTACTCAAAAAACACTAAATGGAAAAAATATGCAATAAAAATCTATTAACTCTTTCTGATGCATTCAATTTTTGTGTAAATATAATAAAAATGAGAAAAATGTGCAGGAACACAATCATAATATTCTGTTCACCAGCCCTTCTTGATCAAATGCTCTTTTATTTTCTAAAAAAAAAATTTAAATTTCAAAAAATCTCGAGAAAGTGTCATCTATCCTTAAAAAAACTGGATTGAAATTAACAAGATTTTACGGAAACATTTTTCTTAGAATTAGAATGTATTATGAAAAACTTTACAATTATCTAGAACACTTTTAAATATTTTTTTTATGTGCTTTAATTTGAATTCTTCACAATGTCATTAATTTCATGCAGACAGAAAAGTTAATGATACAGATTTAAAATATTTGATAGAACAAAATATTCTTAACCAAAATAATAAATACACTCACTTCTGTGCAGCAGAAATATCACCAAGCTTAAGAAAATGATCCTTGTTCCTGCTGCAAACCTAAAAAAAATTAAAATAAATAAACAATCCTGAATATTTTTATACAAACAGAATTAAAAATTTAATATGGAAATAATAGAAAAGAAAAACAACTATGTACAATACATACAAAGTTGGATTTAAACATGGACAAAACGGATCCATGTCTAGGGAGGTAAAAATTAGGGAAGAGACATCAACTGAAAATTTAGAAGTATTGTTTATATTTTTTAAAATATAGAAATTCTTTAAATGCAGAAAAAACATTTATTGTCACAAAAAAAAAGAAAGAAGTTAAATATCTGTATAACTTTCTTTGCACTGTCAGGACTTTAAATTCAATTTTTCTGAGGAGGAGAGTCTTCCTCTACACATTTTTAAATGGAGGGAAGTTGAGCTGCTAAGGAGTAAGAAAAAAAAAGTTTAAAATCCACTATTATTTTACATGTTATTTAAAGAATTATATTAATACAGACATGACAAATTACCATTAGATTAATTTAAATCAACAATTCAAAATAATAACAAAAAATGTTCTTTTGTTCAAAAAAGAAAGTAAGTCAAGTCAGTCTATTTTTCAACTTTCAAATAAATGTCTTGCATCATTAACAAAGAGATTGTTAAATAAATTTCTGAATTTAATTTTTTTTTTCAATTTTGGACCCTGAATCTATTGTTACAAGGTTAAACTTGTGACAGACAGCACAAGTACAACATTTATTACTTTGGAAATTACCAAAAAGATATGGTTATACTCTCTTAAAAAATTTTCAGAAAACTTTGCAATATTTGACGTGCCTTCATTTTTAACAACTAGCAAGAACAATGTATATTTGGAGATTACATCATCATTAATTAATGAATGGAAATTTTGTTATAGTGTGACTAAAAATCCAACAACTTAAAAAATCTGGCATTAAAACTATCTTTTCCTTTTCTTTTACACTTTTAAGTTATGGGAGAAGAAAAATAGCAATTTTTTATGAATTAAAAACTTCAAGATTAAAAATAAACATGCAAAAAAAAAAATATATTTGACTTTTTTTCACCTGTCATTGGTGATTATTTGCAGAACAATTTTTCAAATAAACATGAAAAAAAAAATGTTAATAACAAGTTTACTAAATGGTGCACAAATTGTTGCAAAGTTTAAAAACTATACAAACATTAAAGTAAAGTTAAGATAATCAATGTTTTGATCTTAATCTGAGATTTTCATCAGGAAAATGCTGACAGTACTCCCAAACAGAGTAAAACCATCTTGAAATTTCAAAGTTCATTATATCACCAGTTAATTATTGCTTTAACCAATCATAAACAGATGCACTGCCAACATTTATATATTTATTTTCAAAGTTAATATCAATGTTTCCAAAACTGCAAGAGCAGAAATATTTTCCCTGTTTATTACTATTTTTTCTGTAACACAGAAAGTATCAATTAAAGTTTTTTTTATGCTTAATTTTATCTTTTTCTTACAGAATTATTGCTTAATAATGAATTAAATTACGGCTAATGACACCATTAAGAATATAGTACTACTCTTCATGTTCCTTATTACCAGTGACACCAACTTATATGGGACCCATGGGGCCTGAGCCCAACCAATTTACACTCTTCTTACTTATTAATTTTGCATTCTTTCATAAAAAAAATCTGTCTATCTTCTTAAAATTATCTTGTTCAAAAATACTGTGAGGAAATCAGTAGAAGATACAACAGACCCTAGAACTCCTCCCCCCAAATTCCATTTTCATAGACATACAATTAATTTTCTCTCAAAAGAGAAATTTCCACATATTTTTTAAATGAGCATCAAGGAGGTGAAGTTTGATAAATTCCTGAACAAGTATGTGTGGTGATCATTTATGTTAATGCTTTTTGACATCCATAAAGCACAAAGGTGACTGAAATAAGTTGCTCAAAGGCTGTATTTTGGGATCATGTTGACTGTTCACAATGCCCCTTTATAATTGTAACCAAATTTATTTCTTCATTTGGCAAATAGGCTGTTCAGTTTCTGCAAACAAAAGTACATGTTATATTCAATCCTCTTGAGCTTGATAAAATTATCTCAAATAACATACACTTAAAATAAGGTGACAAAGAAACAAGAAAAAATCTGGGACACTATATAAAAAAGTGATGCCTCTGGGGAGTGTATTACAGTATGATAATATTGCATTAATATGATCTGCCATAGTCCAATTTAAATATTACCCTCTCTATCATATATATGTAATAATGACTTTATATTCATATATTATACAGAGAATTTTTCAGTGAATACATTCAAAAACTCATCTTTTGTGCACTTTATAGTCTGAATTAGCGAATAAGCACATACAAAAGAAATATTACCAGGGTTATTGAGAAATAAATATATTTATACCTCAAATCTTGATTGGTAATTTTCTGACACATTCACAATTTATTTTTCAGTCTAAATAAACCAAATGCACAATTGTTGTTATTCAGCATTTTCCATTTTTGGGTTAAAGGATCATTCCAAAAATACTGCCAAATCATTTAAAGGCAATTTTGAATATGAAACAGTTCAGGTATAATCGTCATGAGGCAGCAATCTATTATAACTGAAGATGTAATATGTTTTTTTTTTAAATGGAAAATATCATATGATTTAAAAATTGCATCAGAAGTCTATAAATTTGACGCTTTTTATGAAACTGAATGTGTCACATTGTTTGTATTAAGTGGAGAAAAATATTTTTTGGAGAGACTTTTTTCAGTGGTCAGTTTGATTTATAAAGGTAGAATAAATACATTACAAGCAAATATATGAAGATTTCATTTCTTCAGTGAAACCTGTGCAGAATTCCAGGGTACATCAGTTTCAGCATATAATAATTTTTTTTTCTCATTTTAGTATCTTAATATAAGAACAAAGTGTATAAATTTTGGTACCTTCTCTAATCAGAAAAGATTGGAAACATTTTTTTGCATTCCACTATGTCAAAGAAAAGGCAAAATCAAATTGCTATTTCAAATGTGAGTATGGGCAGATTTAAATTTACCCTGTTATAGAAATATAATTGAATTTGTTTTATTAAAAAAATAATTAAATACTTATAAACACAGCAAGGTGCATTTTTCGTACCAGAAAACAATGAAAATTCATAAGATTTAAAGTATTATAACTCATATGCTTTGACCATATAACATTTTTTAAAATGTCCTCTTTGGAAAGCTCTCTTAAAATCAATATTACTTTCTTTTATCTTTACAAGAAGAAAATATTAGATTCATGAATAAATTTCCACTTCCGTTTTTTAACGAATTTATAAGTTTTAGAATGTCCTGAACATGATTTAACTGCTTTTATAAAATGTCAATTTGTGAGTCTATCTGCCTGTCTGCAAGACACAAATTTTGTGGGCGCTCTGTTCTCAAAAACTAATGCACAGATTTATCGAAGTTCACATTAATTAGATGTTAATGTATGTTGTTTCTGATCAGATTTTAGAGTAAATCGCCCAATAGGTGGTGTTGCTATTTTGATTTTTTAAGATTTACACGAGTTTAGCAATAATCATATCTTAATAGCTAAGTCAAGGAATTTCATAAAACTTCAGAGTTTATACATTAAACCTTGACTTGAATTAGTGTTAATTAGGTCTTCATGTAAACCATGTAATTGGTGGTGCTGCTATGCTGCATTCTTCATGATTTTTGGAACAGCTATACCTCAAAAACTAATGCATGGAATCTAATCAAATTTCATACTCTGTTACACTTTCACATAAATAGATCCTTATTAAGCTTGGGTGTATACTGCTCAAAAGGTGTAGTTTTCATGCTCTTTCGGTTAGGAATTTTAATTGCAGAGTCTAAGAGGGCGAGTTCTGAAATTTAATGATTTGCTCAAAAAATGCTTTTCTCATTGTAGAATGCACACAATTCAATTAAACTATACCTTTAAAATCTCCATAATGGGCATAGATTGTCATTTAATTTTCACAATGTGAGAGCGAATTTTGAAGTATTAATATGTATCAGACAGAAGAAAGTTTTGGGATTGACACGTCCTGTTAGTGTTTCAAAATATACATACAAAAAGGAGGTTGCATAAAAATTAAATTTCATATTTTAATGTGTGAGCAGCCCTTTGTTAAACAGATTTCTAACCTGGAACTATTATTTTCGATTTATATATTCTTTGCTATTTGAAACACAGCTATTGCTATCACCAGCAATTAGAGAAATACCACCAGTATAGTTCCAATAAATAGTAGTAGAATTAACACAGGAATTCATATGCATTTGTATTAGATTTTCACTTTATTATTTTGCTAATCATTTGTGTCTTAGTTTGTAGTCATAGTTATGCTATAATAGTAACTATTAGAGTCCATATATTGAAGTCCTCATAAGTACTCATATGAAAATATAATATATTAAAATTGTAACTTTATGTTTTTCACTAAAAATTATTAACTTGATTTATCATAATTTGAAATATTGCTTTTTCTCATAATTTCAAAGAATACAAAATGCCATGTAAGTTTACCTGAAAGCGGCTGAGCCCATCCAATATTTTTCAAAAGTTGGTGCCACTGCTTGTTACAACTTTTGATATTCATTCAAAAATCTGGGATAGTCTTGATGCTGATGATGCCGGATTTTTGAAATTGTACTGTATATCCTTAATGGAATTACAGTCAAAATCTAACTCCCTGATATTTTCTTTGATTGAACATGCTACTATGCATTTAAGCTTTAAATAAAGTCCAAAAATTGAAATAGAAACCATAGATACATTTTTTCAATAACAAAAGAAATGTAGATTAACTTTAGAATGCCAAGTCCTAATTTCCGTAAATTGAGGGGGAGAAAAGAGGGAGAAATCCTATCCGGGCAAACTAATTATTTTTGTTAAAAGTTGATTTAACTTTCATTTTTGGTTAGGGTTCAAGCTGAATGTGGATTCCTGCAAGTTGGATTTGGATTTAACTCAATTTTTGAAAAGTTAATTGAGTATATTGTTTTGATTAAAAACTATAGCTATAATGATAAACATAGATATTTATGTGTACTGCCACCCTGCAGTTTTTTGTGATCTTTTGAAGAAATTCACATTTTATTAGTAGGATTAGTAAAATTTACATTTGACCTGTGATTATTTGCAAAATTCACATTTTTCCTGTGTTTTTTTTTTTTTGACAATACATATATATTTTTTTCTAAATCTATTCTTGAAATTTTTGTTTGTTCCATCATCCTTCAACAGAACTTGCATTTTTCCATGATTCTTTGATGAAATTTGCATATTTTTTGCAATTATTTGACAATATTTGTGCTTTTTCAGCAATTCTTTGACTAATTTTGCATATTTCATTTGGGATCCTTTGTTGAATTTCGCGTTTTATTTGTGATCCTATGAAGGAATTTTCATTTTTTTAGTAATCCTTTGATGAAATTCATGATTTCTCTGTGATCAATTGACGAAACAAGCATTCTTTTTGCAATCCCTTGGCGAAAGTTGTTTTTTCTGTGATTTTTTTTAATGAAAGTCACATTTTCTCCTTGATTCTTTTGACTAAAGTTGCATTTTTCCTGTGATACTTTGCCAAAAGTTGAGCTTTTTTCTGCGATTGTATGCCAAAAAGTAGTGTTTATTACTTATTGTAGATTTTTTTTCAAAGTATGTGTCAGTTATGTGCAGAAAATAATGATAATTATAATATATATATAAATCCTGGTTACCTTCTATGTCTTAGGAACAAGCAGATTAAAGGAAACAACCTAATATTGATTCTATGAGACTAACTTGCTAAAGAACAATGAACTTTTGAGAGTATTCTTCCATAATATTATTTAATACCACTTATATAAAGATCAAAAGATTTTCAAACTAAAAAATAAAGTCTGAAAACCTGAAAAATGGTTTTAAATAAAATTTGATAAAGTCCTTCAGTCATGTTATGAAACAAATTAAATCATTCCAATGTTTGAGGATTATGCAAAGTTAAATAGTGAGTATATGTAGTGTAGCTTATAAAGCAACAACTAATAAACACAATGCTGATGCACAAAGTATGATACATCCAAATGCAATATTTTCACTCAAAGTTTGTTCACCTAAACATAATAATAATAGCACAGAAAAGTGAAACATATATAACTATTCAAAAAACTGCATGCTTATTTATTTTCTAGTCATATTTTGCCCATCTAGATTGCCTGTTCAGGTGCTCAGCAGATAAACAGGCGATGGTGTCAATTCAATGGTTTAAACTGGAAATCCTATTAAAACAGGATAAAGAATATAAAAATTTAAACACAATCCAATTTCAGCCAATTAAAATGTTATAGTATGAAAAAGTCAGAGGAATTTTAAATCTTTGTTACAATAGCAATTTAAAAATATTTTTTTATTTAAAAATGGGCAAAACTGCACTAGCACATAATTTTTTTTAAACCAATCCCAAACTCAGTACAAAATAGTAATCTTCATGCATTAAAATTAATAAACATATAATGATAATTTTTCCTCAGTTTAAAAAAATATATTTGAATATTAAATGTTTAATAATTGCTTATTTATTCATTTTAATAAGCAACCTTATTTTTTTTCCTTGCTGCATAAGCTTAGGGCAACTAAAAATCTAATAAATGAAAATTATTCAATGAATATCACAAAAACACTAAAAAGCATGCTTGCACTTAAAAATAAATGATTGAACTTCAGAATAACACCTGAACAATCACCAGGATAATACTATTCCAGGTGGGAAAAGAACATTACTGCAGATTCCCATCATTGAAAATGTGTGGTGGCATTTAAACTTCTATCAATTGATTCAGCTATACAGAGGTAAATTTCTTTCTCTGCTAATAAAGCATTTTATTTACATTAAAAGATTCAATGTGACATTGGTAAAAGAGTATTTACTTGCTTATTGTGCATATTGATAAAACAATACAAATACACTGCTTGCTTAATAAACTCCTCAGTCCTGAGACAAATTTTACATGACACTACAAAAATCGGTTTAAAATTATCAAAAAACATTTCCAAAGATGCATTAGTCTATAAATCGATGCATCTAATATGCACACATAAATTTAAAAAAGTCTCAATGTAATTTTATCAATTTTAGAAGTATATAAATTAATTTAAAGACTGTTTTTTAGTGTCCCCTCTAGGCGACATCAGGTCTGAGGAGGATAAATATCAAGAATGAATCTGCAGTGGAATGAATCATGATTCTTTTTGTTTATTTTGCTGATATTTTGTAAAGCAGATGATACTTTTCATATGAAGATGTTTCAAAATGTATATAAATATACATATATTTCAAAACAGGTATAAGCAGGTAATAATATTTTTGAATTTTGTACCTATAAATTTAAGATTTATGCACTTTCTTCCTAAAAAAATCTAACTTTTTAATTAAAGTGACAGGTTGATAGTAGAAACAAACATATTTGAAACCAGTTTTGTTGCAGATACACAAATCAGGACTATATTATTATATTGTTACAAATAATATTTATAGTGTATACAAACTTACAAGAACTATAGCTGATTTTTTTTTTAAGACTTTCTAAAATTTAAAAAGTTTTGTATAAATCTTTTGGAAATTAGGTTTTTTATGAGAAACATTCAACTGTAATGACATACAATAATTTAAAATTACTTTACTTGAAATGCAGAACTTAATATTACCTCAATTTGATTTGTTAAATCATTTTCTAAAGATTCAAAGATTTCAAACAAATTTCCCTCACTTTGTTCAACACAGTCTTGGACATCAACTATGACAAAATCAGAATCAAGTTGCGGAGGAGTTGGAATCTAAATAAAATAAAATAAAACTTTAATTAAATAGAAAAAATAAATAAAAAATTTTTACATGCATAAAATTTTGCTTTTATATAAATTAGTTTTATTTTTTATTTGGATAAATTACCAAAAAATAACATTCCAAGCATTCAAATTAATTTTACTTCAGACCTCATTTTACTAAAAATAGTAATAGAAAATACAACACAAATGTTACTAGATAACAAGTCAAATTCTGCACACAGTTTATTAAATAACGGATTCTAAATCTAAAAAAAATCAAATATTCAATCCACCAATGTTTTATATTATATTTACACCTTAACATCTCTTTAATATGTAAGTATAAGGTGAAATTGATCTGAAAAATATTGATGAAAATAAATAAAAGTAGCACTAAAAGAAAAATTGCTGCACAGTTGTACTGTACAACTGTTTATGGGGAAAGAAATAGAAAATCATATTTTGTGATACCATTGTTGCTGAAGGTATACAATAATAATAATAATAATAATAATAATAATAATAATAATAATAGCTGTTTTAGTGTTACCAGTAAAATTCTGTTTGATAATTTTCCTAACTCTCCCTGATCAAAGTTCAGAATTTTCCCTGACCAAATAGGCAGAGACAATATTGGTGGTGATATAATTAAATTTAAATATTGTTTTAGCATTTATAGATGTTAACAAGATAGTAGTAGCGGATATTTACAGATAGTAGAAGATTACAAAGTACAAAGCAAGCAGTAAAATATAAATAAATTAAAATAAATACAATAAGTTGTAACATAATAAATAGTCATAAAAATATGAAAACACATTGCACATTGCTTAGCAAAACCATGTGTAGCAACTGAATATGTTTAAGCTTTAAAAAAAAAAAACTTTAATAAATTTAGAAGCAATAAAGGAAGATTATGATTGAATATGTTTAAACTTTTAACAAAAATGTGCCCTTTTAAAAAACACACACTTTAACGATGTAAGCTACAAGTAAATTTAATAATACACACATAAGAAATTCAACATTTTAAATTACAGTCATGACATGTACACATGCCCCATTTATTTTATTTTATTTAATTTCAATAGTTTCTTCTTAATATTCAATTTATTTTTTTAGTTCTACTCTTCTGTATCTAAAATTCTCTTTAATTTGACACCTCATTTATTACTCTACGATGTTTCTGTTGCACTTTGACTTCCCCTCAATTCAATATTATTTTTATTTATTTTTCAATCTTGCAGTTTCAGTACATCATGTTTTAGATATCTTGTCTCTGTGATCATACCTTTAATATTTTTTTATTTTATTTTAATCCTTTATCTACCGAATTATTTATCAAGAAATTGATCCACCTCATTAATTATCTTCTTTAATATCTGAAAGTATATTGGAATTTTTAGATAATACTAATGTGAAATTTAGACATGTTTTTTCATTAAAACTGATTATATATATCCATAGTTATAATTTTTTTGTGAAATATTTATAAAAACAATCAGACTAATTAACCAAAATTACTCTTTTGAAAATATCACAATTCATAAAAAAGCAATGGGTTTGTATGCATCATGATCCTGTCTATAAATGGAAATGCTTTTGCAGTTGAATATGTTTCATATCATTTTGATTCAAGAAAAAATAGAAAAACCTATAAAAATGAATAATAAAACTACCACTTTTTGAAAATATTTAGCTTTGACTGTTTCTCTATTCTATCTAAATTTGATCGAGAAAAGTGTTTTGTGTGGAAAGAACAAAATACTTTTATTAATAGACATAATATATAAGTTTTATATAAAGTTTTCTTCAACTGTACTTCAAAGTACCGGCAGTGCATAAAGGGTTAATGGGCTATTACAGACAGATAAGAATCTTTGAATTTTGTTATTGCTAATGGGTGACCTTGACTTTATCTTAAATGAATATTTTTAATAATTCAGAACTAATATCAAAGCAGACAGACTGCACTTTGTAATGCACCAAAGAAATTTACTGCTTTCCAAACAATTGATTCAAGCAAATAATGCATTGAAAGATTGTTGAAAACCAATCTGCAAAAAAGAATTCTGACAAATCAAGTATTGCACAATGCAAACATCATAATATAGGATACACAATGTTTCTTTGGTTTTCTCAAATATATAATATATATACCTATATATATAAAATAATGTCTGTATTTGGGATTAACCGACACACAACCCAAACTAATGAAACTAAAATCATGAAAATTTGAAAAAAAAAAAAACAGTTATGACATAGAGAGTCGCTAAGAAAGCATTTTCTAAAATTCTACTCCTAAGTGCAGTAAAAAAAGAACAAGCTTTAAAAAAATTCCTTAAAAATCTGATTTTATAATTATTTTTCAACTGATAACATATTTTAGTGTATTTTTCTTTGCTGAATCAAATGGTACTAACCAAATTTTCTTAAGTGAAATAGTTCATCAGATATTCTACATAATTTTAATTTGGTAATTGTTGGTTTAAGTTTAAATATATAAAGTTTAAATAATTATTACTAGTAATAATTATTACTACTATGTTTATTACTATAAAGCTTTTCTATATTTTTCTTAATTAGTTTTCCCACTTTCTCTGCTCAACAAATAATACTTAATGATTTTTGAAGAAACAGTAAAGTTTTTATGACTTGTTTAAAATTACTAAAAGTTTATTTAAATATCAATTTATTCTTTTTGAATGTTAATTATTTACTTAAAAGAGATTGTGGACTTTATTTGCAGCAGAGTACACTCCCTCAAATCCGTACAGCTTGTGATCAGAGGTTGCGCAGATTTTAGAATTTTGTGGATTTCTGGTCATTGCTTTGTTTACATTTTCAAAACAGTAATTTCAATGTAATTAATAATGCAATTGAGATTATAATGAATGCTTAAAATGAGGTAAAATATTAAAATAGTTAAGTAATAAATGAAAGTAATAAAAATTTATATATATATTTTAAATGATTAAAATATTAAAAGCAAAAGTGAAGTAAATAATCAATAACATATAATTAAATATTCATTATAAAGATGAAATACATTTTTCCTCAATTGTTCAATGAAACTTGCATCATAATGGTGCACTACTAATTTAGAGACCAGACTTAGTAACCAAAAAAGCTTAATTACTACACAAATATATTTAGTCAGAAGATTGAGATTGTGAAGAAAATTGTGATAAGCAATATCTTCAATTTTTTCAGAAATGAATTTATTCTTCTTTCATGAAAAAACATGAATTAACAAAATATGATTTCATACTTCAAGATTCATTTGAGCTTTGTTAAAAATCACCTGAACATTCTTCACACTTTATAATTATAACAAATAACAAGCAATATCAAAGGGCAGTAATAAATTTCAAACTGTATTTGTCTTAAGAGAATTGGAACACAAGCACATCAGAGGGTGTTATAAAACCACAGTCTTTTTTAAGACCCATTTTATCTCATGTGACAGAACCAAATTTAAGAAAATGTTGTGCACGTGTTAGTTATGATATCTTTAAGTCATAGCATGAAAGATTTTAATAAATGCTGGAAAGAATTAGACCTTTTGTCTTCTTTTAAAAACAAGTTAATTGACTCTTAGTTTTCTCCATTTCTTTTAGTCAATGAAAAATGATTAAAAATACGTAAATTTTTTTTACTTAGTAACAACATAGAGAGATTTGATTATTTAAAGTAAATAAATAAATAAAATAAAAAACACCATTTTCTAAAGACTTATTTTACAGGATCGCTTATAATAATTATGTTTTTATTCCATATTTTCATAAATAATGATATATTTTTATATTAACAGGGCAGTAAATATTAATAGTGCAATAATTAACAAGAATGAAATTTTCCATATCTTTATACTTATTCCAGGGCTTAATTTCTGACAAAAAATGTACACGAGCCATATTAATCTGCAATATTAACAACCATAGCAACCCTCACCCTACTCATTGTTTCCAATTTGCATATTTATATTTCATGCATTATTTGCAAAATTTAAAATCCACAACTCTCTAAACACCGCACATAATTTATGGATGTAAACAATGAAACACTTAGTTCAGATATACAAATAAAATTTAACATTTTTGGTTTTATATCAATTTTATGCATTTTTTAATTTTTAAATTTTGTTAATATTACTGAATTCATGTTTTTTGATGAAGGAAGAACAAATTTATTTTTGAAAAAACTCATCACAATCTTCTTACCAAATATATTTATGTATTAATTTTGATTATGTATTAATCATTTTTGATTATTAGGTCTGGCTAAATGTGGAATAAAACTTCCTTATTTTATGATTTTGGTGTGACTTAGTAATCTACCTTCATGAGGCAAGTTCCACTGAATAATTTAGGAAAAATATACATGGCTCTTATATCTACTTAAAAAATGAAAGTGACTTTGTAAATGCACTTAAAATGGATAGTGTTCATGATACAAAGAAAATTCTATTGCACTGGGCTCCTTAGCCCTGTATTTATGAGATCCAGTGAATCCCAACCAATATCTAAATATTATCTAAAAACAGAGAAATTTCAGATCTGTGGTTCAGCGCAAATTAAGCCCTGATGTATTCTAAAACATTTCAGAGAAAAATGACTATGGTTGTATTTTTTATTATTTTTGTATTTTACAAAAATTTAAGATAAGATCAGATTAGATAAAATAAGAAAATTAATTTCAGATTTTTTTTTTTTTTTTTTTTTTTTTTTTTTTTTTTTTTTTTTACTTTTGCAATAAAATTCTATAGGTACAAATGTTTACTTATTTAGCACATATTTTATTTTTACATATTATAATTGACAAATATTCTTTTTTTTTCCATATATTGCAATTTTGAAAAAGTTTTGGTAATACAGCAGTAAAACAGTAGACTCTCTCAAATCTGTAACCCTAAAACCCACAATTCTCTAAAACCTGCACATAATTTATGGATGTAAACAATGAAACATTCAGTTCAAATATAGGGACAAAATTTGACATTTTTAGTTTTATATCAATTCCATATATATTCTAATTGTAATTTTTGTTAATATTACTGTTTTGTTAATGTTACTTGTTAAAATTTTGTTAATTCATGTTTTTTCATGAAAGAAGAATAAATTCATTTTTGAAAAAATTAAAGATATTGCTGATCACAATTTTCTTCACAATCTCAATCTTCTGACCAAATATTATGCAGTAATCAAGCTTTTTTGGTTATTAAGTCTGGCTAAACCTGCAATAAAACTTGTTTATTTCTTATTTTGATGTGAATTAGTAATGTACCTTTATGAGACAAGTTTCATTGAATAATTTAGGAAAAATACATTTAATCTCTATAATGAAAATTTAATCATACATTATTGATATCAGGTAACTAAGAAAGTTAGTGTGGTTTTGAGAACAGCTACTTTTGTTGCATAGGTGTGGTCATACTGATTCTGATGACGTCATTTCTGTACATTGCCTTTAAATTGCAATCAGTAGAGAGTTGTTTAATGTATCTCACGTTTAGCTATCAGTTTTGTAGGAAGTACAATCGTTGACAAAGGATGTCGTTGACAAAGAAGATTTTGAGGCCACTAAAAGAATATACTCCATGTTTTGAGAGACTTCAGTGAGTGAACGGACCACTCAAAAGTGGTTCAGCAGATTTATGTCCAGAGACGAGAGCCTCGAAAACAAGCCCCGTGTTGGTCATCTATCCATCTTATACCAAGTCCAGCTGGAAGAGGAATCAAACATAATCCTGATCTAACATGCCAGGAGCTTACGCAAAGATATGGAGTATCTGACGAAACCATCTGATTGCATCATCATACCTTGGGATGTCATGGAAACTTGATAAGTGGGTTCCTCACATCCTGTACGAGGAAAACAAGCTCCAACGATTGAACATTTGCTTGTCATTGCTGTTGCGCCATAATAAAGCCTCTTTCCTGTATCAGATATTGACATGTGACGAGAAATGTGTAATGTATGATAACCGAAAGAGAAAACATATTGATCGACTTCTGGTTCCATCTCATTGGTTGCTAAACCGGACATCCATCAAAAAAAGATAATGCTGTGTATTTGGTGGACTAGCACTGGTATAGTTCACTATGAATTCTTAGAAAACGGGAAAACAATCACAGCCAAAGTCTCCTCGTCACAGTTGAAAAGGGTTTCAGCTGCTTTTCTTGAAAAGCAGCCAACGCTGGTCAACAGGAGAGCAATTCTTCTCCTCCACGATAACGCCAGATCTCATATGGCCAAAACGACCAGGGACGTGATAAAAACATTGGGCTGGGAAGTTTTGCCTCACCCACCTTACTCCCCGAACATCGCCCCATCGGACTATTACTTGTTTGTGGCCATGGATAAATCACCTGCGGGAACAGCAGTTCCAAACCCAAGATGATGTCACAAAAACTATAACCCAGTTTTTGGACTCTAAACCAAAAGATTTTTTCAAAAAGGGTATTTATAAGCTTGTGTCTCGTTAGGAACACGTAATTGAAGAAATTATTTCAAAGAATAAAATAAGTCTTCCTTGTTTTGTGTGGAAAGAACAAAATACTTTTATTAATAGACATAATATATAAGTTTTATATAAAGTTTTCTTCAATTGTACTTCAAATATTTTACGGCAGTGCATAAAGGGTTAATGGGCTATTACAGACAGATAAGAATCTTTGAATTTTGTTATTGCTAATGGGTGACCTTGACTTTATCTTAAATGAATATTTTTAATAATTCAGAACTAATATCAAAGCAGACAGACTGCACTTTGTGATGCACCAAAGAAATTTACTGCTTTCCAAACAATTGATTCAAGCAAATAATGCATTGAAAGATTGTTGAAAACCAATCTGCAAAAAAGAATTCTGACAAATCAAGTATTGCACAATGCAAACATCATAATATAGGATACACAATGTTTCTTTGGTTTTCTCAAATATATAATATATATACCTATATATATAAAATAATGTCTGTATTTGGGATTAACCGACACACAACCCAAACTAATGAAACTAAAATCATGAAAATTTGAAAAAAAAAAAAAAAACAGTTATGACATAGAGAGTCGCTAAGAAAGCATTTTCTAAAATTCTACTCCTAAGTGCAGTAAAAAAAGAACAAGCTTTAAAAAAATTCCTTAAAAATCTGATTTTATAATTATTTTTCAACTGATAACATATTTTAGTGTATTTTTCTTTGCTGAATCAAATGGTACTAACCAAATTTTCTTAAGTGAAATAGTTCATCAGATATTCTACATAATTTTAATTTGGTAATTGTTGGTTTAAGTTTAAATATATAAAGTTTCAATAATTATTACTAGTAATAATTATTACTACTATGTTTATTACTATAAAGCTTTTCTATATTTTTCTTAATTAGTTTTCCCACTTTCTCTGCTCAACAAATAATACTTAATGATTTTTGAAGAAACAGTAAAGTTTTTATGACTTGTTTAAAATTACTAAAAGTTTATTTAAATATCAATTTATTCTTTTTGAATGTTAATTATTTACTTAAAAGAGATTGTGGACTTTATTTGCAGCAGAGTACACTCCCTCAAATCCGTACAGCTTGTGATCAGAGGTTGCGCAATTTTAGAATTTTGTGGATTTCTGGTCATTGCTTTGTTTACATTTTCAAAACAGTAATTTCAATGTAATTAATAATGCAATTGAGATTATAATGAATGCTTAAAATGAGGTAAAATATTAAAATAGTTAAGTAATAAATGAAAGTAATAAAAATTTATATATATATTTTAAATGATTAAAATATTAAAAGCAAAAGTGAAGTAAATAATCAATAACATATAATTAAATATTCATTATAAAGATGAAATACATTTTTCCTCAATTGTTCAATGAAACTTGCATCATAATGGTGCACTACTAATTTAGAGACCAGACTTAGTAACCAAAAAAGCTTAATTACTACACAAATATATTTAGTCAGAAGATTGAGATTGTGAAGAAAATTGTGATAAGCAATATCTTCAATTTTTTCAGAAATGAATTTATTCTTCTTTCATGAAAAAACATGAATTAACAAAATATGATTTCATACTTCAAGATTCATTTGAGCTTTTTTAAAAATCACCTGAACATTCTTCACACTTTATAATTATAACAAATAACAAGCAATATCAAAGGGCAGTAATAAATTTCAAACTGTATTTGTCTTAAGAGAATTGGAACACAAGCACATCAGAGGGTGTTATAAAACCACAGTCTTTTTTTAAGACCCATTTTATCTCATGTGACAGAACCAAATTTAAGAAAATGTTGTGCACGTGTTAGTTATGATATCTTTAAGTCATAGCATGAAAGATTTTAATAAATGCTGGAAAGAATTAGACCTTTTGTCTTCTTTTAAAAACAAGTTAATTGACTCTTAGTTTTCTCCATTTCTTTTAGTCAATGAAAAATGATTAAAAATACGTAATTTTTTTTTACTTAGTAACAACATAGAGAGATTTGATTATTTAAAGTAAATAAATAAATAAAATAAAAAACACCATTTTCTAAAGACTTATTTTACAGGATCGCTTATAATAATTATGTTTTTATTCCATATTTTCATAAATAATGATATATTTTTATATTAACAGGGCAGTAAATATTAATAGTGCAATAATTAACAAGAATGAAATTTTCCATATCTTTATACTTATTCCAGGGCTTAATTTCTGACAAAAAATGTACACGAGCCATATTAATCTGCAATATTAACAACCATAGCAACCCTCACCCTACTCATTGTTTCCAATTTGCATATTTATATTTCATGCATTATTTGCAAAATTTAAAATCCACAACTCTCTAAACACCGCACATAATTTATGGATGTAAACAATGAAACACTTAGTTCAGATATACAAATAAAATTTAACATTTTTGGTTTTATATCAATTTTATGCATTTTTTAATTTTTAAATTTTGTTAATATTACTGAATTCATGTTTTTTGATGAAGGAAGAACAAATTTATTTTTGAAAAAACTCATCACAATCTTCTTACCAAATATATTTATGTATTAATTTTGATTATGTATTAATCATTTTTGATTATTAGGTCTGGCTAAATGTGGAATAAAACTTCCTTATTTTATGATTTTGGTGTGACTTAGTAATCTACCTTCATGAGGCAAGTTCCGCTGAATAATTTAGGAAAAATATACATGGCTCTTATATCTACTTAAAAAATGAAAGTGACTTTCTAAATGCACTTAAAATGGATAGTGTTCATGATACAAAGAAAATTCTATTGCACTGGGCTCCTTAGCCCTGTATTTATGAGATCCAGTGAATCCCAACCAATATCTAAATATTATCTAAAAACAGAGAAATTTCAGATCTGTGGTTCAGCGCAAATTAAGCCCTGATGTATTCTAAAACATTTCAGAGAAAAATGACTATGGTTGTATTTTTTATTATTTTTGTATTTTACAAAAATTTAAGATAAGATCAGATTAGATAAAATAAGAAAATTAATTTCAGATTTTTTTTTTTTTTTTTTTTTTACTTTTGCAATAAAATTCTATAGGTACAAATGTTTACTTATTTAGCACATATTTTATTTTTACATATTATAATTGACAAATATTCTTTTTTTTTTTCCATATATTGCAATTTTGAAAAAGTTTTGGTAATACAGCAGTAAAACAGTAGACTCTCTCAAATCTGTAACCCTAAAACCCGCAATTCTCTAAAACCTGCACGTAATTTATGGATGTAAACAATGAAACATTCAGTTCAAATATAGGGACAAAATTTGACATTTTTAGTTTTATATCAATTCCATATATATTCTAATTGTAATTTTTGTTAATATTACTGTTTTGTTAATGTTACTTGTTAAAATTTTGTTAATTCATGTTTTTTCATGAAAGAAGAATAAATTCATTTTTGAAAAAATTAAAGATATTGCTGATCACAATTTTCTTCACAATCTCAATCTTCTGACCAAATATTATGCAGTAATCAAGCTTTTTTGGTTATTAAGTCTGGCTAAACCTGCAATAAAACTTGTTTATTTCTTATTTTGATGTGAATTAGTAATGTACCTTTATGAGACAAGTTTCATTGAATAATTTAGGAAAAATACATTTAATCTCTATAATGAAAATTTAATCATACATTATTGATATCAGGTAACTAAGAAAGTTAGTGTGGTTTTGAGAACAGCTACTTTTGTTGCATAGGTGTGGTCATACTGATTCTGATGACGTCATTTCTGTACATTGCCTTTAAATTGCAATCAGTAGAGAGTTGTTTAATGTATCTCACGTTTAGCTATCAGTTTTGTAGGAAGTACAATCGTTGACAA
The DNA here is from genome assembly GCA_964019185.1 of Maratus speculifer. NCBI lineage: Eukaryota > Metazoa > Arthropoda > Arachnida > Araneae > Salticidae > Maratus > Maratus speculifer. The sequence goes on along the minus strand of OZ025293.1, from coordinate 208,612,945 downwards.
AGGATGTCGTTGACAAAGAAGATTTTGAGGCCACTAAAAGAATATACTCCATGTTTTGAGAGACTTCAGTGAGTGAACGGACCACTCAAAAGTGGTTCAGCAGATTTATGTCCAGAGACGAGAGCCTCGAAAACAAGCCCCGTGTTGGTCATCTATCCATCTTATACCAAGTCCAGCTGGAAGAGGAATCAAACATAATCCTGATCTAACATGCCAGGAGCTTACGCAAAGATATGGAGTATCTGACGAAACCATCTGATTGCATCATCATACCTTGGGATGTCGTGGAAACTTGATAAGTGGGTTCCTCACATCCTGTACGAGGAAAACAAGCTCCAACGATTGAACATTTGCTTGTCATTGCTGTTGCGCCATAATAAAGCCTCTTTCCTGTATCAGATATTGACATGTGACGAGAAATGTGTAATGTATGATAACCGAAAGAGAAAACATATTGATCGACTTCTGGTTCCATCTCATTGGTTGCTAAACCGGACATCCATCAAAAAAAGATAATGCTGTGTATTTGGTGGACTAGCACTGGTATAGTTCACTATGAATTCTTAGAAAACGGGAAAACAATCACAGCCAAAGTCTCCTCGTCACAGTTGAAAAGGGTTTCAGCTGCTTTTCTTGAAAAGCAGCCAACGCTGGTCAACAGGAGAGCAATTCTTCTCCTCCACGATAACGCCAGATCTCATATGGCCAAAACGACCAGGGACGTGATAAAAACATTGGGCTGGGAAGTTTTGCCTCACCCACCTTACTCCCCGAACATCGCCCCATCGGACTATTACTTGTTTGTGGCCATGGGTAAATCACCTGCGGGAACAGCAGTTCCAAACCCAAGATGATGTCACAAAAACTATAACCCAGTTTTTGGACTCTAAACCAAAAGATTTTTTCAAAAAGGGTATTTATAAGCTTGTGTCTTGTTAGGAACACGTAATTGAAGTAATTATTTCAAAGAATAAAATAAGTGTTTGAGAATTTTGTGGGTCGTTTTTTATGTCTGATGAAAACCGCACGAACTTTCTTGGTTACCTGATGATTAACTTGACATTTGCTTTTAATATTTTAATCATTTTAAAAATTATCTAAATTCTTATTATTTTAATTTAATACTTATTTTAATATTTTATTATATTGTAAGCATTCATTATAGTTTCGAATGTATTATTAATTACATTCAAATGAAGTAAAAAAAAAATGTAAACAAAGCAATGACAAGAAATCTGCAAAATTCTCAAGTTCGTACAACCTCTGGTCCCAAGCTGTGCGGATTTGAAGGAGTCTACTGTACTTATCACGAATTTACAAAATCATTAGAGGAAAAAGTATGTTTGCTTTCAACATATAATCAATAATAAGTAAGTCTGGGTTATAGATCTGGTATATAGATAAAAATAAAGTGATATTAATAATCAGATGTAATAACATTTAAATTATTAAATGTCTTAAGTTTCAAAAATTTATTTGGCTCATTTTTAGTTATTTCAAAAATATTTCGGCTATAGAAAATTTCCCAGCTAACACTAATATAATAAGAGAAAAACAATTACTTTATGCAAATTTCAATGCATAAGCTAAAACCTTTAATAATGTTTAAATATACAAATATGTACAATACCATGACACAAAAAATCACATACAGCCATTTCTTGGTTTCTTGGATCCCTTCCTCAGTGTGGAAAAAAGGCTTTAAAGAACCCCTCAGATATCGAGAATTTTCAATGTTTTACTCAGGGCTGTAACCGAGAGGTTCCTTGAATCCATTTTAATGTTTTATTAGTTTTCTGCACTGTGAAAGGGAATCCAAGAATCCTTGAAACGGTTGTACATGATTTTTGTGGCATGATATTGTATGTATGTTTAAATTTTGTTAACCCTTTGATATCTGATGTGTAAATTTCTCCAAAATTCCAAATGTCACATTGGCACCAGTATTTTGCAAACAAAAAAACCAGTTAACGATGAAAATGAAAAAATGAATTAAACCTTTTTCAAATAAATTTGGTTGAATTTTCTGGTGCCATTGTGACATTTCAGAATTAAAATTATGTGGTTGAAAATTCTACCATCAGAGCTCAAGGGGTTAAAGGTTTTAGCCAATATACTCTAATTTAATAAACAAAAGTTACTAAAACAATTTTGATTATTCTTAACTTTATTTTGCTTACCACAGATGAATATAAATTTTACAATTGATTTACTAATCCTGGCGGCTTTATATTATTAATGTTAACTTTCTTTATGATTAAGAAACTAATGTTGAATTGTTTGTTGGATCATTTTAGCCTGATTTATTCTTGTTGACTAATTTATGATTCCATTAAGGTACAGTGGAGTCTCAAAACTATTTTTTCTAATTTTCACTGAATTTTTTTTAAAAATTTCTGAAAATAGTCATAGTATATATATATAGCTTATTTCACATTTTTTAAAAAATATATATTCAATAGTTTTTGAGATACAGATTTTTTTTTTCTTAAAATTAATGAAAAATGGCAATATTTCAAAATGTTCCATGCAAAACCAGTTTTCACATACTTGTTCAAAATTTTTTCAGAGTAATCCTTTCATACATACAAATAAATGTTACTAAGCATTTTTAGCATATTACTAGTAAAACATTTTAAAATTTTTTTTTAAACTTAATTTTTTTGTATTTTTCGTTAAAAAATCATTTAAAATTCCACATAACTGAAATTTTAAAAATTTAAATGCGTCTAAACAAGTTTATTTCTAGTAACATTTGTTAACATATAAATAGAGAGCATTTAAAAAAAAATCAGAAAAATTGGGCATTAAGAATTTTGCATGGAACATTCTGAAATCATGAAAATGACAAAAATGTTCACATTCTGAGAAAAACAGGTTTTAGTAACTACAATGGTTATAATTGCTTGATATTTTCTTACTGACACAGTCTCAGTTATATATAAGGGATATAACATAATTTCTAGCCTATACGTAAGTGTTTTATGTTTTTATGGTAAATTAACATAAAATGTGTGGCTTCGACAGTAATTCATGCAAAGGACATAAACTATCTGAATTTAAAAAAAATCTTCTCAGAACTAACTTTTTTATTTTCTGATGAATTTTTAAAAATTTATCTGGAAATATTCATGGTATAAATACATCTTATTGTACAAATTTTTGTTAAATAAATTAAATAGTTGTTGAGAAATAGAATTTTTTTATTTTGAGCTAAAAAGATTGGGGACAAAAAGCAATTCCTCTGAATACAATGTAAACAAACACTAAAAGAAATAGTTAAAAGTTACAGTTAAAGTATTGTTTTGTGAAATCACAAAATTAATAAATATTCAGTGCAAAATAATAACATTGAGTAATGCAAAATGAGAAACTAGGATAAATTGTACTGCTGCGAATCGGAGAAAAGGTAAACAAAGTGGCGTGGCAGAATCAGCTGAGTGGACAAAAATGCTTGTAACTCCAGTAAAAATAGTTGAAATTGAAAAAATTCTTTTTGCATTCAATAGCAGGGAGTTCATATATTATTATTATTATGCTAAAAATGAAAATTCCACAATTTGATGATTTTTTGTGATTTTGAAAGTCCACTGTACCCTTAAATCAGCAAATTTTATGCATTCCTATTTTTGAAATAAAATCCTTTTGAACAACATTGTACTTTGCACTTTTTATTTTCTTATTTTTTCATATATTTGAAAACTTTTTTGTATGGAACTATAAATTTGAAGGAAATTAGTTAAGTTATTGAAACTTATTGAACTAAATATTTATGTTTTTTTTCTTTGTGATCTTTTCTTTCTTCATGTTCCATCAGTTCTAATTATGTGCAATTTAAAAATTTAAATATCCTGGGTCTTCGTTTATATCCTTTTTAGAAACTTCCAATCCCATTTTTAGTTCATTAAGGATAGAATTGCATGAAATACTTTTTTAATGGATTTTTATGTTATAGTAGCAAGTAACAACTGAAATTTTATGATTTTAGGTGTAGACGTTTTGGTTTCAACTATGCATTGATGATACAGCCAAGAAGGACATTGTTATGTACATATCAAAACTGTCGAACACATTTCATTTAACTAATTATGTTTTCCTAAATAGATAAGTATCTGAATTTGATTTTATAATAGATTCTATAGACACATGAACGTGTTCCTACAAACAGAATCCTAGGAATATTTTTCAAAATGGGCAAACTCCAAAGAAATTGATTTCTGAGGAATCATACCAAAATGGACTGACTTGGAAAACAGCCAGTTCCGAGGACTGATGTAAATGGAAGATTACGTAAAGGTGGATTTTGAACAGGAGAAATTCATAGGCCCTGATGACAAATATCAGATCAATAATAAGATTTGCTACATAAAATAATAAAATTAATGGAGGGTCATTTGACAATGTATTTTAAGGAGAAACCAATGATTACACTGAAAAATCGAATAACCACCCTGAATGCCAAAACAAAAGCTACAGTAAAATTTCATGTATATAATATAGTGGAAAATGAAGTCAACCAAGGGTAAAATTTCAAGAGGAATTTTGCTTAATGCCATAAATAATAAAGTCAAGGAATAGTTGTATTATGGCGGTTAGAAATAACTGCTAATTAATTGTGCACTCAGATCAATGAAAAGAGCTTTTAAAAGCAAAATCATCTATCCGAAATATTAAAATATTAATGTTTCCATTGCTTCTGGATATGTTTCCTTTTAAATCGTTCTCAGAAGCAATTTTCTTCTATCGATTCCCTTTTTTTTTTTTTTTTTTTTTTTTTTTTTTTTTTCCAAAATTGATCCTTTTCTATTGGAAGCTTTCTTTATTTTTGCATTTGTTCCTTTTTCTCAGATTCATTCCTTTTTTTTCTTAGAATTGTTCCTTTTTTTCCAGTATGATTCTAAAAGCAATGACTCCAATGAACTTGTTCTTTTCAGTGAATGATTTTGGCTGGAATGATTCCTTAAAAGGAAGATGTTACCCAGCTGTACTGTTTATTATAGCTAAAGTCATGACTCATGTTTTAAAAGAAAATTCAACAACCTCAAAGAACTATCACTAAATATTTAAACGATTCTATTGGAGCTGTAAGCAAAATTTTAATATTTGATTTAAAGAAAAAAAGAAAGTTGTGATTACAAATGATGAGGCTTGGATATATTTATTTGACTGCCATAAAAAAAAGATTAATTGACTAATGAAAAAGACTTAAAAAGTTCCTTTAGAAAAAACAAGGAGAATTTTTTTTAAAGTTTTATGGTTACTGCTGGATTCTCTTATAAAGAAATATTTAAAATAACAAGGGCAGGGGGAAAATGTCAAAATTAACTTGTTTCACTATTAGAAATATACTTCAACATTTGCTTTCAATGTAGATACATTTTATCCAAGCAATCTTAATTTTGTTCAGTTTCATGAAGATAAGACTACCTGCCAAATATCAAAATCTACTTCTATATTTTTAGAAAAAATGATAAGTGAAACTGGACTTGAGGCTATACCATTTAAGTGTATCTCATCCTAGTCTCCTATGGATTATTGTGCATTTGGACTTTTAAAACTTGCTCTTTATAAGCAGCATCCTAAAACATTAGATGGCCTATGGAGAACTGTGATCAGAGTGTAATAAAATCAACCTTGATATTAAAAAAAACTCTTTTATCTTGGAAATTAAGATGTAATATAATAGTTCACTAAATGGGCTATCAAAATGAATATGTCAGAAAATAAAATTATTGTATCTGGTTAATTTTTTTTTTTAATACTAAAATCATTACAAAAATGCTTGAACTCCCTTTGTAGTATCACAGATACTTTAAAACTCTAATATTTACTTATAACAATACTGCCATAAATAATAAATTAATATATAAAATGATTTTTGACTTCATTCATTTGATATATCATAAAAAATGTTAAGAAAGCTAAACAAAATTATGAATAATTTACATTAAAGTATACTTACTGATGTGATATCAATAGGCAGACCTCCACGAGCAGCTTCAATCATATTATCAAAGCCCTAGAAGTACATAAAAGAAATTCATATAAATGTAATAAAAATACAGCATTTTAAAAATCCCAGGATTTACATATGAGTTAATTCTTAGACTCAAAAATCCAGGAATTTTGAAGAAGGCTAAATAAACAGCATTACATCCAAATTCAACCTCTCACATGTATGAAAAAATTACACAGAGTTTTAAACTCTTTCAGCAGCTTTATCCCCACATAATTATCACAGGAAAACTTCTAAACTGAATTATAGAAAAATCGGTAGATTTTTACAAAGTAGAAATACATTTTCAACTGTTTAGATATGAATCTATTCTAATATTTGAAAGGTTTTGGGTTGTTTAGTTACTGATTCTTTGAGTGGGAGAGGATCATGTCATCTCTGTCACTTGATATTTAAAAAAAAAAAAAAAAAAAAAGGGAAGAGTTTTAGAATATCTTATAACTGATGCACATTATCATTACTTGCAGATCTTATTTAAGTTTCAAAAAAGAGCCGTGGGTAGCCAAGACATTCAAGAGGAGCTTCATCCAACCAAAATATGTTGAAAACTGAAATTGAAAACAATATAGAGGCAAATGCAGGAAGTTTCAATGTCTCCTGACAAATAGCACACAACTAAAATGGCGATATATGTGTGGGAGGGGAGGAAACAAACAAGACGAATGATCCAAGTTATGCAAGGATCTCACCCATAGAACATAATATATATATTTTCCAGCTTGGACATTTTTCACTCTGATGGTCTATGCTTAGTTAGTGATGTGATAATTCATGTAATAAATATTTAAGTAAACATGCTGCCGAAAGCAATTGGGGCTCTGACTGTAGGTTTGTTTGGACAGATTTCCACACATGTATGCATTTTTGGAACACTAAATACTTGAACAAGCAAATACTAATTTCAACATCAAAGAATCGAATTACTCTTAAAATTATAAGGTGATTTTTCAGGTGTTATTTATTTGTCTCATCTGTGTTCAAAGTGTGTTAAGCCAAATACTTGACTCAACCAAATAGTTTGATATTCGACCTAGCCAAATATTCAGTAACATTGCCGAATAGGCAGAATACCGAATGGATGCTTAATACTCTGTACACCCCTAGTTAAAATATGTAAAATCTTATAAATTCGAGTAGGTACACTGCTGAAGGCAATTGAAGTTCTGACTGTAGGTTTGTTTAGATAGATTTTCACACACATATGCATTTTCGGAATGCTAAATACTTCGACAAGTCAGTACTACCTTTAACATGAAAGAATCATGTTACTCTTAAAATTATAAAATGATTTTCAGGATTTTATTTGCCTCAGCTGTGTTCAAAGTCAGTGACAGTCCGAAAATAAATTAGTAAAAGAGTATAGTCTTGTGCATTTTAAAAATTAGTTAGTTCTTTAAAATTTTTTGATTTCAGTTAAGAGCTTGGTATAAAACCAATTAAGAGGGCCCTTGGATTCATCGCTCCCCCCCCCCCCCCCCAATGAGAGGCACAAGGGGAGCAGTTGCTATGACTCTTCAAGCAAGACAACAAAGATTTGTTTCCGACTTGTTACATTTTTATGAGAGAATAGCCAAAAAATGAAATTGTAATTAATTCCTAGCAAAAAAAAAAAAAAAAAAAAAAAAAAAAAAAAAAAAAAAAAAAGCAAAGAGTAGAATGTTACTACTAATAAAAATAAATAATTATTATTTTAAATATGTTTTTACATTGTTTTATCTTTTGTAATAAATTTTTTTAGTGTATTTCTAAAAATTCTGAAGAGGTAAAAATACAACACCAAATGTTGAAATTACTGTATGTATATGATTATTCCAAATGTGGAGGGGTGTCGCATGCTTCCACAACCTCCCATAACTACATCCTTGCATGTGACCCAGACCAGTAGTTTTCCCAAGACACAAAATGATAGAATACAAATTTTACTGAAAATCAATAAAGCTGTTTTCTAAATAAAATTAGTTTAACCGATAGGGTACCAAAAATGACCCACTAATCTAAACTTCTTGAATATGTGACCTATCCAAAATAATTCCTCATGCCAGGAAATAGTATAATATGAAATTTTGTCAAAATTATTCGAGCTCTTTTTTTAGATACAATTAGCTTGACCCAGACTTACAGTGACCCAAAATAACATATTAATCACATTATCTCAAACATGATACTTAATACCATGGTCTTTTTTATCCCAAAAATGATAGAATTCAAAACTTAATCAAAATTGTTAGAGCCATCTTCTGGATAAAATTAGCTTGACCCATAATGACACACAAATTAAAAATTTTCGAACATGTGACCTAGCCAGGCATGAGATTGCAAAAAGATAAAAAAAGAGGATAAGCATATGAACCGGAAATTGAGAAACTATTTAAAATAGCATGTGTATAAGACAATTACGAAGGTTATTTTATACAAAATAAAATCCTCAATACTTTTATTTAATTCCTGCTTTATTTGGGTAGGTGAGAAATCAAAATGAATCCTTTTATTCAAATACTGTAAGTGATTCTGAAATGAATGTTTCTATTTTAAGTTCATGCTTCTGATGCAATGTTTTATGCAGCAATCTTAGCTAACTGTCCAATTCAAATTTTCACTTAAAACATCAATAAACAAACAGGGCAAGTTAATGTTTAACTAGCAAGTCAGTTGTAATTTTTTTTATTTTTATTGAAAGCATTACAGGAAAATTTTCACGATTCTTTGATGAAATTTGCATTTTTTCTGTCATCCTTTGATAGAATTAATGGGTTTTTTTGCCCATTTATTTCTTCAATCTTTTGATAAAAATCGCATTTTTTTTTATGATCTTTTGACAAAAAATGTGCTTTTCTGGGTAATCTTGGTAATCTTTTGTTAAAATTCACATTTTTTAAATTTTTGCTCAATTGTTTGAGAAAATTTATGTTAACTCACGGTTTTTCTGAGATCTTTTGAACAAATTCAAAATTTCCCCTGATCCTTTGACAAAATTTGGTTTTATCCTGAGATTCTTTAACAGAACTCACATATGTTTAGTGATCCTTTCATAAAATCCCCTTTTTTTTTTTTTTTTTTTTTTTTTTTTTTTTTTTTTGCGATTTTTGGGGAAATTTGCTTTTTTGCTGTGCCACTTTAACAAAATTCCTGTTTTCCAGGATTCTCTGATGAAAGTTGCTATTTTTCGAAATCCTTTGTGAAACTGCAATTTTTTTTCCATGATTTTTTGAAATAGCTGCGTTTTTTCTGCAAGATCCTTAGACGAAATTTATGTTTTTCATCAATATTTTGTGAAATTGACAGTTATTACTGTGAATTACTGACAAAATCTTTTTTTTTTTTTTTTTTTGACTACCATTTGTCAAAGTTTGCAATATTTTTTATGTCCAAATTTTCAGATTGATGATAATTTTTTTTTTTTTTTTAATTTTGCAAGAAATCGCCCCTGTAAGAAACAGTAGAAAAATCAGGAAAACAGAAAATGTGGAAAATCATGGATCCGTGGAAGAATCTCATTCCTGGAACTGGTATAATATAAAATTTTGTCAAAATTGTTTCAACCTTTTTTTAGATACAATTATCTTGACCCTGAACCACTGTGACTAAAAATGATCCACCTAATTGATTATTCTTGAACATGTGATGTAGTACAGTAGTATTCTTGTATCTGAAAACAATAGGATACGAAATTTAGTCAAAGTCAATTTAGACGTTTGCTAGATAAAATTAGCTTGACCCATAGTGACCCAAAAATGACCCACTACTCAAATTTTCTTTACCCATGCGACCCACCCTATGTGACCCATGCCAATTTTGTTTACATATTCTAAAATAGTAGAATACAAAATTTAGGTAAAATTATTAGAGTCATTTTTTTCTATAAAATTAACTTGACCCGTAGTGTCCCCAAAATAGCCCAATAATTGAAAATTCTCAAACATGTGATTTAGCCCTTTAATCTTCTTGAGCCTGATACAAAAAACTTTCAATTCCAAAGTAGATACAAAATTTGGTCAAAATTGATTGAGCCATTTTTAGATATAATTAGCTTGACCCTGACTCATAATAACCCACTAACGGAATTTTCTTGAACATATGGCCATTCCAAATTTTGTTTGTGCAATCCAAAATGATAGATCACAAAATTTAGTCAAAATCGTTCGAGCTGTTATTTAGATAAAATTAGCTTGAACCACAGTGACCCACTTCTCGAAATTTCTCGAACATGTGACCTAGACCATTAATTTTCTCATGCTCGAAAACTATTAGATAAAAAATTTAGTCAAAATTGATTGAGACATTTTTTAATTTAATTAGCTTGACCCTGACGTATAATGATCCAAAATGATCCATTAGTCAGATTTTCTTGCACATATGACCTACTCCAAAAGGTCTTCTCATCCCAAAAATTGTAGAATACAGAATTTAATCAAAATCATTAAAGTTGTTTTTAAGATAAAGCTACAAACACACATCCACAATTTTTAATTGAATTATAATTGTAAAAATTTATTAATTACATTTTTGAGATTCTATTATTTCCTTAATCCCTAATTAACTTTGCAATTCTAAAATCACAATTCTCTTTCAGAGTTTTCAATTCAACACAAATGCAATTTCTGTGTTAATTAGCTTGGCATAAAAATTTAAACATGAGAGCCTTTCTTTATCCATAATATAAATGTCCTTAAACCTTGGTTATAGAAGTTATTAACATAAAAACTATTCTAATAAGCAATATTGTAACAATATAATAATTGTTATGAGAAATAAAGAGTTAAAATAAATAATTTTAGAGGTGAGATGTTATACAATAAATACTAACTAAAACTTTCTATATCAAAATAAAAATGGTTTTTTATCAATAAATACTTATTAAATGCAGTGATGTCGCCAGCTTTTAGAAATCCTGGATCCTTTCCTAAAAAGTGAATCTTCCTTTAAAAATAAAATAGCTAATGTATTTAAAACAAAGTATACCTCTTTTCTTTTAAGGTTCTGCTGCACAGAGCTTCTGTTAATCCAGTCAATAAGTTAGCAGGTCTTAGGATTAACATTAAAATTAATCCAATGTAAAACTCATAGATCTACAGTAGACTCCCTCAAATCTGCAAACCAGAAATCTGCACATATTTTATGAATGTAAACAATGGAATTTTCAGTTCAGATGCTGGGACAAAATTTGATTTTTTTAGTTTTGCATCAATTCCATATACTTTTTATTTTGTAATTTTCTTAATAATACTCTATTCATGCTTTTTTCATGAAGGAATAATACTTTTTTTGGAAAAAATTAAAGATATTGCTGATATCACTGGTAATCACAATCTTCTTACCAAATATATTTATGCATTAATCAAGATTTTTTGGTTATTATGCCTGGTTAAAATTGAAGAAAAATCCTTATTTTATGATTTTGATGTAAATTAATAGTGTAGGGGCAAGTAAGGGGCAAGTTTTGTTGAATAATTTTGGAAAAATATACCTAATCTTTATAATGAATATTTAATCATACACTATTGATTATTAACTTGACCTTTGCTATTATCATTTTAAAAACTATGTAAATTTTTATTATATTGTAAGCATTCATTATAGTTCTTATTGCACTATTAATTGCACTCAAATTATTGTTTAAAAAATGTAAACAAAGCAATGACCAGAAATCTGCAAAATTCTAAAATCTGCACAACCTCTGGTCCCAAGCTACGCGGATTTGAGGGAGTCTACTGTATATCTCATTGGCATTTAAAGATTTTCCTAATTTTTTTTCTTGCCTTTATTGAGTGAAGTCTGTTTGTACTTTTATGTTCTGCTTTGTCATTTAGTTGTAAATAGAAATGGAATTCAGACTCATAAAAACTGATGTACTTTCCATAAAAGGCTTTACAGAAGCTGAAAAACAAATATCTCAGGAATTTGAAAAACACATCACACTTCAAGAAAGTTCAAGTTCCTTGAATATGATTTTCTTTTAATTTTGTGCAAATTAGAATAAGCATGATTTGCATGCAAATACGAAAAAAATATTGTGAAAAAGCAGCATTTTGCATAAAAAACTCACCCCTACTTGTTAAGGGGGGTGCCAGAGGGGTGAAATCTGTGTAGGTGAGATGGAACTATGCTTTAGGGGAAACTTCACACCCAGAGTCATGCAAAGAGGGGGTGAAGGGGGCAATTTCCCTGGCCTTGGAAAATGAGGGAGTGAAAAATTTATACTGCCAATTTATATATATGTACATATTGGGATATTTTTTTTTGTGTGTGTGTGTGTGACAAAAACATACATTTTCAAAACATCATTTGATTTCTTTCTTGGAATCCAAAAAAGGTCACAAACTGTTATACTGTACTGTAGATACATTTATTCCACATGTGTATTCTAATAACCTTTTGCCAAAATATAAGTGAAATTTTATCTCATATTATTTAGTTTTTAAAATTAAATGTTGTAAAGTAAACATGAAATATGTATTCAATAATTTATTTGTGTTTCCCCACTTTTCACTTTTGTAAAACCTGTCACAAAGTTGAGCGTTGGTGTGTGTGTGTGGGGGGGGGGGGGGGGTGTGCCAAATTGAAACTTTGCCTCAGGCACAGTTTTCTCTTCACATGTCGCTGTTCACACCCCTTACCTCTCCCAACAGAGAAATGTTTTGTCATTATTATATTATTATTATAATGTAACAATATAATAATTGTTATGAGAAATAAAGAGTTAAACTAAATAATTTTAGAGGTGAGATGTTATACAATAAATACTAACTAAAACTTTCTATATCAAAATAAAAATAGTTTTTTATCAATAAATACTTATTAAATGCAGTGATGTCGCCAGCTTTTAGAAATCCTGGATCCTTTCCTAAAAAGTGAATCTTCCTTTAAAAATAAAATAGCTAATGTATTTAAAACAAAGTATACCTCTTTTCTTTTAAGGTTCCGCTGCACAGAGCTTCTGTTAATCCAGTCAATAAGTTAGCAGGTCTTAGGATTAACATTAAAATTAATCCAATGTAAAACTCACAGATCTACAGTAGACTCCCTCAAATCTGCAAACCAGAAATCTGCACATATTTTATGAATGTAAACAATGGAATTTTCAGTTCAGATGCTGGGACAAAATTTGATTTTTTTAGTTTTGCACCAATTCCATATACTTTTTATTTTGTAATTTTCTTAATAATACTCTATTCATGCTTTTTTCATGAAGGAATAATACATTTTTTTGGAAAAAATTAAAGATATTGCTGATATCACTGGTAATCACAATTTTCTTACCAAATATATTTATGCATTAATCAAGATTTTTTGGTTATTATGCCTGGTTAAAATTGAAGAAAAATCCTTATTTTATGATTTTGATGTAAATTAATAGTGTAGGGGCAAGTAAGGGGCAAGTTTTGTTGAATAATTTTGGAAAAATATACCTAATTTTTATAATGAATATTTAATCATACACTATTGATTATTAACTTGACCTTTGCTATTATCATTTTAAAAACTATGTAAATTTTTATTATATTGTAAGCATTCATTATAGTTCTTATTGCACTATTAATTGCACTCAAATTATTGTTTAAAAAATGTAAACTAAGCAATGACCAGAAATCCGCAAAATTCTAAAATCTGCACAACCTCTGGTCCCAAGCTACGCAGATTTGAGGGAGTCTATTGTATATCTCATTGGCATTTAAAGATTTTCCTAATTTTTTTTCTTGCCTTTATTGAGTGAAGTCTGTTTGTACTTTTATGTTCTGCTTTGTCATTTAGTTGTAAATAGAAATGGAATTCAGACTCATAAAAACTGATGTACTTTCCATAAAAGGCTTTACAGAAGCTGAAAAACAAATATCTCAGGAATTTGAAAAACACATCACACTTCAAGAAAGTTCAAGTTCCTTGAATATGATTTTCTTTTAATTTTGTGCAAATTAGAATAAGCATGATTTGCATGCAAATACGAAAAAAATATTGTGAAAAAGCAGCATTTTGCATAAAAAACTCACCCCTACTTGTTAAGGGGGGTGCCAGAGGGGTGAAATCTGTGTAGGTGAGATGGAACTATGCTTTAGGGGAAACTTCACACCCAGAGTCATGCAAAGAGGGGGTGAAGGGGGCAATTTCCCTGGCCTTGGAAAATGAGGGAGTGAAAAATTTATACTGCCAATTTATATATATGTACATATTGGGATATTTTTTTTTGTGTGTGTGTGTGTGACAAAAACATACATTTTCAAAACATCATTTGATTTCTTTCTTGGAATCCAAAAAAGGTCACAAACTGTTATACTGTACTGTAGATACATTTATTCCACATGTGTATTCTAATAACCTTTTGCCAAAATATAAGTGAAATTTTATCTCATATTATTTAGTTTTTAAAATTAAATGTTGTAAAGTAAACATGAAATATGTATTCAATAATTTATTTGTGTTTCCCCACTTTTCACTTTTGTAAAACCTGTCACAAAGTTGAGCGTTGGTGTGTGTGTGTGTGTGTGGGGGGGGGGGGGTGCCAAATTGAAACTTTGCCTCAGGCACAGTTTTCTCTTCACATGTCGCTGTTCACACCCCTTACCTCTCCCAACAGAGAAATGTTTTGTCTCAAAGAGAAATGTTTTGTCGAATATATTTAGACAAAATTGCTCTTTTTTTTTAAAAAGTTACCAATATAAACAGTGACAACATCTAACAGTAACTACCTAAAGAAAAGGAACAGAGGTAAAAATCTTGCAAAAATGGAGAAAAAATTAAGCATTAAGTTATTATTTTTATTAATTTATTAATTGTAAATAATATAGTCAAATTTGATTTTTTACGAGTTTGGATGCAACAAGAATCAGGTTTCAATGGGCAAAGAGAAATGTTTCGTCGAATATATTTAGACATAACTGAAAACACAGTTATAAAGTAAAATGAAATAAAATAAATAATTAAATAATAATAAAAGTATTAATAATAATAATTAAGGATCAACGAAAACAGGTTGGCCAAAACTGAAACAGAATTTCGGTGACCTTCCTATTTTTGGCCAAAAACAAAAATGTTTAATTTTTAAAAATTAATTAATACATGTATAAATATACATAATTATTAATAATTATGCACATTTATTAAATATATTCAATTATTAATCAATCATGTGCATTTATTAAATATACATAATTATTAATTAACTATATGTGTCACTTAAGTTGGCTCTCTGTGCCAAATACCCAAAACTTTTTATTTTTAAGTAAAATAAAATGTGATTAATTCATCAAAAGCACAGAATAATTTTCTAATTATACAAATTTCATTTAATAAAAAAATATATGTATTTGTTTTACGTATACACTCCTTGATTTATTTTTTATAATGATTTTTGTAAATGGTCATCTGTTATACAAGAACTTTTTCAAAGAGTATTTGAAACACTTTGATGGTTTCAAACTTAAAATTAGTTTATTACTATTAAGTCTGCAACTTTTAGTGGGAACATGAAAAAGTTTAATTGTATATGTATTGCTTGCTTTATAATTTACATTTACATGTTATTCACGCTGCATTAAGTCAGTCATGACTGATAATTATAAACAACAAATACTCTTATCTGAGCCGATACAGCTGAAACCAATGAGTAATGTTAAAAATTTTTTGAAGGAAGAAATGAGATTTATAGAATACAGATAGTTTTGATTTGCCCGAATTTTCAGCTGCTTTTTGGCCAAAAATGAATTTCTGGTGAAACTCAAATTTTGGACAGTAAACAAAAGTGAAACTGAATTTTCAGTCGATCTCCAATAATAATGTTAAGACAAAAGTAAATATCTGTTAAAATAATAAATAAAATAAAATAATAGTAGCAGTAATTTTAAAAGATCTGCTTAGTTTCTTATCCAAACCTAAATTAACTACTAAGAATGTATTTATTAAAAATACAATAAATTGCTCAATGGTGCACAAAACAAGAATTTTAATATGACTTGTACAATTAAAATAAAATAAAAATACCAACGTTTCGTGCTGTCTTCAGAAAAATATGATAATGAAAGGACTAAGTTTGCTTCCTGATCGAGAGATACTATTTCTAATAAATTAAAATCGAAATGAATTAAAAGTTTAAAAATGTTGCCACTTACACGTGAGTAAAAATTAAAATATTGCAACGAGATAAAATTTAAGATTTTAGGATGTTAAGCCATAATTTTGGTATATTGCAGGACAAATTATCATTACAAGGTTTATTTTCTCATGCAATGATTTCAACAGATTCTCTTATTTTACCTTCAACTGGGTTATTGCACGGAACTATTATTTTGGCCTCATCAAAGTTAATACGGCAACCCTTGTTCACCAAGTAGAAGCAAGAAAGAGCAGTATTCTGTTTACATTGTTTAATATCTCAGCGATGCTCTTTAATTCTAATTAAAAGTTTGCGTGTTTTCATACCGATGTAGACTTTTTAAGCATTATTTGATAAAGTGATGGGGATCTCATAAATACCAGACTTTTGATCTATTGGAATTTTGTCGATCTTATCTGTATGTGGCAACATTTTTAAATTTTTAATTCATTTCGATTTAAATTTATTAGAAATATTATCTCTCGATCAGGAAGCAAACTTAGTCCTTTCATTATCATATTTTCCTGAAGACGGCGCGAAATGTTGATATTTTTATTTTATTTTAATTGTACAAGTTCATATTAAAATTCTTGTTTTGTACATTATTGAGCAATGTGTTGTATTTTTAATAAATACATTCTTAGTAGTTAAATTTTATGGCGCAATTGTCCAGTATATATTTACTAAATTAATTTTATTCTTTTTCCTTTTATCCTCCATGCCTTTAACCTTTATTAATTTATTTCTATTTGTATTTTGTCGTTTATTTCAGTCATTTGGTGGGAAATCAAGTCGAATATTTTATTTACCAAAAAATGAGGTAGTTTCTCATAAAACGCTTTATAGAATGTGAAAAGCAAGCAGCTTTGAAATTCTAAAAACACACTTCACTTCATAAAAGTACAAACTTCTCAAATTCTTTTATAATTTTGAACAAATTAGTGTAAGTATGATTTGCATATGAATACAAAAAAATATTGTGAAAAAGTAGCATTTCACACATAAATCCCATCTTGAATGGTTTGAGGGGGAGTCATAGCCCGTAAAGCATGATGACGTCACTGCAACGTCGTTGTGAAGTCACATTGTAACTTTGTGACCATCAATTGTCGATGTGAAGTCACAGTGACTAAAATGTGAAGTCGTTATGTAAAGCTCTTTTGTGACGTTTCACAAAGTGGTCACAATGTGACAAATTTGTGACTAATTTGACATTAACATTGTGACGAAACTGTGACAAAAGCGATGATATTTAAATTGCCAGAAACATGTTTTTTAAAGTAAATAACATGTTTTGAAGGATATTTATAAATTTCTAAAGATTTTTAAGAAAGTCACATCTCAGTCACAATGTGACGTCACTGAGTGGTGGCATTTTGGTCACAGATGTGATGTGACCAAAGTGACTCACCGTGACGTCACTGTGACCATGCACGCTAAATGCACATGCAAAATTTGTGTGAGTAAGATGGAATCAGGCAAGTTCTCACCTTGTCCATTCCTGTTGGAGGACATAAGAAAGGTGTCTGATTACACTTCGCCCCATGAAAGAAAACCTTTTTTCTTGCTTACTACAAACAGATTTGCTTTTCAAATGTGAGACAAGTTAAAAAGAATCCTTGTTTCCTTAGAATTGCAAAATATGTACTCTCATATAAATATGTGCATATATTTTTTCCATATTTTAACAGAAATTATATATATATTTACATTAAGGACATACCGAATAAGGATTTTAGATGAAAGCCGAATATGCGGCTAGCTGAATAGTAACTATTGGGTTTGTCAAATATTTTTTTATTTCAAAGTTTAAAGTCATTAAAATGTTACAATTTAAAACAATTTTACATATATTCAAAGCAGCATCTTACATTTTGATAAACAAGTTGAGTTATTTAAGTCGAAGATAGTTATAAAACTGTTTTAATAAAGTAAAAATACACAAATGATAAAATCTATTGAAATGGTGGCAATTAAGCAAGAATAACTTTTCTGCTACCTTAGGAAGTTTTTAATTGCATCCTAGTTTATTGAAATTGATTAAATTTTGACAGTGAGACTGCATAAATATTTTCAACTGCATTTTGAAATAAAGAAATGTTTAGCTCATAGTTGTTTAGATTTGAATTGTTCACAATTCCTAGCACTTCTCATAATATCATATTTTGCAGAAATCAAAGCAAGTCTGTTGGAAATATAGTTATACATCATTATTGTTAAAGTAACAAACAAAAATCAATGTTTTATCTCAAGTGAGATTAAATACAATGTATTTATGACTGAAGTGGATTGTGATTTTGGTTTCCTGGTCAAATATAGTGTATCTTGACATCTATCATCAAAACTCTGAAGATTTTTCTATTTCGTTTAGAAATACACTTTTATGTGAGAAAGAGATTCTTTTCGAGAAAATGTTCAGCTATTTGCATTGGTTAACCATTAATTATGAAAATCCTCATTTATGGTTAATTTTCTTAAGTGATACTTAAAACATAGCAAATAAATAATGTAAAAAGATTATCTTTTATTAAAAAATTATTCAGTGACGATTACAGTACAAAGTCTAAAGTACACACCCAAAGTTTGGAACTGTTCAAAGTTCGGACTTTTCATTTTCATTCAGAAAAACCTAAAGATGAACATGAGTATTGAAATTTGGTTCAGAAACTGGAAGTATATTGGAGCATGGTATATGCAATAAAAAGTATAGACCTTGTATACTCCAGTTGGAGAAACATTTGTAAGTCATAGTTTAAAAACTGGATTTTAATTCCACATATTTTTGATATTTAAAAAAGTAAAAATATCTTGTCATTTCAAAAAGATCTTTATTTAATGCTTTTTACAGTTCGGTACTTAAAAAGAAAAAATGGAACCATTATAAGATCATTCCTGTGTCTGTTTGTCACAGTCATTTTAATTGTAAACTATAGAAAGTGGAAAGTTCAAATTGGGGGAATAATGCAGATTATTGATCCACATACTTACAGATTATTAAACATTCATAAATATATTTAGGAAAAATGTACAAAGGATAATTTACTTGAGAAAAAAAAATATTTCCATTCTATATCGTGTGGGAGCTTTCATAATGCTGAACTCAAAAGTACATTTTATTTAATTTTAGATTTATATTTTAGAGATATCTATACTGAAACTAGCATAATGAAAAAATTAGAGGTAGTAGATGTTTATTTACACCTTGCAGGAAAACTATAGCAATTATACAGGGACGTAGCTAACGGGAAGGATATGGGAAAGTGTGAAACACCCACATCTACCCCCCACACACATTTGATAAACACATATATATTCAGTAATTTTACTTTTGTACAAAAATTGCATAATTTGGTGCTGTATTTTTCACTTCTATAAATTTTAAAAATTGTACTAAAAAATTATTACAAAATAGAAAACAATCTCAAAAAATACAAACAATGTCAAAATTGCTAAGTATTTTCAAATTAATAATGTTTTACTCCTTGCATTATATTATTTTTCTTTTGTTTTGAATTGATAACAATTTCACTCTTCATCCAAATTTACCCAATGAACCTAGAGTCGGGGTCCCCATTGCCTTTTCTCAGTGTTCATCATCGAATTTGTGTGATATATCATTTTTAAACAAACCTGGGATGGCAGGAACTGCTATCAGCAGTATACACTATGTATTTTTAAAACATACCATAGCTTATTGAGACTCGACTGCATTTGTCAGTGTATGATCTTTGTAAGAATTTATACTTTAAAGGAACCTAGAATTGAGGCACTATAATGCTTTTGTCAGAGTACATGCTCAAATTTATATGATTTTGAGGCACCCGGTGCTTTCATCAGCTTATATTCTCAAATTTATAAGATTTCTAAGAACAGTTATAGGGACAATTTAAATTTGTATTTTATATTTTAAAATGAGGATCTATCGAACAAACCTATAGTCTTAGCTCCATTCAATTTGGCAGCATATATTACCTTTGAATTTTTTATTTTTAAACAAGCAAAACATTGAGAGCCTAAGTGCCTTCATCAGCATACGCTCTTGAATTTGTATGTTTTCATACTTTTAAACTAGCATAGAATTGAAGCACTGAAGCATAATGACAGCATACTTATGGAAATTTTTAATTCACATTTTAAAATAAAAATTCATCCAAATGAAACTATTTATCCAAACCCCACTGATTTCTGTAACATACACCCTCCAATAATGATTAATACATACTATTTATTTAATTAATTGACCAGATTTCTCTCATTACTATTTGGAAAAAGCTGCAAACATATATTCCCCCCCTTTTTTTCTCATAACTCCTGAACAAAACGAAATACAATCTAAAGCTTTCCAGTTCAAGACATGCCAGAAATTAGTCTTACTTTATGAGGTCAAGAGGTCTCAGAGAAGACAGGGGAGGGAGATATGTTTCTCTCCTTTCAAAAGTAACTTTTAGGCTATGGGCACATGGTTGTTTTGCTCTGGTCAACTGAATTCTAGAAAATCCTTTGTATAGAAGTTTTTTAGTTTATTCACAATATAAAGAAGGGAGATCTACAATGGTTCAGGAGATTAGGAGATTAAACCTACTTGACAGAAAGGTTACTGTTTAGCAGGGCATCAGTTCCTTTTCTTTAAAAGTCATTAAAGATCAAAAAGATGATGTCACCACAATAAAGGATGCCGGTACTGATTAGAGTTAGTAGATCTGTCTATTTTCACTTTAAAGACTGATCATTGCTCTACAGTTGAACATTCAAACTGGTCTCCTGTTCCAATTGGAGCATTTTCTGTCAATTATTTGTGCATAGTTAATGCCTACATAGCATTTACCAAGACATAACTTTTATGGGAATTTGAAGAAAAAATGAGTGCAGTGGAACCTTAAGGGAAGACATATGCACACTGGTGGACTCATCAGAATTTTTTATGCATCATTTCTCCAGTTTTTTGCTTAAATGATGTATTATAACACCTTAGCACCACTACAAGCAAAAGTGCAGTTGAAAACAAAATTGTATAAGTTTGAGAAAATGAATTTAATCTATCCTCTTAGTTGCTTCAAAATTTCTGCATTAATTAAAGATTGAAAGTATCTAGAAAACAAATAAAAAAGCAAAATATATTGTTTTATTTAATCATCAAATATTCCCTTTCACTATACAGATCTTACTATCACAGGTTGGAAATCTTGGAGGTTCTTGAAATATATTCTTAGTGAACAAAAGCACAATTATATTTCACAGAATATGAACAAAAAGAATTCACAATGAAAGCAACAGACAGCACAGAGAAAAAAAATAGTAAAGAAAGCTTAATCAGCCATTTAAATATAAAATATTCTAACATTGAAATCAAGATTACCTTAAAATTTTTAATGCATTAAATACATACAAAAATATCATCTAAATTAAAAAGCATACAGTATCAGACAGAAAAAAACCTTGAAATTTTCATTTATTTTAATTCTCTAGCATGTTTTACACATAATTTAATACGATGTGAAGAGGCCATTGCAGTAATTTTAAAATTTAAAAAATGATTATCCATAATATATTAGATGATTTATACCTTGCTTTGTTTAAGATAATGTTTTGCTTGTTCAGTATCACCATTTTTCTTAGCAGTAATTGCTGCCTGACGGAACATTTTTTGGCGCTCAAGAAGAAATTGAAGCTGCTTTTCTATTGTTGATGAATTACCCCTTTGAACTAAAAAGAAATATAAATATTTTCTCATGCAACAAACAATAGAGCACACTTTTTATAATTTGTTCATTAATAAGAAATTGAAGGAAATTTATTACAAAAAATATTCATATATTTGTCATTGTATCTTGAAGAATTCATAAAGAGAATAGTACTGCATCCATTTCCCTTTAAATGATGCACAGTCTCCATCTTAAAACTCATTTCTCACAGTTTTTGTTTCTTTAATATATTCCAAGAGTATGTACACTATCTAAAAAGCACATTGTTTCACCTGCATTTCATTGTTTTCACCTGCAAGAAGCAGGAACAAGATAACCAATGTGACATGAGGCATTTTGTATTGAAAAGTTAGTAGCAGTCATGCTAGACTTGTTGCTTTATTGCACAGGAAGGCAAGGATGCAATACTTTTATTTAATGCTATAAAAATTATGATTGAGTATTCTTATGTAATGCTCATAAATTTAAAAGTGAGATAAAATATGCATAAGCACAATTTTTTTATACAAAACAGAGAAGTTATTTAAACAAAATAAATTTAACATACTTTTTAAATGTCATTCACTTAATAAATAAGAAGCAGTTCAAGAAAGAGTATAAAACATTTTTAAGCTAAAACATGAAAAAAAAAAAAATGAAGAATTAGTAAGTAAATAGCATACTGTGTTATCAAATTGTTGTTAGATTAACTCTTTGTAACTCAACAACTCAAATAAATAAATAATAATAATAATAATATAAAAAGAATAAAAAAGAATATATTTATTCAGATGTTAGAATACATCATTTTAAGCCTGTAATATATACATACATATATTAGAACATAAATATATTTTTATATTAGAACATAAAAATAAAATATTGTTGACTAATAGGCACTTTTTTTCACATTTGTAATATACAGAAACATTACACACTTCTCATAAATATTGTCAATTTTCTAACACAAAATTGTAAATATACAGTAGACTCCCTCAAATCCGCACAGCTTGGGACCAGAGGTTGTGCGGATTTTAAAATTTTGTGGATTTCTGGTCATTGTTTTTTTTTATATTTTTTAAACAGTAATATGAATGCAATCAGAACTATAATGAATGCTTACAATATAATAAAATATTAAAATAAGTAATAAACTAAAATAATAAATAATTAGATAATTTTTAGAATGATTAGAATATTAATAGCAAAGGTCAAATTAATAATCAATAATGTATGATTAAATATTCATCATAAAGATTAAATGTATTTTTCTAAATAATTCAACAAAACTTGCCTCATAAAAATGCATTATTAATTCACACCAAAATCATAAAATGAGGAAGCTTTTTTTTTCAGATTTAGCCAGACTTAATAACAAAAAAAGCTTGATTAATGCATAAATATATTTGATAATAAGATTGTGATTACCAGTAATATAAGCAATATCTGGATTTTTTTCAAAATAAATTATTTTTCCTTCATGTAAAAACATGAATTCAATAATCTTAACAAAAATTACAAATTAAGAACTATATGGAATGGATGTAAAACTAAAAAAGTAAAAATTTGTCCCAACATCTGAACTGAATGTTTCATTGTTTACATCTGCAAAAACATGTGCAGATTTTAAGGTTGTGGATTTGAGGGAGTCTACTGTATACAAAATTACATTTGTAAAAAAAAATTTATTTTTAGAGGCCTCCAACTTTTTCACTTATACAAAATTTATGACGTTCATTTTAGCCATAACAATCTAAAATTGCTCAATTGATAAATAAAACTTTGGCAAGAATATTGCCATCTTTTGAGAATTCTATGAAAAATTTAAATTAATTGATGTGTTGTATGAGAGCAGCAATAAATAAAATAATCTTTTAAAGCTCACTGTATATGTAACAATGATTTTGGGTATGCTGCAGATATGCAACATCATGATACAAAAGATGTAAAAGGTAAATTTTAATACCACTTTCTAACCATTAAATCTCTTTCATAACTTTAGTAATTTAATAAGTTTTTATATTTTCCAACAAACTATTTTTCATTGAAAACTTTTCACAATGAACATACCCATTTTTGTTCAAAACCTACAAACTGAAAATCATAAACTGATATTTATAGAACATTATATATGTATATATGAAATGTAAAACACGGTCGATTGAAGTTATTGTAGAAAAAACACCTGATGAAACAGAGACAAGAACGGAAATCGACAAACAGCTTCATTCCAACTCCATGTTACATTCATTTTAAAAGGAAAATAAAGAATATGTGCTTGAAACTATGCAGCTTGGAACACATCACAACTCAACCCACACAACACATATGTAGATATTACGTCTATTTTGAGCTCTTTACTTCCAGAATACATCCATGTACATCAAACTGATGTCCATTCTAATATGTAAACTGGATTGTTCAGCGCATGACATCCATCAAATGTTTATATCCCAACACAATATAGACATAGAGCTTATGTCTATTGTAAAACATAAACTAGATCATTGTAAGTAAATTACCATGGACTTTCTAATATACATATCTCAGGTCATTGTAAATTACATACAGAATGCGTTTATATCCCAACAATTTATAGACTAACATAATATGGAGGTAAATTAGAGTTAAATATTTTATTCCTGATACATTTTTTCTTGTGGCAATATCAACTTTGTGTTTTGTAAACAGAACACGCCAACGCCATTATTGAAATTTGTGTTTTTGCATTTTTTGGTTCTTTTAAATCAGACTATCAAAGATCAAATTGATTCTTACTTTTATGAATTTTTAGTTGCATTAAGATGCAGTTTTAAATTTGTTTATTTAAAACAATTAGAATTTACAACAACCACTGAATATAACAATAGAAGTGTGTGATGTTTATACTTTAGATGTGTGATACAGTGTGACATTTGGATTAAGTACCGAACTGGATTGTATGTAAGTAAATCTTTTGAGTTATTTTTATTGTGCATCTCTATTTGACATTCTATTTTAGTAGTTTTTTTCTTTTATGATTTTAAACTTTATTTTTAAATAACTACAAACAAATTTTTCATCATGAAATTAATTTTGAATTAATTTTTCAAATTTTTTGATATTCTCTTGACATATTATAATAATAGAGTGATCTTTGTACTTATCTTACATGGTTACTCATTGATTTGACATTTTAAATGTTTTAATTTTATAGTGAATCTTAATTTTGTACAATAAACTTTACAAAGTGTTTGGATTATATTTAATTTCTTATTCTCTTTCTCCCATACTCCTCAAACTTTGTCTAATTCAAATGCTACTAAATATAAATTATTTTGTATAAATACAGGGCAAAAACTTTTTCGGATCAACCGTTTGTTTCCAAAAAAAAAAAAAAAAAAAAGATCAACAAAACAATAAAAATTTTCAAACAGTGAATTGAATAAAAGGAAATAATGCTAACAAATGAAAACAAGTATAAATTTGCTTAATAATAAATAATTTTTGAACATTAAAAAAATTATCACTTTATTATGTTGTTAAATTATTTCATTAAAAAATTGTTGTTTCATAAAAAAGTTTCTTAATCTCAAAAGTTATTGATACAAGTGTGTATTGATTTATCTTACAGCATAGGTCATCAGTTTAAAAGTATTTGTTAAATTAAAAATTTACTTTTTTTTTTTCCAAAAAAGCATTTACTTATGTAAGAATAATTTCATACTGTTTTTGAAGATGAAATTCATTATCAAAATTCAAAAATAAAATGCTGTCTATGGAAAATTCTTTGATTTGAGTCTTTGTGTTTGAATGTATAATAAATATTTAATTCAATCATGAATTCAACAAATTCAATGGTCAAAATAAGTAGTATGTTAAAAGTAATGAGAAAGTAAATCCTAGTGTAATATGCTATTTTTAGAACATATAATTAAGCGAGTAATGTATTTAAAAAAAGAAAGAAAACTAGTTTGTAGAGAGCGTCAATATTATTTTTTATGTTATATCAAGAAACAATATCTCAATTAATACAGAATATATACCAATGGAGATAAACATCTGGCAGATCAGCTGATGCGGAGATAGATCTTACATCAAATTTGAATGCGAGCGGTAAGGATTCATCTTCGCATTGAAGATTTTATAAAAGAAAATGTTTAAGAAATTTGTGAGTGTGGTGGAATTCCTAATGTTGCGTCAAAAGTGATATAATAAAGTAAGTATACTAAAGTAGCATAAAAAATAGTATTGGTGTTCTGTACAAACTAGTTTTTTCCACAAAAAGTATGTTACATTACAAACTATGAGAACACAGTGTCATATAATAAGAAAAATAAACACAAAAAATATTAAGCTGAAAATATTTTTAAATGACCATGTAATAATAAAGTAATATTCTATATAATGTGAATTAAACATTTATATATATATTTCAGTCTCGGACATAAATAAAATCTGCCGCTAAATAAAAAAGATAGCAGGAATCAGCCTTGTTTTTTAGAAATTATACTATTTAGAGCAATTATACTATTTGGTTTGATTTATAAAGATGAAAAAAAAAAAAAAGGGCGGTTATGATGTTTTTAAATAAAAGTTCTTAAAGTCTTACTTGTGATGCAAAAAATGTTTTTATATTTATGGGCGATGAATGTTTTTGAATGTAAAGTAAAAAAAAAAGCATTTTTAAAAGATAAATTATTTATGTTGTTTTAAAATGATAAAACAAAAATTCTTTCTAATTTCTTATATTTTCTTATGTTAATCATATTTATTATCATCAGAACAATTAATATTTGTGCTTCTTACCAATAATTTTAACTTTTTAAAATCTTAAACTTTCATGTATATTTTTTTTAATTTGAAAAAACAAATGGCAGAAGTGTCTAGTATATGCATACAGTTCCATATTACATAGATATGATGTACATTAGAGATGTGTCATTTTTTGAAGAACGAATCCGCGGAATTGGTCCTTTCTGGAATGATTCTGCAAAGGGACCGAATCCTCGGACTCGTTCCAAAATGAAACGACTCCGCAAAGGATTGAATCCTTGGACTTGTTCCAAAATGAAACAACTCCGAAAAGAACCGATTCCTCAGACTCGTTTTGAATGAAACGATTCTGAAAAGGAAAGAATCCTCAGACTCCTTCCAAACTGAAACAACTCCGAAAAGGACCAATTCCTCAGAATCGTTCTGAAATGTACCGACTCCAAGGAATCTGTCCTTTTTAGAACAATTCCGAAAAGGACCGAATCCTTGGAGCAGTGTTGAATTCAGACACTTTTCTCCGGGAGGGACTTCTGTGGCTCCAGGGGTGACAAATTAGAGTTCCGAGGGGGGGGGGGATTACACTTTTTTACCATTGAAAACACAAAATCTCAAAAAATTTCCAGGGGGGGGACATTTGATAGCTGCAGGGGGGGATGTCCCCTCCCAGACCACCCCCTAAATTCAACAGTGCCTCGGAGTCGGTTCGAAATGGACTGATTCAGAAAAAATCGGTTTTTGTTCTTGTAGATTGACTAGTTTTAAAAAATAAAACTACGCTAATTTACTTTAAAATAACATATATTCATTTTATTAAAGCAGAGTGTATTGTCCAAATACCCTTCGAATGTGTTTGGAAAAAAATGATGTTGTGGGAGATGGAGAGCGTTTAATAAACTATAACTGTGCATTATATCTTCTTAAATATTATGTTTAGAAGATTAGAAGTATTTTATTTTATTTCAATTAAGATATTGTCCATTACAAATTATTTACTGTCATCTGTGACTTAATTACTTTACTATTTGACTTTTTTGTGCTAAATTAATCTAAAAAAAATAATTAAAAAAATATTTTAAACAAATTGGATTTTTTTCACCTGAGCGAAAAAATGCCCCAGCTAAGATTCAAACCGAGAAACTTGGCGTGCTTTATCTGTTGCATTCCCGGATCCGAAGGTAATGGAACACCATATAGATTTAGATACACTAATACTTTCTACTAGGTACACTAATAAT
Organism: Maratus speculifer; assembly: GCA_964019185.1. NCBI lineage: Eukaryota > Metazoa > Arthropoda > Arachnida > Araneae > Salticidae > Maratus > Maratus speculifer. The sequence goes on along the minus strand of OZ025293.1, from coordinate 208,585,174 downwards.
ATGGTAAATATATCATGCAAAATGATTTTTTTCCAAATAAATTCTTAAAAAAAAAAAGAAAGTAAAACAAGGTTTAAAAAAAAAAATCTGATTTGAAGCGGTTTTGAATAATATAAGAAATACATGATTATGTTATAAAAATTGCATTTTAATCAGATAATAATAACTGATTTTTGATTATTTTAATAAATATAGAATTACGCACTTTCATATATCTTTTAGTTTCATGTTTACCCCCCTCCCCACCCTCAAGCATAATTTTAATTTGTGAATCCTCTTTGTCAAAAGAAAAATAAAACCAGCAACGAGCGCTTGAGTATCACTTTATTTCCACTGTTTGGCACTTTGTTTTTTCTCCTGAAGAAGATGATTAAAAAAAAATCTCGAAACTCTCGAAGACTGTTTTAACCACTTAACCGGCGAAGGGTATGGGGAAATAGTGCTTTTACCCCCGATTTATCTCGGGGCAGACGGTTAAGTGGTTAATCAACTTACAATGAGGTTTATTACAAAAAAGAAAATATGTTTGAACTCCAGGCAATAAAGACTGTATTGCAGTTCTACCTTGCAAAATTCATGATAGTTCTGGAAAAAGTCTTAGTTTATATTTTCTGGGTCGCTGAATCCGAAATTTTAACTTTTGTTGGAAATCTGGACAAAATCTTGTCCCTCTAAATTTGTTCAGCAGTGATCGTTCTGATCCAGTTTTCCTTTTTGCATTTTGGTCATAAAGGCACTCTCTTTTTTACTTGTAACTGTATGCATAATTTTATTTACAGTTTATGTACTGAGTAAGTATATCTAGAATGTGAAACATCCCCATATGTGTGCTGTGATGGACAGACGTTCTAACCGATGGGTTTAGTTCTTGCTCTCTGCAGTTTAGAAGCAGTTTTGCCATGGATGTCTATTAAACAACGAAGTACCCAGCAAATGCTGGAGTTTTATGTAAATAGTTTTATTTAAGTTTAACATTCGAGATGAATGAAATAAATGGACATGTTATTTCTAATTTGAACTGATTCATAAATGTGCCATATTCTTCATGTCACACCACAGACCTTAAACACTGCGTTTAACTCTGCTGCATCCCCCAACATGTTTAAGGAGCCATTTTATGCTATTTAAAGGTCAAATAGATTAGGGATGTACTGAATATTCGGTATCTATTTGGAATTCGGCGTATTTGGCCATGTTACCGAATATCAAACTATTCGGTTAAGCCGAATATGAAATTTTCGGCCTGCCGAATATCTGGTTTGGCTGAATATCAAAGTATTCGGCTGAATCGAATGCTTAATAAAGCCTTTTAAAACACATTTTAAAAAACTTTTCACGATTTCTGCTTTTAACTATCAATTTATAAATATATTTAAAATAGTTAGAAATAAAATCATATTTAAATAAAGTAGAATGTTTTTACATTATTTATTTGCTGTTTGTAGAGTTTAACTTAAGAAAACCCGAGTTTTCGTTTGTTGCATTACAATAAAGAAGATACCATAACTATATTTTAAACCCACATGCTTTGCTTTCATAAGAAAATATGATATGATGAGAAGGATGGAAAATGCCACCATTCATAAGTAAAGAACTATGAGCTAAGCATTCCTTTATTCAGAATTAAGTTGAAAGTATTTATCCTTTATATTGAAAAAAATCTGCCTTGAGCTATTTAAAAAGAACAAATATGAGACTGTACAGTTTTTCTTCAACTATTTTTTCATTATTTCTCTTTGATTTCAAAATGTTTGTTTTAATTTGTTGAAGAAATCATGATATTTAAGATGATTTTATTAATTGAAAAAGTCTCATAATTATGCTTCTTAAATAAAAAAGGCAGATTTTTTTCAATACTGAATGTTCTTATAAAAAGTTCTTGTTTATCAAAATATAAGTCTCTTTTATTAAATATTATGTAAAATTGTTTTAAAAAGTAACATTGTAATACCTTTAAACTTTGAAATATAAAAAGTATTTGGAAAGCCGAATATTCATTATTCGGCCGAATAGTTACTATTTGGCTGGCTGAATATTCGGTATTCGGCCCAACAATTACTATTCGGCTAGCCGAATATCCGGTATTTGGTTCAGCTGTCAGCCGAATATTAGGCATTCGGTATTCGGCCAAAATCACTATTCGGTGCATCCCTAAAATAGATAAATTGTGGTGTGTTTGAAATTAAATTAATACTGTTTTGCAAGTATAGTGACACAGGCTTCAGAGTTAACTTATTCTTTTCAGAAACTGTCGGACTATAATTATCCTTCTTGGAAGCTCAACGTCAAATGTGTGTTAATTGATCAGAATTGCTGGGAATTTATTACAAAACCAGATATCGCATGTAAAGCGGATGCTTCTGATCATGAAAAAAGTGACTTTGAATGACAAAAATAAAAGAGCCTATACAACGATTTATCAATCCATCGAAAGAAAATTTCAAATTCTTATTGCTCAAATAGAAAATGGAAGAAGTTAAACTTTGAACCCACTTCCCGGGAACGTTTAGCTGGATTGGTGGATGAATTTTTTGAAATGAAGTTAAACTTGCAAGAAGAAACTATCGGTTTATTTTGCAAAGGAATTGAAGAAAAAATATTTCAAATTAAAAAAGCAGGGTTTGAAATGCTGGAACTATTAGTATGCTTTCAGCTAATCCGTTGGTTACCTGAAGAATATGATAACTTAGTTCAAATGTTATATAGATTAGACGATAAAGAATTCAAATTAGAAAATTTATCGAAACAGTTAATTAGTGGTGGAAGAATTTGTCTGAAACAGAAAGATGAAAGTAAAGAGGTTATCGCTGTAGGTGATGCTTATGCAACCAAGTTTAAAACCTCTACCGATAAACCAACCAATCCACTGAAGAATTCAGTGACTGATAAAAAGCCATGGTTTTCTAATAGTGGAAGCGAATTGCGACCCTCTAGATCCTCGTATACATCACCATCTAATCGTATGGGGCCGAGTTTAATATGCAGTTACTGCAAACGCCCTGGCCACTCTGATACAACGTGTTTCAAAAAGAAAAGCAACAGAGGGAAGAAGCAAGTGTTTAATAATGAAACTACAAGGCAGCCTGAATTCGCCCTGATGTCTTCAAATGATAAAACCATGGAATTTCTTCTGGACTCAGTGGCTACTTCTCACTTTACGAATGACAGGAGTCTATTCGTAACCTACAAGGACCTCCCCCCTCAACAAGTTCTAATTGGAGACAAGGACTGTTCGTCGGAAATACTGAGCATAGGAGATATAGACTTTACCATTCTAGATGTAACAGGTAATGTAGAAATAACTCTAAAAAATGTATTGTATGCTCCTAATATGAGACAAAATTTAATTGGTGGGTCTAATATAGATATTGCAGGAAACCAAATTCATTGGGGAAATAACAAAATGATTGTGTATGATAAGTTTAATAATTATTGTTTTACTGTACCTAGAGTAGATAAATTGTATATTGTAAAAGGTTATACTTCAAAATGTGAAAATTTTGCTTTTTCTACTAGTTTAAATGCAGAAATAGTACATCATAGATTTTGTCATACTAATTTGCCTTTACTTGAAAAAATGAGTAAAAATAATTGTGTTAAAGGTATTGAAAATATTAAGTGCAAAAGTAAAAATAAGATACGTGAATCTTGTGTAACTGCAAAATTGAATAGAAATTCGTTTAAAAGAAATTACTTATATAAACGCGCTTCTAATCAAATTCTCGATAGAGTATTTATGGATTTATGGGGTCCTTGTCCGGTTAACTCTTTAGGAGGGGGGAAATACTTTTTGTCAATAATAGATGACTATTCGAGAAGAACTGAAGTTTATATAACTAGTAAATCTGCAGATCAGGAGCCTCAACGTCAGCTTTGCACATCATTTTTTTAAACACACTTTGGGTAATATTCAACTTCCTGGAAACTGTAATTTAAAATTTTCAAATTACACAATTATTTATAAGAATAAGAAGTTTTCAGCCATCAAAAGCGTTAAATTAAAGATTTAGTTATTTTAGGATATTCTGAAATTTTCATGATCTATTATTTTTGTTTTTTTATTATAACATAGTAGATTTCTTCACGGGGGCTCTGCCCCCCTGAACCCCCCATAGTCTCCTTAAATTTAAATTTGTAACTTTCTATCAATTTGCTAATGGTTATCGTATATCTTATATTTCTTTATACATTTTGATTTATAAGGATAAGTAACAGTTTTAATAAGCATTTTTTATTATCTTCATACTTCTACATACCTGCCCACCACAAACACCTAAATCTGATGTATCAGGAACTTTTGAAAGTGTAAACTCAGTAATCTAGGGTTTTACAATTATGTTTCCGAAAAAAAAGAAGTTTTGATTGCATTTTGTGGCAGTTATCGCGGACAGACAGAACAGACTGACAGGCGGAAAACAATAACTTTTGTGTCACCAAAATAAGCCTTCACTGAAGTTTCGGCAATGACGTCATTATTCATGAGTTATTGATATCCATGTTTCTAATATTTTTTACGATTACTATAAAATACCTGTTTTATTTCAATTATGACGTCAAATTTTATCAGGTGAAATAATTGTTAAAAATATTATTTTTTATTTCTTTTACTTCTAATTATGCTCCCATTTTTTTGTCAGAAAAATCCTTATTAACGAAACAAATTTCCGTGTTTAATATTTAACAAAGTACTATATTTATTTTTATTTTAATTCTGACGTCATATTTATTTTTTCTTAGTTTAATTTTTCGAATGGAAATTGCTCAATTGAAACTTATTGCCGTTGAAAAATTATTCCATATTTTGATTTTTTTTGGCAACGATAAAGGAAATTGGTTAAACTTTATCTAAAAAATCGCTATTAATTCTGCATGAAAAAGAAGGAAATTTTAAATTATTAAGAAAAATATGTGAATAAAATTAATAAAACATAGCCTATGTTGTTTTCTGGGCTATGTTATACTTATACACAAAGATACAAACCCATCAATTCATCAGTTTTGACGTTGACTTCATTTAAATTAACATTATAAAAATAAGGATTATGATGAATGGTTGCTTAGCAACCATTAAGAGAAAATAAAGAAAATGGAATAAATACATTTGAAATAAGTAAATCTCTATAACAAATTGGTTTATGTTATTGGAACACATTTATAAAAAATCTCCAAAATTTACAGTAATAATTTAAAAAATCTGACAAATGTGTAGACAAAATTTCAAAACAATACGAATAATTTAACTGGTAAATTTCAGTATCCCTTTATCATTGAATTCCATTAATGAAATGTGACATTTTCTCTCAAGAAAAAAAAAATTAAAAATCATTGAATTTGCCATAGAAAAGCATTATTGCGCAAAATAAAATATTCTATATTTTTCGAACAAATGAATCAAATCTTACAAAAAACTATACAGCATAAAATCCCAGTGTCTCACTAACATACCCACTTAATTTCAAGCCAATCGGATGCTTTTTACCGAAGTTATCGTGGAACAGACAGACTGACAAACTGACAGACAGACAGACACAAAAAAATTTCGTGTCTCCAAAGTAAGCCTTCACTGACGTTTCGGCAATTAAAGATAAAACGGAAGTTTTTGAATGTTTCATAAAGTTTTTAGCTAAAGCTGAGAGACAAACTGGTAAGAAATTAAAATGTGTACGAAGTGACAATGGGTTGGAATGTACTCATAAATTATTTGAGAAATTGTTGACTGATTTAGGTATAAGAATCGAAAGATCCTCCATCTATACACCGGAACAAGTGGGCATTGCTGAAAATTTCAATAAAGTAGCAATGAATGCAGTTCGAGCAATGCTACACGATAGTGTATTAAAACCATCATTTTGGGGGGAAGCTCTGTTAGTGCTTGTTCATACAAAAAATAGAACCAAACAGTTTAACCCAAGATCTTACACCGCAAGAATTATGGACGGGATTCAAATCTTCGGTAAGACATTTAAGAATTTTTGGTTCTTTAGCATTTGTTCGTGTTCCTAAAGTTAAACGTAATAAACTTCAACCTAAAGCTTTACCAGGTATCTTAGTTGGTTATGCCACAAAAACAAAAGGCTACAGGATTTATATTCCAAAAGAAAGAATGGCGAATTATAGAAACTATTCATGTATGTATAGATGAATCCAAAAAGGGTGTAGAAACATTATTTGGGAGAAATAATAAGTATAAGGATGTCATATTGAATTTTAATGAATCTCAAACTGAGAAAAATGGTTTAAATAATGCGACTTTAGATCTTAATCATAAACTACCAGGAGAAAATTTAAATGGAGATGAAGAGGAAACGGGGAATAAGATAACTTTAGATTCTATAAATATTTCAGAATGGAAAAGGGTTGAGAAACCTAGAACAAGAAGCACGAGGATTGACGTGTATTACTATACCCGAATAACAAATAAGAGACTAAGATCTTTAAATGATGTCAAAAAATATTGTAGGGAAAATAAACTTGCATATGAACCAGATAAATTTGACTTTAAACCTAAAACTACTCATCCTAATGTTGAAATTTTAAATGAAAACTCTACTAGTGATTCGGATGATTCATATTTAAATGAATTATTTCAACATGAATTTTACAATACTGAAATCCCTAAATCATTTGAGGAGGCACAATTAAATCCAGAAAGCGAGAAATGGAATGACGCGATGAGGGAAGAACTTGAGATGATAAGTAAAAGAAAGGTTTGGTGGTTGGTTGATCCACCCAAAAACGCTACAATAGTAAGAAGTAAATGGGTTTATAATATAAAAAACACGGAGAAAAATGGTAAAAAGTATAAAGCCCATCTCATAGCTCAAAGTTTCAAACAGAAACCAGGTATTGATTTTAATGATACATTTTCACCTGTTGTAAATTTTTCAATTATAAAATTAATGTTTATTTTATTGGTTTCTATGTTAAATTGGTATCATGTGCAATTAGATGTGAAATCAGCTAACTTATACGGGTCATTAAAAGAAACTGTATTTATGAAACAACCTCCCAGATTTGAAATGAGAGGAGCTGGAAATAAAGTTTGCTTGTTAAATAAATCTATTTATGCATTACGGAAAAGTGGCCGAGAATGGAATTCTGAATTAGATACTATATTGAATAATCTAGGATTTTCTAAATTAATATGGTGTAATTGTGCGCATAAATTGAAAAGTAATGCAATATTAGTAGTTTATGTAAATGATTTAGTTTTGTTTGCCAAAGATAAAAATATAATGCAATCCATAATTAATACTGTATTTTCGGGTGTATAGCCCGCACCCTGTGTATAACCCGCACCCCTAAATCGAGCAGTGCAGTAAAAAAAGTTCATGTATAACCTGCGGAGATGCATCGGTGTATAGTCCGCGGGCTATACACCATTTACGAACGTATATTTAGATCAGGGTTCAAAATTAGAAGCCATTAGTCATAATTTTTAACATAAATTTACCAAATTTTTTCGTGATGCATAATACCTACTGTAATTTGGCTAAAATATTAAGATTATCAGTACGGTAATTTTCGGAAGAAACGTTGCGGCATTTACGTGTCTTAAGATAAAATTTCAAGCGATGCGGCGTTTACGCACATTTTTTTTCAAACAAGCATGGTATTTTTTCTGAATTTTTCCAAAAATTAAAAAAAAATCGGTGATAAATTCAAAATTTCGGACATAAAATGTATGCATATCATAGATCATTGGTCCTCAAAAGGCACGAGTCCTCAGAGTTGGTCCGAAATGCACCAACTCCGAAAAGGAACGATTCCTTGGACTCTATCCGAAATGAAATGACTCCGGAAAAGTTTGATTCCTTGAACTCCTTCAAATATGAAACGATTCCTCGGAATCGTTTCGAAAATGACTGACTGCTCTGAATCGTTCAGAAATGACATAAATCACGCACTTTTTTTTCTGTCCTTTGCAACAGGGTAGGGTAGATTTTTTTTTTGAAAAATAAACTAAAAATGATCTTAAATTCAGACTAGTCGAGGTTGGAAGGGTTCCAGATTTTGGATTTTGTACTCTACAAACACAATGGCTATTATAGATCTATCAGTGCAATACTTGGCGATAGTTGCGACAGATCTTCCAAACCCAGAAATAACTGTATTTAAGCAGTAAAAAAAAAAACCTTTACAAACATGGGAGAACACTCTAAATTTCACAGCATAGCGAAAAAAAATTACAAATTTTGATGTTTTTTTTCAAATTTTTCGAGGTTTAAAAATTGTAGAAAAAATATCACGATTTCCAATTTTTTAAAAAAAATCTTTGTATAACCTGCACCATGTATAAGCCGCAGCGGCTTTTTGGAAGGTTTTTTTCTTGTATAAGCCGCGGACTATACACCCAAAAACACGGCATGTTAAAAAATAACTTAAAAATTACTGAAATAGGATTAAAGAAATACTTGTTAGGTGATAACTTGACGATTCAAATTGACGATTCATTATTTATTCATCAAAAAACTTATATTGAAAGATTAGAATTAAAATACAAGGACTTGCCTAAAAGTCATGTTAAATTACCTTTTAAAATTGGCTGTATTTTACCAGATAAAGTTAATGAAAATGAAATTGTAGAAAATGAATTAATGAAAAAATTTCCATACCAATCTTTAATCGGGAGTTTATCATTTTTGTCAAATCGATCAAGACCTGATATGTTTTTCAGTAAATGTAATGTCACAATTTTGTAATGGTTATACGTATAAACATTGATTAATAGTCGTAGATATTATGAATTATGTTTTAGCTAATAAAAGTTTTAAAATAAATCTGTCTAATGTAAATTCACAAAGTTTATACGCATATTCGGATGCTAACTGGGGATGTCAACTTACTAAATGACACTCAAGTAGTGGTTATATAATTTACTTTAGTAATGTTCCTTTTGCTTGGAAAACATCAAAGCAGAAATGCATTGCACTCAGTTCTATGGAGTCTGAGTTTATTTCATTAACTGAAAGTGTAAAGGAACTGACTTGGTATTCAAGAGTTTTAAATGAACTTAATTTATGTGACAAAATAAAACCAGTTCGGTACTGTGATAATGAATCTGCTATTTATTTTTCTAAAAACAGTCAAGAGAACTTTAAAACTAAACATATCGATATAAGATGTCAATTTATTCGGCAGTTAATAAATGAAAATGTCTTTGAGTTAAAACATAACATGAGTTCTAAAAATAACAAAGCTGATTTTCTAACTAAAGCTCTGCTGTACATAAAATTTCAGAGAGCTATTTGTAATATTTTTGATTTGAATTGTAAGAAAAAAAGAGGAAGTTTTTACGACCAATGGGGCCGCATGTTGGAAATCTGGGCAAAATCTTGTCCCTCTAAATTTGTTCAGCAGTGATCGTTCTGATCCAGTTTTCCTTTTTGCATTTTGGTCGTAAAGGCACTCTCTTTTTTACCTGTAACTATATGCATAATTTTATTTACAGTTTATGTACTGAGTAAGTATATCTAGAATGTGAAACATCCCCATATGTGTGCTGTGATGGAAGACGTTCTAACCGATGGGTTTAGTTCTTGCTCTCTGCAGTTTAGAAGCAGTTTTGCCATGGATGTATGTTAAACAACGAAGTACCCAGCAAATGCTGGAGTTTTATGTAAATAGTTTTATTTAAGTTTAACTTTCGAGATGAATGAAATAAATGGACATGTTATTTCTAATTTGAACTGATTCATACATGTGCCATATTCTTCACGTCACACCACAGACCTTAAACACTGTGTTTAACTCTGCTGTATCCCCCAACAACTTTCCACCAAAATTTCTCCTGACAATCCCCCCTCCCCCCAAACACACACACAAATTTTGGTAAAAGCAGAATTGCAAAACTTTGTGCTCGCATCGCCGTGGCGCATGTTGAGAGGCAGGCTTCGGCCACCCCATTCATCCTAAATCATAATGTCATATATAGCATTTTTTGCAAATTTTTTCTACTTTCTGAATTTTTAAATAATTTTCCCCTAAAAAAACAAAAAAACAATATTGGCGATCATTTTACTAAAATTTTTGGAGTGGGGGAGGGGTATTTTGGTGAGAAGTTACAAATTCAGATTCAGTGATCCTAAAACATAAAGTAAGAATTGTTGAGAAGGATAACGGTTCAGAAGGGTAATGGGAGAGCAAACACAAATGATGCGAGTGGTTAAGTGGAATTGCATAATTTAGTGCACCCAGTGCCGGGATGTTTGTTGAGAGGCAGGCTCCCCCTTCCCGTTTATAATGTTATGCATCTTATTTGTTGCAAATTTTTTATGCTTTCTAAATTTCTAGATACTTTTTCACTAAAATAATAAAAAATTAATTTTTTAAATATTTCTTTTGAAGTGCATTTTACTCAAATTTGGGAGGGGTGGGGGAGATCGAGATGCTCCTCATTGATGGAGAGGGGAGAGAAATTTTGATGTGAAATTACAAATTCGGATTCAACGACCCCAAAAAAATCACACTTGAACTTATTCCATTCACATTATTGATCCTATTCACACTTGATCTTATTCCTAAATAGACAGAGTCCTAGGAATTTTTAGGTAGATTTCATATGAAATACTACCTATTGCATCGCTCCTATGTTGGAATTTCTGAAAAAAATTTTGCAGATCTACACCGATCATGACCTCTAGACCCTAAAACTATCATTAGTAAAAAACTTTACCAATCTATTTATCTATATATCAATATATATATACATATATATATATATCACTTTCTTCTGGACCCGATAACTTTTATAATTCTGCTCTAATCCTCTCCAAACTGATACATAAAATCAAGGGGTATAAAATCTTGGTCGAGTTCTTTAATGGGCAAAATTGGACCAACCCAACAAACACATAACTGATGGACCACTAGAGGCATCGTTAGCAGTGGCCCAAAGTGTTTGATAACGGCCCGCCATCTTTGGCCGTAACGGCTCCATCAAAAAACTGTCACACTGGCCAGAACGCGGCCGCAAGATCATGGCCATGAATACAAGAAGTTGCCCACAAATGTGCCATTAACGTTTTTATTAAAAATATCAGACAGCCACAAACTGGCCACAATTATTCTTTTAAAGGCCATTAAAAATAAAGGCTGGCCAGGAGATTCCCCCTCACCCAGACATTTGTGTTTGTAAGAATTAATATTTAAACATGAATTCAAAATTTGTTCTATAAAAAATATTTGCTGGAAGATTATATAAATGATAAACTGTCTTTGCATGTAAAACAAATATACTAATAATCTTTATGTACACTTTTCAAAAAAGTTATAAATTTACTTATCTTCAAAATTTTCAAAAATTTCCAAAGCATATAAGTTGAAAATGAATTTATTTGTTTATTATTTAATTATATGCTTTAAAAATTTACATGTAATGCAATTAAAAATAATTTTTAAAGCATATAATTAAATAATAAACAAATAAATTCATTTTCAACTTATAAGTTTTGGAAATTTTTGAAAAATCTGAAGATAAGTAAATTTATAACTTTTTTGAAAAGTGTACCTAATGATTAATAATATATTGTTTTTTTATGCAAAAACACTTTATAATTTAAACAATCTTCCAACAAGCATTTTTTATGGAACAAATTTTGAATTTATGCTAGTGATGCATGTATTAAGTTAAATGCTTTATGTTTTTTTTTCTTTTATTTTCATTGGTTTTTAGACTTAAGAGGCTACTTCAGCCAAGCGAAAAGACCCAATAAATAATGCCGATCCTACAGAAGGAATTTATAAAGATATCTCGGTTGCATTCCAATACTTTTAAATTATTTATTTTATTTTATTTTGTTTATTATCTGTTGCATTAGATTGCTGAGATCGATTCGTAGACAATTTTTTTATTTTTTCGATTTTTATTGTAGATTTTTTCTGAGGATGCTTTCACTTTCGTAACCGGTTTCGAAAGTAAAAACATTCTCATTAAAAATATCTGCAAACAAAATAGAAAAAGTAAAAAACGGTCTTTGTACAGATTAATTTCAGCTATCTGATAGGAAAAATATCGTTTCAAAATATTAAAATGTAACAGAGATATCTTTATTGATTTCTTCTATAGGATTAATATTACCGAACGAATCGTTTTGCTTTACTGAAGTAGCCTGTTAATGGCAGTGACCAATATATTATATTTATTCATTAAAGAATTATTATGAAACCTGTCGAATATTTTTTGCATCATTTTAATATACAAAAGAATTTTCATTTAGATTTTATTCGAATAATTTAATAATCAAACATTACAAATATATATATATATATATGCATACATAACAATAATATTTGCTATTTAAAAAATATATTATTTTAATTTTTTCATATTAGCTGAGAATTATTTACAGTAATTGAAAATGTATCAAAATTTTGAATGATCTGACAATTTTATTTAATTGTTTAATGAATGAAATATTTTCGATGAAAAATTGTTAATTTTTTTCGCTCAAAATAAAAAAAAGAAAAAAACCATCATTCACAGTCATGTTACTTACAACATTAAAGAAGCTATTTTAAGAATCTAAAATGAAACCGATAGCTATTTTATCTAAAATAATTCAACAAACCTCTACAAAAAAGAATTTTTTTAAGTTAAAGAAACATCTATTAAATGGTATTTTGCACAATTTTATACAAGACACATGAAATCGCTCTTTCTCACTTCTAATATATGAAAAGAAAAATAAATTTTACCTTTAAGAATCAGTGTAAACTTTATTTAAATTAAACTATTTTATTTTTTGCAATATTTTTAATGACATGCACAGTAGAAAACAACAATTGTTACATGAAAATATGATTAACTTTCAAACTTTTAAAAAAATCTTAAAAGTATATAATTTTAAATTAGCTGCTTTTCCTAATTTATACAAAACTTTAAAATAATGAATAAGCGATGAATAGCAGAGTATAAAGTAAATATTATTTTATATTTGTTAAAATACAACTGCATTTTTAAAAACGTATGTCTTAAAAATGAATATGTTTCCTATCTTTCTATTAGGTTTCCGAAATCAAACAATCGTAAGGTCGATGCAAAAAAAAAAACTCAAGAGGTTATAATGAATTATAAATTAATAATTCTTCAATGAATAAGCATAATAAAACATACCTATATTGTGGTAAAATATCCAAATTGAAGGTAGCATTCGTTAAACATGCTTTCTCTCCCTTATGTGACGGTCTAACTGAAATGATCTGCTTATCAGCACACCGTCTAAAATTCTTGGAAAATTCCCCCCTGTACTTGTTGACCTTGAAGGAGAGCATGTATTCTCCTAAGGCCCAAACAGATCTGACCACTTTTTGTGGTTATTCGTCGGATTGTTTATTGTGGCGACATGGTGTTTTGATCTTTAATGAGTTTTGTTTGAAAGGGACGGTTATCCGACATATGAAAAACAATAGATGGCTTTATCTGTATTTTTTATTAGTAAAAATATAATAAAGCAAATAAATACGTATAAATGTTCGGAATTTAACAGATACAGGGAATTTTCTTTCTTCCTTTGAAACAGAATTTTAAATCCCCCCCCCCCCCCCCCGGAATTTTATTTAAAATGCATATATATTTGAAATCATATTAAAAATTTACGTTTTAGAAATAGTTTATATGCTCCCCCCTTTTTTTTCTTTTTTCTTTACTGACTCGCATTCAGCAAAAAATTCTTGTTGAAACAATTTGAATGCCATTTCATCCATTTTGTTTGCCACAAATACCTTTTTTATAGAATTAAAAAATATATACTAAAAAAATTCACATTTATCAGTAAATATCTTGTAAATATTTGTATAATATGCATTTCCAATGAATGCATCTTACTGTATTTAAATCTTTGTACTGTTCCAATTTTTTAAAAATTTGTGTTCTGTTTATTTTGGCTATTAAAATCAATATAAATTGAATAATATATTCATTATTTCCAGTATGACCACTGAAATATATCCATGTAAAGCCTAATTGTATTTTTAAGCCAACTTTAAAAATACAGAAATCGACAATTTTAGAAATATATTATGCATGTACGATTAAAAATTATTTTATGCATGTATGCTAAAGTTTTGCATGACTGAGTAATTGGGAGGAGGGGGGGTGGGGGTGGACATGGACTGCTTTAGGGACAATCTAAAAGCGTTTTTCTGTTTTAATATTTATTTTAAATTTTTTTACTATATTTTAAATATTTATTCATTTTTTTCCAACTTTTTTTTTTATAAATAATGAATGTAACAATGTGCCAGTGAAGAAAAAACTTGGAATTCTGTATACATTTTGAGCACAATTTTTATTTTTTATATAAATATTTTCAAACTAAATAAAATATGTCATCTATTTTATTGTTTTAAATATAAATCTCGTAAATTATATCTCGTATATAAATCTCTCCTTATTAAAACTCAGATTTAAAGTAATTTTTGAAAGAAATAAAGACCAAAAATATATAAATTTTCTCTCATAAAATAAAAATGCTGGTCAGTTTATATTAGCCCTCTGCTTTCTAGATGTTGGAGGGCCATTACTTTTTTGCCCGAAACCGACCATTTAGAGTTTACCGGCAAAGTAAATGCAACAGTTCTGTCATCGCCGAGCCTTTAACGGCTCGGCGATGACTGCCGCAATTAGCGGCGGCTCACTTGCGGTACAGCATTGTTTTTGTACAAATGGCCTTAACTCCTTTTGGCCGTGACGAAACCAGCTTACGGCCTTCACTAGAGTGTTTGTGGGGAAGGGTGTGGAAATAGAGAGGGTTTTTGTGAAAACCGAAAAAACACCATAGCTTCTTTGTCAAAATAGATATAGAATCAGCTTAAAGTTTATATTACTTCTAAAAAACGGGCCAAAAGTTTATGCATGACAGATTTTTGATAAAGTTAAAAATGGGCTCAAGGGGCAAAAAAAAAAAACAGGGTTTTTGGGAGGAAAAAGTTCATAACTTCGTCAATTCTCAAGATATGAAATCCAATTAAATTTTTTATAAATGATCTCAAAATTATCTAAAACTTTTGTATTTACAAGTTTTTGATAGGACCAACTTTTACCGATGAAAAAAATTAAAAACAAAAAGACAAAGGGTGGTGAAAAAAGAAAAAAATCCAGAACTGAGTCAATTCTTAAGCTATCAAATCAAATTAAATTCAGTAGCATAGCTATGTTTTTTGGCGCCCGGGGCCAGCAAGAAATTTTGCGCCCCCACCCCAATATAAATATATAACAATTTCTCTCAATTTGGCGCCCCTAGGCCTCAGCGCCCAGGGCGGACCCCCCTTAGCTACGCCACTGATTAACCCTCCAAGCGTCTTGCAAATGGGTAAAATTGTAATGTTGTTTTCTCTGTATTTTGTTTTAAATCTAATAAAATATGATTATTTCAATATTACATAAAAAATCTCATTTAGGAATATAAATGTAATCCTTGAGTGTCTTAATCATTCTTCAATGCTTTGAAAATTCATTAAATTTATAGAATTATAACATCTTAAACATTGCTTATATTGCAGTGAAACCTGGAGCTTAGTGCACGGAATATTACGGGCCAAACGCTTAGAGGGTTAAATTTATTTTACATTTTCTCAGTAATATCTTACAATTTTTATACTAACAAGTTTTTGATAGGACCAATTCTTATAGCAAAAATAAATTAAACAAAAATAGGAGTTGGAGAAAAAACCCTCAATCCAAACTGCTTATATTCTTACTCATTTTTAAATTCATTTTTGATTTAAAATGCATTTAAATGGCAGATCCTCTTATTTAGAAATTATATAATGTGATGTATTGACCAGTTTCTTGATAAAGGCAGAATTTATTTCAGAAAAGGCTGGCAAAATCAATATTTTAAACGGAATTTCCTGAAGTGATCATAATTGAAAATTGAGTAAGTATTTAAATAACAAACTGCGTTTTTTCTGATCCATTTTTAAATCCATTTTTACTCTCAAATGCATCCAATTTACAGGTCCTTTTTTTTAGGAACTATGTAATGTGACGGATTGGCCAGTTTTTTGATAAAGGAATATACAGTAGACTCCCTCAAATCCGCACTCCTAAAATCCACAACTCTCTAAAATCTACACATATTTTATGAATGCAAACAATGAAACATTCAATTCAGATGTAGGTGCAAAATTTGATTTTTTTAGATTTTTATCAATTCCATATATTTTTTAATTTGTAATTTCTGTTAAGGTTATTGAATTCATGTTCTTTCATAAAGAAAGCATAATTTATTTCTGAAAAAATAAATCTATTGCTGATATCATTGGTAATCACAATATTACCAAACATATTTATGTATCAATCAAGCTTTTTAGTTACTAAGTCTGGCTAAACCTGAAATAAAGTTTAATTATTTATGATCTTGATGTAAATTAGTAATGTACATTTATAAGACAAGTTTCATTGAATAATTTAGGAAAAACACATTTCATCTTTATAATGAATATTTAATTGTACATTATTGATTATTAATTTGACCTTTGCTTTTAGTATTTTTATCATTTCAAAAACTTTCTAAATTTTTATTATTTTAGTTTATTATTTATTTAAATATTTTAGCATATTGTAAGCATTCATTATACTTTTGATTTCATTATTAATTACATTCAAATTACTTTTTTTAAAATGTAAACAAAGCAATGACCAGAAATCTGCAAAACCTCTGGTCCCAAGCTGTGCGGATTTGAGGCAGTCTATTGTATTTCAAAAAAGGCTGCCAAAACGGATATTTTGAACAGAATATCCCGAAGTGATCGTGTTTGAAAAATTGAGGTATTCAAAAAACAAAATTGCGTTTTTCTGACTCACTTTTTAGCACTTTCCAACAAAGTTGAAAAGTGCTTATGCATTCGGTTTGTCTGTCCATCTGTCCGTATGGTCATCTCTCTGTGCTCTATCTCTCGTAAGTATACTGGGATTGTCATAAAATTTCTGGACGTTAATGATGTTTATCCGAACACGAACCCTATTGAAAATGAATGTTCTGCCATGATTAGTTTATTTACAGCGGCAGTCAAAAGTTTTCCATTGCATTACTGCCTATGGGGGAAAAATCGTTTCAAATGAATTTTAAAGATGTTACACCCTGTTAAACATATTCAAATTTATATGCATTTACAAATTGCATTAAAATATGCCTTTTGTAAAGTATGCAGCGAAAAGAATAGTTATTCATTTACAGGGCCATACAAAAGAATTCCAATACATAATAATGATAGAAGGAATTGTTTGCAACATATTTTAATTATGGTAAACGATTTCATATTTATTCAAATTGATATACGTTGCTGAGCATTAATATGAGTTATTTCATGCATAATACTAGTGCATATAATTTACAAGGACACACAAAAGATTTCAAATAGCATATTCTATCCGAAGTCCTGTATATTATGGAAGATGGCTGTTAGATGGACGAAATGCATTTTTAATTATGATATATGCTTTTAAGTTTCACTGGATGTATGCTTATTATATGGTTTATATAAATGCTAATTATTGCACAATTTAGATTTATAGGACAGGGGTGCAGAACATGTCCTCACCGGTCATCCAGGATCGGGGGAAATTTTTCTGAAAATATGCAATTAAATTCGATTTTAACAATGAATTCCATAATTTTCTGAGAAAGAAAAATTTAACCAAAAATAAAAAGATTCCTATGGTAACCCTCACAAAATCGATCTCAGAATAATATGTACTGTATATCATGGATGATTCTGTTCTGAAAATTTAAGGCAATTAGTTCCAAAAATATTTCTAAAAAATATTCGGACATAAAAATGCCACGAAATTTGTTCAAGAGTTACAGAAAAAATGCGAATTTTGTCACAAAAAAGATCGCAAAAGAAATACAAATTTCGTCAAAAGATCGCAAAAGAATTGCAAATTTTACCAAATGATCACGAAACAACTATAAATTTCATCTAAAGATCATGTAACAACTGTGAATTTCGCCAAAGGAGGCAAAATAACCACGATTTTCATTAAAACATGGCAAAATTATCGTGAATGTCATCGAATTAACACAAAAAACCCCAGATTTGCTCAAAATATCAGGAAAAAAACTGCAAATTATAGTAAAACAACAACTTATTTTGTCAAAAGGAATGAAATAACTGAAAATTCCATCAAAAGAGCAGTGAATTTCATTATATGAGGGCAAAACAACTAATTTCATTAAAGAATCGCGAAATAACCGCAGAACTAGATAAAAGATCACGAAATAATCACTAATTTCATAAAAAATCGCTATAACATAATAAATTTCAGATTTTTTTTTCATTCGGAATCACCCCTGCCATATATACTCACGTATAAGTTCATACATAAGTTCATAAATTTTCTATGCCTATGGTAATATCGCATTTACCTATAACATATGGTAGAATGTTGGGGAAACTTTCATGTGAATTGGGGGAAATGTTGGAAATAGAAACATTTATTGCACCCCTGTATTAGAGGGTTACACAAAAGATCTTGGAAAGGTTACTGAATATGAGTGTAATTTACTTAAAGGTGGTTTTTAAATATGTTGTGCCTTTTTACGATGAACTGCATTTAGTTTACTAAGAAATTTTTGTAGAATATAGATAAAATGATACACATGGTCACACAAAGAACTGGATACATGGTCTTTATCATTATATAGTCTATATATTATCCGACAGATCAAATACAGGTCTTTTCAAAAGTATTGGAATACATATTTGGATATGAACAATAATATGTTATTTCCCTGAATAACAAAGTTTTGTTAAAGATTTCAAGAAGTGTTGGAAAAAGCTTCATAATCTATGCTTAAGGCCCCTGTCCTCGCTCGAAGAAACGCTCGCAAGCTAATGCTATTCCTATGGGGAAGCATTTTTCTAATAACTCTTTTGCATTTTGACATTTTTGAATAATTTTTTTGCATTGTATAGCTGAGGTGCATGCCTACAGCGCACCTTTTTTACTTTTTCGATTTTGATTGCAGATATTTTTTTTTAAAGCACTTTCAGTTTTGAAACCGGTTTTGAAAGTGAAACTAACTTTGTAAAAAATATCTGCAACCAAAATCGAAAAAGTAAAAAAGGTGCGCTGTCAGCATGCACCTCAACTATCCAATGCAAAAAAAATATTCAAAAATGTCAAAATGCGAAAGTTATTAGAAAAATGCTTCCTCATAGGAATAGCATTAGCTTGGGAGTGTTTCCTCGAGCGAGGACATGGGCCTTCACTGTTAGCCATATCTACTTCCTTAACACCTCATAAACATATATATATTATAACACTAATGTAATACAGCATGACTTACAGGTTTTCTTTTATTCTAATCTTTGTTTTTCCTGGTTTCCAATTCTCTAATTTCCTATTTCTTATCCATTTGTTTACTTGTTCATTCCATAGTCTATTGTATCTTTCAAATCAGTCCCATATTCATTTTGCTTCTGTTTCGACTAAATTATCGCACGTTTTTAATGTAGTCTCGCCAATCACGACTTGCAATCATTGCAAGTCGCACCCTGTTAGTAGTTACATCTCTTTCTTCATAAGTCAGGAGCGTGTTAGCTCAACTCGGCAAAATGCAGAAAGGGGCGTTTTCAGGTTTCTTTCGTCAATGCTCGGCGGTGTATTTAAAAGGCCAGTTTGTTTTGACGGTAGTGGATATGTTTTGACTGGAATGTGCTGTGGACATTTTGGTTTTACCGTTTTACTGTTTTAATGGATTTTACAGTTTTATTTGAATAAGTGAACTCTTCATTATGAAAGTTGGATGGTCTTCAACTGTAGTATGTTTTCTCCCGGTGAATCTTTTCTTGTTCAATTAGATATTCGTTCTCTTTTTATGAGACTTTGCAAGTATTTATTTTCAAAGATGTCCTAGTGAAAGCTGAACTTTACTGTGGCCGACATTTTTAATGGTTCCGTGAGAACTTGCTTCATTTGCTACCTAGTAGTCATCTTGTCATGCTGTATATTTTAGTTGCATTAAAAATGTTTACTTTAATTTAAAACATTTACACAATATAAATTTACGTTTTTATTTTGCATTTAAATTTATCAGATATAATTTGTTTTGTTTGTTGTCATCTTATATATTTTTTATTTAAACATGCTCTTAATTTACTTAAATAAACAATAGTTATTTTATACCAATTAAAACTGTTTTTTTAATGACTTATCAAATAACACTGTCACAATATCGACCAACACATATTTTTTCAGTATCATCATTTTATACCTGCTCAATTTCAGACTGTTTTAGAACCGTTCTGGTTCTAGAACCGATCATTAACGCATGATTTTTCTTACTTGTTAAATTCAGTTTTGCTCTCAAACGTATCCAATTGACAGGTTCTGTTATTTAGGAACTGTATAATGTGCCGTATTAGTCAGTTTTTTTGATAAAGGCTAAATATATTTCTAGAAAAAACTGTCAAATTTGGCGCTTCACACAAAATTTCCCTAACCTATCATGATTATAGAATTGAGAATGTATTCAGATAACAAATTGATTATTTTATGACTCATTTTTAAATTCAATTTTGCTCTCAAACACATTCAATTGACAGTTTTTTGTTATTTAGAAACTGTATAATGTGCGTATTGGTCGATTTTTTTAATAATGTCAGAATATATTTCAAAATATGTTGTCAAAATGGGTATGTGAGCCGAATTTCGCTTAAGATGATTCTGATAAAACCAGAAAAATGAACTTTCTGAATGATTTTCTTACAGAAAAATGAAGTCAAAGATTTTTCAAAAGCAGCCAAATTAAGTTGTTAAACTAGATTTATCTCTAATCATTATTTATTTTTTGTTGTTGAAATGAGCACTCTACGAAATCCACTTCCGCCATAGCCAAGCCGATAGGGATTTTTTCGAAATACGCAGATTCCAAAGTTACCGATTTCTGGGGAATCGTACCGAAATGGACCAATTCGGAAAACAGCCAGTTGCGAGAACCGATATATAAGCTGAAGATTATGTAAGGGTGGATTTTGAAGAGGAAAAAAATCGTAGGCCCTGATGTTAAATATCAGATCAGTAATGAAATTTCCTACATAAAATAATAACATAGATAGAGGGTCGTTTGACGATGCTTTGGAGAGGAAAACAATGATTACGCTAAAAATCTAATAGACCATGGCAAGAAGCCTGATGTCCAAAACCAAAGCTACAGTAAAATTTCATGGATAAACTATAGCGATAAATGAAAGGTCAACCGAATGTTCAAGAGGACTTAAGCTTAATATCATAAATCATAAAGTCAGGAAATACTTGTATTATGGTGATTAGAAATATCTATGATAATTAATAGCACACATAGATAAATAAAATGAAATATCAAAAGCAAAATCATTTGTCCAAAATATTAAAAAATTCAGGTGAACGATAGGAAATGGTATGGAAAAAGATGGATAGTAAGAAAATAAATTAGTAATAAATATTAAGGATTGCGTGAATAAGGAGTGTGGTCCCGGTGAGCTTGTAGGTTTGAAATAAGCTCTGGTTGCTAAATTTCTTGTTAGCGTTATATTTATTTATTGGAGGTCAGCTTAGTAAGTCAAGTGAGAATATATTTGTTCAATTATTACGAATTTTCTTCTTGTCATTTGGTTGTCTTTAATATTTATTTTCAAAGTGGTGCTTTGTTTTAGTTTGATCTCTGATTAGCCTCAGCAATCATGGCAGGGTCAGAGATTAAAATCAAAGATAGTAGAGGTCTTGATAGTGCTGAATTTAAAAAGCACAACTGGAATGATTCCAGAGATGCTGAAGCACAAATACAATATAGTCAAGGGCTATCAGAGTATGTGATTATTCCTGAATGCAAAGATGGCAGTTTTCATAGAGCTAACCCAATTCAAGTCAAGAAAGAAATCAAAAAAGTTTTTACCAGACACAATGAGATTGATGTTTTTCGTTTTATGAGAAACAATAAAATACTTATCACTACTAAAAGCTTTGAATGTGCCGAGGAAATTGTAAGTAAAGAAAAAAATCTTTGATAGGGAGGTTAGATATAGTTTCATGAGAGAAAATATTACAACTCGATTTTTAATTTTTCAAATTGATCCTGAAATAACTATTGAAGAAATCAAAGATGAAATTGAAGATGAAAATAATATTACTGTTAAAAATGTTAAGAGATTTCTTAAAAGGGACGGGGGAAAATTGGTGCTAACAGGGACTGTCTTGATTACAATATACGGTCATAACCTTCCAGAACATATGAAATTATTTTATGTAAGACATAAAATCAGATTATTCATTGATCGACCAAGAAGATGCAATGCTTGTCAAAGCTTTACTCATGCCACAAATAAATGTCCTAGTGGAAAAAAAAATGCAAAAAGTGCAGCAAAGACCATTCAGAGTTAATTTGTCAGGAAGCAGAGGTGAGGTGTGCAAGTTGCGGAAAAGGGCACGAGGCCGATGACATTAATTGCAAAGTATGAAAAAAAGAACAGGAAATTTTAATTTTAAAAAGTGAAAAACATGTCACTCTAGCCGAAGCACGTAGGCTAATAAACTTTAGAAGTGAGAAAAGTTATGCGGAAAGAGTAATACGAACCGTAGAACAAGAGAACATTGATGATAAATTTCAAAAAATGGTATTGTTTATAGAACTCAAATTTCAACAAATAATGGAAAGCTTTATGCAGTTAGTTACAGCTATAAGTAACACGTATCAACAGAGGGAAGTTCAAGAAAAAAACACGGAGGAAGAAAATATCAATGTAATGGCTGCAAAAAAGAAAGATTCATTGAGAGTTTATTACAGCATTCTGTAACAGTTTGAGAGGTAAGAAAATGAAATTAAGTAATGAAGTTCAGAGCAATGAATTAACTCATTTATTTGTTAATCCGGAAAGCGAAGAAATGATGACTGATCCAGATGGAGTGTCATAGAACTGTAGTGTGTGTTGTTGGCGTTTCGGCTTATTTTATGAATGCGGACTGGTTTATCCATGAAATTAGTTTTTCCGGTGCTCTTCTCATTTGGAAGCGTTGGGGTAAGTGTTTTTGTGTATCAAGTTTTTTCATTATTTTTTGGTTTTCCTTTTTATTGATTCTTTCTGGTTGATGGACAGTTTTTTAGAGCAGTGGAATATAAGGGGGGTTAAATCGAACTTGTCCTGGAGTGTTCTGAAACAGTATGATTTGGGCCTTTCAACAAACCTTATTAAATCGTAATTCGTCCCTTTACCTCAAGAACAGGAATGTGTTTCGGGTTGATAGAGAAGGTGGAGGTTTGAGGAAAGGTGGAGGTCTATTATTGGCAGTAAACAATCGCCTTCCCATAAAAATTGTTAACTTGCCGGATATTGATTGGGATCACGAGTTTCAGGCCATCAAAGTTTAGTATAAAAAGCGTTGGATAACAATCATAAATATCTATGCTCCTAAAGGTTTTAATGCAGTTAACTGGTTGGATAATATCAAAGGTTTAATTGGTGAAAATTATGTCATCGTGGGGGATTTCAATATCAATTTTCTGAATTGGCACAATGATCCTAAAAAGGTTAAACTAGATAATCTGGTAAACTGGATCAATCGGAATGATGTGGTACTTATGAATTTTGACCAAGTCACTAGATTTAATACTGGGGGGGGGGGGGGGGTCTCTTTTAGATTTAACTTTGGTGTCTAATAATTTAGTTTGGTTTTTTGATTTTGTGGTTCAGTCTGATCCGATGGTGTCCGACCATTATCCGATCTGTATTCAGGAGGTTCTTAGGGGTAGTGAAATTAGGAGGGAATCTTGGAGTCAAGTAAACTGGGATGGTGTGAGGTTGAAGCTAAGTGGACTGAAGGATCAGGTTTTCGATGGTGGATTTGATATTTGGACTCAGGAGGTTATTACAGCCATTGAGGCAAGTTTGACGAAGGTTTCTGTTAGAAGGGACACTCTCCCTCCTTGATGGGGGGTTATCTCATGTCGTTTGCTAGCACTTAAAAGACATTATCATAGGAAAGCTGTTTGGTTAGCTAGTTTAGACTTTTGGTGCAAATATAAGATGTATAACGCCAAACTTAAAAAAGAAATTAAAAAAGACAATAAGAGGTTCTGGGACGCCGTGGCAAAGGAGGCTGGAAGGGAACCGAGGATTTATAAAATTATAAAAAGTATGAATAGGAAGGAGATGGCAGAAGACAACACTAATTTTTCTTTCCCAAACTGTCCGCCTGATGCTGTCTCTCAAGCGAACAATTTATCTGTAGTTTTTCAAAATTGTCCTGTAAATCAAAAAATTCCTATCGATTTTTCTGGAGATGACGGTATTGAGTTAAATTTTTCTATGGATCAATTGCAAAATGTAATTAATAAAAGCAAATCTTCTACGCCTGGTATTGACGGGATTAAAATGAGCTTTTTTAAAAAGTTGAATACTCGGACGCTTAGACAATTACTTGATATGTATAATCAGATTCTGATTACCAAAACGATCCCAGAGGTTTGGAAAGAAGTTATCATGATTCCTATTAAGAAACCGGGGAAAAGTAGAAATGATATAAATGGGTATAGGCCTATCGCTATGACTGTTTCGAGCAAGAAACTATTTGAAAAAATGATTTTAGAAATTTTACTTAACTGGAGCATAGATAAGAAAATTTTTCATGCTAATCATTACGGTTTTATTCCTTTTTGCGATTGTGAAGAGGCTTCATATAAAATTTTTAATGACATCAGAAGGGCCAAACTATCTAAGATGAAAGGGTTTTTAATTGCTTTAGATATTAAAGGTGCTTATGATAACGTGTGGTGGGATGGTTTGCTGTGGAAATTAAAAAAACTAGATCTAGGTGCGGATCTTTGTGTCTTAATTCGGAATCTCATTCAACATTCTCATTCTTAAAATTCGGGTCAAATGGAGAGGTTGCTTTTCAGATTTTTTCTATTATTATAGGGGTCTATTGCAGGGGAGTCCACTGTCCCCTTTTCTGTTTGCAATTTATCTAGCAGATATATTTGAAATTTTCGATTCAAGTATTGAAGATGTAATTTATGCTGATGACATTTATTTATATGGATTTCACGATAATATTAATTGGATAAAAAATATTTTACAAGAAAACATCAACAGAGTAATTAATTGGCTTCAGGCTTGGAACTTAGAGGTTAATCCTAATAAATGTCAAATAATGAAAATTGGTAAATGGGAAGAGGGAGATGTAGACAATTTTATTATTAAAGGATAAGAAGTAGACTTTGCTGACAATTTGAGAGTTTTAGGTGTTTATTTAAATAAACATGGTAATTTAAAAAATCATATAGATATGCTGAGAGAGAAATCAAGTAAAAGATTAAATATGATAAAATCAATAGCTGGAATTGGTTGGGGTACTGAGACAAAATTCCTGATTCAGATAACTAGAAGTATTATAGGAGCGTTATTAGATGGGAATCCTAGAATTTTAACACAGTGCAATCAGACGGAATGTCGTTAACTCCAAGTGATTTATAACGTTAGTCTCAGGTGGGCTAGTGGTCTGTCTAGGTGGTGCCCGATTCCAATTTTGCTAAAAGAAAAAAAAGTTTAGAAGCATGATTTAAGAAGAGAGTTTCTAGCTATTAAACGTACTATTACGGAGTGCAAGCATGAAGAGTATATGGAAGTGCTCTCTCAAGACCTTATTTATAGGGAAAAGCACAGGCTTGGGAATTAGCACAGGCTTGGGAATTAGCACAGGCTTGGGAATTACAATATAAATATTACGGAGATGATCACTTATAAATGGGGGAATAAGATTGATAATGAGGTTCAGATAATGATAGATACTTTGCTGTTCCAAAATAAAGATTTTCCGGAAGATGTGATACAAAATTCATTTCACAGTTTTGTAAATAGTTATAAAGATAGTGCTATTCTTATTGGTACAGATGCTTCTAAAGATAATCAAAATACCACTATTGGCATGGTGAACCAGAACTCTGGTAGTCATTTGGCTTTCCAAATTCCTAACATTAATTCAATATTTTCAGCTGAGGCCATTGCCTTATTAATAGCTATCAAGTATTACACTCAGGAGAAGGGAAATTATATTTTTTCACGGATGCTAAAAGCGTCCTTGTGGCCTTAAAAAACATCCATTGAAAATCGGTCGCTATTGTTACTCGTCTGAGAAATGAAGTTAATATGAAGAATTATGGAATTACTTTCATATGGGTCCCTGGGCATAAAGATATTGAGATCAACGAAGTTGCAGATAATCTAGCGAAACATGGCTTTTATTGCAATGTATGGATTCCCTGGTTTTCCCCAGAGGATTGGATTACGGCTATAAAATATAATAAGAATAAAGAATCGCATTGGGAGTGGGAGAATTATTGGAAAGATAATAGGGAGCAACGTTGGGATTATGATAGCATAGGGTACCCTCATCATAAATTGAATAAAAAGAGTGGTGTAGTATTTACAAGATTTCTCACAAAATCTGTTTTAACTCTTGATCGTCAGAAAAAGTTTCTTAAAGAAGGTGATGAGAAGTGCAACTTATGTCATGAGGAGGATCAGACGGAGAGCATTTAGTTTTACGGTGTAAAAAGTTTACTGGAATTCGAGAGAAGTTATATAAGAAGTTACAATTATCGAGGAACGTTTCGTATGTGGAGATTTTTGAGGTAGCAGGGGAAAATGGTGGTGCTTCTCTTAAATGGCTTTCTAGTTTCTTGGAGGAGATTTACAATCATTGTCCTAGTTGGTTTAGCGGGAATAGGCAAAGTAATCTTACTGCTTGGTGGATTCTGTGTCTGGTGGTCATGTTATTTTGTAGGGAAGTTGGCGTTTGGGATACCAAACGTCAGCTCCTTGGTTCAATTCTTCATGGTGGTCTCGGAGTGTAAAGTAGTTAGTCGTGTTTTGAAATTTGTAGCCTGTGTTTAGGTGAGGAGTGTCGGTTTTTGGTTGGCGTTTGCGGATTTAGACAGCTGTAAAGTAATATAAAGCTGCTCACCGGGTCCATAGGGCTCTACACAACAACAACAAGGATTGCGTGTCGCTCCATGACCTTTCATCCCTGCCTCTGGATTCATTCCCTTTTACTTAAAATGGTTCTCAGACGTGTTTTTTTCCCTTGAAATCATTTTTTATTTATAAATCTACCCTTTTTTATCGGATTTATTCCATTTTTTCTCAGACTTGTTCCTTTTTTCTTGGATTCGTTCCTCTTTGCTCGGATTCGTACCATTTTTCTCAAACTTGTTTCTTTTTTTGGAATTATTCCATTTTTCTTGGATTCATTCCTTTTTTTGGAATGATTCTGAAGAACTCGTTCCTTTCAGTGAACGATTCCTTAAAAGGAACGATATTGCCCATCTCTAATGTACATATATATGTACATACTACATGGACATGATGCATATATGGGTGATTCTCAAAATAGGGGACAATTTCAAAAATGAAATCTTAAAAAAATTACTGTTAGCAAAATTTCTGAAAAAAATATGTGTTGTTAATATAGTATTAGGTATACTTTACATGTAGTCAGCAGAGCTAAATATTTAAAAATTAACTTTAAAAAAAATAATTAGTATTTTTTGAGCCATGCTAATGACAAAACAAATTGCATGGAATAAATATATTAAGAAATTTTTATTTTCTTCCTGTTTAAATATTTTTTTCTACGTTTATTAGCCTTCCTTTCCAACAAATAGATTCCATTTTTACATATATACATATAAGGAGAATAAAAACATTACCAAAGAGCAAACTTTGTTTACATGAACAACATTCTGACATTAACAGTGTAAGAAGCTGTCTTAGTGATTTTCTGACAGATTTAATGCATATTATAGGGATAATAAATGTAATACCTAAATTTATATGTAAAATTAAACTTTAAAAAGGATACAATATAAGTACTGGTTACATTTATGCACATAGGAGTCTTTAGCATGGACAGAAAAAACATGCTAATGACACTGATATTTGTCCATGCTAATGACAAATTTTAATTTAAATAAGATTATGAGCCATAATATAATCACAATGCAATAGTCTTTTCTGGGGATTTTTAAAACACAAAAGTTCTATGCAAATAAGTAAAATAAAAATTTTAACTATAAAATAAACATGAAAATTATTATCCATTCTAATGACATACAATTGATGTACTCGCCTAATATTCAACTTCTATTCTTAAAATACAATACATGCTTCTATTTTCAGGCTGGAATAAAATGGCTACTTGTTGCCATGGAGAAACTTTATATTTTCAAAGTATTGTCATATGTGAAAATGAAATTTTGATTAATAAACAGCTGTTATAGTATGACCTTGTTTTGAAAACAGAATATGGAGGACAAACTTTAATTCTCTTTTTATATACTATAATTTTATTTTTAAAAAGAAATTTATTGGATAAATCCTCTCCTTGATTAATTTAAAGAAAGAATAACATTTGTTTTATTTTATAAACATGATATTAACTCTTGAAAAAGCTAGTATATACACGGCACAGCTGCTGTGGACATCCATGCTAATGACATTTTGAACATTTATTCTGTTATTTTAAGGTGTTTTTAACTAAAAAGTGAGTAATTCTTGAGTGCAAATAATGAATAATATTAAGACAAACATATCTAAGTATAAAAACATGACAGAAAACCTCTCAATTTTTTTTGTATGCTGAAAGACATAAATTGTCCCCTATTTTGAGAATCACCCATATATGTACACATTACGTAGATATGATGTATATACATGTACATATTACGTAGATAAGATCTATATACATGTACATATTACTTAGATATGTATATATACATTCATATAATGTAGATATTATGTTTAGGACATGATCTATATGGACATAGACATCCGTTTTACATAGATATTACGTCAACCAGGATGTCCAACAAACATTATATGGATGTATTCGGAGAGACATCTGATGGTAATATCTATGTAGATACTACGTAATATGAAACTCCTTGGATGAATTCTGGACATGGTATATAGATGTAATTTATGTTATATGGATGTGACATTTACCAATTTGTGCTGTGTGGGAAAGAACATTCGAAAACAAATTGATACTTGGCGGGGTTTTGTTTAGCAGTTAAGAGGGCAGCGAATTCTGATCTTTTTCCTGTGCATTTGGGAGTTTTATTCCAGTATAATACACTCTTGTTTGAGCTAAGGTTGATGTAAGCATGGAACGTCCAATTAACGGAATCAGGAGGCATAGCTAGAAAGTTTCCTATCACTTCATTGGTAAGTAAGAGTGAAGACACAACAGAATTCTTTTTAATCTGGCAGAGGTAGGCAAACCCAAATGAAGTGGATTGCCCGCAAGATCCAAGTACCTTATGGGATTAGGCAAATGAATTTTTAATGAAATAATTAAAATAAAGATTCTGACAAATGTTTTATATTCTAAAAAGGAGTAGTGGAATAAAAAAACATAGATTTAATATTTCGAAATAAGAGATTGACATTTTAATAATAAACTGAGTTCTTTTTAGGAAAATAAATAATATATTATGCTGAATTAAGGAAAGGGGGAACTGTAGCTGATAATGAAATATTAACATATTACTGAAATATAAATAAAAGTATATTTTTATAAGAGTTTAGAGCGAAATCAAAACAAGAAAATGGCAAATTTTTTTTTTATTATTACATATATATGTATTTTATTAAATTCAATGGTTCATATATTGTAATACAATTCATGGTTATATATATATATATATACATACAGATGAAAGGTAACTGAACTTCCATTGTCTGCTTTTTCATTACATCTGTCGGTGCAACAATTTGTTATCATGATTATATTTTTGAACTAAAGCAATTATAAACATGAAATAATCTAATACAATACGTTGCAAACAATAAGACAATAATTCGAAGGATGATGCTTTTTGCCTCAAATCACAAGATTTTATCATGGCTGGAGAGTGGTTAGGGAGATTCTATCTCTAGTACATAGAAAGTCTGATAACATATCAGTATAATTGAAATTTTAAAACTTCAATATTTCATTTGCCCTGCTTTTTATTTATTTATTGTTTATTTTATGATCTTTAAGATGAATTTCAGAAAATTAGAGGTAGTATTTTCAGTATTATAATTAATTTGATCCTTAAAGTTACAGAATATACTTGTAAGAAAAACATGCAAAAAAATGTTTCTAAAAGCTAAAAATTATAAAAAAATAAAGTTTAAAATTTTTCATACATCTTTCACGTTTCATCACACTAATTATATATATTAATTCATTTTTCTTTCTTCCTTCAAAAGACATTTTAACAATATGCCAAAAAGATACTATAAAATATTCAAATAAAAAAATTAGTTCAAAGAACACCTACCTTAAAGTGGTACTTTGAATCTTTTTTAATAAGGCAAAATAAACAGAAAACAAACCTTTAGCTTTCTGAGGCTGAGCAGTTTTTTGAGGCACTTCTGGTGCTGCCCTTTTGGAAGGCACTTCTGGTGCAGTCTTTTTAGAAGGCACATCTGGAGCAGGTCTTTTGGGATGTACAGAAGCAGATTCTGTTATTGCTGTGCTAACAGAGCTGAGTGGATTATCACTGGACTTTGGTTTTCCTTCAGGAATAGGTATTGGAGCAAAACCTAGAATTGCAATGATAACTTATGTATTTTTTGGCTAACATAACTCAGATTTAATTATGTATTTACACATATATAAAAGCAATAACTGCATAAAAATAAAAATCCAATACATTTATTAATCCAATTTTTTTGTTATACCCAATTTTTAATAAAACCCCAGCATGCATGCTATTAGCCATGCAGCCTGCCTCCGGAACTTTAAGCGTTTGGCTTTTCTTTGCTTCTTCTGTTTTTTAAATTTATTACAGTTTTGTTCTATTTATTTTAGCTCTGTTTTCTAATATTATGTTCTGGCTCTCGGTTGGCTTTGAGAAACTTAAATGTTTTATTATTTGAAGTTGTATGAATTATATATATATATAAGAAACTTGATGCCATAGTGGAACATCTGACATATTTTATGAAAATGCATTATTATCCCCAAACAGAGATCTTTAGTAGATTCTATTAGCAGGCAAAGCCAATGTATTCAATCCCCAACTACATAAACAGCAACAAAAAAATGATGTTTTGATAGTTCTGTTTTTTCATTTGTTTGATTTTTTATATGTTGAAGTAGATCATATTTCATGAATAAGGTGCAATTTTGAAGCCCTGAAAAAATTTCTTCTTCCCAATAGAAAATGTCGAAGTTCATTGTTGTGAATGCCATTTTTCATGAAAAATGAAAAGGGAGTATGTTTGGAGGGCTATATCTCTGGCAAGCAACAAGATTCTGAAATTCTTTTGGCATATACTGTCAGTGGCGCAACCAGAATTCGATTCTGGGGGGGGGGGGGTTTGAGTGTCTGATAAAGGTGATTGCTGGTTATTTGAATCGCCGGTTAATAGAATCACCACTAATTGGAATATTCTCTGTATAATACTTAAACTCAAAGAGAATCTGTGTGGCAGGAAATCATAATTTTTTTAGCATAATCCGTCTCAGAAAAATGTTCAAATAACCAATTTTTGCTTAACTAATTCAGGTAATATGCACTTTCTCAATTTTAAGTAGAATTCCACCACTTTATTGAATCACTTTATTTAATAAAATCTGATTCAGTAAAATGGCAGATTCCGAAATGTATCAAAAAATTTAAATATTAAGTTTGGTTTTGATTCATATAAGCGGCAATCACAGCGATCTTTCTTAGCTCTTGGAGGGGTTTTAACCCCAAAACCACCCCCTTGGCTGCGCCACTGTATACTGTTAGTATAACACTATAAGCTTATTAAAATTTATTTGTTTCCATGGGGCGTTGTTACTTTACATTGTCATTTTGAAACAAAGTACAATCAAAATGACGTTTTTGTCCATGTTCCACATTTAATATCCTATTTGAGCAACACTACCTCAAACTTTTTCTGATAGAATATGAAAGTGCACTACTAAGAGAAGATAAATAATATAATACTGCATCGAGATATTGTTGCTGTTATCAGATATAATCTGTTAAATATTCAAAGTTTTCAAAATCTGCAACATTTATATTACCGTTATCTAAAATAAGCGCAGAGATGGGCAGTATCGAAAATACATATATTTGAAATACATTTGTATTTTGTATTTTGTATTTTAACTCGACTAAACGAAAGTATTTTGGTAATGTATTTTGAAATGATTTTCTAAAGTATTTTGTATTTTGAAAATACATTTCATACTCAAAATATATTTCTGGAGATTTCCAGCTGCTTCGTTAAAACAGCAGATGTAAAGCTCACAAAAGAATAATACAAGTATGACTGTTTTGTTTTGACTTATAGGGTTCGTTTTGGAAGTTTATACAAACATACTTTTCAACTGCTGGTATGATAAAGATTAGAATGAATGCTTCTGTTTTACTTAGGCTTTGTTGCTGAATCATTACAGTTCTAAAGTTCTAGGTTTTATAAGTATACCGCTGGTATGAGAATGATAAAAATTACTGTGTTATAAACAGGAAGAAATATTTAGAGTTTTGCTGTATATGGTGCTTTTTAAAGAATAACAGAAAGATTTGAAATGTAGTAGTAGAAAGAAATGTAATGCAATGTTTAAGTCTCGTGAAAGAATAGCTGATATATTTTCAGCTCCGGGTGATAATGTATCAAGTGAATTAATGATTTACTATAGTACACGTCTTGCAAGTGCTATACTAAATAGGATTTTTTTTCTGTTAATAATAATGATAAAATTAACGCAGCATATCATATGTTAAAAACAAGTTCTAACGTTATAAGAGAAACATTTGAAGCATTTTTGATTATAGATTTGTCTTTACTGGAGGTACACGTTTATCTAGCATGATTTCATAATTATTATTATTAGTTAACTAGTTTCATGTTTTATTTTGTACTGTTAAAAAAATACCACAATGAAAATATAAACTGGTAACTGACCAAAATGAAACTTCTTGTAGGAAACGGAAGTTTCATTCTTTTTTGAGATTAGATCATAAACAAAAGACTCACAGATGAAAATTTTAATATCAATAAGAATATAAATTTGGTTAATTACAAAAGCATACTCCTTTAGAAGAGTATTAATGATTTTGAATGTGCGGGCATGTGCATATATTTGTTTGCAACAAAATTAAAGATAATAATAAAACATTATTTTGTACCGATTTATAACCACAAAATATTATTAATTATGTAGTTATTTATACATCCCGGAGTTTCCAAGATTATTTATGTATCAACCTAGATTGATGTTCATTGTACAGAAATTTGCAAAATGCTTAACGTTTGGCTTGCAAGTTAATCATACACAAATATCAATAACAAGTTCTTTCAGACAATAATAGTGTATTCATACTTAGGGAAAATTAATAGCAATTATTAATTTGCAAACATTATTAAAATATAACATGCATATGTTTAAAACGAAAACATTTAACTTGTTAATTTAATATTTCTTTTTAGCTCACAGGCTATCAAAACCTAAGAGCTTATGTGCCGCCCATTCTGCATGTATCTATGTATGTATGTGTGTATATAACACGATAATTCATGATAAAAATATCGATTTACTTGAAATTTTGGATATAGGTTTATTCTGATGAGGCGCTTCCCTGATTAGTTTATTAGTTTTTGGAGTTCATTCAATAAGTATAAGGAAGGGGGGGGGGGGGAGAACGAGGAGCTAATACCCCTCCCCTTAATTTATATAAATAAGTTTTTCATGCAGAATTATCAGATTTCATTCAAATTTTAGGTATGGGATCCTTCTGATGAGGGTATCTCCGTGATTAGTTTTGGGAGTTCAGTAGATAAGTATAAGGAGGGGGAATGGGGCTAATCCCCCCCCTTAATTTAGATAAATGGGATTTCATGTAGAATTATCAGATTTCATTAAAATTTTTAGATATATTTTATCATTCTGATGAGGCGTCTTCGTGCTCAGTATTGGGTGTTCATTGGATAAGTATAAAAGGGGGGGAATGGGGGTAACATTCTCCTTAATTTAGGTTAATGGGTTTTTCACGCAATTTGCTTCAAATTTTGGATATAAGTTCATCCTGAGAAGGTGCTTCCGTGATTTATTTTGGGAATTCATTGTATAAGTATAAAGTAAGAATCAGGGTGATTATTCCTCTTAATTTAGAAAAATGGTTTGTTATGCAACCGATTTGCTTCACATTTTAGATACAGGTTCATAGTGATAAGACGCTTCCCTCATTAGTTTTGGGGTTCTTTTTTTAAGTATAAAGAAGGCACGAGTGATTACCCCCTTAAATTTAATAAATAGGTTTTTATGCAGAATTATCCGATTTGCTTTAAATTTTGGATGTAGGTTTTTTCTAATGAAATGAAACTCTGAATAGTTTTGGAGGTTTAATGATTAAATATGAAGGATGGAATAGGGAATACTCTTAAATTATACAGGGTGATTCAGCTCGTCGGTGACAAACTTTAAGGATCGATAGAGCACACCTAGACGAACATTTTTGAATAGGGAATGTAGGGTCCCTGACGCGATGGTAAGGCGCTAGGCGCTTTCGAAAATTTGGGTGCCGAAATTCGAAACGTCATAAAAACTAGGGAAATGGTTAGATTTTCTTGCTTGTTGCGTCGAAATGATTCTGTTTGTTTAGACTTTCTTCAGTACCAATTTGATAAGCGTATCTCTTAAAACATGGATAGGGGGCGCTGCAGACTTTGGAGAGCTAGACAACAACTTTAAGCCCGTTATTTTGATAATTTAACACATGCTCGCCAAAGTTTATACTCTAACTTAAAGTTTGAACCCAAAAGTAGAGCCCTGCAAAAAGCGTAAGAGCCGGAATAAAATGTCAAAGTACAGGGTGGTCGAAACTCGAAGGCTCCTAAGAGATAAACAAACAGATTTCTTGACTTATGGCATGCATTTTCATGATTCTGTTTGCTGGGGCTCTCTGAAACTCAGTTGAACGGTACAAAAAGAAACATCGATAGGGGGCGCTTTGGGCAAAAAACATAATTCGTTGACATTTCGGACGCTAACTGGAAACGGGGCGCTACGATCAGTTAGAAACAAAACAAGAGAGTAATTTACTTATCATAAGAAGCTATTAAAACTGCAGTTTTTTTTTTTTTTTTTTAACAAACATAGCTGGTTTCAATCATGCACAATGCGCGCAATAAAATTTACATAAGGTGCTTTTTGCTGATTTATGCAAAAGATATCGTACCATATCGATATGCAAAAGATACGTAATGCGTAGACGACAACGCGAGATGACGTAGTTGTATGCGCAGACACGTCTTTTGAACGTGCGGTACCTACTTAAGCTTCGGGTTACTTGTCTGCAGATCGGTAGTAGGATGGAACGGTACACAAACTCTGAATTGGCTGACATGCATTTGGCGTATGGCGCTGCTGGTTGTAATGGACGAGCCGCTCAGCGGTTGTACGCCGAGCGTTACCCCAACAGGCAAATCCCCTGCCATGCCTTCTTCGCTCGAGTACACCAGAGGTTGTCCACAACGGGATCTTTCGACGGAGGCAGGCCTGAACGGGAGCGATCAGTGAGCACCCCCGACAACGAAGAGGCTGTGCTTAACCTGGTTGAGGACAACCCAGGTCTTAGCACGAGAGATATCGCCAGACATGTTGGCATTTCGCAAGCAACTGCGTGGCGCATCTTACGTTCCCGGAATCTGCACCCCTACCACATCCAGCGGGTGCAGTTGCTCAGAGAGCAGGATTTTGGCCCTCGAGTGGAATTCTCAAGATGGTACTTGGCGATGAGATCCAGGGATCCCCGTTTTGTAAACAGCATTTTATTTACGGACGAGTCCACCTTCAGCCGGGAGGGAATGTGGAACGCCCACAACAGTCATGTGTGGTGTGATGAAAATCCACATGAAACCAGAAGCCGAGCAGCCCAGGAGCGTTTCTCAGTAAATGTGTGGGCCGGCATTCTGGGGGATTGCCTCATTGGCCCTTATTTGTTACCTGAACGGCTGACAGGTGGAAATTACCTGATTTTCCCGGATCAAGTGCTACCGCAGCTTCTGGAGGAGGCGCACGTACCCGAAGGTTCGCGTCGCCAGATGTGGTTCCAGCACGATGGAGCTCCGGCCCATTACACGAACGACGTGCGTCTCCATCTAAACGCAAGGTATGGCCAGCGGTGGATCGGGCGTGGGGGTCCAGTTCACTGGCCTGCCCGATCACCAGACCTCACCTGCTTGGATTTCTTCCTTTGGGGTTACCTGAAGGCCGAGGTATACCATACACCTGTCAGCAGTGCTGAAGAACTTGTGGCGCGCATTGTGGCAGCTGCAGGGCAGATCAGAGATACTCCTGGCATTGTTGGAAACACACACTCCTCAATGCGACGGAGGTGCGAAGCCTGCATCATGGCCCAAGGTCGAAATTTCGAGCATCTTCTGTAGTGTTATTTTTTGTAAATAAATTTCCAGTATCATTGATGTTTTTGGTCTAAATTTATTCAGAAGTGTTGAGCAGAGGTAGAAAATGTGTTTTCATTATTACTAACTGATCGTAGCGTCCCGTTTCCAGTTAGCGTCCGAAATGTCAACGAATTATGTTTTTTGCCCAAAGCGCCCCCTATCGATGTTTCTTTTTGTACCGTTCAACTGAGTTTCAGAGAGCCCCAGCAAACAGAATCATGAAAATGCATGCCATAAGTCAAGAAATCTGTTTGTTTATCTCTTAGGAGCCTTCGAGTTTCGACCACCCTGTACTTTGACATTTTATTCCGGCTCTTACGCTTTTTGCAGGGCTCTACTTTTGGGTTCAAACTTTAAGTTAGAGTATAAACTTTGGCGAGCATGTGTTAAATTATCAAAATAACGGGCTTAAAGTTGTTGTCTAGCTCTCCAAAGTCTGCAGCGCCCCCTATCCATGTTTTAAGAGATACGCTTATCAAATTGGTACTGAAGAAAGTCTAAACAAACAGAATCATTTCGACGCAACAAGCAAGAAAATCTAACCATTTCCCTAGTTTTTATGACGTTTCGAATTTCGGCACCCAAATTTTCGAAAGCGCCTAGCGCCTTACCATCGCGTCAGGGACCCTACATTCCCTATTCAAAAATGTTCGTCTAGGTGTGCTCTATCGATCCTTAAAGTTTGTCACCGACGAGTTGAATCACCCTGTATAAGTGGGTTTTTATCAAAATTATCCGATTTGCTTCGAATTTTGGATGTAGGTTTATTGTATGATAAGGTGCATCCCTGATTAGTTTTTGAGATTCAATGATGAAGTATAAAGAGGGGAAATGGAGGAGGACTATTTCTCCCCTTAATTTGTTCCTTGAAGGGCATTATCCTCCTGAGACCTGAGCAAAATAAAATACATATATTCTTTCAAAGATTAGTTTTTCTGACCAATTAGGCCTAAAAACAAATATTTTTTACGAAATCAATAAATTTTAATTTTTAAATTTTGCTGGGGGGCACATCCATTTGAATGGATGTTGAGGTCATAAGCACTATAAAACTATAAGAAATTTATGCAGAAAAGATGTAAGGCAAAATTTTATTTTTTATTAAGATAACATAAATTTATTACTCAAAAATAATTATTGTTAATTAAAATAAATTGTAAATGTAAATTATTAACAGTTAATGCTAAAAAAATTAAATTAAGCTCCATGAAATGTTTTAAAATAATTTCATTCAGCAGTTATGCATAGAAACATTTGGCGATTTGTGCACCGAAATTTAGTTTTTGTGTTACAGCCTGTATTTCTGCAATACACAGAGTTTTTGATGTTGGCAAGTTCTGGCATATGTTTTGCTTCTTTCTGTCGAAAAAGAATTGATGGCCGGGCTAATTGGATTTTTTTTGCTTTAGGTTGAACTTCACCATCACTATCCAGATCATCACATGAAGCAACGGGCGTATTTTTTGTACCATCTGCTATTAATTTCTCTGAAATGCCTATTCGAAACTCCATAAACTTTAGTCTTTCTTTGGATACCCATTACTTTCTTAATCTATTTTGTATTGCAACCATGAATTAGCTGCTGCCAAATCTATCATATGAATTAGTACTTTCACCATCCACTTCTTTGTTCTTGTTTTTATTCTGTAATAACTAATTGTTCTGTCAACCATATCGACCCCACCCATCTTCAAATTATACTCTCTAATTATTTCTGGCCGACGGACATCAATATACTTTTCCTCTATTTTGGACCATCTTTTGCAAGTGTCTACATCTTCAATAGAATGATCTGATGATACAATATAAATAGGTTTGTTGTCTTGCCATTTCACAATATTAATTTTTTCATCACTTCAAACTACACTATCTGTTAACAAATCTCTCATTTTCGTATTTTGTCTGGTAATAAATTGTTAGCCTTTGGTATTCTATTTTTTATTATTGTACTTGTTGCACCAATTCCTTTTTCGTGTAAAACTTCAAGCAAATTAATAGTTGTGAAATACCTATCAAAATATACTCGAGTTCCTGCACCAAACGTTTCACAAAGTTTCAAAACTGCAGCTTCACCAATAGTAAGAGATTTTGCAGCATTCTGCATTGGAAACGACCCTTTACCTTGATAGATTACAAAATCTAATACGATTCCTGATGGATCAGCTATTACAAAAATTTTCAATCCAACTGGGGCTGGTTTGCGTGGTACATATTGCTTTAATTGTGTATCATTTGTTCAATTTCATCAAGGTATCATTTGTTCGTCAATGCTAACAAAAGAAGATCTAGGTATTTTCAAACATCCATTTCGAACAGAATCTATCATTGGTTGAACTTTCCACAGCGTATTTTCTTTCTCTGCTTGTGAAATATTATTATCAAAAACAACCTTCAAGTTTGATCGGATAAAAAAGGATCAGATAAAATATCTGTTTCATCCGAAGAATCACTTAAATCTGAAATTGGATTTAAACCTTTATCAGTAATAGGATCATTAATCTCATTATCATCACTCCAATCATCAATTTCAATATCAGATAAATCATCATTTGCCATTAATTCTAATGCTTCTAGCACTGTCAATCCTACAAAATATTTAAACATACATAAATGACATGTTTATTTATTCTTAAAAGACATAAAAAATTCTAATTTGTAAAAAAAATACACTCTAAAACTAATAAGATATTTATTTTTTAAAGGGAAGAAGGTTTGTTTACATTGGAAATAAAAGTACTAAGCCTAATTATGCAATAGATGAATTGAGAACTGACATCCATTTTAATGGATGTTTTAAAAACAAGCTAATTAAAAAAATATGAACATATTTAACATTATTAATTTATTTTATCTTAAAACGAAAGATCAAAGTATCAGAAAAACATTGAAATATTACTAAAAAATAATAAGACTAATATGAAAAGTGAAACTTACCGCGAGAGTGTCGATTTCCAATGTGGCTCATGTTCTCTGCCATTTTATAAACAAATAAACTGCTGTTGCCAGATTCTTCAAGTTAAAAAGTGATTTCTGATTCATCCATTATAATACCGTGCCAATTCTTGATTTCAAAAATAAAAATTTTTGCAAGAGGAAGGAAAAGTATGTTAGGTCTCAGGAGGTTATACTGAAAGTGGAAGGCTGTAATATACAATTAGTGCATATAGCCTATGATCTCAATGCCATCAGTTTAACTGAGCAATATTCTTTTTATTAAATTATTTCTTATTTAGTATTCATTTAAAGCATACTTATACTTGGTTGTAGTGATTGAGACATTAACAATTTATATATTTATTTTTTTTTAACCAATTCCAACGAATGAGGTTATAAACTCTTTTATATATAAGTTTTATGTATACATCGTAGAATAACTGCTGAACTGACGCTTCCATTTTCAATGTGTCATCTCTTTTTATAGTCTTCTATGTTTAGCAGAAGAAAGCATTGGATTCGTGAAAACATTCGACCTCAGGGTTTTGATGGATTTATATTTCCAAGCCCCGAAACACTATTTAATTGCATTTAGGAAAGGTCTGTTTGTAAGTTTGTATGTGACAAAAAATTTCAGACTCTTTATTTCAAGAACTAATGCACTGTATTTAATAATACTTTAGATTCAGTTGGACGTGGACATAAGTTGTTGTAGATTAGTTATTGTTGTTGGGAATCTTCCAAGAGATGGCATTGCTATGCTGTATTTTTCACAATTTCAAATAAATAAATAAATAATAAAAAAATTGTATTTTAAGAACTAATGTATTTATTTTCATCAAATTCAGTTACACGTTAACATAAGTTGCTGCTGATTAACTTTTGGTGTAAATCGCACCACAGGTGGGTGGTGCTGCTATGCTACATTTTTCTGCATTAGTTCTATCTCAAGTATTAATGCTCGAATTTTTATCGAATTTCAGATTTAGTTAGACTGTTATATTAAGTTGTTAAGTGTTGGTGTAAATCGCTCAACATGTGGCACTGCTATGCTGCATTTTTCAGGATTTTAGCAAACATTAATGCATTGAATATCATCAAACTTCATGTTTTGTTATTTATTACTGTTAATTGTTAGTACTGATCATCGAAATTCGGAATTAAAAACCTGTTTCGATTGATCCTTAATTAAAAATTTTCCAAAAAGAAATTTATTGAGTGATTCCTAAATTAAGATTTTTCCTCACTTGAAGGACAATCGTAATTACTAAACATAGATTTGAGTTGTGAATTATTTTGATAACACTTTACTTTTGAGTAAAATGAAACAATTATATTCAAGAGAAATTTATGTATTTTATATTCATTTGATCATTTTATCTGTAAGTATTTTTCGTTTATAAAGCATATTCTCCCATAGATTCATTTTGTTTTCTTTTTTACTTCGATAATTTATAATTTCAAAGAACTTAACCAGTGTAACACAAATATCTTACAGTTGCACTAATAAGACTAATAAGAGGTTTATATGGATCGAAATTATAAATCCGCTCCAAGCCAAAGAAAGATCTTTTAGGCGGTCTATGAAGTACCGAGCTAAAAAGCTATTATCCCTTGCATTTTGCAAACACTAATAAGAGATTCTACACGGGCCGAAATTGCTGGGTCTGGTCCAACCCGTACAAATATCTTTTTAGTCCGGCACATTTTGATACAAAACAAACATTATTGGCTTAGCGAGGTATAAAAGTTAAGCATCCAGCCCATAACGCATACTGGTATAAAAGTAAAATCTTGTAATAAGCCCTGCTCGATTATAAAAGTTAAAATTTTGGTCAAGCCCGCTCTTACAAACACTCGATTAGCTCAGGCCAACAAAATTTTAAGAAAATTTAAATTTTTGTGTCGATATGGTTAAAAATCATCTTATACGAGGAACTCTGACCAAAAATACTTATATCAGCTTTTTATCGTGTTTATAAACTTCTTTTTTAAAAAGCATTTTGGACTGTGATATTTATTTCCTAAATTAATATTTATTTTTATGTAAGCGTTTTAGCTATAAATAATATCGTTAATCTCTATTCCATGCCTTGAAAACTTAAAAATCTGGAAAATGCTATACAGTGAAATTTTCTAAGCCAGATTCACACACGATAGAAGGAAAAAGAATCCATTGTAGGCAGGTTTTCTTCTTAGTAGGTACACAGTTTGTTTTAAATGTATTGTATTAGTTTTCATTGTTATTAAATTTATTTTGCAATTTGCATGAATCAACACATTAGCCTTTTAAGAAAAGATTTACAGACAGATTCAGAGTTCATTTTACTGTGTTTTATTTTTATTACACAGAAATATATTACTAATCTTTTAAATAATAAAATAAAATATTTGTTAATTGTAAAATTATAACAATTTAAAAATACATAAATATTTTGTAAAAATTTTTGGATTGGGTCAGATTTAAGCGGTTTTTGCGTAGGCCACGCCAAGATGGGATGAGCCAATGGTTTTTATACAGGCTGGTCAGGACCAATAATTAAATTGAGGTTACTGCAGTGCTTTAGGAAGAATGAAGTCCAGTCCCGATCCGGTCTGGAAAGAAGAAGTCAAGTCCGGCCTGAATTTGTCGTAAACAGTAGCCTGAGACCCAAAATAACGATGATGATGTCCGTTTGAGCTTACACTGCAGAAAGAAATAAACCTGATACCCGACCCGGAAAATGGCTGAAGAACAGGTCCGGTCAAGCCCGGCCCAAATGCTCTGGGTAAAAATTGTCCCGAAACCGACCAGCTGACTGTGCCCGCCATGGCCCGTACAAACCTCTAATCTTATACACAAACTTTTTAAAATTTTCAAATGTATTTTGTATTTTAAATGTATTTTGTATTTTGAATGTTCTTAATTTGAAAAGTATTTTGTATTTTGTATTTTAGCTTCTAAAACTAATGTATTTTGTATTTTGTATCGAAAATGATTTTTCGATGTATTTTGCCCAACTCTGAATAAGCGCCACTATTGAAAAAAACAAAATATATCACACAATAGTTGAACATATGTAAAAAAACATAGAAAAGAAAAAAAAGTGGGGTCTCTTGATATTTTTAGGGGAAAAAATGAAAAAAGTTACAAAAAAAAAGCAATGTCAATGACCACATTTATTGCCTATCAGAAAATGAAATATCAGGGGTGATTCTGGATGAAAATTTTTTTTCGGAAATTCGCATCGCATTTTCGGAAATCGGCGGGGGGGGGGGTCGTGAGTCCCCCTCTACAGCGGTCTTCGGACAAAATCGACGTTTTCCCGCTATCTTCAGACGAAATCAGCAATATTTTAGCAAAATCGGCGGTTTTTCCGCGATCTTTTGACGAAATCGGCGTTTCCCCACGTTTTTTAAGTGAAATCGGCGGTTTTTCGACGATCTTTAGACAAAATTTGCTTTTTTACGCGATTTTTTCTCGAAAACGGCTTTTTATTCCCGCAATCTTTTGACAAAATCGGCGTTTTTTCCGTGATCTTTTGATGAAATCGAAATATTTTTTCCCATATTCTTTTGACAAAATATTTTTAAGCGATCTTTTATCGAAAACGGCGTTTTTCCCGCGATCTTTTAACGAAATCGGCGTCTTCAGAAGAAATCGGCGTTTTATCTGCGATATTTGGTGAAATTGCCGTTTTTTCCGCTATCCGCACAGGAAATTCGCGTTTTTCATCGATCTTTTGACAAAGTTCGTTTACAAAAACATTGACGAAATCGTCGTTTTACCACGAAATAGTGACGAAATGTATGCTATTTCGGCGATCCTATCACGAAATTTGATTTTTTACGCAATTGTCTTTTCCGCGCGCAAAACCGTACAAGTCGGCAACTATGGGGAACTGATAACCCAATTTTAAATTTTCGGAAATTTCGGAATTTTCGGACGAGAATCGCCCCTGCTGAACTATCCCATTTCTCTTTCGGAATGGGACACTAAGAAGGGATATTCCATTTTCTCATAGACAACAAACATAGAAAGATAAATAGGATTTTTCATTTTCTAACAAGGAAGAAGTGTGATCATCGACATTGTTAGTTTCAAAGGTTTGTCATTAAAAAAATATATATAACAAGAGACCCCACTTTTTTTATTTTCCATGTTTTTGTACATACACTGGTGTGCAAAATTTAAGAACGAGTCCTAAAATGTAAATTTTCAAGGTATTTTCAAGTGATAATTTTCACACGAATATTCAAAAGAAAGTGATATAATTCAAATAATTACTACCCCTGCAGAACAGCTAGTCCATATAACATCTCATTCAGGTCACAAGAATTACAGTCACTATGGCGAAACAAAAAATAGGAAATTCCATACATCTCTTTTATGAGTCTCAAATGTCTACTATATGTCAATCCACTGACAGGTCACTGCAACTGCTGCTTTGTGTCGAGTCACCAGGTGACTTTACAAAGTCGTTTTATTGAGAATCTCATGTGACTGTCATTTGGACACTCAATTTCAAAGTCATTGTGAATATTGCATTATGATAAATCACCAAATAATGTCACATTAAAATCACACGTGACTTTCCATCACAAGAGTTTGTCAAATGGTGACAGAGACCCTACTGTGAAGTAACCACTGTGAAAAGTGGTGAAAAGTCATCATGTGATTTTAATGGGACATTATTTGTTAGTTTATCATAATGCAACGTTCACAATGACTTTGAAATTGAGTCTCCAGATGAGAGGTCACACGAGAGTCTCAATGAAACAACATTGTAAAGCCATCTGGTGACTCGCCCCAAAGCAGCAGTCACATTGACCTGTCAGTGGAGTCACATATAGTAGTCATTTGAGACTCATAAAACAGACGTATGGAATTTCTTATCTTTTGTTTTGCCGTAGTGACTGTGACTCCTGTGACCTGAATGAGATGTTATATGGACTAGCTGTTATGCAGGGATAGTAATTATTTGAATTATATTACTTCCCTTTGAATATTCGCATGAAAATTATCACTTGAAAATCCCTTGAAAATTGGCATTTTGGGACTTGTCCTTAAATTTTGCACACCAATGTATGTTAAAAAATTGTGTGATATATTTTGTTTTATTCAACTGTAGTGCTTATTTAGATAACGCTAATTTAAATATTGCAGATTTAAAAATTTTTGAATATTTAACAGAATATATCTGCTAACAGCAACAATATCTCGATGCTGTATTGTATTATTTAGCTTGTCCTAGTAGTACACTTTCATATTCTATAAGAAAAAGTTTGGGAATGCAGAATATGGACAAAAATGTCATTTTAACTGTACTTTGTGGCAATAAAATGTAAAAAAATGCCTCATGGAATCAAATT
This sequence comes from Maratus speculifer, assembly GCA_964019185.1. Lineage (NCBI taxonomy): Eukaryota > Metazoa > Arthropoda > Arachnida > Araneae > Salticidae > Maratus > Maratus speculifer. The sequence goes on along the minus strand of OZ025293.1, from coordinate 208,540,453 downwards.
TGAATAAGCATGTAGTGTTATATGAATAGTGTATGCCAAAAGAATTTCTGGATCTTGTTGCTTAACAGAGATATAGCCCTCCAACCATACTCGCATTTCATTTTTCATAAAAAATGGAATTCACAACATTGAACTCTGACATTTTCTACAGGGAAGAGGAAATTTTTTCAAGGCTTCAAAATTGCACATTATTCATTAAATATGATCTACTTCCACATAAAAAAAATTAAGCAAATCAAATAATACAACTATCACACTTTGTCTGTTTTTCAAAATAATGTCTCTTAAGTTTGGTAAAAAAATTCAGGAACTTTCTGTATATTAATGAGACTGAACTTTCTGTACATCAATGAGACTAAGTCCACTTGTTTTTAAACAACTAGTAAAATCATAAGTTTAATTTTAACATTGCATTTCTTCATGGTAATAATCTTTTAAAAAATTAATATTAGAAAAAATTCAACATTATTATTTTTCAAAACAGTTACATAATTCATTCAGGTTCTAAGCAAGCAACTCATACATAATAATAATAAAACAATAATTCCTATACAATATAAAGAAATCTCTGAAAGTACTGGGTGGTTATAATTTTGTATCTCTATTTGGGGCTGTCTGCAGAATGAAGGAATAGCTCTAATGAAACCAAAATTGGTGCACTTACTATTCAAGAATAGGGAAGGGAAGAACAATGGAACAAAAAAAAAGTAAAAACTGCACACAGATGGCGCTACAGGTCCTATCCCTAATTATCAGAAAAATCAAGAAGCTGATATTTTTTCCAGTAATTCTGTATGATGCTTCTCAATATGCCAGATCACACTTTAATTATAATATTATTCTACATAATGAGAAAAAATGACCAGCAGAAATAACGATTTTTTGATTTTGCTGAAGATTACAAAATTTGATTTTATTTGCACCAACAGTATTTTTAGTGCCATCTATTTGCAGTTATTGCTTTTATTTTTTTTATCCTACCACTGTTCTTCCCCATTCTCGAATAGCAAGTGCATCAATTTTGGTTTCATTCAAGTAATTCCTTAAAGTCACAGACAGCTCCAAATAGAGATACTTATATTATACCCACTCTATACATTTATACAAAGAATAAAAGGGCATGTTTTGATTACTTAAAACAGAAATACTTTCAAACAGTTTGCATTTACACAGTTTTGAATTTAAAGTTGAAATCCCTGACAGAGGTTGGCTGAGTTAGAGTTTTGTACAGGTCAGGTACCCATGATTTGAACCAGATAATTACATTTGAAGTCAATCCGACTCATACCTGCCAAAATAAATTCTATGACTTGCAACCCAACTCGAAATTGATATGATTAAATTTGAATAAAGGTTAAATAATATGCGGTTAGAATTGAAGCTCTATGATCATAGACCTATTAAATCAAAAGTCATGGAAAATGGTCAATCAAATATTCAGCCAAAGAAAGACAAATGTATAGTGGTGAAATAAATACAAGTAAGTACAAAAACAAACTGAAGTTTATTTAAAACCAAAGATAGAGATAACAAAAATCTAAAACAATTTAATAAATTAGGATAAACAATACTTTAAACATTATGTTACTTTTGTAAAAAGGCATTAACTATTTAATTACTTATTTATATAAAAAAATTCAAAAATATATTTACCATAACATAAACTTCACCTCATGTCATCTAAAACTGATACTACATTTGCATTAAGTGGCTGACACTCAGAATCTCCACATAGAATATTTAAATTTCAATATTGTAATAAACAAGGCCAAACTTTCTTTTAAAATACTTCTAAAATAAACAGCACTGGAGATCATCTTTTACTGCAGAAAAACATTTCTCTTGAAAAATAAATACCAAGAACTTCAAAAAGGACAGTAGAAAGTAAACAAATATTTTTAACTTGATGATAGCTGCTAGTACAAATGACTCACAAATTGTTAACATTTACATATGATAAACAGAGTCCAAAAATAAAGTTCAGAATCCAATTTAAAGACTACTGACTTCCTTAAGAATACTTGCTATAGGAATAAAATATAAAGTAAATTAAAGAAAAAACATGAATAACCTTTATTTTATATGAAGAAAAAAACAGAACTGATATGTGACAAGCCATGATATATCGATCTGCAGCAAAACACAAACTTATTAGTAACAGGAAAGGTAAAGATACACAAATTGCAGTGAAAATTTATATGAGCTAACTCTTTAAATATAAACCTATTATGCAATTAAAAAAGCATCTGCTGATTATTCTCAAAGAAAAGTATCATGGCGAGATGTCATAAAAACAATGTGCAGTAGAGCCAGGCGAACAATACCATATAGTGACACTATGAAACTATTGTGAAACTATCATCACTCAAGAGAATATGTTGCTGATCACCAGCAAACAGATGGATGGGATTTGAAAGAAGGAAAGCAAATGTGGTAATGAAAGTAAATAAACAAATTGAATATTTTTAAAGATAGGATAACAGATATAAAGATAAGGTAAGTAAAGTAAAGAATATTGTACTTTAGAATTTTAAAGATATTTCAATAAAGCTAAATAAAAATAGTTTAACAGAAAAGATGAAAGATTTAATTAAAGTGAAATATGTATAGGAGATAATTCTGGACAGTGACAAGACCAGGTATGATGTTTTTACATGCATCGAACTCCCTCCCTCTTGTCACATGTATGGAATGAAAAAGGCAAATGCTTAAAGAGCTACTAAAAACATAATTGTACAAAATTAGACATGCTTGTGTTCAGAGCTAAAAGTACTTAACATCTCCAAATATTTTGATCAATATATAATGGAATCAGAATTCACCATGATCATAAAATCAGAAAACTACAAAGAGTAAACTTTGAAACATTAATCATCCAATGATTGAACATATAAATTTCTAGAATATATATAAACAATATATCACAAATATTGACAGAGATACACATTATATATTAAACTATTAGTAAAACCATATTTATCAGTCCCCCCACCCCTTTGGTTGTCACCTCATTACAGTGCCCAATTGACTTTTTAATCAGTAAAAATTATATATGATCACTCTAGAGATCACAATATGTTGAAGTAAAGGCATTAGACAGCTTTATTTTTTTATTTTTATTTATTTATTTATTTTTTTTTTTTTTTGAAGCTGTAAGTGATAACATCCATCTCAAGAAAAAAAAAAAAAAATCAGCCACAAATGGTTACTTTAAAGAGTTGAAAATGTATATATACTACTGTGAAATTCAGTAACATGTGGCAACCCTACCCAAAACTTAATGAATCGTTTTTTAAATCCTATGTTAAAAGATCATACAACTTCAAATTAATCACAATTCATCTCACATGACATTACAAACAATTGAACTTTGTTACAGTTAGGTAGACCTTCATTGGCTACTAAAGGCTACCACTTGACCAAAAATCGATGATATCGATTACTCCAAGAAAAAATTATTTCAAGGTTTATAAAAACAAAAATTCTATTATTCAAAAACAGAACTTCTCAAAAGGTTTTCCTCTAATCTCACTAATATATTTAAAGATCCAGAGAAATAATAGAAAATATAAATAAAAGAAATATACATTGTTGAAATAGAACCTTTTCTACAAGACCCATTAAACATACTGAAGAACTTGTATTCTCAGCATACTCATGCAGCACAAACCGGGTGTCCTGAAAAGGACTGAACGATTTTAAAATTCAACTAGATGGAGCCCGTCAAAACTTGACGGCACCGAAGAAAGAAAAAGGTATTTTCCAGCTATTAAAGGATTTTTTAACGACCAATCTTCAGCAAAAATTTCAATAAATAAAAAAAAACCCTGCATTTTACATCCAGGCAAATGACCCGCAATTGGCTGAGTTACATTCAAACATGCTGTCATAGAATTAGAATCTCTCTCATTTGATAATTTTCCATTTACAAATACAACACCAATAAATTGTACATGACATGAATAAATCATAAATTATTGTCATTACTCATTTCATACAAAATATACATACTTCACTCACTTCGCAGCAAAATAAGACGGAATTTATAGTTTGCCATTTAGCAACAACTATAACAATGATCCTCTCAGTGGTTAATTTGTTGTTACATTAACCACCCCATTCAACAAATAAACATTTGCATTTTCAACTACTTTTCTATTACCTTTTCATAAATCAAAAATACATGTAAATTTCACATATTAAAAAAATTAATGATAATATTTATTCTGGCTAGGTGAAACCCGTCAAAACTTGACGGCAACAATATGAGAGAATCAAAGAAAAAAAAGTATTTTGCCACTATAAAAAAATTTTTTTTTTTAAGATTAACATTTATTAAAAATTTCAATATGCTTTTCCATTTACCAACTTAACACCAACATGACATGATTCCGGGCGCAGAATTGGTGCAATGCTGCGACACAAGTAACAGACTCTTGAAAATGTTTGAAGATTTTTCAACTGTTAAAGTTTAAAAAAAAAAAAAAAATGCTAGAAATCATTTGCTATGTACCAAAGTTTGTCTAGGTACCATAAAAAATGCAAATTTTGGCAAATAATCACAATAAATAGCAAATTTCGTCAAAATACCCCCCCCCCCCAAAAAAAAAAACACTTAAAAAATGCTAGAAATCATTTGCGATGTACCAAAGTTTGTCTAGGTACCATAAAAAATGCAAATTTTGGCAAATAATTACAAAAAAATAGCAAATTTCATCAAAATACCTCTCCCCCCCCCAAAAAAAAAAAACATCGCCCAGAAATTTATAAATAGATGTGGAAAAATAAAATAGCGAATTTCGTCAACAGATTGCAAAAAACAACAAATTTCTTCAAAAGATCTCTAAAAAATTTGTCAAAAAACTGAAAAAAAAAATTTGTCTAGGTATCCCAAATAAAACAAATTTCGCAAAAGTATTGCACAAAAAATCAAAATTTTGCCAAAACGTCTAAAAAATGGCAACTTCTATGAAATTTTTTTTTTAAAAAGGCAAATTTTGACAAAAAAATCCCTAAAAAATGGCAAATTTGTAAACATATTATGAAAAAAAATTGTGAGAAAACAACAAATTTCGACAAATGATTGTGAGTAAACAACAATTTTCGTCAAAAGATTGAAAAAAAAGCAAATTTTATCAAATAAACACAAAAAAGATAAATTTTGCAAAAAGATCTTCAATAAACGGCAAATTACATCGAAAACTCATGACAACAGGACAACTTTCATCGAAAGAACTCGAGAAAAACGATAAAATTTACCGAAAGACCTCAAGATGACGGATTTTGTCCAGTTATCATAAAAGACTTGAATTTCGCCCAAAGATCTCAAAAAGCACATAAAATTTATCCAGGTAATCACAAAAAAAGGTAAATTTAGCTAAAAATAGTGGAAAAAAATGACAAATTTCTTAAAAAAATAACAAAGAACAACAATTTTGCAAACAAAAATCACGAAAAAAGGATAAATTCGATAAAACAGCAAATTACATCGAAAGATCGTGAGAAAAAATGACAAATTTCACCGAAAATCCCCGAGAAAAAAAATTTTGTCCTGGTACCATAAAAGATGTGAATTTCATCAAAAAATCTTGAAAATACTTTAAATTTAGATAGATGATTAATATCTTAAAATGTTAATGTACTTTAAATTTGTCTAGGTACTTCAAAAAAACACAAATATTGGTAAACAGATTGTGAGAAAACAACACATTTTGTCAAAAGATGAAAAAAAGAGGCACATTTTATCAAAAGATCGCAAAACAGGTAATTTTTGGAAAGAAAGAAACAAAAATATGACAAATTTCTGAAAATAACAAAAAAAAAAAAAAACGACAAATCTCACAAAAAAAAAATCACAAAAAAAGCATAAATTTGATAAAATGGCAAATTACATCGAAAGATAGCGAGAAAAAAACGACAAATTTCACAGAAAATCCCTGAGAAAACAAAAATTTTTTTCCTGGTATCATAAAAGACATGAATTTCATCAAAAGATCGTGAAAATACATAAAATTTGTCTAGGTACTTCAAAAAACGCAAATACTGGTAAACAGATTGTGAGAAAACAACACATTTTGTCAAAAGATGAAAAAAAGAGGCACATTTTATCAAAAGATCGCAAAACAGGTAATTTTTGGAAAGAAAAAACGAAAATATGACAAATTTCTGAAAATAACAAAAAAAAAAACGACAAATCTCACAAAAAAAAAAATCACAAAAAAAGCATAAATTTGATAAAACGGCAAATTACATCGAAAGATAGCGAGAAAAAAACGACAAATTTCACAGAAAATCCCTGAGAAAACAAAAATTTTTTTCCTGGTATCATAAAAGACATGAATTTCATCAAAAGATCGTGAAAATACATAAAATTTGTCTAGGTACTTCAAAAAACACAAATACTGGTAAACAGATTGTGAGAAAAAAACACATTTTGTCAAAAGATGAAAAAAAAGAGGCACATTTCATCAAAAGATCACAAATAAGGTAAATTTTGCAGAAAAAAAGCGAATATATGACAAATTTCTAAAAATAACGAAACAAAACCCAACATATTTCACAAAAAAATCATGAAAAAAGGATAAATTCGATAAAACGGCAAAATCAAAATTTTGCCAAAACGTCTAAAAAATGGCAATTTTTATTAAAATTTTTTTTTAAAAAAGGCAAATTTTGACAAAAAAATCCCTAAAAAATGGCAAATTTGTAAACATATTATGATAAAAAATTGTGAGAAAACAACAAATTTCGACAAATGATTGTGAGAAAACAACAATTTTCGTCAAAAGATTGAAAAAAAAGCAAATTTTATCAAATAATCACAAAAAAGATAAATTTTGCAAAAAGATCTTCAATAAACTGCAAATTACATTGAAAAATCATGACAACAGGACAACTTTCATCGAAAGAACTCGAGAAAAACGATAAACTTTACCGAAAGACCTCAAGATGACGAATTTCGTCCAGTTATCATAAAAGACGTGAATTTCCCCCAAAGATCTCAAAAAGCACATAAAATTTATCCAGGTAATCACAAAAAAGGTAAATTTAGCTAAAAATAGTGGAAAAAAACGACAAATTTTTAAAAAAATAACAAAGAACAACAATTTTGCAAACAAAAATCACGAAAAAAGGATAAATTTGATAAAACAGCAAATTACATCGAAAGATCGTGAGAAAAAATGACAAATTTCACCGAAAATCCCCGAGAAAACAAAAAATTTTGTCCTGGTACCATAAAAGATGTGAATTTCATCAGAAGATCTTGAAAATACTTTAAATTTGTCTAGGTACTTCAAAAAAACACAAATATTGCTAAACAGATTGTGAGAAAACAACACATTTTGTCAAAAGATGAAAAAAAGAAGCACATTTCATCAAAAGATCACAAAAAAGGTAAATTTTGCAGAAAAAAAGCGAATATATGACAAATTTCTAAAAATAACGAAACAAAACCCAACAAATTTCACAAAAAAATCATGAAAAAAGGAGAAATTCGATAAAACGGCAAAATACATTGAAAGACAGTGAGAAAAAACGACAAATTTTACCGAAAATCCCTGAGAAAACAAATAATTTTGTCCTAGTATCATAAAAGACATGCATTTTGTCAAAGGATCACGAAAATACATAAAATTTCTCTAGGCACTTCCAAAAACGCAAATATTGGTAAACAGATTGTGAGAAAACAACACATTTTGTCAGAGGCACATTTCATCAAAAGATCACAAAAAAGGTAAATTTTGCAGAAAAAAAGCAAATATATGATAAATTTCTAAAAATAACGAAAAAAACCCAACAAATTTCACAAAAAAATCATGAAAAAAGGATAAATTCGATAAAACGGCAAAATACATTGAAAGACAGTGAGAAAAAAAGACAAATTTTACCGAAAATCCCTGAGAAAACAAAAATTTTTTTCCTGGTATCATAAAAGACATGAATTTCATCAAAAGATCGTGAAAATACATAAAATTTGTCTAGGTACTTCAAAAAACGCAAATACTGGTAAACAGATTGTGAGAAAAAAACACATTTTGTCAAAAGATGAAAAAAAGAGGCACATTTCATCAAAAGATCACAAAAAAGGAAAATTTTGCAGAAAAAAGCGAATATATGACAAATTTCTAAAAATAACGAAAAAAAACCCAACAAATTTCACAAAAAAATCATGAAAAAAGGATAAATTCGATAAAACGGCAAAATACATTGAAAGACAGTGAGAAAAAACGACAAATTTTACCGAAAATCCCTGAGAAAACAAATAATTTTGTCCTAGTATCATAAAAGACATGCATTTTGTCAAAAGATCAGGAAAAGACATAAAATTTCTCTAGGTACTTCAAAAAACGCAAATATTGGTAAACAGATTGTGAGAAAACAACACATTTTGTCAAAAGATGAAAAAAAGAGGCACATTTCATCAAAAGATCACAAAAAAGGTAAATTTTGCAGAAAAAAGCGAATATATGACAAATTTCTAAAAATAACGAAAAAAACCCAACAAATTTCACAAAAAAATCATGAAAAAAGGATAAATTCGATAAAACGGCAAAATACATTGAAAGACAGTGAGAAAAAAAGACAAATTTTACCAAAAATCCCTGAGAAAACAAAAATTTTTTTCCTGGTATCATAAAAGACATGAATTTCATCAAAAGATCGTGAAAATACATAAAATTTGTCTAGGTACTTCAAAAAACACAAATACTGGTAAACAGATTGTGAGAAAAAAACACATTTTGTCAAAAGATGAAAAAAAGAGGCACATTTCATCAAAAGATCACAAAAAAGGTAAATTTTGCAGAAAAAAAGCGAATATATGACAAATTTCTAAAAATAACGAAAAAAAACCCCAACAAATTTCACAAAAAAATCATGAAAAAAGGATGAATTCGATAAAACAGCAAATTACATTGAAAGACAGCGAGAAAAAATGATAAATTTTACAGAAAATCCCTGAGAAAACAAATAATTTTGTCCTAGTATCATAAAAGACATGAATTTTGTCAAAAGATCATGAAAATACATAAAATTTGTCTAGGTACTACAAAAAATGCAAATTTTGCCAAATAATAATAGTAATAAAAAAGAGCTAGCAGTAAATATGGTACATAAGGTCTGCATTATCACGAATGAATGCTATGCAAAAAGAGGGATCTCTTGTGATAATTTTAGTTTTCTTCGTTGATTATAATGATTTTCATATTTTTGGAAAAACATTGTTGAGAGATCAAGAGATTGAAAAAAAAAATATATATATGCATAGCAAATTTCATCAGAATATTCTCCTCTCTGTCCCTCCCCCCCCCCCCAAAAAAAAAAAAAAAAACTTAGCAAATTTCGTCACATAATTTTTTTTTTTTTTTTTTTTTTTTTTTTTAAGGGAACTTCGAGTCAACTCAAGAGAAAAAAAGTTAAACATTAAATAAATATTAATGATTTACAAAGCTGTTTAAAACTGGGCTTTTTTTCATTTCATATGCAATTCACCATTCTTCGGCGAAAATAATGTAATGTAAATACTTCCTAAAAATTATGAGTTAGCTCAAAAATGAAATTTTAAGGAGGAAAAAAATCAGAGATGTTATACAGATATCGCAGATATATATATATATATATATATATATATATATATAAAAATCACAGTTTTCTTGACATGAGTATTATAAGAAAATGAAGCACAAAATAAATAATGATTTGCGAATATGTTTATATCCATAAAGTCAATAACATCGGTCAAAAATCCCTGCTTTTTTCTCCCTTCAAAAAACAAACAAAACAAAACAAAAAACGTGATATCTAACCTGGTTTTTTTACACATACTTAATACAAATTTGAAAATTACTATTCAGAAAATGCTTAATCGGCAAGAAAATAAAAAAAAACTGTAATCATTAACTATTGAATGTTTCAATTTCATCGGAAACTGTCGAAAAAAAAATCGTTTAAGCTACATTAAGCCTAAACTATGTTTGCTGGCTAAAAAATGGAATAGAAATGGAAATAAAATAACTTACATAAAGTGAGAAACGGAAAAAAAAAATGTTTTTCCAAAAAATGAAGATCATTATATTAACCAAGAACAATAAAATTATGAAAAGAAAAAGAAATCCTTCTTTTCGCATTCATTTTCATTCAACAGTGATAATGCAATCCCATATTTACCGCTTGCTGGAAGCAGAAGCTGGAAGTATGTGTTTTCAGAGAGTAAGTACTCTTCTCTGATTGGTTCACGTTCTCAGACATCGGCGCAAATGTCGATGCGTAGAGACGAATTTAAACCTATGCTTACTTTTTCTGGCTTTCGTTTTAATATATAGATAACTTGTAAACTTTTACAGACATATAAAAAATTCTTGCAGGAGAGTTATGTATAAGGTCAAAAGTTTTTTCCTGTGATTCTGGATTTTAGATTGAATTACAAACATTAGACGGTGCTGAGAGTGATAGGTGCTATGTCGAGGCGGAAAATGACATCACTTTGTACTGATGCCAATTAAGGAGATTTAGGGTATGGAGTGGGTATCGTTGGATAATGCACTTTTGATTTTATTTCCCGATTTTGAATTCAATCCATATAATTTTGATTTTGTTGGTGTCAGCGCAATAAAAATAATAGAGAAAAATATTTTTTAAATGGGAGCGACTTCTTTTAAACCAAAATGCGTTAAACAACTATGATCGAAATACAGTCTTTTATTTATTTATTTTTTTATTATTTTTTTTATTTATTTATTATTTTTTTTTTACATTCCAAGAATATTAGGATTTTTTTTTAAACAGGGTACCTTATTCATCTATTTATTTATTTGGGTATTTTTAAAACTTTATTTAGGTCACTCGGGCAAGGTCTGTATTGTATATGAAGTAAGTGGGATTAACAATTCATTTACAGGTGCACCCAAAAGATTCCATTACATCATGATATATGGGGGGGAGGGATCATTTTCAAAATATATTATTGACTTAAACAGTTTCATACGTATTGAAACTGATATAAATCACTGGATTTCATTGCAAGATGATTATGATAAAATAAGGTATTCATAGCATTTGTTGTTCATTTACAGGGGCACACAAAAATAAGCTGATTACAGTATTGTCTTTAAGTAATAATTACTGGAAATGCATTTTCAATTTCGACATATGCTTTTAAATTTAGCTGTTTTTTTAGGTATGCTCATAATTATATAAATACGTATCACATATATTCGTTGTCTGTGCCCATATAACAGTACAAAAACTAATCAGTTGAATCATTTGAAATTTTAAATATATATTTGTTGAGTTATTTCAAATTTCATGAAAATTGGGTGTATAGTTCTAATACAGGGACAGTTAAAAGTATTCAGTTACATTATGGCCAACAGGGCCAAAAAGTTTCGAGTGCTTTTGAATGATGTTACACCCGTCTGAACACAATGAAATTGATATGCATTTATGAAGGATATTACAATACAAATGATGTAGAATATGCTGCACAAAGAATAGTTATTATTCATTTACAGGGCCACACAAAATAATTATGTAACTTAATGATATAGATGGGAACATTATTTGCCGCATATTTTAATTTTGTTACACATATAATAAAATTGTTATAAGCTGCTTAGGTTTACTACAAGTTACTTCCTGTCTAATAGAATATGCGACATAGTTACAGGGACACACAAAAGACTTTGGATATTATGCTGTATCAAAAATGCTGTACATTAACGATAATTACGGGAAGTTTTTATTTTTGATGTTTTTTTTTTGTTGTTTAAGTTTCACTAAATTTTTGCATGTTACATTGTGTGTATAAATAAATGGTGCAAATCATATACACGGCTACACAAAAGAATTTACATTTTTTACTGAGTGTGAAAGAAAACATCTTAAAGTTAGTTTGTAAATGAGTTATGCACTTTTATGATGAACAACTTTAAGTATTTTATGATATGTTTAAAGAATAAAAATGAAGTGATATACAAAGTCACGCAAAAATTTGGATACATAGCCAGCTCTGGACGGTAATGTCTGGAAGTGTGATTTCATTAGTTTAAAGCATGTTTCAGTTTTAAATAGATTTTAGCTTAATAATGGCATGTATTTAACGATATTAGGTATAATACAGGGCTATGCAAAATAATTCAAATATGCTTCCTATTTAAATAAACTGGTAAATGTCAAATTTCAACCTAACATGCATTTTTAACACTTTCCAACATAGTTGAAAGTGTTTATGATTTCTATTTAGTTAGCCATCTGCCTGCTTGTCTTTCCAAACTCTAACTTGCATTGAAATAGTTGAATCGGTCTGTAACTGATATATGTTATTTAGATTATTTATGCCGTGTTTGGATTTGAAAACAAAGTATGTATCCAGGGGCATAAACCACCCTTCTTGCATAGGGAGGTGTAGACTCCTAAATTTCTGACTCCAAGAAAGAAAATTTCTGAGTACTAAGAAAAATAAAATATCGACTATTATATACATATGTATATGTATGTATGTGAATGTACACACACATACACTGGTGGGCAAAAATTAAGGACAAAGCAGATAAATTAGCATAAAAGCCAAAAAAAGCAACAGAACGGAGTGAAAGATAAATCTGAAACAAATGCTGTAGGACATGTCCATATATAGCATATGACATAAAAGGTAAAGGTGGTAAGGGGATAAAACACAAAGGCGGTTGCTGTTTAGAAATTTGGTGAAATCTATTCATTGAACTCTGTAAAATGATGTCAACTATGTTTCTTTGCTACCATTGTGTGATATGGCCAAGAGACAACCCAGGAGATGTTATCTGGATGAATTTATACGAGGTCCAATCATTGAGAAGTTCGACGAGTGGCAAGTGTGGCACGAGAGTTCTGTATCACTCACAACATCGTTTCACAAGTCTTGAGTGCATTTCAAACGATTGAAACAGCTGTCCAAGAATTCAGAAGTGGTTGTTCATGAGCAACAACAGCAGAGGACTGTTTTACTCTAAAACTCTAAACTACAGTAAAACTTCCTGGTGTGACCACCTCTATTAATTGACTACCTGCCTGAATGAAAATTTTTTCATGGAACTAAATTTATTCCCATAGGTTCAGAGATCATCAAAATTGAGCTCCTTCCATGAGTGACAAATTTTTTTGAAGAAAAAGAAACAAATTGCATTTTTTACTGGTCACTTGAAGAAGGTTTTATTAGAAAAATAATTCTGGAACTAAGTTTAGATTTTTTTTTTGTAACTTTGAAGTGTTTAATTCCTTTTGTGCCTTTTAGACAATGCATTTAACTCTGATGACAAATTATGAATGACAGTCAATAAACTATTCTGCCAGAAAACTCTCAAAGAAATAGATAAAGTAATGAAATTGTAATTATTTGTTCCCATTAAAAAAAGCATTTATTTATTGAATTTTAAAAATATTCGGAAGTAAAAGTTATAAAAGATAAAACCATAAAATCAAAGCAAACATCAGTGTATTAAATTTTTTAATTCTGCAGTAATTAACTGATGTAATTACCTTTTGTTTTGATACTTAAATTTTTATATATTTTCCTGATGTGAAAAATACATTTTAGTAACATTAATTGTTACCTTTTTTCAACAATTAAAATCTAGACTTAAACATGATCTCCATTAAGAGATCACTTCTAGGAGTGACTAATTTTTATTGGAATGGAATGAGATTACCTTAGGGAGGTTTTACTGTAATCTTAGATTTTAATACTTTTATGTCATTTTAAGAAGTTATAAAATTTTTTTTATTTATTCAATGATTTTTATAAAAAATCATTTGACTAAAATGATGATTTAATCATCGATTTAAATTAACTGATTAAAATTGTTGACATTCTATTCTCAACTGATCTAAAAACTTTACATATCCTGCACTTATGTTCTCAGATCCATCATGATACAAATCATTATCACTGAGCATTTGCAGATCTAAGATAAAAATTTATGCTCTTGAGATGATAATGGGAGGTTTTGTAAATTTTTTTCATTATACATTGACCATGGCATATAATATTTCTCCGCTTTAATCTTAAGAGATTTTTAGATCTAATTATATAATAAAAAAATAAATGTACTGCACCTGTTTAAAACTACCATGAATAGATAGATACTCAATGTTCAATATCAATTTCATATAGATAATAGACTTTTGTTTAGTTATTCTGCTGTTAATATTATTTAAGTGAAGCAAACTACAGTAATTCAGATTCTTTTTAATAAAACTAAGCTGTAATATAGTACAGTAAAATGCATAAATGTTTAAAGCAAGCCCATGCTAAGGGATTATGTTGTATAAAGAAAGTGCATTATGCATAAAGAAAATGCTAATACAATAGTTGTAGTTAAAATATTTCTTAATGAATAGATGTATATAATAAACTAAATAATGAATGCCAAAATTGTAATTTTACCATAACAGAAACTGTAAAAAAAAAAGTTACGCAAATAAACAAAACAATTCTGTATTATGGACTTGTACAAGCAGAAACTGAATTAACATTTGAATATTTAATTCTGGTAGGATGTAATAGATTATTTGTTTAATTAAACACACAATAATGAAACAATAAAATTTAAATCTCAAAATAAATAATCAGAAGAGATAATTTTCAAACCTGGTGGTGCTGGGAGTTCTTCATAGTCAACAGGTCGACCTGCTTTATGATCTTTAATAGCTTTTTCATATGACTAAAATAGAAAGAATAAGAATATGCATAAATCTTTAAATCTAGTTACAGTTAGCTATAAAAATTGCTGAAAGCAGGGGGGGGGGGAAGATTTATATTATTATTAAAGTTGTTAATATTATTCCTGAAGAAAAAAAAAAAAATTTCACTCATTTTTAATTAAGCATACCTTTTCTCTGTGTTTACTGTAAGAAATAACAAAGTAAAAAGTTCTTATTTTATTATTAAGCCCCTATTATACACCATTCTGAAGTTTCTTGTCTCTAAGGCAAATACTATAATTTCGTGTAGAACAACTTGCAGGTTCTTGTGGGTTATGTTATTAAAAATGCTGATCTTTGCATATTGTGGCTTATCTATTGACATCCTCATCCCATCATTCATGTCTCTGAGAATGGTTGATCTCCTCTGAAAACGAAATTGATTGAACCAGTCCTGATCACTCCTGCCAACATTTTCCAGTGCCCATTTGTACAACTTTCTTTCAACGATTCTGAAGTGAAACTTTTTTCTGTGTGCATTTGCTTCATGCATCTCTGCTCTGCACAAGTGCAAAAGGTTTTCTCTTCTGTCTTTAGGGTGATTGTCACATTTAAAACTGGTCTTTCAGCATTTTCTTTCTAGTCGTTTGTCTGTTCTGTATGCACCTTTAGCAGTAAACATTCAACATTCATCTAGTGGAAGTAGTTGCATGTGCTTTGTAAAAAAATTAATAAAATATACACCAAAAAACAAAAAAGCTGTTTGCTAATTTGTTTACTTTTTAATTAGCTTGTTGTTCGATGATAAATAGAGTCAGAATTTGAGCTCATAGTTCTGTAGAATAAAAATAGAATTAAGTTAAAACATCTGCGTGTTATTTTATGACCACCAATCGGGACATTTGGTGACCCGGACGTGATAGCATATATAATGACTATTGACTAGTGACTATTGATAGCATATATAATGAACTTCTAATAAAATTTCCATCTATAACAAAATTACCAGATCCTAATCAGCCTGTTAAACACAACACAATGCATTTTATTACAACAAAAGGACCTCCAGTTGTGGCAAAACCTCGAAGGTTAGCTCCGGATCGCCTGAAAATCGCTAAAACGGAATTTCAAAATATGATACAACGAGGACATTTAAGACCTTCATGTAGCAATTATGCATCACCTTTGCACATGGTTCCAAAAAAAGGAACTGTGGAGTGGAGACCTGTAGGCGATTATCGTGCCTTGAATGCGCAAACTGTAAAAGACAGATATCCGATTCCGTGTATAGCTGATTTTACTGCTAATTTACGCAACACTAAAATTTTTAGTCACATTGACCTAATCAAAGCGTATCATCAAATACCAATCAATCCTGATGATATTCCTAAAACAGCGATATGCACACCTTTCAGATTATTCGAAAGCACACGCATGCAGTTTGGCTTATGCAACGCATCTGCCACATTTCAGAGATTCATCGACGAAATATTATGTGATTTACCTGGCGTCTATGCTTTTATTGATGATATACTTATTGCTTCTAAAAATGAAGAGGAGCATTATCATCATTTAAAAGCCTTATTTTCCAAATTAGAAGAATATGGTTTGTGCATAAATGTTTCCAAGTGCACATTTGGTAAACCTACCATCGATTTCTTAGGATTTCGAATATCTGAACACGGTATTCAGCCACTTCCTGATAAAGTTAAATGTATAATTGATTTTCCACAGCCCACAACTTTATCTCAACTTCGACGATTTTTGGGAATGTTTAATTTTTATAGATCCTTTATTTATAAAGCTGCACACATACTTGCGCCTTTAGTGCAATTATTAGAAGGCCATCCAAACAAAAAGAAATCTCGTTCCCGTGTTCTGAAAACTTCCGAACCGATTAATTGGAACGAAAATGCTGAAAAGGCTTTCACAGATGCCAAAAATGCCATAGCTCAAGCAGCTCTTTTACGGCATCCCATTCCAGGTGCTGAGTTAAGTATATGGGTTGACGCTTCAGATGTCGCGATCGGCGGCACTCTTATGCAATTTTTTAAGGAACATTATGAACCTTTAGCATTTTTTTCCATGAAATTAAACAAGAGTCAGCGGAATTGGTCAACTTATGACCGGGAATTATTTTCTATATATTCAGCAATAAAGAAATTTCGGCATATGTTAGAGGGGAGAAATTTTAAAATTTATACTGATCAGAAACCGTTAATTTATGCATTTAAGCAAAATCCCCATAAATGCTCGCCTCGGCAATTACGCCATTTAGATTTTATTTCCCAATATTCCACTGACATTAGACATGTACCAGGTTCCAAAAACACTGTAGCAGATTGTCTCTCAAGAATTGAAATTGATTCTATTTCAAAATCTCCAATCTTAAATTTTGATGATTTTGCAGAAGCTCAGAAAGATGATTCAGAGCTACAAAACCTGCTGCATAGTTCATCGATAAAATTGGAACTGAAACCTTGCCTCATTTCTGATCGTAACCTACTATGTGATATTTCCACAGGTACGCCTCGACCTTTAGTCCCTAGCTCCTTTCGTCGACTGATATACGAACATTTGCACAACCTATCTCATGCTGGCATAGCAGCCACCACAAAATTAATTTGTTCCAGATACGTATGGCCAAATATGAAACGAGACATCAAAAACTGGGTTCGTTGCTGTGAGTCATGTCAAAGATCCAAAATACAAAGGCACACCAAAGCACCTCTTGGCACGTTCTCTCTTCCTGATGCACGTTTTTCCCAGATTCACATAGATATTGTGGGTCCCTTGCCTCCATCTGACGGTTTCAGCTATCTTTTAACGATTATCGACCAATTTACCAGATGGCCAGAAGCTATACCCATATCTGATACACTAGCCAAAACAATTTGCAATGCCATATTCAAGGACTGGATTTCAAGATTTGGTTGTCCTTCACTCATAACCACGGATCAAGGTCCCCAAATGCGATCAGCGATTTTTGATGAATTTATGAAAATGTTGGGAACAAAGAAGATCCGAACCACAGCTTATCATCCTATATCCAATGGCATTATCGAAAGATTTCACCGACATTTAAAGTCCTCCATCAAAGCTCACGAGACCAATAGATGGACTGAAGTATTGCCGATAGTTTTACTAGGCATTCGCACAGCAGTGAAGGAAGATATACAAACTTCTTGCGCTGAACTTGTTTTCGGCACTACGTTGAGACTGCCATGTGACATGCTGGATGAATCTTTAATCCAACCATGCAACGAGAACTTCGTCACTCAACTAAGAAACACCATGCGGCAGTTAAATCCAGTTGCTATATCAGCTCACTGCCACGAGAAGTTCTATATACACCCTTCTTTGACATCTTGTTCACACATCTTTCTAAGAGTGGACCATGTACAACCTCCATTGTGTCAACCATATACTGGTCCTCACAAAGTTCTAAGTAGAACTGGAAAAACCATAACAATCGAACTCAATGGTCGTAAGTCCACGGTATCAATAGATCGTGTGAAGCCAGCTCATTTGATTCCTCAATCAGACTTGTTGACGAAAGCTGTTCCAGAGAATTCTAATTTAAAACTCTCTGTTAAATCAGACAGTAATCCTGACCAAACAAAAACTGTCACACGTTCGGGCAGACATGTCCATTTTCCTAAAAAACTGGCATCTTACATTACTTCCTGAAATTATTGTTAAAAATGTTCATTTTTGCATATCTATATATTATTTCTATATTTTGTTATATTTCTTATTTTTGTTGCATTTCAAATTTATTTCAAAGTATATATCTTTGTAATTTTTTTTTAACCAGCGTGAATTCTGACATAAAAAAAAAAAAAAAAAAACTTAAAAATAATTATAAATTATATCGTTTCTTCGGTACCCTTCGTCACTGGGGGGATACTCTATGGTGATTGCTATGGTTACCATGTAAGGTTGGAAATATTTCACAGTTTAGAGTGGCAATGCCTTGAACGGTTACCATAGCAATCGCAGACGGTAATTTGTTTACTTTTTAATTAGCTTGTTGTTCGATGATAAATAGAGTCAGAATTTGCACTCATAGTTCTGTAGAATAAAAATAGAATTAAGTTAAAACATCTGCGTGTTTTTTTATGACCACCAATCGGGACAGTCTGTTCTGTATGCACCTTTAGCAGTAAACATTCAACATTCATCTAGTGGAAGTAGTTGCATGTTAGGGTGGAGCGAAAAAAAATTTTTTTTGAAAATCATAAACGGGTAGGTGCCAAAAGTTGCCTTTATACTAGTACATCAACTGCGTGAAATTTTACCGCTGAAAAAAAATGGCTTGAGTCTGCGCTTTTGCTCCAAAAATCGAAATTTTGGGTAAAATTTGTCATTTTTTGACATTTTTTCAAAAAAATTGAAAAAATCCTACAGAGCTGGTTAGTATTTAAAAATGTTGCTTAGACCTTTATATTTATCTGCTTAACATATTTAAACTATAAAACAATATGTTTATTCCCTATAGCTGGAGAAAAACAGACAACTTTTAGTAAGAAAACAGTATTACCACTCTATTGGGTCATACAACGAATTGTTGTTTTTAATACAGCTCTTGTTTTCAAAACTACCTTGGACATGCGTCGTGGAGGTGGCTATATTTCCTATACCACCCGGCCCAACTATTCGATCATCTTAGTACAATGTTTTATTTATACATTGATTAGTGATTTTCTTTATAAAAATTTGGCATGTTTTCGATGCTTCCACCTTGTTCATCTGCTCTTTGCATCCACATGCTGCTATAACTATCTTAATGTATATTTTTACAGTTTATACAAAAAAATGACAAGCAGAGTAATGTACGGGAATATTATTAAAGGGATCTATTCGGCCATCTAATATATTTATCAAACTTACATTCAGTTGATGAATAGTGATTGGAAGTTCTGTTACTACAACATTTTTTCAGTCAATTGTATTTTTTTTACGTAATGATTTGCTTCAAAGATGATTTCAGATATTTCAACTATAAGTATGCCATCATTTATTCTACTTTTGCATTTTTTATATGTTGAGAAGCGAGCTGTTTAATGTGTTGGTGATCGTCAGAGAGAATTGCAATGAAAATTTGTTCTCCATGTGTAAAGCAACCGCTGTTGTAAATAACCTTTTTTTGCATTCGTTTTATGCAGTTTTCTAAGTGTTTTCGTATCCAGGTAATTTCCTATTAACTTTTAGATCCCCTTTTTATGAATGGACAACATTTGATGGTGAAATGTCCTGGGCATAAACTTACAATGCATAGTACTTTATGAGGGAATGTACGGATTCTAAACGACTATAAGTGCTCATTTAAAATTAGGAGAATTTTATTTGTCACTGTGAACCATTTTGCATGGGGTAAGCTTAGAATTGTGTATAATATTGAATCATTCGCTACTTCAACTCCAGTGAATTTCCTCTGCGTCAATTATTAGAGAATTCGATATAAAACGTTCTAAGCTATATGGATTCACTTGATCAATAAGGAAAATCTTTGTCTACGTACTATTCACTTCCTATTGCAATTTTTTTTCTATAAAATAGAGAATAATTTTGAAAAACTATTTTCTCAAATTGAGAAAAAGATACTCAGAACATACTAGAAATTTCTGTCGGAGAAGCTAATTCATAAGGAAAGCTATTTCTCAGAAAGAATGGGGAATAGGAATTTAGAAAACATCTCATACAAAAGACAGCTCAATAAAATTTTCCGCTTTATATAAGCACAGATTGGCAATCAGCGTCTATATGTTCACTCACAAAATGTATAATCCAAGTTTATACCGCGGGATGTTTTATACCAAATGTACAACACACCTGAATAATAGATCTAAAATCTTATTAGAAATTACT
The DNA here is from genome assembly GCA_964019185.1 of Maratus speculifer. Classification (NCBI taxonomy): domain Eukaryota; kingdom Metazoa; phylum Arthropoda; class Arachnida; order Araneae; family Salticidae; genus Maratus; species Maratus speculifer. Next base: position 208,519,906 of record OZ025293.1, on the reverse strand, counting down.
AGACTACGGAACAACACAGGAAACGACATAAAGCATGCTAAAACTTCTTTAGAAATATTGTTGTTTTACACGCAAATTTTGTTTGCAATCCTCTGTGACGATCGTCATAATATTAAACAGCTAGCTTCTCAGCATATATTCAATGTAATAGGTTCAATAAATGATGACATACTAGAAATTGAATTCATACAATCAATTATTAGGCAAATCATTGCATATAAAATGTAATTGATTGAAAGAATGTTGTGATAACAGAACTTCCAATCATAATGTACTAATTGCATGAAATTTTAATTAAGATAATAGACGGCTGAATAGGTTCAATTAAGAACATACCCAATACATTACTCAGCTTCTCTTCTGTTATATATGGTATAAAAATGTACGTGCAGCAGGTCACACCATCATGATCCAAATCATCCAAAGTCAGTGAATACAAAGAAGAGATAAATTGATATATAGAAAACTTATACTCGTCTTCGGGAAAAAAATAACAATTCAATACATAAATAAAACACTGGGCCTAGATGATTGGGTGGTTGAGACGGGTGGGATAATGCAACCACCTCTATGAGTTATATACACAGTAGTTTTGAAAGCAGCTAGGTAAGAAATGCATTCAAAACAACATTTCGTTGTATGCTCCAATAGAGAGGTTAACGCTGATTTTTCACAAAAAGTTGTCAGATTTGCTCCAATTATACAGACTACAGATATTGTTTTATAGTTTAAATATGTTAAGCAGATAAATATAAAGGTCTAAGCAACACTTTTAAATACCAACCAGCTCTGTAGAAAGTTTTTAATTTTTTTGAAAAAATGTCAAAAAATGACAAATTTTACCCAAAATTTCGATTTTTGGAGCAAAAGCGCAGACTCAAGCCATTTTTTTTCAGCGGTAAAATTTCACGCAGTTGATGTACTAGTATAAAGGCAACTTTTGGCACCTACCCGTTTTTGTTTTTCAAAAAAAATTTTTTTTCGCTCCACCCTATTGCATGTGCTTTGTAAAAAAATTAATAAAATATACACCAAAAAACAAAAAAGCTACACTGCAGCTTTCAAACTCAAAGTGATTGAGAAATCTGAAGAGTTGGGAAATTGAGATGCTGTTAGACAGTTTTGAGTAGATGAAAAATGTGTTCAACAGTGGAGAAAAGTGAAAGAATCCTTATCAAGTGTCGATCAGTGGAATTGTGTAAATAAATTTAGAAAACCATGCTGGCTGATTTTAGAAGACAATTTGTTCCAGTGGATAAAGAAAGGGCAAGATGAAGGGAGACCCATATCTACAATCAAAATTCGGCTAATAACTATTGTTATGGCCAAAGAAATGAAAAATTTGGATTTCCCTGGTAACAGCAATTGGTGCTACCATTTCACGAAATAGATTTTAAACTCAGTATAAGCTCTAAAACTACAAAAAAGCAGAAACTTCTACCAGATTGGGAAAAAATTTAAGAATGATCTGGATTTTGAATATGAATGGCTTTTGATGTTCATAAAAAAGGAAAAAAAAAACTGTTGATATTGGAAACTTTCTGTTATTATAATTGGTCATGAAAATAGCAACATGACTGGTTCTTGCTTGCTCTGCTCATGGCACAAAATAAACCTATGAATACATTTAAAAGAGAAATGATGATGATAAAAGATTTTCCACCAGAAGTAATCTTAATGGAAAATGAAAAAGGAGGGATGAATAAAAATATTGTGGAGAAATGGTTTGATAAAGTTTGCAGCAAAAAAAAAAAGGATTCTTTTTTTATCACAAAGGAATTTTGATACTGGATTCGATAAAATCCCATGTGAGTGAAGGCATAAAAAAGATTCAAAGGAGGCAAAATTGACAGCTATCCCAGGTGTGTGTGTGTGGGGGGGGGATGGGGGGGGCTCACAAAAAAGCTGTAACTCCAGGATATTTCAGTGAATTACTCCTTTAAAAGCAAAATTTGAGAGCAATGGAAAAAGTAGATTACAGAGTTGTGGCGGCAGAACTTGCCTAATTGGGAAGGGGGCACAGTATTTCTGACAGGAGGGCCAAATTAATAAAAAAAAATAAAGGTCTTTAAAGCCCAGACCTGTGCTGAAGTCTCAGTTTATATGTTTCTTTTATTAAACTCGGGCTGGATTTAATTTTTTCTGAAAACTCGTTATGGGCTTCGGCTAAATTTATGGCTTTTGAAAAACTAATACAGACCTGAACTTTTTCCTTTTTAGAACACATCCGGGTTTTACATTATTTCTGTAGATTAGAACTGCAGAGAGACAGTATTTATTCTTCAGAACTATTTTTTTCATAAATAAAATTTGAAGCCCAGCAAATTTTATTTAAAACCAAACTGTAACCAGAGCTGAACCCAATCAAAAATACTCCATCGACTTGAATAAACATGAGTCATTCATGTAAGTCACTCATATTCAAATATGTAGTTTTTCATCTGAAATCTGGAATCTTTTCATCTGCCCAATTTTTATACTTAATCATTGAACACCCTAAACTAATCAGAGATATGCTTTATCATATAAAAGTCTATATCCAAAATTCAGGGCAAATCCGATAAGTGTTGATAAAAGACCATTAATATACACTGGTGTCAAAAGTTAAGCATAATTGGTAATTAAGTAAATAATGAAAGAAATATAAATCGAAATGTGGTGAAACTCCAGGTGCGTAAACAAAATAGTACACGTGAAATATTTTCGCGAAGAGTTTTCCCCGAAATCTAACAGGGGACCGTAAACAAATTAAAAAAGAACGAAGATCCTTTGGATAACCATGTCGAAACTAATGTAGCAAAAGCGTTCAAAGTGCACATTATGATTAAGTGGCTTATTGTAATGTACTGTGTTTATTTTTATAAGGGTAGCATGTATACTCATAGAGAAATTAAGGTTTTTATAAAAACAGTCCTAAATTTTTCCAAGTTTTTTGCTTATAATTTGCAGAGTTCTTAATATAAAATAATGTTCTTTTCTGAAAATATGACAAACATCATTGTACACAATATCCCATCATCAAAATTAAAAAATAATACAATTGTATGACAAATGAGCAGGTTTACTAAATATTTTTTTACTGCACATGCGTGAATGCTATTAAAATTTCATTTGCATATTATGTTAGTTAAATGTATAGAGCAACTTTTGTGAAAGTCTGAAAAACATAGCTTAAAAATTCTGAAAATGATCATTGATAGAATGAGATCAAAATCCTTTATTCCCTAAATGAAGCAAAAAGATGAGGGGCTGTATCCATATCCCATTGTTTAGTGCCTACACAATATTGCACGTACAAATAATATTTGGATAAAAACCCTGATTTTTTTGCTTCCTTTTAAGAATAACGGATTTTGAGTTGATTCTATAGACGATCATTTTCAGAATTTTCAAGCTATGTTTTTGACTTTTACAGAAGTTGCTCTATACATTTAGCTAACAGAATATGCAAATGAAATTTTGATATCGTTGACGCATGCACAATGAAAAATTATTTACTAAACCTACTCATTTTTCATACAATTTTTATTATTTTTAAATTCTGATGACAGGGTATTGTGTACAATGATGTTTGTTCACTCTTGCTACATTAGTTTTGATAGGGTTATCCGAAAGATCTTTGTTCTTTTTCAATTTGTTGATGGTCCCCTGTTCGATTTCAGGAAAAACTCTTCACGGAAATATATCACGCATACTATTTTGTTTACACACTTGGAGTTTCACCACATTTCGATTTATGTTTTTACATTACTTACTTAATTACCAATTATGCTTAACTTTTAGACACCAGTGTAATTTAAGGGGAGTTCTCCCCTTCTTTATATTTGACCATTACACTCCCAAAACTATTCAGAAATTCGCCTTATCAGAAAGAACCTACATTCAAAATTTAAAGCAAATTGGATAATTCTGCATAAAAACCCATTATAAAATTTAAGAGGGGGGGTAATTGCCCGTGCCCCCTTTATACTTAACAAAAGAGCCCCAAAGCTAATTAGGGAAGCATCTTATCACTCTATTAGTATCCTATAAACTTCTTTTATTGGTCCCATACATCATCCCAACAAAGTCAAATATGAACAACAAAATGCTAAGGATTTATCTGACACTGCACTGAATTTAATTCTTCCTTATCTTTTGATGTTATGCTGTACATCAATGTTACGCTTTTGATATCTATCGTTCTGTGTGACATCTTGTCTAGTGCCTAAATAGATTCTGAGATCTTTTCTTCTATTCAATATAAGAGGGAGGAGTTACAAATTTCATGAAAAATTTTCCTTGTATCTCATATCTATTCTCAGGTATGAGACTTTGGGTATATATAACCCAGTAGCAGAAAGTTCCCAAAGTGTTTGCAACACATACCTCAGGGCCAAAAAATATTCCGCAGGTAAAATATTTTTACAAATGAAGTGATAATTAATCAAACAATCACTTATCTATAGTGTTTTTAAGCATGTTATAAATGTTTTATTAATTTCATTATCTTAACTTTTTGGATTAAGTAATAAAGAGCTGAACATAATATGAAGCAAAATAAAGGTTCAATGAAAAAAAATCTGCAAAACAGAAAAGAAAACCTGCAACACCTGTCTCTCATCTTCAACTTTCTTCTACCGAATATATCTAGAAAGTGATAATGTGCCAAGAAATTTATTAAAAAGAATTAAAAGCAACTAAGATATACATTTTTTCTTTTGAATAAAGAGGATACTTTTTCAAGAGAAAAAGGATGTGACTTCATTCAAAACAATTTATTTGCAAAATGTGAACAAGTAAAAATGATTTTTTTAATCATTAAATGATCGTTCATTTATTGCTTTTCATAAACTTTAAACATATGTTAAATATTTTTCAGTCATAGACATAATATCAGGAAAGGAAAGGGAGCATATGCCTCATGTCAATTTTAGAAGCATAAAAGTTTTGATTTAGTCTAATAAAGTGATATTCTGGTAAGACTATATTATTTAAGCCAGATTGGGTTCCTAAAACATCAGCAATGATTTTAAATTTGTGGGTGCAACACATCCTTGTTGCATCAAAGTGAAAATCTAAGATAAGCTGGCTTACTTATTATAGTTGGAGCAAACATTAACCTTTACTGATGTAAAGAAATATACATTGTAGTTAGAATTACAATGATTGTTTTTTCTTTTTTTACAATTATTGTTTTGTACAGTAACTGAAAATATCTATGCAAGGTAAATTCCTGCATACGGTAACAGAGAACTGTATACAGTGAAACTGGCACTTTTAAAACAAAGTTTATTCTTCTACTGCTAAATATTGGGGTCTTCAGCTTTTATCAAGAATTCATTGATCACTTTTCAAGAGTGGATTTTTCATTTGAAAATTAAAAAGATAATGTGTTTTTAGAACTGAAAGTTATTCATTTAACTTTGTTATAGATAATATATCTTCAATCAAACTGTAAAGTTATTCATTTAACTTTGTTATAGATAATATATCTTCAATCAAACTGTAGTGATACTTTAGTTAGAATATCATACATAGACAGCCCTATTTCTTCACTTAACTTAAAGATGAAACTCTTATGAAGACAAAGGAAGAAATACATAACCTTTTCTGTTCAACAAACTGACATGGTACCCAATGAATTTTTAATTATACAAATAACTTTTATTTACATAAGTCTATGTTCTGAAATTCATCATCACACAAAATTTTTTCTACAACAGCCTAACAAATGCTGAAAGTATGGTATTTTTCTCTCCTGGAGCAACTTTTTCACCCAAGCTTCCTAAAAGAAACGAGCCAAATTATTCTTTTACCATCAAAATCTAAGTACCATAATTAAATAATTTTTACAGTGTCTGTAGCACGTTCAGGATTCCATCACAACTATTGTCAGCATCTTAACGTCCTCAGTCCTGGGACAAATATTACTTGAGACTATAAAAATCAGTTTAAAATTGCTATGAAACATCTCCAAAGATGTATCAGTCTATATATCAGTGCTTATGAATGCACACATTTATTTAAAAAGTTCTAGAAATAATTTTAACAACTTCCAGAAGCATTTAAATTAACTTGGGGTGGAGGGTGTTCTTTAGTATCTCCTACAGGCAACACCAGGACTGAGAAGGATAAAAAATTGTATCACTCAAAGATGAGTGCTGATGTCTGCTGGCGACAACTAAATGGAGGTATGTAAGAAATTAATTGTCCAATTACATAAACACCATCATTGTTTTTTCCCTTTTCAAAAAAGATTTTGGTTGGGAGTATTTGCACTGCTAGTAACTACAGATATCTTAGACATGAAACTGCAGTTTAATAACACAGTACTGTATTTGTAAATAGGATAGGATGCTCAGAATTTGTTGTAGCATAAGTAACATTAAGCTTCCCGAACTAATAAATATTAAAAGCAAAATACTTTAAAATTTTTGAGCAAATGTCTATTCCATTAAATTAATAAAGCAGACACTTCAGATAAAATTGTATAATAATAATAATATATTAATTGTATCTATTTATGAGTGACAGAATTGTTGATTTATAATTATTATTTTAGATTATCAAAATTCTATAGCTTTCTTCAATTATTTTTTGATTTTCAAAATTAAATTAATCCTACAACAAACCAAGCCATGATCACTGGAAAAATTCTTAAACAAGCTTGTAAGTAATAGTAATTAATGTATTTGTAATACAGAAAGACATGATTTCTTACTTTAATTATTCTATCCAGCCGTCTAACTTTACTGTTGTTCCCTTCAGCTACAGCAGACTCCTTACTTCCCTTGAACTTTTCGAGTCTTTGGAGCAGAGCTTCCAGCACAGATGAAGGAGGGGGTGGAGCACCAAACAATGCAGGATCTTCTGGTTCTTATTAATCAAATCATAAAACCAATATTTTAATATTCTAAATAGTAATACTCTAATTAATAATATTCTAAATTATATATATATATATATGTATAATACAGGAAAGGTTTGTTGTTTGTCTCAGAATGTAGTATTGGCTGTCTATAATTAGTATACTTTAGCATAGGCGTAGCATCAGGGAGGGGGCACGAGGGGGCACGTGCCCCCCCAATCATCTGTACCAGGGCGCCAGAATGGAAAGCGTAGGGGCGCCAAATGAAGGTTTTTTTTTGTTTACATGCAAAAATGTTTATGTATAAATATATATATATCGAATTTGAATAAAAAATCTCACAGACGGAAAATTCAAAAGCAAAACTCAATCAAGAGTATCTTTATGCATTCTGTCATTTAAATAATTCTGTCTCTACTCAAAAACCCTCTCCTATATGAAACTATATCTCACCGACAATTGGAAAAACCAAGCGATTTCCCTAGGGGATGCAGAGATGGCATGGGTCTCGGACGCCAAAACGAAAGGCAAAGGGGGCGCCAAATGAAGATTTTGTTTGTCTTTACATACAAAAGTGTATATGTATGGAATTTGCATAAAAATGTCCCACAACCTGAAGCCAAGCGATTTCCCTAGGGGTTCCAGAGGGGGCACGTGTATCGGACGCCATAACGAAAAGCGAAGGGGGCGCCAAATGAAGATTTTGTTTGTCTTTATATACAAAAGTGTTTATGTATGGAATTTGTATAAAAATGTCTCAGAGCCTGAAGCCAAGCGATTTCCCTAAGGGTTCCAGAGGGGGCACATGTCTCGGACGCCATAACGAAAAGCGAAGGGGGCGCCCAATGAAGATTTTGTTTGTCTTTACATACAAAAGTGATTATGTATGGAATTTGCATAAAAATGTCTCAGAGCCTGAAGCCAAGCGATTTCCCTAGGGGTTCCAGAGGGGGCATGTGTATAGGACGCCATAACGAAAAGCGAAGGGGGCGCCAAATGAAGATTTTGTTTGTCTTTACATACAAAAGTGTTTATGTATAGAATTTGCATAAAAATGTCGCACAGCCTGAAGCCAAGCGATTTCCCTAGGAGTTGCAGAGATGGCATGCGTCTCGGACGCTACAACGAAAAGCGAAGGGGGTGCCGAATGAAGATTTTGTTTGTCTTTACATACAAAATTGTTTATGTATGGAATTTACATAAAAATATCTCACAGCCTGAAGCCAAGCGATTTCCCTAGGGGTTGCAGAGGGGGCATGTGTCGCGGACGCTATAGCGAAAAGCGAAGGGGGTGCTAAATGAAGATTTTCTTTGTCTTTACATACAAAATTGTTTATGTATGGAATTTACATAAAAATATCTCACAGCCTGAAGCCAAGCAATTTCCCTAAGGGTTCCAGAGGGGGCATGTGTCTCGGACGCCATAACGAAAAACGAAGGGGGCGCCAAATAAAGATTTTGTTTGTCTTTACATACAAAAGTGTTTATGTATGGAATTTACATAAAAATATCTCACAGCCTGAAGCCAAGCGATTTCCCTAGGGGTTGCAGAGGGGGCATGTGTCTCGGACGCTATAACGAAAAGCGAAGGGGGCGCTAAATGGAGATTTTCTTTGTCTTTACATACAAAATTGTTTATGTATGGAATTTACATAAAAATATCTCACAGCCTGAAGCCAAGCAATTTCCCTAAGGGTTCCAGAGGGGGCATGTGTCTCGGACGCCATAATGAAAAACGAAGGGGGCGCCAAATAAAGATTTTGTTTGTCTTTACATACAAAAGTGTTTATGTATAGAATTTGCATAAAAATGTCTCTCAGCCTTAAACCAAGCGATTTCAATCGGAGTTGCAGAGGGGGCATGTGCCTCAGACGCCATAACGAAAAGCAAAAGGGACGCCAAATGAAGATTTTGTTTGTCTTTACATACAAAAGTGTATATGTATGGAATTTGCATAAAAATTTCCCACAGCCTGAAACCAAGCGATTTCCCTAGGTGATGCAGGGAGGCCATATGTCTCGGAAGCCAAAACGAAAGGCGAACGGGGCGGGAAATGAAGATTTGTTTCTCTTTACATACAAAAATCTATATGTGTATATATATTGAATTTGCATGTCTGTATGCCCTATTAGATTTAAGTAGGTTAGACTCAACTCGAAAATCCTCTTGTGTGTGAAAATGAACCTCACCAACAATTGCCAAAAGCCAGGCGATTTCCCAAGGAGTTGCAGAGGGGGGGGGGGGGAGATTTTGTTTTTCTTTACATACAAAAATTTATAAAGATGGAATTTGGTAAAAATGTCTCATATCCATAAAATTCAAAAGGAAAACTAAATCAAATGAATCTTTGTGCCTTCTGTCATTTAAACAAGTCGGTCACCACTCAAAACTCTCTTCTATGTGAAAATGTACCTCACCAATAATTTCCAAATGCCAAACGATTTCCGTTAGGGATGTAGAGGGGGCATGTGCCTCGAACGCCAAAACAAAAGGCAAAAGGGGGGGCGCCAAATGAAGATTTTGTTTGTCTTAACATAGAAAAATGCACATGTATATATATTGAATTTACATAAAAATGGCTCACAACTGGAAAATTCAAAAGGAAAACTGTACCAAATGCACCTCTATGCCTTGTGTCATTTAAATTGGTTAGTTTTTGCTTAAAAATCTCTTCAATGTGGAACTGAAGCGATAATTGCCTCACCGATAATTGCGAACGGCAACCAATTTCCCCAGGAATTGCTTAATGGACATGTGTTTCGGGCGCCAGAACGAAAGGCAAAAGGGGCGCCAATTTAAATTTTGTTTGTTTTTATATATACTATAAAAAAAGAATTTGAAACCAAGTGTACGATGTCGACCCGGATCCATATAAATTTAGCTTTTGTAAATATTAACAATTACTAAAGATATAAGTTAAACTAGAATTTTTACAGGATTTCATGCTATCAATGTAATGAAGGAGCGAATAAAATAAGTAAATTTATTTTGTATATCAAATTGATAAAATCTAAAATAATGATGAAAATCAGTGTATGCTATATATTAAGATGTTGAAGCAAAAGTTAGAAAGAAACTATTATAATGTCAAAGTAATCTTCAATGTTGGGGAAGTATAAAATTGCAGCTTAAGTCTGCTTGTTTCTTAATTTAATTAATTTTGTAAATATGGTTTTCTTTTATTAATAACTTATAAATAAATATGATTAAACGAGACATTATCTCAGTCTGTTTTATTTAGTGATAAGTCTATGCGTGTCCTTTTTTCTAAGAATAATTTCCTTGTAGCATATTTGTTACATTTTTCTTTTAGGATTACAATTGATTTACAAGGAAAAACTTCTTATAGTCCAGATATAAATATTTCTAATAGATTTATTTTTTTTTTTTTTTGGGAGGGGGGGCAAAGTTATTTTAAACTGAAATTTTGCGAAAAATTTATAAGCGATAGGGCCTTTGTAAATAATCACAATGCAAACATGCATATGGCTATTTCCAAGCGAAATTGTTTGTCTGCTACACGGCTGAAAATCGCTATGCTTGTTAGCCACCGTTATTTTCAAAAAGTTTGCTTCGATTTATCCAATTGATGAGATATCTTCGGTAAAATAAATCACATTTTTCCGCTAAAAAATACCGGTGGCTAACAAGCATAGCGATTTTCAGCCGTGTAACAGACAAACAAGTTTGCATGGAAATAGCCATATTTATTTTAATTAACATGAAATAATTAACCTATTTAGAACGAGGGTTATTTTTAATTATTTTTATCTTGCGATATTTTATCACTAGAATTTCTTTTGATGTACGATCACAATGATTTGTTATTTTAAGTAAATTAAATTGTACCAAAGTTACTTTAGGTGTGGTTAGGAAGTTTTTGGATAGGGTATGTAAAATTTTAACCAGTTATAAAGAGTGTGTTTCCAGCAAACTGCAAAATTAAATGTATTCCGCTTATTAAAAAAAAAAAAAAAAAAAAAAAAAAAAACTTTTGTGTTGTTATATGTTACAGTGGTAGTATTAACCATTCAAAATGCATTAGGTCAATGTTTTGAGAATCTAAAGAAATTTTGTTCTATGATTTTCTTGGGAGGAAGAGGGGGGGGGGGGTCGTAAAATCCGAGAACACTGTTTCCCACTGGCTCAAAATATCATTTTATAATTAGCGCATGAAGCAAAAATATGAAATGATATAAAATACAACTCAAGATTACCTTATTATTTAAAAGAAGCCCCTTCCAAAAAACTTTTGTTAAGTTGGTAATGCTTTATTATTGATCTTATTAAAAAAAAAAAAAAAAACTATAAATTAAAATTTTTATCATTGCTAAATATTGTAAGAAATTGTTTTTTCAAGATAACTCTTAGATCCAAACTGCATTTTTTCACACTTTTTTTTATCCTAACAGGTGCTCTTATTTTCAATTTTATAACTGAATAGTCTTTTCCACTTTTTGATAAACTCAGAAGTACTTTTAGATGATGTTGTCAATTTGGCATTTTGAACTGAATTACCGAGCGGTGATAGTGGAAGTGAGGCAAAAAAAAAAAAAAAAAAAAAAAAAAAAAATTACTGCCATGAGAGAGTAACCTCCCTTAAGATTTATTTCGTTTATCGAAAAATAGAAATATAAACATTTGATCATAAATCTCTTCAATAATCACGACTGCCATTGTCATGCTTTTACGTTTAAAACTTAGTCAGAAAATATGTCAGAAAGTTTTTTATTGTTGTGCAAGGAAAAAAATATATTTTCGAGAATCGGCTTAAATATCTATTTAAATTCTTTATTTTCCGCGTTTAGCAACATATATTTTCTTGATATATTTACAAATTCATTTTCATTAGTATATATGAAGATTTGAAACTAGAAAAGTCCTAAAAATTTTCACCATGATTTTCAATAATATATTCAACTGTCTTGGGGATTTATTATTGTTATTCTTCTTATTAGGTGCGTTCGTAATTATGTAAATACGTAGCACCTATTGTTGTCGTTCAGTCCGTCTGTCTGTCTGTCTCTGTCCGTCCGTCCGCATATAACAACGCAAAAACTACCCAACCGAATCGTTTGAAATTTAAAACACATAATTATTTCATAATTTTGTCATTTCAAATTTTATGAAAATCGGATGCATAGATCAATTACAGGGACAATCAAAAGGATTTTGTTACATTACGGCATAGGTTCCCAACAGGGGTGGTACCGCCCCCCAGTGGGCGCTGGAGCCTTCCAGGGAGGCGTTAGTGAGTCTAGAGGAAAATGGGGGGCGCTAGGATAGTCGAGGGGGGCGGTGATGGCATACCTACTTATTGAGGAACTAATATAATGAAAATAGTTGATTTCCTTTACATTGCCAGTCCGAGAAAAAACCTTAACTGCACCTTTAAAGGGAAATCTATACAGACGAACATAAATCTGAGGGAGGGGGGGGGAGGATTCAATTTCATTTACTAATGTCAAAAAATACCCGTGGAATTCGAAGACGGGCTGTGACTCGAATTAAAAATCATTATGAATTCAAAAATTGAGGAGTAAAAAATTCGCGATAATTGGCTGGCTAAAAGTTTTAAACATAATTATTTTTTTATTAACCTGTATTGTGAAAAATTCTGAGGTATGATGACACATGCCCGAACAAAGATTTTTAAACAAACCCGTGATTTGAATCAGTTCAAGAAATTTGTTTAACCTTAGTAAAAGTGATAAAAATCGACATATCTATAAATTTGTTCAAAAGTAAATTTATTTAAACTTATATAGGAGTTTAATTGGAATTAAAAACAAAAACAGTGCAAAATTCACCTTATTTACTAATTTGACAACACAAATATACACTTAACTGTACATAAATTGCTTAAAAGGTGCACTAGAGTACTTATAAACTTTAAAAATACATTTAAAATTCTCTAAAATGTTCAAAGTTCAGAACGTTTTCAACCGCAAACTAACTCGGCCTTCATCAGTGAGAGAAACTACATAATGACAGGTCTTACTGCTGGCGTTCTCAGGCTCGTCCGGAACAGTCCATTTTTACATCGAGGGAGGAAAGACGGGGAGTGAAGGGAACGGGACAAAATGAATAGAATAAACTGCTGAAATATATCAAAAACACAAGCTTATCTATTATTAATAAAGTTTTTCCATATTGCATGTATATCATAGGAAAGTGCATCATTACAAGCTATTTCTTTACTGGATATTATTTCGATGGATTCTCGAATGATAGCTTCTATGTGACTAGTAGTATGAAAGATAATTTTTGAACTATTGAAATCTATTTCTATAGGGTGCGTTTGTGCAAACCTTGAAAGTGCAGTATGGGGTTTACCCAATCTTAAATCTGCGTCATGTTCTTGCCCTATAGGGTGCGTTTGTGCAAACCTTGAAAGTGCAGTATGGGGTTTACCCAATCTTAAATCTGCGTCATGTTCTTGCGTCAAGAACATGACGCAGATTTAAGATTGGGTAAACCCCATACTGCACTTTCAAGGTTTGCACAAACGCACCCTATAGAAATAGATTTCAATAGTTCAAAAATTATCTTTCATACTACTAGTCACATAGAAGCTATCATTCGAGAATCCATCGAAATAATATCCTGTAAAGAAATAGCTTGTAATGATGCACTTTCCTACGGTATACACGCAATAATGAAAAACTTTATTAATAATAGATAAGCTTGTGTTTTTGATATATTTCAGCAGTTTATTCTATTCATTTTGTCCCGTTCCCTTCACTCCCCGTCTTTCCTCCCTCGATGTAAAAATGGACTGTTCCGGACGAGCCTGAGAACGCCAGCAGTAAGACCTGTCATTATGTAGTTTCTCTCACTGACGAAGGCCGAGTTAGTTTGCGGTTGAAAACGTTCTGAACTTTGAACATTTTAGAGAACTTTAAATGTATTTTTAAAGTTTATAAGTACTCTAGTGCACCTTTTAAGCAATTTATGTACAGTTAAGTGTATATTTGTGTTGTCAAATTATATAGGAGTTTTATTTTATTTCAAAATATCTTGAAGAAGAAATGCCAACTGTACAGTATTGAGTATTTGAAATATGGATCTAAGCACTCTCCCACAAACCATGGACGTAATTTGCTAAGAAGTTTCTTCAAATGAAACTATGAAGCCTTCTAGGCTACAAGGACATTTGAATAAATGCGTGTTGATAGAAAAGACAAAGATATGTCCTATTGTTACTGTCTTCTATTTTTACAAGAAGAAAGTATTAGATTCGTAAAAATTTTCGAATTCTGGATTTTGACGGATTTACACGATTTAGGGGTTAGAGATTCCAGAAACAATTTTTTACAAAATGTCTGTCTGTGAATCTGATTGTCAGCCTGTCTGTATGTGACATAAATTTTACAGGCACTGTATCTCAATAACTAATGAACGGAATTTATAAAAAGATCTATATTAATGTATTTTCTGTTATAAATTAATGCTGATTAGTTCTTGGTGTAAATCACTCAACAGGTACCGCTGCTATGCTGCTTTTTTCACGATTTCGGCACCGGCTTTATTTCAAGAACTGATATACAGATTTTCACCAAACTTCTGATTTAATTATTCCTGGACATGAATAGATGCTGTTTACATTTTGTTGAAAATCGCTCAACAAGTGGCTCTGTTATGCTGTCTTTTTCACAATTTCTGCAACAAGAATTAATGCAAGGGTTTTCATCAAACTTCAGATTCAGTTTTACCTTGATAAATATGATTGCTGATTATGTTTTGGTGCAAATCGCATAATTAGTGGCACTTTTATTCTGCATTGTACTTGATAGTCGCAGTAGTCCTATTTCAAAAACTAATGCACAGAATTTCATACTATTAGAATCCTCAGGATGGACATAGATTGCCATATAATTCTGGCGCTATGATAGTGAATTTTGAAGTATTAACTTGTATGAGATAGAAGAAACTTTTGGGATTGCCACATCAGACCAGTTCAAAGACTGGGAAAGAAAAATTTAATACAGTTATTAAGATAGTAAAATTTAACTACATCAAACCTTTTTAAGTCATTTTCTAAACAAGAAGATGACGGATTGCGAGCCTCATATATCATTATAATTTTAATAATAAAAGTATTAAAATTGCACGCAGTCGATGAGAAATTAATCTTGCGTGTAGTCAGGGAGATAATAAAAACTACTCTTCACCAAAAGAAACCGTCTGATATCAACTGAAAAAATCCTGACTAATAATTCAGTACAAAGAGGAATAGATGTCTAAAAGCATTGAAACATCATTATGCTGTTACATGAAGACCTGCAAATTTCTATTAATTTTCCACGGATCGGCTATACCAAATAACAAAAACTCATAAAAGAAAATAAAATCAAGAGTTATTATTTGCTAAAAATTTGGAAAATTCTTACAAAGAAAGATCGATATTTAATGCCGCGAAGTTAGTCCAAGAGAAATAAAATCTTTATCATAATATTTTGTCACTTGCTACTGATGTTGCTCAACCAATGACGGGACATTAGGAGGATGGTTTCATTAACGCATTTTAAGCAAGCAGTACTAAATGTACTCTCTATACATTCCGTTATACATCATCAGCAATTGGTTTAAAAAAATTGGAATGAACACCTGTATATGTCGCTTCATTACGTTATTAGAGCAGTCAATATAAATAGAAGCAATCCATTGCAATATGGACGACAAGATATTTTGTCAACTTTATAGCGAAAATCATTTCACAACAAAGTGAAACAATTGTTTTATTTTGTAGTGCAGTTGCCTCTATCACTTTGCATCAGGCTTGCAAATGAATTCAACCAGTAGCTGGTTGCACACAGAAGCTCGTTTTGTTTCTGAGAAGGTATTTGTCTGAATCGCTTTTCAATATATTTGATATAGTATTACTCTTAACTAAAAACAGAGGTGTAAAAATACGTTAAAACCTGATTGCATTAAAAATGACATCATTTATGTTACAGACATGTTTGGAATCTTTAAGTAAATAAATTTAAATATTTTAAATATTTATAATAAGGCATAAAATGATTGCATGTTGATGACTTGAATTTAATAATAATAATAATAATAATAATAATAACTCATAGCTGCTTCTGTAGGTAAACTTCTTTTGCTCAAAGGAAATCTAAGGAGAAGAGAATGCAGCTATTTACCACATTATTCGCAGTCTGTGAAAGCAAGAATATTTACTTACTTACTGTCAACACTTGGACGTTCTTCATGAAGTTTTCTCATAGCAATTCCAAGATATTTATGCATGATTAAACAGAGTTGGTTTTTAGATCATTTCGCAAATGCAGCTACAGCAGTATCATTATATTTGGAGGAGTAAAATCGTGGAACTTGCCGCAAAATGAGAACTATAAGTAAAATTCAGAAATGGATGCCAAGAGTTCTAACTTCAAAACCTACAGCTCTCTAATCTGGATTGTGAGGGAGAGTAAATAAAATTAAAATTGCTTTCCTTTCATCAAATTTGGCTGAAAATGGGTTCCGTGCAGTAGCTAATTTACTGACTAAGAAAAGGAACATGCATATTTGAACCTGATAATTTGTGACTGACATCGAAGAAATTGGAATTTGATATGAAAAAATTGTTAAAACTCCAATAGCCTCAACTATTTCACTATTTTTAAAGAATTCTTATCGATTTTGTGATTATTTTTCAACTTTTATTAACTTTTTTTTCTACATTTGATGTCGTTTTAATTAACTTCTACTTTGTTTAATCGATTGACAGACAGATAAAATATAGATAATATGCAATATTTTAACATTTTGTATAATTAACTATTATGGAATGGGGGGAGGGGCGTTGGCATTTTTTTCTCTTGTAAAGGGGGCGGTGGACCAGAAAAGGTTGGGAACCTATGCATTATGGTCAATGGGGAAAAAATTTCAAATGTATTTTAATCGTTTGAAATTTTAAATACATAATTATTACATAATTTTGTCGAGTTATTTCAAATTTTATCAAAATCAGATGCATAGTTCAATTACAGGGACAATCAAAAGTATTCCGTTACATTACGGTTAATGGGGTAAAATGTTTCAAATGCATTTTAATGGTGTTACACTCATTCTAACTAATAAAATTTATATACATCTATAAAGTACATATTATAATATACATTTTGCATAATCTGTGGTGCAAAGAATATTTGTTATTGATTTACAAGGCCACACAAAAGTATTCCATTGCATAATGTTATAGGGAGAACATTGTTTGGTGCGCATTTTAATTATAATTATTTACAGTTTTACGAGATTGATATATGAGAGTGATATTTTTAAAACTTCGTTATTGTACGAACGCACCTCATTTGCTACGCTTCACGTGCAATTTCCAACTTGTTATTATTATTATGGTTTTTTTTTCCCAATCCGTATTTTCAATGAATCTTGTAGCAAAGAGTATAAAAAATACTATTTTTTTTTTTTAAAAGATATGTTTTCAAAAAAAAAAATATTTTTGTAAATAGCAAAGATGATTTAATTTTTTTACTGTAGAATTCAAAACTTTTTAAAAAATTTAAAAAGAATTATATTTTTTAGAAAATATATCGATCTTCAAACATGATTAATATTTAAAATTTTTAAATTAAAATTCATATTTTTACATCGAAAATGACTTTTTTTTTTTTTTTGTATTATTTACCCATTATACGTAGCATAGGGTAAATCTTGCAATCGTTTTGAAAATCGAAAAAAAAAAATTGATGGATTTACACGTTTCTGATACTGGAGATTCTAAAAAACATTTTTATTTCCAGAAAAAAGAAAAAAAAATGCCGTCCGTCTGTGTCTGTAAACGCTCGGTCTCTCGAACAAATTGAGATAGAGACTTGAAACTTTGTATGTTCTTAGTATGTAAGAATGGAACGAAGCCTATTTAATATCAGTAACCTCGATTAGTCGGAATTTTTTTTTTCGGATTCTCAAAAAATTCCTTCTGATGGAAGGTATATAAAGTTTTTCGAACTTTTGTATTTTAATGAGTGGATGTAAAAGACAATAAAATAACACAAATTTTGCATAAAGAATGAAGTCGATCGGATCATTAGTTGCTGAAATATTTGTAATTCTGTTTTTCACATTCTTCGATTTTTCATGACCCTGTATTTCATTCAAATTTCGATTCAAAATTATATTTTAATTGAAAATGCGACCCTTAATCCGACGTAGTAAATTATTAATATTATTATTATTTTTGAAGTTATAAGGATGCTTTTTTTTACACAATTTGGAACTACTTGAGTAGCTTGGTGTTTTATAGTTTGTCAAAATTGGCTCATCTGCAGTTCATTAACTCCTTCGTGACAGGAGCCTTTTACGAAATTTTTAATGTTTGTTAACGATTTTTTAAAACAGAAATTTGTGCCGTATTAAATCGAGAAAATACTCCAATTAAATAAGGCAAATTTTACAGTAAAGTTTTGCTGGTGGGGATAAACAAGAATTCTTAAGTCTTTTTACGGCACGTATACGTATCGCTTGTCCCCAAGGGATTAATAAAGCATTACTATGTATATTAAAAAGTTTAAATATACGATTAAATTTTGTTTTCGAATTGCAATACATTTTATAGATATTTCACACATGTTTAAATTTTATATATTATATTATACATATCCATGATGGGTAACTATTACGGAGTGCCACAGCGACTAGTTTTTTATTCATTTTATTTATTCATTCATTTCACATTTATTCATTCATTAATTCCTCTACTTAAAAATTTAAGCGAAGCCGATAAAATATGGACCATTTTCATTGGTTATGACTTTTGCGACAATAACAATTATAAATGTTTTTACGAACCGATACCAGTTTGACAAAATCATTATAGAAATTATAATATGCCCAGGTTGGAGATCAGATAATTGGACAATCAAATCGTATCTGAGCACAAACTCAATTTCATAAGCAGACCCGTGCTGGACCGAGATCAGGCTTATGTATATATATGTGTAATATAAATAAAAAAAAATTGTGCCATTTTGTTCTCTCTTAGCTTCAATTCTAAATTTGTGGAACATATTTCAATCTTAGTTCTGTAATGTATTAACTTGTAACAGCTAAAATTCGTTTTCTTATTTTATTTATTAATAAATTATTGCTTGCTTCTCAAAAAGGCGGGAGGTATTTCGTAACCTTTTTACTTTCTGGAATATTCCCGGGATTTTAATTTTATTTTTTATTTAACATCGCGTGACAGGTGTTAATGTGCGTTGTTAAAGGGCTTGTTATTTGTGTGGAAAAATATAGATCCTGCCGAGGACACGCCTGCTAAAACAAATCAGAACTGATCATTTTTTTTACGTTGAGACTCGAGTTAATCCTAATTGGATTTTTAAAATGATTGACGCTTAGTAGGAAGGAGCTAGTTTTGTCGTGAAAATGTTTATTTTCATTTGGGTTTTGAGGAGCGTTAGAATGCAATTGCCTTTTAAACTATCAAGACGCCCGTTTCATTTACCCGCTGAATTAGAAAATCTGATGATGTGGACTGGATAACGAAGGTTGTAGTGTCGAGTCGATGTGTGCTAAGGTGATTGCGGGGAAGAGCTTACCTATTTTATGAGTTCATTAATAAAGAACTTGAAGACTGATGGTGTTTGTTTTTATAATGGGGAAATACCCCAATGAAATTCTTCCACTGCTCGCCAACTGTCGGAGCGACTACTCTGCTCGTGCTGCTGTGGATTCCTAGAGTTTATGCAACATAGTTATTTCGTCGAATTATATATTTATTACATATATATATATGTTTTTTTTCAGCATAGTCAAATCAGAGCAAAACTGGATGTAGTTGTTTACAGTCGGACAAGCAATATGTTTTCGAGAAATATTAATAGATTAATCGGGCCTCTAAACAAATTTAAAGGACCTGTCCAACAAACAAATTGAACGAACCTGCCGTTCCGGATCGATAAAAAAAAAATTATGCAGGCCTACCAGCCCGATATAAAAATCTCTACTGGGCCGATAGAATGTGACTTTCGCAAGAATATGTATAAATGTGCGTCACGAGCCGATGATAGTTTGATAATATCAATAAAGAACTGTGCGAAGTGTCCAGCATATAGTTCGGCATCGGACAGTTATATGGCATCTGAATCCGGGCTTAATTTTTTTAGCAGACTTGTACCAGGCCAAGATCAGGCTTGAATTTTTTTACACTGTCGAGACTAGACAAAACTAGACCTAATTTTTCTCAGGATGTGGAAGGCAAGAAATATGTTCTGTAAAAATATTAATAGCGATAATGAATATATATTAACATAATCTTTGTAAGTACAACTTAAGGTTATTCTCAAATTCTCAGCTCAACAATATGAAATTTGACACACTTTCTGACTCATTTTTCTTTATAAAGGCATAAAATTGACAGGCCTGGTGATTGAAGCAATTTGGAATCGAGTAGCATTTTCCATTTTTTTTAAATAAATAAATAACTTTTTGATTTATAAGCTATTCTAACCACTTGATGACAAGTTTTTCTTCTCTCCAATACAATTGTGTCTTGAATTTCGATCCAGTTCAATTGGATCCAACTTAATGGGTAATTATGCTTTGTTTCTTTTTAAATGCCGTTGAAAACTCGTTTTTTCGATGACCCTCGTATTTCAAAATCCTCTTTTATTATAGTTTCAAAAGTTAGAATTTTTTCAACCAACTTTTTTTTTTATTTAAAACTACATCAAGTTTATGAATCTTTATTTGAATGTTGAAAAGTCTTAAATGTCTAAACAATTATTAATGCTGCTTTTGAGTATTTTCTGGCTTGTGAACACATAGTAATTTAAAATATACTGTAAAATTATCCAATTGATACTTACGTTTTTTTCACCAATTTTTTGTACTAGCAGAACTTGCCGTAAACTATGAAAATATAAACGGGTTGGGCTCGGGTGAAACTTTTAATACTCACACCGGGCCGTGCCTGGAAATTCCTGTCCATGTAGACCTCTAGCATTTCCCATTGGAGGGTCTTGCTAAAGAGACGGTCACCACATGCGCGAAGTTTATTCTACGAGCCACGATTTTATTCATTTTTTGACTGACAATCATTTTCAGGGAATTTCTTTATCTCTCTTGATCACCCCCCCCCCCCTCTGTCTTTGAACATTGTGAACTCTTTGACCAAAAAATGCAAATTTCTATAGCTATTTAGTTTTGAATTTCTAAATTAAAATTAAACCTTTTAAAGTTCCAAAATAAACGCAAAAAAATTATTTAATAGAATTTATTTATGTTTGTTAGTTTTATGATGCCTACCAAAAGAAAAAGATTTTTTTGTTACTTTTTTGTTGTTGGAGGGGGGGGGGGGCAAATTGAAAATTTGCCAAGGGGTGCAGTTTGTACTTCGCTGGTGCCCCCCCCCCAAAAGTTTTGGTCACGCTACGCCTATGTACTTTAGCAGTATTGTTCAATAGTTATATCCTTTTTGTTTATATATTTTAAGGAATGTATAATACTGACTATCATAATGAAAACTACTCTCATTTCAACTATAAACTTTTAATACTGAGTGGAATGATAATAATTAATTAATGTATTTTAATAAATTTACATATCTATCTTAAATATATGTAGTAGTACAGGGTGTGATTCATATATAACAATCACTGTTTGTATATTGCACTAATTATAATTTGATATTTCTAATTTTTTCATGCTATTCATATTGATTCTATTTTAGGAGGTAGACACTGTTTATTATTATTATTGTATTATCTTTCAAATTTAAAATTGTTACATTTTGCTTGCTATTATTTTTATTTAACAGAATAATTATAATATTAAAGCTATAAACATTTCTTTATTATTCATTTTGATATGAATGCAGAAAATACTTTTACCTTATAGTATTATACTTTGTTACAATACTAATTTTTCCATGCCTCCTTTTATGTTTTTTAACATAAATTTATAAAATAATTAAATGTATAATTAGTTTAAATATTGGGTAATAATAACATTATTAATTTAATAAAAATAATTTTTAAGACTACAACCCTTAATATATTTTATCATTTAACATGAATATTATACACAACAAACAAATGTCATTTTATTTTGATTTTTAATAATGCATAATGTTATTGTTTCAAAATACAGTGAAATTTGTCAAAAACAGAATTGCTTGGGTCTGAAAAATCATTGGTCATTAAAATTTTGCTTCAGACAAATTTCTGGCTTAGGCAGAAAAACTTCATAGGCATCGCACTTACAGATTAACAAACATTTCTTTGGCTAAAAATTAAAGCTAACACGTCTTTTAATTTTTTAAAAATTAAATTGACATGAAAACTTTGTACATATTTTTATACATTTATAGTAATACTAATTAGCACTACAAATTAATAATGCACTAGGGTATAAATCAAAACTATAGATTTTAGTAGAAAAAAAAAGTTTGTCTTAAACTTATTAAAAAAATATTAAAAAATCATTGTTTGCTTATTTTTTTTTCTTTTTCAATTAACATTGGTATCACTTCATAATTGTTTCATTTTATTTTAAAATATTGTAAAATCTTTAGATTCTTAAGAGCTTCTTGATATGAATTAATGCTTTTCACTTTGTCTTCTACTTCATTTTCATCAGTGCTACTCTCACTGTTATCCTCCAACTTTTGAGAGATGAGAAAATACACTAAATCATTATAATCACCTGTAGTAAGTTTATCATTGCCATGTATGTATTCAGTAATATTTGTATGTCGTTATCCATTTGGAATGAAACTGTCAATGTTATTCATCAGATCTTGAAGTTCTTCTTTTTCAAAATCATTTTTTCATTATCTGAAATTTCTTTGGCATCAAGTACATTCTGTTTCTTTTTGTCATGATCATGGGATTTTTCTTTTTAAGACAGAAATTTATTATAGAAAAGCTCTATTTTCCAAAGTTATGGTGAATATGTAACTTTCACTTCTATAAAGATCCAATTAGGTTATGATGCTGTTGATGAACTCAATCATTGAAGCTGAACAATAGCACACTATTTTCTGACACATTTTTAAGTATTATGAGATCAATTTGTGACTTATTTAACCTTTTTGGGATGAGCAATTGGTATACGTGCAGGCATTGTTAGCACTAACATCTTGCACAACCGGTATACACAACAGCACTGTTGGCACTCACATTTCGAGCGACTGGTACTCGTGGAATCAATTTGGAATGGTTTATTTCAGACAGTATAGCATAAAAAAAATTATCTCCTTATTTGCATTTATTTTAAGGAATAACACCTTTCCTTATAGCTAAGAAAGCAAATGGAACCAATTAATATTTTTTTAATCAATGTGAATTTAATTTTTCAAAAAATTACTACAATGAAAAGAAAATGTGATTATTTCATCATCCATTTATGTTTCTGACTGATGTTCTTGAAATATTATCTCTTTTTGTTCATAAATCTTTTATGTACATAATAAAGCTTTAATATTTATTTATCACAAAATTTTCTACAATACTTGAATGGCAGAAAGAGTGAATGAGCTGACGAACTGTTCTAAACATATGACGTATTTTTCATGTGTGCCTCTGTGTAAAACTTGCAATTAATACATGTTTCTATTACTCTTTATTTATTTCTTTTAATCTCTATTGGAAATAGTTTATTTGTAGGTTAATGGGTGCAAATTTTTTGTTTGTTTTTTTTTTCTTTTTTCTTGGTTGATATTGTTTATTTCAATGTAAATTGTGTTAATTACTTTGCTCTGAGAACTGTTCTTTCAAAATGAAAGGATAACTCCATTTTATACTTTTATTTTTTTGTGAAACATTAATTCACAGTAAAAAGAAAAAAAAAAGTTACTGATTGCAGGATTGTATTTTCTTAAATATTCAGAATAGTTTCAGTAGAGCAAAGCTAAAAAAGATTTTTTTGTTTTCAATTTTTGATTTTTACCTACAATAATTTTATATTTTATTTCAAATTAATTCATTTCAGATTAAATTATCTACATCTATGTATCATATTTTTCAAATTCATTAAAATGTATTGAAAAACACCATAATCACTGGCGATAAATAGATAAATAAGCTAAAAAACTTTGTAAAATCACCATAAAAAGAAAATTAAACAGGACGCGTTTCGAGCTACAACAATAACAGCTCGTCATCAGTTAATCCAACATGTGTCACAAGGGAGAGAGTCAATATAAAGTGAAAGAAAGAGAGAGGAGATTACAAAGAGGGCGACAGGTGGCACTACCTGAACGAGCCAAGGAGGAAAAGTAAAAGTAAAGATAAAGTGAAAGAAAGAGGGAGGAGATTACAAAGAATGCCACAGGTGGGGCTGGCTGAAAGAGCCCAGGTGGAAGAGAAAAATGATGCTAAACTAATAAAAGAGAAAGAAAACAGTGGGAAAATAAAATAAAATAAATAAATAAATAAATAAAAATAATAAAATAAGATAAAATAAATAAAAATATAATAAAATAATTGTAAAAATAGTAAATAAAATAAATATTTAAAAATCAATAAATTAATTAATTAAAAAGTAAAAATTAATCAATAATAATAATAAAAACTACAAAAGTAATTTCCACGCAGGAGAAAGGGAGGGGGATGATGAGAGATCATTGACAAGAGTATTAGAATTTTTACAAATAAAATAAGCTTCGTGAACATCTAAATGAGAAGAAGGGGCAGGATTAGAAATAATTCTGGCCATGGAAAAATTGAAATAATGACTGGAAGACCAACAGTGAGAAGCAATCGAAGACCTAGATAATTCCTGATTTTGAATATATCTCTGATGTTCATCCAGTCTTTTCTTCAACGCTCTTCTGGTCTGACCAATATAACCCAAATTGCAAGAACAAGGAATAAAATAAACAACCCACCGGTTTTCAATAGGATCTTTCAAAGACAAGAATTTAATTTTTATTCATAGGTTTGAAGATAACTTTAAAATTGAAACGAGAAAGGATTTTAGCAATTTTGAAACAGGGAGGAGAATAAAAAGGTAGAACTATAGAGTTAATATTAGAAGAATTATTAGAATCAGTAAGAAGACATTTAGGCTTATTAAATTTATACAGAGCTTTGTCAATCAAAGAGGGATTATAACCATGAGCGAAGGCAAAAGATTTGAGGTAACTAATTTCACTATTTAGATATGAAGAATCAGAACAAATGCGAAGTGCTCTGTAGACAAAAGTATAAAAGGAAGGCACTTTATGCTGTGGAGGATAGTTAGAAACTAAACACCCTGATCGGTTCTCTACCTCTATTTATAGAAAACCTTTCACTGTATCTCTTCCTCCACATGCTTTTTCTAACCATCTTCCACAGCATAAAGTGTCTTCCTTTTATACTTTTGTCTACAGAGCACTTCGCATTTGTTCTGATTTGTCTCAAATCTCTTGCCCTCGCTCATGGTTATAATCCCCCTTTGATTGACAAAGCTCTGTATAAATTTAATAAGCCTAAACGTCTTCTTACTGATTCTAATAATTCTTCTAATATTAACTCTATAGTTCTACCTTTTTATTCTCCTCTCTGTTTCAAAATTGCTAAAATCCTTTCTCGTTTCAATTTTAAAGTTATCTTCAAACCTACGAATAAAATTAAATTCTCGTCTTTGAAAGATCCTATTCCTATTGAAAACCGGTGGGTTGTTTATTTTATTCCTTGTTCTTGCAGTTTGGGTTATATTGGTCAGACCAAAAGAGCGTTGAAGAAAAGACTGGATGAACATCAGAGATATATTCAAAATCAGGAATTATCTAGGTCTTTGATTGCTTCTCACTGTTGGTTTTCTAGTCATTATTTCAACTTTTCCATGACCAGAATTATTTCTAATTCTGCCTCTCCTTCTCATTTAAATGTTCACGAAGCTAATTTTATTTGTAAAAATTCTAATACTCTTGTCAATGATCTGTTATCTCATCCCTCCCTTTCTCCTGCATGGAAATTACTTTTGTAGTTTTTATTATTATTATTGATTAATTTTTACTTTTTAATTAATTAATTTATTGATTTTTAAATATTTATTTTATTTGCTATTTTTACAATTATTTTATTATATTTTTATTTATTTTATTTTATCTTATTTTATTATTTTTATTTATTTATTTATTTTATTTAAATTTTTTTTTCCACTGTTTTCTTTCTCTTTTATTCGTTTAGCATCATTTTTCTCTTTCACCTGGGCTCTTTCAGCCAGCGCCACTTGTGGCATTCTTTGTAATCTCCCCCCTTTTTCTTTCACTTTATCTTTACTTTTTCTCTTCCTCCTTGGCTTGTTCAGGTAGCGCCACCTGTCGCACTCTTTGTAATCTCCTCCCTCTTTCTTTCACTTTATATCGACTCTGTCCCTTGTGACATGTGTTGGATTAGCTGATGACGAGCTGTTATTGTTGTAGCTCAAAATGCGTCCTGTTTAATTTTCTTTTTATGGTGATTTTACAAAGTTTTTTAGCTTATTTATTCATTAAAATGTCAAAAAATGCAGATACTTGACAAATGATGAAATAACAATTATAAACCAATTGGCAATTATAACACAATAATTTAACTCTGACTATTTTGATAAATAAGTGGATATATTAATGTGCATATTTAAAATTAATGGTCAGTTTTATCCGTAGTAATTGAACACATTTATTTGATACATTTAATTACCTATATATGTATGTATATGCAATATGGCATGTGTGACCAGTCACTGCAGGTGTGTACACAAAATAGTACGGGTCATATTTCTGTGAAGATTTTTCCTGAAACCTATAAAGGACCATCAACAAATTGAAAAGAAAATGGATATTTTTTGGATAACCCTGTCAAAACTAATGTAGAAAAAGCATTAAAAGTGTAAATTATGATTAAGTAGCTTATTGTATTAAATTTTGTTCATTTTTATGAGGTTAGCATGCATAACTGCAGAGAAATTAAGGTTTTCATTAAAACAGTCTCAAATTTCACCAATTTTTTTGCTTAATTTGCAGAGTTTTTAATATAAAATATATTCTTTTCAGAAAATGTGACAAATAACACTGTACACAATACCCTGCAATCAGTATTAAAAATGTTAAGAATTGAATGAAAAATGGATAGGTTTACTAAATAACTTTTCATTGTTCATGTGCTAATGCAATCAAAATATAATCAGTATAATGTGTTAGTTAAATGTTTAGAGCAACTTTTGTGAAAGTCTCAAAAACATAGCTTGAAAATTTGATAGAATAAACTTAATGTCCATTGTTCCCAAAATGAAACAAAAAGATCCACAGTTGTATCCACATATCTATTGATTAGTGTCAATCAGGGTTCGATTTAAGCAGTATCGCATCGCAATTTGCGATTCAAATTTAACTAAAATGCGATCCAAGAAATGCATTAAATCGCAATCATTGCGATGCATGTTTCCCACACCCTTTGTTATGTCATGCACACTTAAAGTTAAAATTTAAAGATGTTTTTACATGACATACGTCGTGTTTTCACTCTCCTTAAGTGTTTATTTACAATGGAAGTACAGCGAGACATCATTGCTGGGCGCAGTTTTCCCAGTAAACACATGATTTGTTCCTGCCCTGACGCTGTGATTGAATACTGAATCACTGTTACTCGCTAATCACGGTGTTTGCTCATAGAAGTTTGATGTGCATGTTGCAGTGGTTTTAAAATGAACACTCACTGAACACTCCTTTTACTTTATTTATGCATCAAAACAGACAGCGCAGATTCTGATCCCACTTCTTCACTCCGACTGTACTTCGCTTACCGTATGCATTTGTTTCTCTCTTGCTTTCAGAGAGATTGCCGTAGCCACATGACCATAGCAACATTTCAGTGCGACTGTAAAGAGAAAAAAGTTAGTGAGGGAAATTCGGTTTTCTCTTTTCTCAGTGCTGTTGTGTTTTATATCGTTTTGGTTTTGTATGTTACAGTAATTTGTTAATTGTTTTGCGAATTGTTAATTATTTAATAATATGACTACAGTTAAACTGGATACAGCTACAAATTGGAAAAAAACTGTTGATCCCATTGGAGAATGGTTAGATTTTGAAACAGATGAGAAAAGCAATGTCATAATACGATGTATATTACGTTCGAAATTTGCGGACAAATTGAAAATGAAACGAAATTTCAACTCAGGATTCATCAATGGAATTACCGGAACCAGTCTAAAAAAAGATAATAATGTCAAGCATTCCAAAAGTGACATGCATGTTACGGCAGTGAACTTGGAACACAAGCCAGACAGTGTAAAAAAAATAATAGATACTTTTAATCTATCCAATTGGAAAAGCAATGTTTCAAGCCGGCAATGAAGAAGAAAATAAAATTGGCAAGTTAATAGATATTTCCTATTTAATTGCCAAGCAAGAGCTTCCATTCTCATTGTTTCCTGAAATTGCACAGTTAGAAAAGAGGCATGGTGTTCAGTTAGGGGAAACATATTTGAATGACAAAAAATGCCAAGAATTCTGCCAATGCATTGCAGACACCTTTAACGAGGACTTGAATTTGGAACTGAAATCTATTAATTATATATCTGTAATGGTAGATGAATTCACAGATATCAGCATTAAAGAAAAATTGTTAGTGCATGTGCGGTTCATTGGTAATGATGGAACTGTGAAAACAAAATTCGTAGCCCTAAAAGACTTGACTAACGCCACAGCAAAGGGAATCTTGGATACACTTTTAAAATTTTTAAGTGACTATGGCATTGATGACATTAAAAAAAAAAAAAAAAACTAGTTGGTTTCTGCAGTGATGGGGCAAATGTAAATTTAGGTATCCGCCAAGGTTTGGTAGTGCTAATTAAGGTACAATGTCCATGGCTAATTTCAATTCATTGCTTCAACCATCGCTTAGAATTGGCTGTTGACCAACTCATACTTTGAAAAAGTTATTTCAGAGCTGATGTTCCTTTACAGCTTCTACAAGCAAAGTTCTAAAAGAAGGAGAGAAGTAGCTGATTTAGCTAATATTTTTGAACAAGAAGAGAACAGTAAAAATTTTTCACCTAGCAATATTCGGGGAACAAGGTGGATAGATTATAAAAGAAGAGCAGTTGCTGCTTTAATAAATTCATATACAATAGTAATTGCACACTTAGAGAATACTGTAGAAGGCCACAATGAAGATTCTGTGGATAAAGCCAAGATATCTGGTTTTCTTAAAATCTTGAAATCACAAAAATTTGTTTTTTATCTATTGCTAATGAGCAAAGTTTGTGAAGCTCTCAAAAATTTGTCGTTGTGCTTACAGAAGGATAGTTGTAATTTGCTAAATGCAAAGACTGACCTGGAGCATTTTGAAATTTTTATTGAAACAGTTAAGTGTGATAGCTTAATGAATGATGAAATCTTTATGTCTGTAATAAAGTCAGGGAAATTTTGCAGCATTAAATTAAGTGGACAAGAAATTGATATCAATACTGCATACACATACCTTAAGTCCCTCCATGCGTAAAAGAAAGGTTCACAGATTTATCGTCAGGTGTTGTTAACTGCCTTAAAGTATTAGACATATTAATTTGGCCACAGAATAAAGATTCGTTACAAGTTTTTGGTAATGATGAAATTAAGATTTTAGTAGATAACTTCAGTCTGCTTCTTCAAAAACATAAAGTAATTACCACCTCTATTTCAGATGAATGGGCAGAGTTAAAATCTCTTTGGTTGATGAATTGGACACATTTGTCAAGAGATGAAGTGTGGACTGTTGTTACAAAATGTAAGGATATTTTTCCAAACCTGTCACGTGTTTGAGATTCTTCTCATTTTGTCTGCATCATAAGAACTGACTTTCGCAGTCGAATGAATGAGGATGTGCTAGATAATCTTATACGTATTTGTGTGGAAGGACCAGAAATAGAAAATTTTTCATCTAATCGAGCTGTGAAATTTTTTTTCTCAAAACCTCGTCGACCAAATATAGAGAAATATGGAAAAAGGAAGCAAAATTTTAATGAGGATGAGTAACAAAAACAATGAAGTTTCAGAAATTTTGTAAATAGCCTGTAAATAATATGAACAAGAAGTATTTTTTGTGTAATAATACTTGTGTACTTAACTTAAATGAAGATTTCATATTTTTCCTTTTCTGCTTTATGTTTTATTTAAAATTACAAAAATTGTATTTCTGAGTTTATGGATTATTAAAAAAAACTTGACCCTCACAACAAATATATTTTTTAAAAATTGGTACTGTGGTAAATTGATAGATATATTTAATTGACCTGTGGCGAAGGTAAACTGACCTATAAGTCCTTCAAGGGCCAGCTTCTGATTTCCTAAGTAATTTGTATTGGGTAGGCGAGTTATTTATTTTTTATTCTTTGTATAATTTTATTTACTTTCATTTATGCTTTTGGTTAAATATTGCTTTAAAAAAAAAAAAAATTGTACATTTTCAAGATTTAGAAGTTATGTTAGCTATTTTTTACTTGCTATACAAAAGTGTCTAACTGCTATTCCAAACTGACTTTGTATAGCAGTTACTCCTATGGAACTTTCTTTTTCTAAATCGACCCCTGGTGTCAATATAGCATATACAATATTGTATGCAGTACTATATTTGGATACAGCCCCTCATTTTTTTGCTTCTTTTTGGGAATAATAGATTTCCAGTTCATCCTATTAACAATAATTTTCAAGCTATATTATTGAGACTTTCACAAAAGTTGTTCTACACATTTAGTTAACACATTATATTTTGATTGCATTCATACATGCACAGTGAAACATTATTTAGAAAACCTACTCATTACTCATACAGTTTTTATTATTCTTTAATTCTGATTACAAGGTATCATGTACAATATTTTTTGTCATATTTTCTGAAAAGAACACATTTTTATAATGAGAACTCTGCAAATTATAAGCAAAAAGATTAGCAAAATTTGGGACTGTTTTCATGAAAACCTTAATTTCTCGATGATTATACATGCTATCCTCATAAAAATGAAAACAGTTTACTACAATAAGACAATCATAATTTACAGTTTGGATGCTTTTGCTACATTAGTTTTGACATTGTTATTCGTTCCTTTTCAATTTGTTGACAGTCCGAGGCATGAAAGTGGAAAAGGAGAAAAAAGGTGGAAAATTATTTCCATCTATACAGTAACGCCAAATTCTTATAACTTAAGTGTTATTTTAACAGATACCTATATAATAAAATTAAATTTAACTGCCTGTATGATTTTTTTCACTTTGAAAGTATTAATAATGTTAAAAGTGTAAATTCAAATATAACTGATCAACTTATGAAGTATAGTCATTAATTTTCCAAAACAAATATTCCTTTTTTTCCCCCCAATAAAAACAATCTCCCTGCTAATTGATCTTTGCTTCAGAAATAAATCTTCAAAAAGGTATCATCACAGAAATTACCCAAAAATGTTACATAAGTAGTACAAAATATTCTACTCCAAGAAGAAACTTCCCTTCACTTTGAATTTAAGTCTAAAACATTTCATTATTGAAAAAATTTTTAATAACAATTTACACGACTTTCAGATGCTTATACAATATAAGCTCACCTTTCATTTTATGTGTCTTTTGCAGTTTTTCACAACAATTCAAGAACAAACTCCAAGGTTTTGAATAGAGAAAACACCAGATTACTAAATTTTCCAAGCCCCCCCCCCCCCATTATCCTTCAAAATTTTCTTCATATTTTTGCAACAATCCAGAGGATGTCCAAAATTGCTTTTAAAAAGGTGGAATTCCTCCTTTAAGAGGAACTCTCATATATGCAGTCCCCTACAGGGTTTCGGGAAATTTTTCACAGAATTATATGCAAAGGTGATTGTGACTCAGAGTTATAAACCCTGAAAATTAACGATGCAAAATACACCAATTCCAAAGGTCACATCCACTCAAAAAAAATTTGGAACAGCTAAAAAAAAAAAAAAAAATTGGAGCAGAAAAAACGGTTTTGGTGGAAAGCAAATGTTAAATAATAATTTTTAAAAATGTAGCAACCAAATCAGCTTTTAAAGAAGCAAAAAGTTTTTGGAACAGAAGTACCACTCCAGCAGTATTTTTTTTTTTTTTTTTTTTTTTTTTTTTTTTTGCAATCTTTAGACACAATTTGCGGTTTTTTGGATCTTTTATCGAAATTTGCCTTTTTTTCATGCTTATTTGATGAATTTCATCAATTTTTCACGAATTTTTTGATGAAGTTGTTGTTTTTTGCTATTTTTTCACAAAGTTTGCTGTTTTTTCATGTTTATTTGACTAAATTAGTCTTTTTTTGCAATTTTTTGACGATATTAATCGATTTTTCATGAATTTTTTGATGAAATTGATATTTTTTTATGATTTTTTTGATGAAATTAATCTTTTTTTTGCAATTTTTTTGACAAAATTGATAATTATTTCACATTTTTTTAAAACAAAATGTGTGTTTTTTTTGCAATTTTTTAAAGAAATTAGTTTTTTGTGCAATTCTTTAAAGAAATTCATGTTTTTTCTGTTATTCTTTGATGAAATTTGCATTTTTCATGCGATTTTTCAAAATTCGTAATATTTTTTAATGTCCGAATTTTTTACTAATCATAATGATACCATAAATCCGGGATACACCCAGAACACAATCCCCCACCCTTGTATATGATATGTACCATCCTGTTTACACATATGCAGTTTCAGGATAATTCTTCATGTAATTTTCTATATATATAACAAAATGTCTAAAATTGCAAGTGACTGGTCATCTTTAGCCATATAGTGTATGTGTATATATTATATATCATCATCATCATCAACTGTTTTCGATCCGTTGCTGGATGTAGGTCTCCCCCAGATTTTTCTAATGTTTTCTGTCAAGTGCTTTCGTCATCCAATTTACACCAGCCACTTTTCTAATTTCGTCACTCCATCTTACTTGTGGTCGTCTTCTTGGTCATTTTACATCTCTGGGATACCACTGTAGTATATTGTGTTGTCTTCTTGCAATGTGCCCAGCCCATTTCCATTTTAGTTTTTTGATTCTTTCAAGGATGTCAAAAACTTTAGTCTGATTTCTTATCCAGGTTATCCACTTTCTGTCTCTTCTAGTTATGCCTAGCATACATCTTTCCATACTTCTCTGTGTTGTTTGTAGTCTTTGTATCATCCGTTTTGTTAGTGTCCATGTTTCTGCTTATATATATATATATATTTCCATTATCAAAAATACTTTTAACATTAATGGCATTTGTGATCAGTTAATTGAAATTATTATTCAGTTTTATTATTCAATACATTTAATTTTATAAATTCATTTATATTGTTAAATTTTTTTGCACATATAAATAAAGAAATTTTAACATCAACATATTCCATTTAAATTGTCCATGTTTACGCATTATTATCAAATACTCTTTATTTGATGTTTAATTTTGTAATATAATAGGTACTATTTTTTTCTTTTATTTAAAAAAATACTTTTAACGTTTCATAACATTTTAGAAATATATACAGTCAATCAGGGTAACTTTGTCTCAAATCGGCATAACTTAACTTCATCTTTATGAAACTTTCATCCATTCTGCCATGGTGGAATCTTGACAAATTGTTTCTAGTGAGCTGCCAAACTCATACTAGTGCTACTATCTATATTTTGACCCAAAACTTTGTTGTTAACTCAAGTGATGTAGCACATATAATCTTTATTCTCTCTTGGCCCAAAGTTACCCTAGTTGACTGTATTTTAAAGTATAATTCTATTTTACGATTGATTATATGTTCAAAGGTAATTTTTGAATTTAAATAATTATTATTAACTAGAAGATAGCCCGTCAAAATGACATGTTTGCATTTTTAAAGGATGATAAAAATTTACAACAACTGTGGTCGATCATAGCCACTTTAGGCTGAAACAATTTTGATAAATACAGCAATTAAACATGGAAAGGGAAAAAATCTAATAAAAAAAAAAAGAAAAAAAAAAGAAAGAAAGAAAATTTCAACAGAAATCTGCATTTAAAACTATAGCAAAACTATCTGGTAGATGGGGGGTGGGGATTATAATGAAATTTAAAATGCAACCACGGTTTGCTTAAATAAAAAGTTTTAATTAAATAGTGTTTTTGAAATCGTGAAAAGATTTCAAAGCAAAATAAAATGTAGTGATGTCATTTACAGCTCCCACTTTAAATTTGACCATTGAGAACGCTCCATTACGATTATGGAATGGTTTCATTGGCCAGAAAATAGATTGCCTTTAAAATCAGAGGTAACTTTTCACAATGTTTTTTATAGATTTGAAATTCACAAGAGTCATTCACAGCTGTAAAGAAAAAAAAATTAAAGCAACCCAAATATAAAAATTTTAACAATATTGCATTTAAATGCACCTTCGCTTTCCTTTAATAAAAAGTTTTAATTAAATATACACTGTAAAAAATTTGACTCATTTGCTACAACAGGGATGAAAGTGAGCTAAAGCCATTTTGTAGCAGCTTTGGAGCAGCAAAAAACGAATTTTGGAGCAGTAAAACCTATTTTTGTAGCAGCAAAAATCAGATTTTGTAGCAGTAAATATCGGATTTTGTAGCAGCAAAGATCTAATTTTGTAGCAATAAAAGCTGTTTTAGGAGCAGATTGAAATATTCTAATGCGGATAAACTCTTAACAATTACAATAATTGCTATCTTGAAAAATATTTTTACATTTGAAAGAATAAATACTCAGATTAAATTTCTCCACACGTTTCAGACCTTTCGATGAAATTTGCAGTTTTTCGCAATCTTTTAACATAATTCACGCTTTTTCACAATCTTTTGACCCTGTTTTTTTTAGTTTTTTAACTAGATTTGTGGGGTTTTTTACAATCTTTTGATGAAAACTACAGTTTTTACGATCTTTGATGAAATTTTCATTTTTTTTCACACAATCTTTTAAAGATATTAATGGGTTTTTTTTTTTTTTTCATGATCTTTTGACCGTATTTTGTTCTTTATATGACGAAGTTAGATATCTAACAAAATTTCATGTTTTTTGTGATTTTTTTGACGAAATACGGTTGTTTTTCGGAATCCTTTAGAGAAATTTGTGCTTTTTTTTCACCATCTTTTATAGAAGTGAACATTTTTTTACAATCTTATGACTGTTTTATTCTCTTTTTTAGGATATTAACGATTCTTTGGCAAAACTCATGTTTTTCTTGTAATTCTTTCATGAAATTCGAGTGTTTTTCGTGATTTTTCGATAAAATTTACGTATTTTTCGTGATTTACAGTCGAAATTTGCATTATCTATTGTCAAAATCTGCGTCTTTTTCGCGATCTCTTGTTGAAATCGAGCGTTTTTCATGATCTATTGGTGAAATTCGAGTGTTTTATGCGATATATTGACGAAATTCAAATACTATTCGTGATCTTTCGATAAAAATTTGCGTGTTTATCGCGATTATTTGACAAAATTCGTGCGTCTTTTAATGATTTTTTGACAAATATGCTTGTTTTTCGAGATCCTTTAAAAAAACTTGCAATTTTTTTTTTTCGATCTTTTGGCTGTGTTTTGTTCACTCTTTTTTGATAATAACGATCCTTTAGCAAAACTCATATTTATCTCGCGATCCTTTGATGAAATTCGAGTGTTTTTCGATAAAATGTGCATGCTTTTTGCGATCTATAGACAAAATTTTCATGATAATTTAATGAAATTAGAGTGTTTTTCAAGATCTATCGGTGAAATTCGAGTGACGAAATCAGCAATCCTTTGACAAAATTCACGTTTTATTTTTTCAAGATCCTTTGACAAAATTCGCGTATGTTTTTTGAGATGCTTCGACAAAATTCCTGTGTTTTCCGCGATTTTTTGACAAAATTTGAGCATTTTTCCCGATTTTTTGCCGAGATTTATGGTTTTTTCCTACAGTGTTGAATTCAAGTGGTAGCCCGGGGGGACATCCCCCCCCCAAAAAAATTGAGATTTTGGGTTTTCAATGATCAAAAAGTGCAACCCCCCCCCCCAAGAGCTCTATCATGTCCCCCGCGGAGCTACAGAAGTCCCTCCCGGAGAAAAGTGTCTGAATTCAACACTGTTTTCCTTTGACTGTGTTTTGTTCATTTTTTTGACAAAACAGCAATTTTTTTTATTTTTTTATTTTTTTTTTTTTGTAATTGTTTGACACGTATGTAGAGGATTTTCATAAGCGCTTTCATTCTGCTTTCAGTTTTGCTGTCTATTGGCAGGATTCACCGAGGAGTGAAATAATTCACCACCGACACGGGAAAGACACAGAACAGGAAGATACTTAATTTACAGAAAATATGTACAATACATAAGACAAGGGCAATTCTGGGTATTTTTTTTGGGGGGGGGGGAATTCACATCGCATTTTCGGAAATCGGTGGCGGGGGAAGGGGGGGTATCCGCGATCTTCAGACGAAATCTGCGTTTTCCCGCGATCTTCATACTAAATCAGCGATTTATCTGCGATATTTTAGCTAAATCGGCGATTTATTTCGATTTTTTGTCGAAATCGGCAGTTTCCCCGTGGCCTTTTGACAAAATCGACGTTCTCCAGTGTTTTTTTAAAAATAAAATCGGCGTTTTTTCGGCGATTTTTAGACAAAATTTGTATTTTTACGCGATTTTTACTCGAAAACGGCGTTTTATCCCCGAGATCTTTTGACAAAATCAGCGTTTTTTCCGTGATCTTTTGCTGAAATCCGCGTTTTTTTTTTTTTTTTTTATATGATCTTTTGGCATAAAGCGATCTTTTATCGAAAACGGCGTTTTTTTTCAATGATATTTTAACGAAATCGGCATTATATCTGCAATCTTTAGAAGAAATCGACGTTTTCCCGCAGTCTTCAGACGAAATCAGCGTTTTTTCTGCAATATTTGGTGAAATTGTCGTTTTTTGCGATCCGCAGAGGGAATTCGCGTTTTTCAGCGATCTTTTGACAAAGTTCGCTGACAAAAACATTGACGAAATCGTCGTTTTTCCGCAAAATATTCACGAAATGTGTGCTTTTTCGGCGATCCTTTCACGAAATTTGCATTTCTCTGCGATTGTTTTTTCCGCGCACAAAACCGTACGAGTTGGCAGCTATGTGGAACTGATAGCCCAATTTAAAATTTTCGGACGAGAATTACAACTGACATAAGAAGTGAACTCTCATTAATTCGGAATAAACATATTGAAGCAGCTCTCATCGTCTCCCCCAACGTGCGCGCTATAAGTCACATGACGTCCCGCTCCGAACTCCGCGATCGGCTGCAATGAAAATGAACGTACGATGACTCGAGGGAAAAACAACTTCCGGTCGTTTACGGAGCCACGATAAAACTCCATAAAACATCCCGCGCTTTTCGTGACCGAATGCGCATGTTTTTCGCAATTTTTGGGAAGTTTGCGCGTTTTTCGAGATCTTTTGCAATGTTTCGTTGTTTTTTGACGAAATTAACAACCTAAAAAAAGTTATTTGTTGTTGTTTCCTAGATCGACGAAATCGCGCTAAATTTCGTTTTGGCACTAAGTGCCTTTTGACGCAGGTTTGGCGCAAAATTGAAAAAAATAGCTGTTTTGTAGCAGTTTGGCGCAGTAAAGCGGTTTCGGCGCAGTCTAGCGCAATTGGCGCAGGTCTTACATCCCTGCTACAACGTCACTCTGCCGCTTTTATAGAAAACGGTTACTGATAGAAAATAGATATATTTTCCCTAAGTTCTTGTCATTCCACTCAACCTATTTTTCTATTTAATTTATTACTATATTTATTTACAATAGTATAAAGTAAAGTTACATTTAAAACAAATTCTATTTATTTTATTTGCTTTTAAATAATTAAAGTATAAATGAAACTAAGTCTCAATTTAAACACTTATTATCTTTATTTCTCCTGTGTTTAAATTTCAACTTATAATAAATAAAATACCTTTTATCTTTCTTTTGTACTTCGGCCTAATTAACAGCTACTTATATTTTATCTACTTACCATTCAATACTTGTTGATAATCTGCTTTCCTACGGCATTGACACTTTCGTTTCTCCCGGCAAATATCTTCCATCCTTCGTAGAATACTTACGATGTTTTTCTACAAAGTTATCGTACCTGGCAACAGGTGGCGTAACATGTCCACAAGCATACGTAGTTTCCCCGTGGCTAACTGCCATTGGATCGTCTTTCCCGAGAACATTCGAAATGCCGGAGGTGACGTTCGATCAGGAAGCGGATGTCACGTTAGGGTGCGTTGTCAGCAAAGGATGGGATATTTAAACTGTGTTGTTTTGCCGGCAAGCGTTCGCCTTGTCTCGTTCAACGTAGTAATGAAGTCCTGAGTGGAAGCGGTGGTCATGCTATTAAAGTTGTCCTTTGTTTTTAAAGCGAATATAATGTGACAACGTCCAGTTTTAATATGTGAAGTGATGTTATGGTTTCTAAAATGAATATGCTATTTTAGGAGGAACTGACACATTTAAAGTGATATTATAATTGAATGAAAGCTTCAGAGTGAATAGCAAAGTGCCGGCCACCTACAGCAAAATGTCAGATGAGTTTTTATTTTATTTTACTTATTTCTTAGAACAATATCTTTTAATCTCTCCTTCTTAAATATATCTTTTTAATTCAGACTTCGTCTGTTATATTTATTCAGAATCAATTTTGTCAACTTTAATTTCTTAGAAATGAATTTAGACTCAATGCAGTGGTTTCGTTTTATCAAGCGTTACGATAGCCGGCGAGCTAGTAATGACTTGCTGATTGATTGGGCAATCGTTTTTCCCTGGGAGGATCCGGAGCTGATATGCATGGGATCTCCATTGGGATGTTACTGTCATTGAGTTGATTCATTGTCTATTCTGTTTTTGCTCCACCCTCCATATAAATCTTCTTGTGGCAGAGGTCGATTAATGGAGAACACATTATGTGGCAGGTGATGTGTTTTAGGAAGGTATTCTTTAGTGGCAGCTTGAATCCTTAGGAGCTTTTATTATATGAAAAAGGTTGACCATACTTTGCAGTAATAGGAAGGGGAGATGTATATTTATGAATTAAATTTAAAGTTTCTGCTATTTATTTCTCTTAACATTAGTGATTAAAATTTATTCTGAAAGTAAATGTTTAAAAATGAATTGGGAATTATAATTTGAATTAAACTTAAAGATAAAATATTTTTCATAAACTTTATTTTTTTATTTAAAGTTAAAAATATAATTTTTTTTACTTTACAATATAAAATAAATTTCTTTATCTTCTGGTGCTCTGGTTCATCATATGTAAAATGAATAATATTAATTGGAATCCAATATAAGAAATGATATTTATGTTTTTAGACAATTGATTTTATATTCATATTTTGTTTGTTTGATTTTAATTATGATTTTAATAAAGGTTGTTATTTGTTGTTTAATTTCTGCTTCTCAATATATACTCATTTGACATACAATATGTTTATTTAATGACAAGTTATTTTAGGGCAGACAATTCAGCATATACGTCCACTTGCGTTAATGCTCTGCATATCTATTCATTTCCATTGTATAGAGAATTACCATTAAGGTAATTTCTCTAACAGAACGGTTATGGGCCTTAGTTTGCCCACACTTCAAATGCTTGTCTTTTTGAATTTATTTTCAATTTTTATATTATTGGCTATTTTATATTTATTGGCTCATCTATGGATTTTTTTTTTTGACATTGTTTCCTTTTTGGCTCTCCATGTGTTAAGTAGTAGATGGATCTCTGAGATGGGGGGGCTGTTGGTTTTGTTTCCTAATGTTAAAATTTGAAAATTTAAGAATTTTTTTTTGATGAATTTTTTTGAGAAATTTAAAGAGAATTTTTTTGAGAATTTAGAAATCTTTAATAGAGAATTTTTTTTTTAAGATTTAGAGGTTTTTTTTATAAAGAAATTTGTTTTGAAGAGATTTGAAATTTTTTGAAGGGAATTTAAGAATTTTTTTTTATAGTGAAATTTTTTTGAAAATTAAATTTTTTTATATATAGAGAAATTTTCTTGAAATTTTAAAGTAACTTGGTTGTGATTCATAAATTGTTATACACTATTTTTCTGAAATTTTTTTTTTTCTGACTGAGCTGTTTGGTGGTCTGGCTAGAAGCTGATTCCTGGAAAAATCATCATTTTAATCGTGAAGAGAAGTTAAAAATGTGTTATTGGAATCACTTCTGGTTCTACTGATGTGCCTGTGTAAATTGAAAGATTTTTAATGAGAAGAGTTCTGGAGTCCTGTGGTGCTTACTTTTAAATGGACCTACCAGCATGAACTTTGTTGGAGAAATTTGGCTGATAGATTGCCATGTGCTATTTCTGCATGTTGATGCTTCTCCTAGGGAAAGAACTACTTTTATTTCATCATCCATCGGTTTAAGATGCTTTTTATTTGATGATTCTCCTTTGAAATCTATTATGAATGATGAACAGATACGTGTGTAAGTCAAGTTCCTCTAATTACTGAGCAACTTATCCTGGTGTGAGAAAGTCTAAAAGACTGTTTTTGAGAAGAAATATTGTGATAATAGTAAAGTCTCTTAGTATATTTTAAATACATATAGTCATTTTTCCTGGACTTGCTACAGCACCCATAGCATGAGTAGGTGCAGAAGAGCGGTGCTGGGCCACCGTTCTTGCTTCGCAGGACTGGTAACGTATAAGACTGTTGTGGACACTATATTTGAACTTTTATGGACTTTTATTTTGCATGATTTTAGACATCGGCCACTGTGATCTGAAGGAAGATTTGTATCAAGAAGAGGAATCGTCTGTGAAATTTTTTTAATTTTTATATATTTAAGATGTTATATTTTTGTTTAAGAATTGAATATTTATAAAGGTTTAATTTAAATATTTCTAAGAGGAAATTTATTGGTGGTGTTAATAGTTTAAGCTATATGAATAGTAAAAAGTTAACATTTTCTTTATATTTTTAATTAGAGATAAATGAATTTTTTTTTGAAAAATCTCTGTTAGGGATTAAATCGTGTTAAAGTTAAGAAAATGTTGAAGGATTTACCAGTGATTATTTTTTTTAGTAATGTTAGATTTTTTTTAAGGGATATTGATAATTTAATACTGCATTAACAGAAAATGATTGTAGGACTCGGGGATCATTAACTATAAAACATAGCTGCAGTTCTTTTAAAAAGCTATTTTTAACAGTTTTAAAGTTTTTAATATATTTAAATTATTTATCAGTTTTTTTAACTGCTTTAAAAATTATTAATGATTCTATAAAAGATGAAATTTAAATGATTTTTATGATATCTTTTATGAGGAGAGTAATTTATTTTAAGTTAAAGGTTTGAATATACTTTTGCTTATATTTTTATTTGAAATAGAATTTTTATTTGAAATCTAATAGTTTAAGATCTGTTAAAACTTTTGATTCCATTGGGTTAGCTTAACATTTTTTTGATTTAATGTACTTCTACCCTGGAAGTGGAATCATGGATAGTCTGTACAAAAAGGGTGCAGTTAGGTCTAAACTGAAAAAGGATTTCTTTATATTTAAAGTCTTATTTATTTTACCTTCTCTATTTATTTATGTTCTTAATTCTTTTTAAAATTATATTTTTAAATATTTTAATCAAGATATGTTTTACTTTATTTAAATGTTGTTATTCCTGTTGTCTGTGATATTTATTTGAGAAATGAAATAAGTTTTAGGTGCAATATTTTTTTGAAAAAGGTGAACTTTCTAGTTTAAAAATGATCAGAATTTGAAGTAAATTGAGTTTACAATTTGATCTGTCATTTTAATGAAGATTTTTTTAATAACGGCATTCATAAAGATGTGTTGGAGGAATGCTGTTGATTTTAAGATGTTGCACCAACTTTGATTAATATGGTCTAATTTATATCTGTAGAACTGTAGCTGGCTGTGTTGGGTTGTGTATGAGATTTGAATCTGATGTTATAGTTGGCAGTTTAAATCAGTATCAAAATTGATGGAACGGATTTTTGAGGAGTTTCCTGTTTTAGAGCTTGAGAGCTACATTTTAAGGTTTGAGAAATGCATGGGCTATGCTCGGAAGGAATTTTGGCATTTTCGTCCTTTTTTGTAAGGGTAAAGAGAGGCTTAGAGTTAGTTGAGTGTACTTCAAGGGGGTGAACTTGTTTTTGAAATCTACTAAATGATATTTACTGTGAGAATAATGTAAGAAGAATGCCTGTTAATTGTAATTGGAAAGTTGAGATCCTAATTATATTTTTGCTTCCTTTAAAATGCTTAATATTAACTTTTGGGAATGACGCAAGTAATTTTTGAAGTTTAAGCTTGATGTCTTCTTGAGTTGGGAAAAGTGTAAGGGGAGGCATTGATTTTTCAATTGTTAGGGATCTCGTTTTCTTTTGAAGAGGATAACTATTTCTGTCAACATAATAGGTTTAAGACGGATAGTTTGTTTTGGAATCTGTTAAGATAATCTATTGTTAAATCTGTTTTGGATCATATATCTTGGGCTAAAGCTTTTCTCCAGTAAATTTTTTAAGATACTTCCTATTGAGATCAGTATAGTTATCCATGTTCCTTCATTCAGGACAAAGACTGAAAAATATACAGAAACGGTTAATGTACTGGTATTCATATTTACTTAGTTTTCATTAGTGGCTACCAATATCCATGTCTTATTTGTTTGGTATGAAAGGATTGTGTGAAGTCTCTGGCCAGAGCAATGGATTAGTGTGAATGCATGCGGTTTTGCATATGATGCTGAATGGATTAGTTTTTGATTGAGTCGATTGAATGTGTTGTCACAACTAAATTTTTTATATTTTTTTTGCACAGGATATCTTGGTTATTTGGTAGTTGAAAACAACTTAAGTTTGTATTGTATAGTTGATAGGACATGGATTAACCTTGTGGAAGTTTGGATCTGTAAGTGTAAAACTGGAGTTAAGGAGTTGAATCAGAGTTCACCTTGCTTGGGGTTCACTACTTGGTCATTTAAGTGTGAAAGATGGTGTTGGAAGGTCAGAGTTTGATCTGGATTTGATTTGGAGATTAAATATAAAATTTTTATGTGTAAGATGTAATGGATAACAGAGAAATTTTTGAGGTGTTGAATTCGAGGTTAAGATTTGAGGGACATGCATTGAATTGTTGTAGTGTGAGATTGAATTACATGGTAATAGTGTTAGTAATTCAATTGTTAATCATATGGATATTTGAAATTGAATTTTTTTTGGTTTTGATGGTGTAAGATTGGATTACATAGTATTGGTTTTAGTGATTCAATTAATTATAAACTCAGAAATTGAAATTTTTAATTGTGGGAACACTTGTTTAATTTGACACATGGTATTTATATTTATAGTGTTAGAATACATGTGCTATATGATGGTTTATAATATTAAAGTGTGATAAAGGGATGTATTTGAATTTGAAATTTTTGTGTAAATTATGTTGGAAAAATTCAAATATGGTTGTTAAAATTTAGGACTGTAAAGATTTTAAAAGTTGATTGATAAAAATTAGAGTTGATTATAAAGATTGATAAGAATTAAAGTTGATTGCAGAAATTAATAGAATTTAGAGTAGATTGTAAAGATTTAAGTTTTTAAATATAAATATTTTGAAATTTTTAA
This sequence comes from Maratus speculifer, assembly GCA_964019185.1. Taxonomy (NCBI): domain Eukaryota; kingdom Metazoa; phylum Arthropoda; class Arachnida; order Araneae; family Salticidae; genus Maratus; species Maratus speculifer. Next base: position 208,476,530 of record OZ025293.1, on the reverse strand, counting down.
TTATGTCTTGATTGTAATATATATATGTATGATGATTTCCTCGTGATATTTACATGAAAATTTTGAAGATTGTTAGTATAGGATACAAGGACTATAAGATTTTGTTTTAACAATGAAAACTCACTGTGGCTGATGATTTTAAAGTTATTAGAGATAAGGCTGACTAATATTTGTGACTTGAATTTTAATTGTATGTGTTGTTGTATAATCTTTTTTTTTTTATAGTTTATGTGTATGGACTGGAGCCCAGAGAAATTTTTAATTATTGCCCTATTTGACCTCATGAGACTTCTTTTATACTGGTGGAGACAGTAGATGCCGTGTATAGATTTTTTTGTGGAGACAATTGTGATTGGTGATGTAATATTGCTGTTAAATTTGTGATGGTAGCTGAAGTCGAGCTTTCGGATTAGTTTTTGAGGTTGAAGTGTGGACAAACCGAGGTGTACCAATGTGCAGACTTAGAAGTTACTGCTTTCTGGTATTTAGATGGTTTCATGGAATTGACAAGAGGGGGGGCTTTTGATAGAAAATAGATATATTTTCCCTAAGTTCTTGTCATTCCACTCAACCTACTTTTCTATTTAATTTATTACTATATTTATTTACAATAGTATAAAGTAAAGTTACATTTAAAACAAATTCTATTTATTTTATTTGCTTTTAAATAATTAAAGTATAAATGAAACTAAGTCTCAATTTAAACACTTATTATCTTTATTTCTCCTGTGTTTAAATTTCAACTTATAATAAATAAAATACCTTTTATCTTTCTTTTGTACTTCGGCCTAATTAACAGCTACTTATATTTTATCTACTTACCATTCAATACTTGTTGATAATCTGCTTTCCTACGGCATTGACACTTTCATTTCTCCCGGCAAATATCTTCCATCCTTCGTAGAATACTTACGATGTTTTTCTACAAAGTTATCGTACCTGGCAACAGGTGGCGTAACATGTCCACGAGCATACGTAGTTTCCCCGTGGCTAACTGCTATTGGATCGTCTTTCCCGAGAACATTCGAAATGCCAGAGGTGACGTTAGATCAGGAAGCGGATGTCACGTGAGGGGGCGTTGTCAGCAAAGGATGGGATATTTAAACTGTGTTGTTTTGCCGGCAAGCGTTCGCCTTGTCTCGTTCAACGTAGTAATGAAGTCCTGAGTGGAAGCGGTGGTCATGCTATTAAAGTTGTCCTTTGTTTTTAAAGCGAATATAATGTGACAACGTCCAGTTTTAATATGTGAAGTGATGTTATGGTTTCTAAAATGAATATGCTATTTTAGGAGGAACTGACGCATTTAAAGTGATATTATAATTGAATGAAAGCTTCAGAGTGAATAGCAAAGTGCCGGCCACCTACAGCAAAATGTCAGATGAGTTTTTATTTTATTTTACTTATTTCTTAGAACAATATCTTTTAATCTCTCCTTCTTAAATATATCTTTTTAATTCAGACTTCGTCTGTTATATTTATTCAGAATCAATTTTGTCAACTTTAATTTCTTAGAAATGAATTTAGACTCAATGCAGTGGTTTTGTTTTATCAAGCGTTATGATAGCCGGCGAGCTAGTAATGACTTGCTGATTGATTGGGCAATCGTTTTTCCCTGGGAGGATCCGGAGCTGATATGCATGGGATCTCCATTGGGATGTTACTGTCATTGAGTTGATTCATTGTCTATTCTGTTTTTGCTCCACCCTCCATATAAATCTTCTTGTGGCAGAGGTCGATTAATGGAGAACACATTATGTGGCAGGTGATGTGTTTTAGGAAGGTATTCTTTAGTGGCAGCTTGAATCCTTAGGAGCTTTTATTATATGAAAAAGGTTGACCATACTTTGCAGTAATAGGAAGGGGAGATGTATATTTATGAATTAAATTTAAAGTTTCTGCTATTTATTTCTCTTAACATTAGTGATTAAAATTTATTCTGAAAGTAAATGTTTAAAAATGAATTGGGAATTATAATTTGAATTAAACTTAAAGATAAAATATTTTTCATAAACTTTATTTTTTTATTTAAAGTTAAAAATATATTTTTTTTTACTTTACAATATAAAATAAATTTCTTTATCTTCTGGTGCTCTGGTTCATCATATGTAAAATGAATAATATTAATTGGAATCCAATATAAGAAATGATATTTATGTTTTTAGACAATTGATTTTATATTCATATTTTGTTTGTTTATTTTAATTATGATTTTAATAAAGGTTGTTATTTGTTGTTTAATTTCTGCTTCTCAATATATACTCATTTGACATACAATATGTTTATTTAATGACAAGTTATTTTAGGGCAGACAATTCAGCATATACGCCCACTTGCGTTAATGCTCTGCATATCTATTCATTTCCATTGTATAGAGAATTACCATTAAGGTAATTTCTCTAACAGTTACTTTACTGTGTTATGGATCATTCTCATTGGTCATAAAAGAGATATTCTATAAAAGCTGTGGAGTGCCGCTGCAGCAAATGGATCAAATTTTTAACAGTGTACTTTTTGAAATCGTGGAAAGATTTCAAAGTGAAGTAAAATGTAGTGACATCATTTACAGCTCCCACTGTAAATCTGACCAATGAGAAAGCTCCATTACGACTATGAAACGTTTTCATTGGTGAATGAGTTTCTTTTTCTTGTGGATAGGTTGACCCCAGAATTGTTATACACGGAGGGGTTTTATATATACATAATTACTAATAATAGAATGTAATTTAAAAATTTGCAAACAATATTTTTATGTATGTCTGCATGATCAGAATTAGAAAGTAGCATGAACAGATTGATGAAAGTTTTATTAAATTATTTTCATTTGTGAATAAATCAGTTTTTTTAAAACACTTATTTTATATAAGGAAAAGTTAAAAATTATTTAGAAAAAAAACTCATTTTTTCTAACAAAATTATTTATTTGAGTAAATCTTTCACATGTTGCTATAGTAAAGGCATATAAGTCTTTTATAATCATATCATGTTATTTTAAAACCTAAAAACATAATTTTGAAAAAAAAAAAAGTTATCGGTGCTAAGGAACAGTAAGCATGAGAGTTTACTGGTCCACAGCCATCATCACTAGCCCTCTGCATAAAATTTTATTAAGTACTTTAAACCCATTATGTACACATCCCTCCCCCCCCTACTAGAATATAAACCAAACGTCCTTTGCAGTTACCCAAAATTTTCAGCATAATAAAATTTAAAATTGCAATTTGTTAAAAAAAAAAGTACATAGTACATAATACATATACATACATAGTACATATTACATATGTTTGCTCACCCTACTACAGCACTGTGCCTGAAACAATAATTTAGCACAATTTTAGATTATAAATAAAATAACTATTTTTTTCATTAAAAATGATATTAATAATAACCAGAGGCAGCTGAAAGTGCAGCAGTTTCAATAGCTGAGGATGACATCTGAGTTTCACCCAACTCTTTCTTTGGAGGAACTGATGTAGGCATTATGGTAGCTAAAAATATATTTGAATTCATAAATATTGCTTATAGTAAGTAAAAAAAAAATAATAATAAAATATACAAGTGACACATAAAGTAAAAAGCATATAAGTAAAAGGCTATATAAAATAAAATTTTACCATTTGAAATCAATTAAATTTTTAGTCATATATAAAATTATAAAAAATATTGTCTAAAAAGTCCTATAATATATATATATATATATATATATATATATATAATACCATTAAAAGTAGACAAGATTCACCAATGGATTTTATCAACAAAACAATAAACCAAAACGAAGAATTAAATTGAATTATAGTAAAAAAATTGTGCCATTGTGTTCCCTCTGAGCTTTTAATTCTAAATTTGTAGAACATATTTTTAACAGCTAAAGTTCTTTTTCTTTTTTTATTTAACTTATTAATAATCTATTGCTTGTTTCTCAAAAAGTGCAGGAAGCGATTTTGTAATATTTTTCCTTTTTAGAATATTATCGAGATTTTAATTTTATTTTTTATTGATCATCTGCTCTGTGTTAATGTGCAGAGATGTTAGCAGGTTAGTCTATTTGCGAGACTTGATTGAGTTCCTACGGGAAGGCCACGCCTCTTATACCAATCAGAGGTGATGATTTCTGATGTGTAGCCTCTAAGTTAATCCTAATTGGATTTTTAATTTACTAACGCAGTCTGAGGAGGGACTAGTTTTTCCGTGTTAGTGTTGGAGTTTATTCTAGGTTGTCAGAGCATTCAGAATGCATCTGCCTCTTGAACTTCTAGGTCGCCCGTCTATTTTTTCCAATAATTTAGAATACCGAAATGACGTAACTTGGAGAGCGAATGTTGTAGTGATAGATGTGTGAAAGGGTGACAAGTGGAATAACTTATGGCTAGATCTAATAAAATATGGAACTAAAAACTGATTTTCTTATTATTTTTATTGGAGAAACTCCCAAGGAACACGATTCTATGGCTTAAAACTATAGCTGCTAAAGCTGTTTATTATTTCAAGTAAATCGACTTCTTATTACAGAAAAGATGTTATTCGACAAAAATCTATATATTATTACAGAAAATCGTCATATTATTATTACATATATAGATATGTACAGTAGACTCACTCAAATCCACACAGCTTGGAACCAGAGGCTGTGCGGATTTTAGAATTTTGTGGATTTCTTGCCATGGGTTTGTTTACATTTTTTAAAGAATAATTTGAATACAATTAATAATACAATCAAAATTATAATGAATGCTTACAATGTAGTAAAATATTAAAATGATTAAGTAAGGTAATAAACTAAAACAATAAAAACTTAGATAATTTAAAGTGATTAAAATATTAAAAGCAAAGGAGAAGTGTATAATTAAATATTCATTATAAAGATGACATGTATTTTTCCTAAATTATTCAACAAAACTTGCTCCATATAGGTGCACTATTTATTCACATCAAAATCATAAAATAAGGATGGTTTATTTCAGGTTTTGCCAGACTTAATAATAAAAAAAGCTTGATTAATGCATAAATAGATTTGGCAAAAAAGATTACCAGTGATATCAGTAATATCTTGAATTTTTTCAGAGATAAATTAGTCTTCTTTCAGGAAAAAGCATGAATTGTGTAATATAAATGAAAATTATAGGTTAAAAAATGTGCAGAATTGATATAAAAATAATAAAAGTCAAATTTTGTTCCTGTATCTCAACTGAAAGTTCTACATCTGTAAATTATGTGTGGATTTTAGGATTGTAGATTTGAGGGAGTCTACTGTATTATATATAATACAGTAGACTCCCTCAAATCTGCAAACCAGAAATCCGCAACTCTCTAAAATCCGCACATATTTTATGGATGTAAACAATGAAACTTTCAATTCAGATATTGGGACAAAATTTGATTTTTTTAGTTTTGCATCAACTCCATATATTTTTTATTTTGTAATTTTCTTAATAATTCTCTATTGATAATTTTTTCATGAAGGAAGAATAATTTTTTTTTGAAAAAATTCAAGATATTGGTAATATTACAGGTAATCAAAATCTTCTTACAAAATATATTTATGCACTAATCAAGATTTTTTGGTTATTAAGCCTGGCTAAACTTGAAAAAAAAATCCTTGTTTTATGATTTTGATATGAATTATTAATGTACTTTTACGAGGCAAGTTTTGTTGAATAATTTTGGAAAAATACATCTCATCTTTATAATGAATATTTAATCATACAATATTGGATATTAACTTGACCTTTGCTATTAGTACTTTTATCATTTTTAAAACTATCTAAATTTTTATTATTTTAGTTTATTACTTTTTTTAATATTTTATTATATTGTAAGCATTCATTATAGTTCCAATTGCACTTAATAGTAATGCAATAGTGCATATAGTAATTGCACTCAAATTATTGTTTAAAAAATGTAAACAAAGCCATGACCAGAAATCCGCAAAATTCTAAAATCAGCACAACCTCTGGTCCCAAGCTGTGCGGATTTGAGGGAGTCTACTGTAATTATTATATATAATAAAGTATAATAATATACAATAAAATAATTTCTTAATATAACTGAAGTTTTTTTTTTTTAATCAAACTGTAATTAAACATGCCATAAATATTTTACATACAGTTTGCATAAAAGAAAAAAAAACATATAAACAAAAAATCCTGCATACATTATGAAATACTTTTGAACACATTCAGAAAACTACAAGTAAACTCCACTTTAAGGTGTAAGATGATGTATATGTAAAGAATTTAGAAAACACATAAAATATTTGAATATCCAACTTCAGCAATTACCATCTACAATCAGAAAAACATCCCTCTTATAAATAAGTTGTAGAGTTTTATATATACTATATATGTCAGCAAAAATTCAATTCAGTTAGTAAACATAACACAGTTGAAAATTCCCCTTCAGCAGTTTCTGTTAATAAGTGGAAATGTATTTGAATCCTTTTTTGCAGCTCTGCAATGATTTGTAGAATTTATACATTCCAAATGATGTGCAAAATTTTAATAACATCGAAAAATGTCTGCCAAAATTGAAAATGCATTGCTAGCAATTATTACACATAGATAGTACTGCAATTGAATTCTTTTGTGCCCCCATAAAAATAATGACAAATGTTATTTGCACCATATTCTATCTTCAGCATCATGCAGTGCACTTCAGTGATGTATATAAATTTTAGTATTTTGAAGTATATTAACTTAATTCTTAACACAATTTTTCAACTTGATAAATGAATTATAACAGTAACAAATTTCCAAGTGGGTGAAAAAAATCAGGACAGGATTCGAATCGAGGATGTATTAGCTGAAGCTGTCAATGTTCTACTAACTGATCCATTCCAGACAAATACTGGAGAACTGATTCATACGACTAACCTCCGGATTTTTTTCACCCGCTTAGAAATTAGCAATTGTTACATTTGAACTAGTTTAACATCATTAACATACATCAATTACATGGCAATATGAGTACACTTATGTTAATTAAAAGATAGACAGATAGATGGCTAGACAAGCAGTATTCATAAAGACTTTTGGTGGAAACTATGGTGGAAAATGTTAAAAGTTATACACTCCACATATGGTAATTGCCAAATTATCACACAGAAAAGGAAAATAGTGATTTGATTGGGAATTATGTCTTCTTTAAATTTATGCTAAAAAGATAAGCTTCATTTTGAAAGTATATAAGGATTTCTCTATAAATTTTACCTTAGGATACCAAACAGAAAGAATTTCGTACTGCCATTGATAAATTCCTTTTTAGGTACATTTGTACATATAACTACACTGAATTTATATTCGTCATCTGGTCCATCCATCTATCTGTCTGTCCACATGTAGCAGCGCAAAAATTACCCAACTGAATTGTTTGAAACTTTAAATGTATATTTCTTGAGTCATTTCAAATTTTATGAAAATCAGATGTATAGTCAATTACAGGGACAGTCAAAAGAATACAATTGCATTACGTTCAATTGGAAAAATAGTTTCAAGTGCTTTTTAATAATGTTACACCTAAATAAAATGAAATTGATATGCATTTATCAAGGGCACCAAAATATACATTTTGTAGAATTTGTGGCACAGAGAAAATTTAAAAAACAGGCCCAATACAGAAACAGGCCCATACAAAACAATTCCATTACATATAATGGTATAGGAAAGAACATTATTTGCAGCTTATTTTAATTATGTTAAACTATTTCATGTATAATAAAATTGATATACATTGCTTAAGTTTACTACAAGTTACTTCCTACATAATAAAAAATGCAAAGTATTTACAGGGACACCCATAAAAAGATTCAGATACTATACTGTATCCCAAGTACTGCATATTAATGATGATTACTATAAGTTTTTAGTTGTGAGATGAGTTTTTAAGTTTAACTAAATTTTTGAATATTGCATTATGTGGATAAATGCTGCAAATCATATACAGGGCTATACAAAAGAATTCACAAGCATTATTGAGTGTGAAAGAAAGTAGCTTAAAAGTAGTTCATAAATAAATTATGGATTTTTATGCTGAACAACATTAAGTATACAAATATATATTTATAAAATAGAGATAAAATGATACAACACCACACAAAGAATTGGATACACTGCCATCTATGAATGGTAATTTTTGGAAGAGTGACTTCAGTAGTTTTAAGTGTGCCTCAATCTTAAATCAATTTTAGCTAAATAATGGCATGCACATAAAGAAAGAAGGCAAATTACAGGGCTGTACAAAAGAATTCAAGTATGCTTATGTCTATTGGTATATATTGCTGAAAGTCAAATTTCAACCTATTATTCATTTACAATACTTTCCAACAAAGTTAAAAGTGTTTATGAATTTGGTTTGCTCAGCCGTCTGTCTGTCTGTCCAAACTCTAACTTGAGATAATATAGGTTAATTGTCTGCAGTTGATATATGTTTTTGAGATTTATTACATCATGTCTGATATTGAAAATAAAGTATGTAGTGTTTGTAATTCATTTACAGAGACACTCAAAAGTATTCCAATACATCATGATCTATGAGATATAATTTTCATAATTATATAAATACTTAGCAACTATAGTCATCATCTGTTCTAATTATTTGTCTGTCTGTCTATTCACATATAACAGCACAAAAACTACTCAACAGAATGATTTGAAGTTTAATATATATAATTGTAGCAGAATTTTTGTTAATTATTTAAAAATTTATGAAAATTAAATCAAATCTTGTTAATAAAAGCTTTCTCCATTCTATTAAATCATATCATACATAACTAATTCAATGATACCCAATGGAAAGTAATGACTCTAGGTTGCCATGGTGACTAAATCACATTTAAGATGGAGGTCATATTATTTGCATATTACTGAATTTATTATTTATAATTGTAATAAATTTTGTATTCATGCATTTTTGCTTAAAAGTGCAACAGCTATTGCATCAAGAACGGAATATTTATAAAACCAGTTGTAGAGAAACATACCTCTTTGTCATATTTGACACATAATTTCCAGCTTGTTAATAGTTGCAAACCAAACTGCAATAAAGGTAGTTTTTTAAGAATATTTCATAATCCTGGCAGAATAAGCTGCAGTTTGAATTAGCATATTTGAAATTTCTAAAAAGTGTTTTTTAGAAATTTTTTTAGAATTTTATCCATTTTTTTCTGGCTTACAATTAGAGTCATACATTGGATTGGGTTATCCTTTTTTACCTGCACCCAACCTGATTCACATTTTAGGCCATGTCAGCATTATATTTATTGCAGGTTGGGTGTTGGGTTTTGACTTTTCAGGTCAAGTTCAGATTAATCTGATTTTTGAAGAAAATGGTCCAAAATATTTTTTCAGGTTAAAATTTTATGTGCAAAAGGACATCAATGGACACTCTCAAAAAGCAGGCACATTTCAATTCCCAACACTAGCAGATCATTTTCATACAGAAAAGTTAAATTATTTAAATTTCTCAAAACAAAATAATTGACATTTTACACTAGAAGATTGCTATGGATCTGCAAGATTCACCTCAACATTTGATTTTCTTACAAAAAAAAAAAAAAAAAAAAAAAAAAAAAAAGCAAATTTCTCATTCTATAATTGTAACAAGATTTAGAATATACTTAATATACTTTTGAAATGTAATATTTCAGTTTTAAGAAAAGAAACTTTATATAAAAATCCCCAGAGAGCAGCTAAAAAATATAACAAAGAACATTTCAGAAGCCTCTCAGATTGGATGTGCCCTTCCAAGCTTTAAGACTATTTTTATATATAACTTTAAAAAGGTGCAAAAATATACTAAATCATTTGATAATGAAGGGAAATAAATAAGTCAAGATGAGGGTATTCATAATTATGCATGAGGGTATGCATAATTAATGTATGTAGTCCATGAATATCTTATTCAAAACAAGCAAAATTTAAAGATTTTTATTTGGAAATTTTGTATGAATCAATGTATCAAGTTATTTTTTAATCACTTAAAATTTTAATTCAAGTTTAAGTAATAAAGAAAACAAGAAGATATGAACTGCTATACAATGATTTACATTAATAATATACATATAATGTAAAGGTGTTAGTTCATAGGCCCAGGTGATTTACCAAAAGAAGCACACACAAAAAAAAACTCCGAAAAGAGAGTTACGTTTTAGGACGCATTTATTTTGCAAGCATTAACAGACAGTAGGTTCCCCATAAGGGGGGGGGGGGGAATTCTCAGAGCTCTAGTGAGCTACATCTTGTCTGTATGATGGCAATCAGTGGAGTGTCGATACAACGTCACAGCCCTTATCTCCAAAAGGCATCAGAAGTCTTTCATACAAAGAATTTTGGCGACATTTGATAAACCACATGTTCAGTATCAGTGACTACATTTGCGGTCTGGGAACCCACGGATTATTTTCACATCTGCGAATATTTTATAGGGTTACAGAAATATTTTAAGCTTGGGAAGTAGACAAGGGCAAAGCAGGCCGTTACTTAAATTGGAGTTTTTGCTGACCACAATTATATTACCCAGATGCGCAATTGAACAGAAAAAAAGCACAGTCAGGATAAACAGAGATAAAAGTATTTCTAGTTTTAAGCATTAATTGTGAGAATGAAAACAGGGTGTGGAAGGCAGATGTTAATAAAATGTAACGGATAAAAGATTATGATGAACAAAGCCCAGAGCTTTCTTTATTTTGTTAATAAGTGCGGTATCTATGGGCAGATGTTTTTCCAGACACAACAGAAAATTTGTGAGAAAGGAAGTTCTATTATTAATTTTCTACAGAGAGCTCCAAAAGATGAAAAGATTAACTTCTATTAGTGGGAGTATGAAAGTTAGAACTTAACTATTAAATGTGGGATTAATTTAACTAATGGGCTTAATAGTGAAAAGGGAAAATAAAATAGAACAAAGAATTTATTAAAGGGAAATAATTATTGCATTTATGAAGGGGAAAAGATATGTAGCGATAATCTCCGCTACATATAACACACATGATAGTTATCTATTTGCCCATATATATTTTGACAATGAAACTGGAATCTTTAAAAGTTATTTATTTGAAAATGGTTATAAAACCAGTTGTTTTTGTTTTATAAATAAAACAAAAATGTTTTCTATGGAAATGAGCCAATTTATTGCTTTGTCTTCAGCATTTTAAAAAATCTGCTACAAGAGTGCAGATAATTTTAACTGATAAAATTTCATCATAAAACATGCTATATATTTTTTAAAAAAATTATAAATTTCTACAAGTTAAGATCTGTCTAGATTTGCTTAGATTGCTCATTTTCTAAATACACAATTTTAACAAAAAAAGAGCAGCTTCACTGCAGATTTTTAATTTATAGGGTAACATCCCCAGTAATTGGCACATTAAGAATTTGTCGTTAAACTTACTTAAACTTTCATTACAAAGAAATAAGCTATTTACTTGGAAATATTTTTAAATCAAAGAATACATATCTGTGCATCTATTTTGCCCACTAAAAGCAAAAAAAAATTGAAAAAGTACTTTTATAAAAATATATTTATAAAAAGTTGCTGAAATCACCAGTAATTGGCACCTAGAGCACCAATGTATGACACCTTGTGATCCAGTAATTGGCATATGTTTATATTAAAAAAAACTTTACATTTTGCATTGGGTTTAATCGCTTTAAATTAATTTACTGTAGATGAAGATGCCATATTTCAGGTTTTTGAGAGTAAGAAATCAGCATATTAATCTGAAATGTGAACATTTTAAAACAATACAATATACTTACATTAATACCCAGTAATTGTCATGCTGTCCCCAGTAATTGTCATATGAAGCTTTAATGGATTCCAATTACTGATAAAAATTATATTTTCAAATAAAAACAAATGATAAACAAAATTAGTCTATAATTTTAAAAGTACTTCAAAAATAAATGGTTTAATCTCAAATTCCTTGCGAATTCCTTGTAATTGGAATAGGTGCCAATTACTCGGAACTAGCAAAATTGAAGCACCATTAATTGGCAACTACCATTAATTCAGAAATCCAAATATTTGTGTCGAAAATACTTTTACATAATTAAAGTAACCCTTTTAACTAAACAAAACTGTTGTCAATTAAAATTTAAAATATATTATAAATCAGATAATAATGAATTGAAAAGCATGCCTTCCTTAAGCCAAAGGACTTAAGGAAGACTTGAGGAATTTGCAACAAAATGGCTGATTTGATACAAGCCAGATTTGTTTCTCTTTCCTAGGCTCTATTGTCATCTTGTAAAATAAATCAAAGTTATAATCTTTAACGTAAATGAGCATATAACTGATATATGGTCTTGAATTTTTAAAAGACTGGATATAAATCTTTTTTTAGAACATGTTTGTAAAATGTGCTAATCACTGGTGCATGCCAATTACTGGGGGTGTTACCCTATTTGTTTGTTTTTCAGAAAAAAAAAATTTTTGAGAAGTAGTTATAACAGTAAACTGAAAGCCAGATGTACACATACAATTGTAATCTATATTGACTATATGAATGTACACAAAGAAATTTATTTCTTTAAAAGTTCTCAATGGCAATAGTGTTTATTCCTACAGGATTTCTCCATCTTAGTATTGATGTGTATTAGTGCAATATTTGACAGTCATCTTTATTATTTAAATTAATAGTACACATAAATCCTTTTATTTATATTTAATCACTCAGATGGAAATTTAAAAATATATATACTGTAAAATGGGGTTAATCAGAACACTTATCAACTTTAACGCTAAAAAAAGCAACTACCGATTTTTAAATTATTTTATTTTTATACTAGAAACTTCAGTTTTGTTTTGTTCTTTACTTTTTAAGCAAAAACAAACATTTTTTACTGTTTGTATATATTTTTTTACTTTTTTAATAGTGTTTCGGTTCACCCCGCCGATAGGGGTGAATCGGAACAAATGTTAAAATATTTATTTATTCCGATTCAAACTGTAATAGGGTTTATAAAAACAGTTAATAATGATAAGGGAGAAATAAAAACATGTAGTTACTATCAAACCAAGCCTTTATTTTAAATACAAGTAAAGGTATGTCTTTTCAAAAATTAGAAAACAACTTTGAACTCAAGAAAAATTAAAATTTATTTGGAGAAATTGTAATCAAATTGCAGAAGATGAAATTTAATACAAATTCAGCCCCATTCTAAGTTATCCTTTACTAGTAGTCATTGTGTGAGTGAATCTATTGAGTAGCCCCAATCGCTGCATGTATTAATACAATCAACTAGTATGACCTCATACTAGTACAGTTAGTACTAGCCCTTAGTACAGTTTGCATCCCTGTATTTTTTAATTTGTTTTTCATTTTCAGATGCTTGTGTAATGTTGTGGTTGTCAGAAAATAAGAGACTGAAAGAGGGCGCTGCAATTGGAAGCATGCTGAATTTTAGCTCTTCAAAAATGGGTTTCTACCCCGTAACCAGGTAAGACAGGCTCCTATATTTGGTCTTTTTCTTTTCCCTATTTATTTCTTAATCTATCAGTATATAGAGCTTGTTGCTACGCTGAATAACTAAATAAATAAATAAACAACGTTAAAGAGCACAAATATTATAAAATAAAAGATGTTAAAAGCATACATGTTTCGGGACTTCTTAAGTCCCATCATCAGTGCTAAAAAGTGTAAAACGTAAAAGAAAGTCACATCGTAAAATAAAATAAAATAAGCCGTGTAACTGAGCTCGCCGCTAAGGCGAACTGACTAAGAAACGTCGCAAAGCAACGGTAAAAATAAGCTGGCATGCGCACCTACGCTGAATAGCTTTTTTGTCTGAGCGAAGCGAAGTCTTTATGGGTCATTCTTCCAAAACAGGCAACTTTTCTATATTAAAACATTTAAAAAAAAAAGATGCTATAAATGTATGGTATATTTTTTTTGTTATTATTTAGGCTTTAGACAGTAGGGAAAAAATACCAGCATCGCAAAAAAATGTTAATTGTGAGGAGGAAAAAATATTTTTAAATTTCCTATGCCAGGACAATGATGCCCATACCAGGACAATGACTGAAATAAAATAATAAAATTGAAAAAACATTTCATAGGCATATTTAGTTGAATATATATTTATTGATTACATATTATCATAATTACAAAGCAGAAAAATGGAATTTAGGGAGGGGGGGGGATATATTTTATGCTAAAAACTATGGAAAACCATTAAATTTAAATTGGGAGGCTCTATTGCCACATGGTTCCGGAGGATCAATCATTTTTATGATGTCACTTTTGTTGTATGACAAGATATCCTGTTTTCTGGGCCATTTGTAGGTGTTTTCTGTAGCATGCTCCATAGCACTAACTTCATAGTTGTTAGCTGAAGAACCAATAACTTCTCCAGGATAGAACTTTCCGTCATACTGTACTACAACCCAATCTCCAGGTTTGAAATTATTCATGCCAGAACTTTTTGGTACATCATAATCACTAGAAAAGTTGTTTAATAAAATTGTCTTTCCCAGGTCAAAGCCATGTTCACATCTTTGGGTTATTGGGCAATTACAGCTTAAAGATCTAAAGAAAATTGTGTTTTGTATGTTGAAATCAATGAGAGCTTGATGTACTTTCATAGTTCCTTTAAATGTTTCTAAGGACTTACAATCAAGTATATAATTTGTTTCAATATTACCAATATCTAAATCCGTTACTTCAAACAATTCAATGCCTTTGCATTTGTCTTTTAAAGCTGAAAAAACATCTTTAAACGAAGATAAGTCCTTTCCATGTGCAACAATGGAGTCTGCTGTTCTTTTTAGAATACCTCCAACACCATCAGGTGCCCCCTTTCCATGACCCGATTCACCAAAATTCCAAGATGCAAATTTGATATTTTTACAAATAGAGGGCAAGATCTTAGCCATAAGATAAAAATTAGTTTTATTTCTATACTGGCTAGTTGGTGAATCGCTGAAAAAATTTACTCTTTCAATTATATGATGCGACATAATATTATATAATACTGGAACTAAATGAGCCCACATAGCTACAGAATCATGTCTCAATGACTGTGACATAGAGCAAAAAGGTTTAGTTACCGTCTTATTACATTCATTATAATAATAGACTCCTGTATGCATGGTGACTTGCTGTCTGGATCCACCAGAATGCATTGCCTGTGCCTCTGAAGAATATTTACAGTTGTAGTTTTCACTAAAGTCAATATGAATTGTGAAAGTTTTTTCTTCGATATTCGATTTCAAATCTCTTAGTGCGGCAGCTTGATGTTTAACATTTGCTAAATGCATCATGAATTTTGGAGCTGTTTCTTTATATCCAGAAACCATTTCTATCATACTTGTTTCAATTACTTCTTTAGAAATCAATTTAACAAGCTTCGTAGCCCCTCTAATGCTTTTCTCTTCTTTTCTTGTGATCCATTTTTTGAAATTCACATGATCCTTTTCATCAAAAGTATCAAAAGTTATTTCATTTTTTATACAATTTTTGCATTTACGAAGCATACATTTTTCATTCATTTCTGAATTACATGTCATCTCTTTCAGCACATCTGTAGGATATTTTGATTTTAATGTGCCATAAAAATGCAATTTTTCTGTAATGAGTTTCATATTTTCATGTGTTATACATAAACATGTATCTCTTTTCTCAATGTTAGGTTCGACAATCCAAAAGGGTCTGTACTTACAAAAGGTTGAATAACTAACTTTATAATGTTGATTTTCAGTTAAATATTTTCCATGCAGTGTTTTTAGTGACTCGTTTAACAATCGTTTCTGTTTTTTTTTTTTTTTTTATTGTGATGCAGTCTTTCTTACCCGGACAAAGACGACTGTTTTCATCTTTCTCTAAAAACTGTCTAATACTTTGTTTCTTTTTATATTCTTCACCCTTTATTTGCCTTTCATAGATTAAGTTTCCTCTATTTTCATTTGCAGTAAAAGACTTGTACTTTAAAAATGATTTACTCATTTTCAGACATCTATATTTCTTAATAATTTTCCCAGAAATAATTTTAGTAAACAGTTGTTTACTTTTTGCACTCTGTAAATTTTTATAACTTTCAGAAAGCTGTGATTCAAGCACATTTGTATAAAATAATTTTTTTCGCACATTCTTTGGGACACTTACCCCTTTCAAGCAGATTTCAGTTTTTGATCTTGGCGTAAGATTGTTAGTGGTTGACAAGGTGGGTTCTGTTTTCGAATTTTTTAGACGGTAATATCGTGTCTTGTATTTTTGACAGGACATTTTTGTTAATTTAAGTTCATGTTCTAGTTTCTTGATCTGCCTATAAGCCTGTGATCTATCTCTTCTGACTCTTATCCTCCCATTTGAATTTCTGCCATCATTATTTGGTGTTGCATTTGACGGACCAGGAGTAGAAGGTAAATTTGTTGCATCGTTCTTTTCAATATTACTTGATGGTGTATTAGTTACAAGCTCTTTTTCTATCCTTTTTTTGTTCTGGCGATAACGTGTAGAATTTTCTTTCCACTTTTTTCGCTGCATTCTCTTTTCTCTTGATGACATTTTCATACTTAAGTCGTCTTCTAAGTTTTTCTTGGAGGAGGCGATCAGGATCCTTTTTAATTTCATCCTGTCGTTTCTTTTCAGCTAACCTTTTTTTTAACATGCGAGCTTCATCTGATTGTTTTTTTGTTCTTCCCATTTTTAGAACCTGCAAATAATTGTACTTTATTACAATTAATTACCTAATAAATACAATAAAAAACCTGCTAACAGAATGACGAGGGACAATTCCCTCCGAACAGTATTTAAAAATAAATATACCAATGAGTTGAGTTTTGCCAACAGTAAAATTCAATTGTTTAAAAAAAGATTAATGCTAATTAAAACATATTCCATAAAAAATACTGAGTACTAAACGCCAGTTAAATATTTTAATCTTAATTTATTAATTTGTTTGTTGATGAAATATAATGTTGTTAATAAATACATTCATTTAAGACAAATTCTTGTAAGCCATCTTAGACTATAATTAAAATTAAATTTTCTAAAGTACATGAGTTCTACCAACAAAATAATAATCTAATTACTTTGAAATAATTAATGGTAATTAAAACATATTCCATAAAAAATAGTGAGAACTATTAAAATTCAATTACTTAAAAAAAATTAATGCTTATTAAAACATGTTTTATAAAAAAATACTGTACACTAAAATTGTTAATAAATATATTCACTTATGATAAACTCTTGAAAGCATACTGAGATCATAATTAAAATTAAGTTTTCAAAAGTACTATGGGTTTTGCAAACAAAATTTGATTACTTTAATATAAAAAAAATGGTAATCAAAATATCTTCCATAAAAAATACTGAGGACTAAAAGCTAATTATATACTTAGATATTAACAACAGTTTGCTTGTTAATGTAACAATAAATGGAATAATTTTTGAAATCAAACTTAAAATTATAATTAAAATTAAATTTTTAAGTTTAATTAAAATATTATTAGATAAATTTGACTTTATAAATTTCAAATAAATAACAAGCATCATTGTCCTGATTTGCTGTCATTGTCCTGTTCTTTATTTTCCAGGACAATGATGACCAGGACAATGATGAAATTGATGTAATTAGAAGCTGGCATATTCTGCCTTAATTTTTTTAAGTTAATGATTATATCTTCTAAAAGATAACATTATTATGCACTCTATATTATAATATAAAATTTTTTTAACTTACCTAGTTGTTTCTGTGGATGCCAAGAAAATGATTGAAATCAAACATACTCTGAAAGCAAAGAACTTCAAAATTCCACAAAAAAATAAATGGCTCCAATTGAGAACAATCACTCACACAGTTTTGTAAAAGAGTAAAAGATCTTACAACAGGCACAAAAAATAGAACCCTGCTGCCATCTGTAGGGAAAATATTGAGTGAAATGCAATCTGCCAAGACGATGATATTTTTTTCAGTTACACACTATTTTAATATTTTTTTAATTATAAAAAATAATAAAAATATTTGATAATATATTCAATTGCATAGAATACTTTGTTATGAATCTATTAAATGAATTTTTAGTTGAAAATTAATTTTATTATTGATGTATTTAACATTTAGAACAACATAGATGGCTCTAGTTACAAGCCAGGACAATGATTTTTGAACAATTTATATTTATTTTAAATAAATTTATCAATTTTTGTCAAATTTGTAAGATATCTGTAGATTAGCCCAGAACATTAAAAAGTCATTAAAATATTTTTAATTAATTTTGTATTTATTTTTAAAATGATACAAGGTAGTTACATGCATTTTTCCTGTTTTGGAAGAATGACCCTTATACTCAGAGATACGTAACGATATTAAAAGTCAAAAAAATTCTTTTGTCAAGCAAATCTCAAAAAGTAATTGTTGGATTTTGATTCTGTTTGTACCAATAGGTACCTATGAAGGTAATCTGGTGAATGCACTACATACGAAAAATTAGTTCCAAATAGTTTAAAAGTTATATTAAAAAAACTGATAAAAAAGCACAATTTATTTGCATACGTCACAGAAATTTGGTGCGCTTGATTTTCACCAGCTGGATATTTTCGTAGATAACCGAATCAGTACATGGAGTAAATAGTAATCATTAACGCACTCAAAAATATTGAATGCAATAAAACATTTTAAAATTTAATCATGCAGGAAAATAAAACTGTTATTTTTTTATATTAAAAAAATGTCATAAAAACTTTGATTTTGAGATTTGTGATAATCTCTTAATAGCATTTTTTGATCGCTAAAAGAATGTTTTATATATTTTGCGTGTGAAAATTAGAAACAATTACGTTTTTAAATAAAAAGTTTCTTTTATGACATCATTTTCCCTTTATATTTATTTTTATTGCATGTTTTCTTTTAACTTATATTTTGTTTGTGTGTGGAAGTCAATTCTGGACACTAATTTTTCGGCACGGATACCACAAGCGCATCAGATTTGGCGCAATTTTTTTCAAAGCCCATTTGGCGAAAACTCCGTTTTCAATTAACGCTTACATACACATTTTTAAATAATTTTCTATTTTCAAAAAGAACTTACAGTAAATAAAATAATAATAAGAATTAATAATTATAAAAAGAAGTATTTTATATAATTAAAAAAAGAAAAATGAAAGTAAATAAACAAATAATAAATAAAGTCGGGTTACCATCTGAGGTGCCATTTTGACGCCAATTATGTACCCTGGTGTACATGTGACATCTTTTCCCATTTTTCATCCATTTCCTGTTGGCATACAACTTTGAAATTTGGAATATGTATGCATACCTGGGAGCAATACTGGAATTAGACATTGATTTTTTTTAATTCGATCCAAAAAGGGGCAACGGGGGCTATTTTTTAAAGATTTATATTGCATAAAGGAGCCACTTACCTATTTTTATATACAAGAAGAAGTAAGTGGTATGTAAAAACAATTATAGTATACATAAATAAAATACTTGAGATAATATACCTGAGATATAAGCACGGGGTTTGGCGAGATATTTTATGCCAATTAGGCGAAAACATCGTTTTGATTACCAGATACATATAGCATGCTATAATAACACATTATTTATTTATTTCAAAATGAAAAATAGGAATAAACGAAACATTTTCTGTTATTAAAAAAAAGAAATAACAATCAATAAATGATAATATTTCTAGAACAAACAATTTATTATAATATTTATATGATAACCAGTATGTTGGGCAACTGAACGCCATTTTGGCACCAATTAGGTACCTCGGTGTGTATAGGGCATATATGAGCCATATTTATTTGTAAAACTGAACATGAACGTTTACCAACTGTGTTTTCATAGTCGCTTATATCTTTTTGCAACATAGCGCACCTTCCGAAGCCAAAACTGCACAAAAAAAAAAAAAAAAAAAAAAAAAAAAAAAAAAAAAAAAATCAATATTTGTGGCAGTTTTTTTTTTTTTTTTTTTTTTTTTTTTTTTTTTTTTTTTCTTATGTAATGCACATTTTGTAATCAGTAGGCTCGATAATCAGACCTCGTTTTTTTGCTTTCAAAGATATTTCATACGACGTCTTTTTTGGATTCGTCGTTTTTCCATATTTGATAGTTTGCGTCTACTCGTTTTGTAATTTTTTTTGTAACTTTCTTCTTTATTAACAGCGACATTTGGATTTCCTATTTTAAAAAAAATTCTTCTCAATACAAAAAGTTTTGTTAAAATAAGTAAATAAATGAAATGCGAACATCTATTGCTCAAAGCACAAAATTTTTCCTATTGAGTTAATAAAAATCAGTAAAAACATAATTTTTATGATAATAAAAAGGTGACTTATGTAATAACAGAGTCATATATTATGTACGTTATGGATTAATTATGAATATTTCACCACCATTTATAAATAATAATAATAATAAAATAAAATGCGGACAGACCAAAGTCTATATTTGACTGAAAACAACAACCATTTTCTAAAAGCTTTAAAAAGATGGCCAATGAAAAGTGATATTTCAAAAGTATTATGAAATTAGTTAAAAACCATTTATTTTAAACTAAATTAATAAAAGATTTATATTTTTAATGAAATAAATGGGATTTGAAAAATTATTGGAAATTTATCACCATACATGTATCAATATTACAATCAGTACTTTGTATGCAAAATGGAACAATTAGCAATACTTTTTGAACCCGAAAAATGGTCGTTGCTTTTTTTAAGGTTAAAAAGGAGGTTACGAAATATTCCTATACAGAGATGCCAAGCCCCCGCTTATTGCACAGCAGAATTTTCTTATAGGAAAAGTTATTTTTTAAATCCACAGAATGTTCCTATTTAATAAAAGATTTTCTGTATTAAAATACCGGTATCCAAAATGCCGAAGACTTGGCAGCTCTGCCTATAACATTT
Source organism: Maratus speculifer (assembly GCA_964019185.1). Classification (NCBI taxonomy): domain Eukaryota; kingdom Metazoa; phylum Arthropoda; class Arachnida; order Araneae; family Salticidae; genus Maratus; species Maratus speculifer. Next base: position 208,455,670 of record OZ025293.1, on the reverse strand, counting down.
TAATTAATCACGGTACTTTTTTTAATCAGATTCAAATTTAGTGAAGACAATGTTTTTTGGTCAAAAGCAGCTTTTTTCCACATGTGTAACTACGATACAATTCCTTGATGCTGAAATAAAATATTTTGACTTATGCTATTATTGCTTCCTCTTATTTATTGTATTTGAATTTTAAATAAGATGACTCAAAATCGTATTTTTTAAATGTACGGAAAAAATGTATTTCGAGAGGGCGAAAAGAACAATATTTGGCGATTTATTACCTGCGTTTGGCTAAGTTTCTTACTACCTTGTATTTAATACTCTTCACAATACTTCGCTGTTATATGGACTTAGGCACTTTTATAAAAAGTTTGACGTAGTTCGGGCTTAAGAAAGTGAGTATTTTACTGAATAATACAAATAAATGAAAAATGAATACTAAGAAATACTAATAAAAGGAAAATGAAGCGTTATATTGATCTATGTATATTTAAAAATGCATCTGCTAGCACTATTTAGATAATTTATGTGTATATAATAGGAGATAAATAGCTTTTGATTCTGTATTTCTATGCTTTAAAGCATTAACGTTTGTGTGTTTTTCGTTATCATTGGGAGTACCTAGCCGATTTAAAAAATAATGTGGGCAAAAAATGTTGGTAACTATCTTTGCTGCAAAATATGCTATATTTTGCGTAGGAACAATAATCACCATCAATGCACGAGCAAAAAAAGTTCTAAAATTGAGAATTCTTTGATGTCGATATGACTAAAAATTTAAAATCTTTTTTTTTTTTTTTTTTTTTTTTGTGGCAACTTTTAGGATATAATATTCTCGTTATGAACGATTTCTAAAACATTCGACAATTTAATTTCACAAATTAAACATTTTTTTTCTAGAAAAAGTTTTAAACCCAATTTATTGAGAATATTGCAATTTCTAGGATACTGTTGGGGTCAGAAACTATAACTTTGGCATCACAGTAACTTATAAGATGTAAGTGCTCGTTTAGGGCAAATTTTTAAAAAAGGATTCCTTAACCCTTATCGACAACCTCATTGCATCCGTGGAAAACAGATATTCAACATTATAAACTATTCGGACAGATTTCACACCGTATAAAATATACCCCATTCTCTTCAACCATAATAGTTTATGTTATTTATAGTTTCTCAAATCGGTGCGAAGCTTCTGTTTATGCTCATGACATCATTTCAAAGAGTTATATTTTCAATATAGGAAAATTTGGTGTTTTATTTTCTGTATTACTTTTAACATTTTGCATATTTCCAATTTTATATCCATGCATGGTTTGCTTTTCTTTTATAAAAATACTATATGCAACTTTATATATAAGATTTTGTAATTCTATGATTCAATATGCTTATTTTCATCATATTTTATCACAATGAATGACCAATTAAAGGTAACATCTCATTTTCTTTACTTATCGCAAGTTCTTAAATATTTATTCTCAGCAATATCGCTCAGACTAATCCCTCTGAGGGAAGTCCTAGTTATATTTGTTTTTAGATTTAAGTACTTTTTTCTCCCTTTCATTTTTGAGTGCCTAAACTTCTTGGAAATTACGAATCTATCATATTTGTAAATACTTAATTGTTATCAAATTCATATCTAGAACCTTATTACAAACTGATAAACATAAATATTTTGTAAATACATCAATTTTTAACAAAGTTATAACATTTTTAGAATTTGTTCTTATCATGTGTTTATGGAATCATTTCGCCAAAATAGTGTATTTGTTGTACTTTTATCAATATGAAATCATGCAGATAACTTAAATTTTCTGATTGTTTTGTGTAAATTGAAGTATTTTGAACATTTTGAAATATGGTTTACAAAGTTTTATGCTGAATGTATAAAGTTATGGATGTTCTAAAAAACATCGTTTTTGCATCATTTTTTTCATAGGAAATACATTGAAAAACAATGAAATTCTATGGTTTCAAAATAGGTTATAACTACTAAATATTCATAAAAAATTGATTGTTTTATGAAGATTAGACTTTCTACTTTCATTACACATCATTTTTTATTAAAATTTGACTATTATTAGTAGATAAAATGTTGATTTAAAAAAATACTGTTTTTGTAATTTCATCTTAAGTTTTCCCAATTGATTAACATGTGATTTCATTCATTATAGACATTTTTTAAATTGAGCACAAAATTCCCATTTTCTGAAAATCAATGAAAATTTTTCTCTAGAATTGGATATTCGTACAGTAGACTAATTGTAGATACTTTTGATATTTTCTTAGTACAATTCCTAGTGCTTCTAAAAAATTGATAAAAACAGTTTTTAAAATTTTTGATTACTTTGGTTTTCCCATTGGTTAACATAAGAAGTAAGGTTTTTTCAAAATTCACATAGAATTATTTCTAATTGATAAATTTTATCAGCGCTTGTATAAACTTTATGTTAACACTTTGATCTTACTTTTAACATTAGATTTATTAATTTTTGACTATTTTAAGCATTTTTTTGAGCATTATGAATTCTGGTATTCTGAAATCTTTCTTCTGTTTTTCCCCATAGGTTAGTAATATAGGATTGATTTTTTTTTTTCAAAAATTAAATAAAAATACAAAATATTTATATGTTATCTTCGTGATTGGATAAAATGTTAGTTTATACTTCAAATTTTATTATTCTCAAAGTCTTTTTAAAAATAACTGCATTTTAAGAGTGTTTATTAATAGTGTTTTCCCCAAATTTTTGATTTTTTGTTAGGTTGATTAATTAATTATAACATTTGAATTAGGGTAGTTTGGTATTGATAGGATCTCCTGTATATGGAGTGACTTTCTTTTGAAAACAGTTTTTGTTATTTAGTGTTGATTGGAGATTATTTAATGAAATTATCCTAATTTGGAGGAGGGAGAAAAAACTTTTTTTACTGATAGGATTAAGTTATGTCCATGCATTTAATAGGGAATTGTGGGATAATTATGAATAAAATGTGAATATAAATATTTACACATTGGAAAGGGAGCTCATATTAAAGCACATAAACCTTTACTAGGGTTTTCAAGAGAGTTTTTAAAACGTTAATGATGATAAGATAATGAATCTTTTGTTAATCCAGTTTATTACATAGGTTCCATTTATAACCTTTTTACACTATTATAACATTTCATTACACTAATTAAATTAATTTTTGTTTGGTTACATTTTGTTAACACATAATTAACTTTCTGCTTATTATTTTCCTCTTTTAGTTCTTAAGTTTAAAATACATTCTTATTAATTTCCATATTTCATACTTAGTATCTATTTCTTAAATGAAAACTTTTTTTTTGTTGTTCACTCGGGTTTTAAGGGTCATAGAGCTTTGAAAATTTTTCATTTTCAGTTTTGGACAGCCAAGGGGTACTTTTCCCTGTGCTTCTTTTGGACTTCAGTCTCTCTTCAATAGGGACCGGGCCGAGAGGGCAGCTTGGGACAATGTAAGTTTTTTAAAAACATTTTAAGCAGCTATTTGGTTCATCTTTACCATTTTACTTATCTGACCCTTTCATTGAATCATTTTTGACAAATTAGGTCTCTCCATATTTTTCTTAACTTTTCGAACTTTCTTATAAAATGAGCTAGCCATCAGCTACTAATTATAATATTACTAGTTAATCGTCTATACTCTGTCTTCCCCCTTTATTTTTATGCTTTTGCAATTTTTGTTTATATCAGACCCACAAGTAGGTGTAAGCAGAGATGGGCAGTATTGAAAATACATATATTTGAAATACATTTTCAAAATACTTTTGTATTTTGTATTTTAACCTCACTAGATGAAAATATTTTGGTAATGTATTTTGAAATGATTTTTTCAAGTATTTTGTTTTTTGAAAATACATTTCATACTCAAAATACATTTCTGTAGATTTCCAGCTGCTTCTTTAACCTCTTGACATCCAGGACGTATGATGCATACATCTTGATTTTATCATAGGAGACTACCAGACGTACACCGCGTACATCCTCTTTTATTCATATCTGATTTGCCGTTTTTCATTTTCTAGTAAGGTTCAACATTCTCCGAAGAGACATCTGGTTATGTTAGACATGTCACTCACTTTTCATCTCATGACTTTGATCATGTGATAGCTAGTCAGAAGGCGTGGCTAGTCAGAATGTAGGTGTTGCGCTCGCTTGTGAAATAGGTTGTTTCGTTTTCTTTGTTTGAAAATTTCAACACGTTTTGTAATACGTGAAAACTTTTTATTGTGCCTGTTATATTATCAAGATGGAATTTCAAAGTGATGATAGTGATGATCACAGCTATGATCCAGAAGAGGAAGACAGAGATACAAGTGATACAGATTTTACAGATATTTCTAATGACGAAGTAGAAGCAAGGTGTGTAAATGAATGGATGTATGTTACTGATCCATTTTCTGATCATCGCAAAACACCACTGATGGAATTTCAAGGAGGAGTCGAAATTAGTCCAGCAGTTCTATTATCGAATGCCAAATCTCCTGTTGATTATTTTGAAATATTTTTTGAAAAGGTTGCTCCTTGTTTATGTGAATGGACAAATGAAAGAGCTGACTTATATTTTGAGGACATTGATTATAAAAGAATAATGCTGTATGGATTAAATGGCGTCTTGTAGAAGTGGATGAGACGTACAGAGCTGCCAACTTCTACGCCTTTTTAAATGGAATAAACATGTTTCTAACCAGAAAAATTATTAAATAATACGACGTGAATTTATTTCATGATTTTTTAGCACTGAATGCTTTTTTAATTTTTTAAATAGAATTTCTGGTTTGAATGTGTTTGTTTGCCTGTAAAAAGGCATAGAAGTTGGCAGCCATGGACGTATGTATTTTTCTCATATGTGTTTTTGATGGGAATAGTAAAACTTCCTGAACTTGTAGACTATTGGTCAAGCAATATATTTTGTAGCAGTCCAAAAAATTTTCAGCTCTCAAATAATGAGTAGAAACAGATTTCTCTCTATTTTGAAATTTTTGCGATTTTCTAGTCCTAAAGCCTACAAGAAGAGAAATCCCCTCACTAGAGTGGCTCAATATTTTGCCTATTTGCATGAAGTCTGTCAGGTCATTTTGTATCCTGGAGAACATTTGGCAATAGATGAATGCCTTATGTTATATAAAGGGCGTCTGCATTTTCACCAATACATAAAGGACAAAAGGTCCAGATTTGGACTAAAATTATTTTGTGCATGTCCAATTGATGAACGGTTTCAAGGATACACGTGGAACTTTTCCCTATATATTGGAAAGGACATATATGATATTCCATTGTACTCAAACAGTTCAAGTTTACCTGTTTCTGAGCAAATAGAGGTGTTTTTGGCATAAAACTTGCTTGAAAAAGGAAGGCACATTATTGTCAACAACTGGTACTTGTCAACCCGCCTGGCTCAGTACCTTATGCAATACAACACATACATTACTGGCACTTTGTGTACTAACAGAGGGGTTCCTTGGCATCTTATTGATGAATATTTGAACAAAGGATCACCTATATTTATTCGAAATGAGGATATGTTACTAGTTCGTTTTTCAGATTAAAAAAAATGTATATGTTCTAACTACCCGTTACAAGGCTTCACTAAGTGAAAAGAAAAGATACTTAGTTGGAAGCTAATCTAAATTCTATTATAAGCCCTATCATATTGAAATGTATAATCAAATGATGGGATCAGTTGATAAAACTGACCCAGTTTTACAGCCCTACAATCCAACTCGGAAATCTTACTCATGGTTAAAAAAAAGTTAGTATTCATGTTGCATCAAGAATGCTTTTGATTGCATTCATCCTGCATACAAATTGTAATGGTGAGATCCCGTGATTCAAAGATTTCATAATATCCTGCTGTAGAGGAATGTTTCAGAAGCACAGTGTGGGTTACCAGAAGCACTTTGAAGAAAGCACAGCAGAAGAAAGTAAAACTTCAACTCATCCAAGTCTCCATCAGTTAGTGCAAATACCAACCAAAGGTAAGAAAAAAAGGCCACAGAAAAAATGTTGTATCTGCTCTAAAGAAGGTAAAAGGAAAGATACTCGCCTAATGTGTTCTGGATGCAACCAACTACCTGGATTATGTTCCGCGGATCATTTCGAAAAATACCATGATAATTTGTAAGTTTCAATCATTGTAATTGTCATTTTAATTTTAATATTTTTTTATTTTATTTATTTATTTTTTTTTATGTTTAATTTGTAAACATTTTTTTTGATTGATTATAAATAAATAGCAAAAAACATTTATTTTCAGTTCCTTTCATCCAAATTATGAAAATACAGACTTACACTAAATGCTGGTATATACGTCTGTACCTAAAAAATGCTGTCTGGGTGTCAAGAGGTTAAAACCGCAAATGTACGATCCACAAAAGCATAATATGAGCCTGTCTGTTTTGTTTTGTCTTATAGGGATTGTTCTGACAGTTAGTGCAAACATACTTTACTACTAATAAGATGAGGATTAGAATGAATGCTTCTTTTTTACTTAGGCATTTTTAACTGAACTGTTATAATTCTAAAATTCTAGGTTTTATAATTAAAATGTATCTTAGAGAACGACAAAAACTACTGTGTGCTAAACAGGAAGAATTATTTAGATTAGGCAAACCACTTGATGAGACAGGATCTTATAGACCAATCTCACTACTCCCGATTTTGGGGAAAATATTTGAAAAAAAATTATCTTAAAGAGAATTCACCACTCCTTACAGACTTCATTGGACATACAAACATTACAGCATGGATTTGTGGAAAGTAAATCCACAGAATTAGCTCTACAAGAGTTATTCTCACAAATTGAATTAAACATTCAAGAGGATTGCTATACTTCCCTTATTTCTTTAGATTTCCAAAATACCTTTGATAGATATTGTGGATAGCTACAATACAAGAATTACAAGATTTAGATGCAGAAATCCCATATATAAACATAGTAATATCTTTTCTATCATTACGAGGTGTGTATCCAAATTGATTATTGGATGACCTACATTTGTTCCATAGGGGATGTCCATAAGGATTCTGTTTCGGCACCTTCCTCTGGAGGATCTTTATGAATGGCCTATTATGTCAACTTAAAAGAAGACGTTTCCCAGCAGTGGCCTATGCCTTTGATCTGTTAATTGTTGCTAAAGGCCGAACATGCAAACTGCTTGAAGAATATGGCAATGAAGCACTGTGGCTTGAGGGAAGCAGAATGGTCATAACTTCACAACATGATCATATCATACACAAAATACTAACTCCTCAACCTAAGATGTCCAAAATATCTTAAAAGACAAACAATTTTCAAAATAAATAGTCATACATTAAAGCACAAAAATACCTTACCAAATCTTGGAATAACATTTGATAGTACTCTTTCATTTCTACCTCACTTAAGAAATAAGCACAAAGAAATAAATATAATCTCACAAAACCTTCTAAAGTTTGCAGCCTCACAGGAAGGATTATCAAAATCAATATTAAAGATATGGTACTTAAATATTTTAGAAAAAAAGAACACCTATGCCTCAGCTATATGGTACCACTGAATGCAAAAATCGCACGGTCTAAGGCTCATCTCTTCAATCCAAGCATAGTGTCTACTTATGATTTCTGGTGCATACAAAAAAACAGCAACAGCTGCTTTGTGTGTCCTAATGGGAATCCCTCCATTAGCACTACAGTTGCAAAGGGTGGCTATATCCAGAAGAATTTTACGTCTTGGATTACCAGTAGCACACTACCAACCTGCCTTCTTCCAACCAAAAATAGCGTCTAGCAATTTAATTCTTTAACATATATACTTTAACTGGAAAGATGGCATGTCTAAGTCAGAAATCAATATTTTTACGTATGGCTTCAAGATTGACCATGGGACAGACTATGCCTTCTGCGTAGTGAGGCATGAAGAAATTATTCATACAAGACAGGCTAAATTAGGTCCTGAAAACTCTATCTTTCAAGTAGAACTTTTGGCGATCGAGGAAGCCATCCAATGGTCCAAGAACTCGCCTCACAAGACTATTACAATCCATTCCAAGAGCTATTCAAGCCTACAGGCCCTGGAAAATATATTTACTTTTACCTATCTAGTTCAAAAGATAATACAAGCCTTGCAGCATTCCTTCAAGACTTTTTATTTTCAGTGAATTTGTGGACACTCTGGAGTGACTGGGAATGAGATTGCTGACAAACTAGCTAATGAGGCAGCTCTTGATTCCACGTCTCCAACTATAGATGTTAAGTTTTTTCCATATCCAGGTTCATATCTTAAAAGACAATTAAATATATCACTACTTCAATACTGGAAGAAGAATGGGATTATGCTGAAACAGGCACATAGTCTACCCCCCAAAAGTATCTAATAAGCTCTCACTATACCACAGAAATATCTATGTATTCGAGACAAACCACGGACAATTTCCATCATACGTCTAAAAATTTAATAAGGTTTTCCCGCCGAATCACATCTGTGGTGATATAGGAAAATCTTTGCTCTCATAAAAGTTCCTATTCTTTATTCATTCGAAGTATAACAGACCAGACAACCCACAAGCAACTTACACCCCTTATTTGACCCCTGGGTGAGTTGACAACTCAATAAAGAAATGGGCGTGTTTACAAAGGGAGAAAGCACAAACTGACCAGAGAAGTGAAAACGGAAAAAGAAATGAGTGATGCAGGGCCTATTATTATTATTATTATATTTTTTTTCTGTCACAAAATTGGCATTTAATCTTAATGCCTATTTTAATACAAAAATAATTGCACCAACAAATTTTATTTACATTAATTTGTAGAAGATGCTATGGCTAATATAATGGTTACTTTTGAATTTTCATTACAATGAATAATATTTAAATTTCAGTATAAATATTTTAAAAATAAAATAAAGTATCAGCAAATTTTTAATAAAGTATACATTATCTACAATACATACACGATATTTACACACAAATGTATGTGTATATATAGTACATATAGTGTATATAGTATGTACACACACAATAAACATTATATTACCAACCTGAAGGTGATGGAAAAGTTGGTACATTGGACAAGTCAACTTCTCCATTTTTTACAGCTGCAATGACAGCTTCTATATTCTAGAATTAAATAAATAAAACTTAGTATTTTGATCAACTTAGATTTAAAAAAATCAGGAACAAACATTTAAAGGAATTCTAGCACTTGTAAAATAAAAAATCAATTTCTCAAAAATAAACACAAAAAAAGAAAACTATTTTATATATGTCATTATTAAAACTAAAGAATAGCAGATTATACTAGAACATAATTGTTACAAACTGGAAATGCTTGTAAAAAATTTAATTTTGTACTTTTAACAAACTGCTAAATGCTGACTTATTAACTCTTACTGATATTTTTTTTTCTATTTTTTTTAATAGAAAAAAATATTTTTGAACAAAATGAAACTTGATGATTAAAAGAATTTCTACAAAACATTTTAGCTTTCTCTTGGTCAAAATGTTTGAATGAAAATACCATATATTAACAGAAAAAATACACATTCAGACAACAGCTATTATAATAAAGTGTACTGGTAAAGTATTTTTCTTTTGACTTGGATACACAAAGAGTATTTTACACAGAAATTAATCTATTATAAACAAAAAACTCTTCTTAAAACTAGCTGAATTTAATAAGAAGAAAATAAGCATGCATAAGGCAACAGATAAAATTTTTCTTAAGTTTGAAGACACTTAATTCATTATTTGCAAATCATACAATATACTATTTAATTCAAAATGTAACAACAATCAATTTTGCTGCAACAGTTAAAATCTATCCTTAGGGTCTGTACACATGTAACATTACCAACTTTTTGGTACTTTTGAGCCCCCCCCCCCCCTCGTTGCAATATCACAGGTTGTCATCCCACTAACATCCTTCTCTAATGATATTACATGCCTGTTTGTAACACTTGATTAAATCCCCTAAAAAAATAAATCTTCATTTTTTTAAATAAGTTACAATAGTATATAAATCATAATCACCGATTAACTTCATAAGTATCCCATGAGCCATTACATAGAATTGCTTTTAACTTTCAAATATTTTATTCCTTTGTGGATTTTACTCCTATAATATTTATAAACTATAAAATCATCAAAAAATGTTACCTTTTTTCACCCCTTGCACATTTATTCCTATCCACCAAAAAAGAATTTTGTTAAAAGATCGCGAAAAAACGACAAATTTTGTTAAAAGATCACGAAAAAACGGCAAATTTTATTAAAAGATCGCAAAAAACGGCATATTTTGCTAAAAGATCGCGAAAAAACTCCATATTTTGCTAAAAGATCGCGAAAAAATGGCACATTTTGCTAAAAGATCGCGAAAAACGGCAAATTTTTGTTAAAAAAATCGTAAAAAAAATGGCAAAGTTTGTTAAAAAAAACATGAAAAACGACAAATTCTTTAAAAAGATCGTAAAAAACAGAAAATTTTGTTAAAGGATCATGGAAAAAAAGACAAATTTTGTAAAAAGAGTGTAAAAAAACCCGGCAAATTTTGCTAAAAATCACGAAAAACGACAAATTTTATTAAAAGATCGCAAAAAACGGCAAATTTTGTAAAAAGATCGTAAAAAACGGCAAGTTTTGTTAAAAGATCGCGAAAAAAACGGCAAGTTTTGTTAAAAGATCGCGAAAAAACGGCAAGTTTTGTCGAAAGATCGCGAAAAAACGGTAAATTTCGTCAAACGATCGCAAAAAGACGCAAATTTCAAAATAGGGGCGCGAAAAAAAAAAAAAAAAAAAAAAAAAAAGCACATAACTTTGTACCGGGAATGTAATTGCTCCCCCCTTTCTCCCACTTCTGTTGTAACCTTTCAGAAAATTTGCTGCGAATTTCATATTTTTTCACCTCTGTAATTCTAATCAGATTTTCCACAAAATCAAGAAAAATTGAGTCAATCATTTCGGAAATTAAAAAACTCGGTCAAAACTCCGAAAATTTGAATATAAAACGTATCGCAAATTTGACAAATTATTTGGGGGGGGGGGATACAAATTTTGTTATAGAATCGCATGAAATAAACGAATTCTGACAGAGAATCGTGAAAAGATACGAATTTCGTTCACGGATTATGAAAAAAAAAAAAAAAAAAAACGTGAATTTTGCAGAGTCGCGAAAAAAAAGTTTCTTCCACAGCTCTTTGATATAAAATTTGCATTTTTACGAGGCATTTTGATGAAATTCACGCTTTTTGTCTCTATACTTAGATAAAAATCACGTTTCTTCAACGGCCCTTTGAAAAATAGCATTTTTTCTGCGGTCATTTGACGAAATTAGTCTTTTGTCCACAGTCATTTAACAAAATTCGTGTTTTTCTGTGGCTCTCTAACAAAATTTCTATTTTACACCCGATACTCTGACAAAATTGGCATTCTTTCGATGGCTCCTTGACCAACTTCGGAGTTTTTTTTCCGATTCTTCAAAATTCATACTTTTGTCTGCTGCATTTTGATGAAGTTCACGCTTTTTCGGCAATTCTTTGTCAAAGTTAGCGTTTTTCTCGCAATTCTAAAACAAAATATGCTTTCCCCCCGATTCCTGTATGAAATTTCGCGTTTTTTTCTTTCTTTTCCTTTCTTTTTTTTCTTTTGTGTGTGTGAACGATTGACGAAAATTTTCGGCAATCATTTGTTGAAATTCGCGATACTTTTTATGCCTCAATTTTCTGATCCATGATATAAAAAAAAGAACAGAATATTTTTAGTTCTTGGAAATTTCGGAACAAAATCTTATAAAAAAAACTTGACCTGTCAAAGACTTGTCTACCGCAATGCACGCTTTGGGAACGCGCGGTCTTAAATGTATGAATGAGAAGACAACTAGCAGGCACGCATTCAGTTCGGACGCAACAGCAGTAAGGGCGTTTTTTCAAATGAGGGGAAAGAAGGACACTATTTTTTTGAATGAGCGGCAAGAGGGGCACTACATTTTTAATGAGGAGCAAGAGGGGTGCTATTTTTTAAACTAAAGGGTGATTTGTTACTTTCGAATCAAGCTTCCCCGCTACTAACGTCCAGATGAAAAGAAAGCTTAATAGAAAAGTAAAAAAAAAGCATGCCGATTTTTTGTAATTAACTCCGGAATTTCCGGAGCACTTTTAGTAAAATCCCCAGAATTCCGGGGATTCCCCGGAACACAAACAGGCATGATATTATCATCAATAATTTAAAATTATCAAAATATTGCAAATACATATGTGAATATTAAAAAAGCATTTATTGATTTTTATATTTATTAGCACAAAGCACTAATATAAAGCATTTACTGCTTCATTTCTTATTAACTGGTTTTACTTTCACTTTTATAAATTATATTTTAATGAAATTTGAAATATAATGTCTAATTTAGAAATTTTCATTAACACAAGCACTTTTGTAAATAAATATTTTTTTATAAATAATAAACATATTTTTTTTTTCCATTTGAATATTTAAATAAGTAAAATGTTTTCGTTGGCAGTGATATACATAAGATAATAATAATAAAAAATTAATAAAAATTAAGATTTGGTAAAATTTTGACTGTTTCTTAAACTTTTACACAATTAGAACATTGTGAACACAAGAACAAGTGACTTGATGCCAGTTTGAGTTTCTAAATTACTACTTATAGTTGATATTTTCAAAGTTTACTATTGTGACTTCTTCCAGAAAATATATAGACAGTGGTAACATAAAAAAAATTTAAAATGTTAAATTGCAATTAAAAAAATCCCTGTCGGCTGGGCCTATAGGCAGAGGTAGATTTCGAAGCGTGCTCATTTCAATGACAAAAAATATATGATTAGAGATAAACCCAGTTTAATAACTTCATTTGGACGTTTATGAAAAACTTTTTAATTTTATTTTTCTGCAAAAACTGGTTTTATCAGAATTATCTTAAGAAAAATTCAGCTCAAATGCCCATTTTGACAACATATTTTGAAATAGATTCTGAATTTATTAAAAAATCGACCAAAACAGTACATTATACAGTTCCTAAATAACAAAAAACTGTCAGTTGAATGCATTTGAGAAAAAAATTGAATTTAAAAATGAGTCATAAAATAACCGATTTATTGTTTGAATACATCCTTAATTCTTTAATCATGATTGCTTCGGAAAATTTTGTGCGAAATACTCACTTTGACAGCATTTTAAAAAATATATTCTATCTTTATCGAAAAACTGACCAATGCATCACATTATATAGTTCCTAAGTAAGAGGATCTGTAAATTGGATGCGTTTGAGAACAAAAATGGATTTAAAAACGAGTCAGAAAAAAACGCAATTTCTTATTTGAATACTTCCTTCAATTTTCAGTCCCGATGACTTTCGGAAATTCTGTTCAAAATACTCTTTTTGGTAGCCTTTTTTGAAATATATTCTGTCTTTATCAGAAAATTGACCAATGCGTCACTTTATACAGTTTCTAAATAAGAGGATCTACCATTTGGATGTGTTTAAAATCAAAAATGAATTTAAAAATGAGTCAGAATATAAACAGTTTGGATTTGAGGCTTTTTCTCCAACTCCTATTTCTGTTTAATTTCTTTTTGCTATACGAATTGGTCCTATGAAAAACTTGTCAATATAAAAGTTGTAGATATTTTTGAGAAGATGTAAAATAAATTTAATCAGATTTGATATCTTAAAAATTGACGGAGTTATGGATTTTTCTCTTTTTTCAGCGCCTTTTTTCTTTTGGTTTTTAATTTTTTTCATCGGTAAAAGTTGGTCCTATCAAAAACTTGTAAATACAAAAGTTTTAGATAATTTTAAGAACATTTACAAAAATTTTAGTTGGACTTGATATCTTGAAAATTGACGAAGTTATGAATTTTTTTCTCTCAAAATCCCTGTTTTTTTCGCCCCTTGAGCCCACTTCTAAATTTATCAAAAATCTGTCATGCATATACTTTTGGCCCATTTTTAAGAAGTAATATAAACTTTAAACCGATTCGATATCTACTTTAATTAAGAAGTTATGGCGTTTTTTTGGTTTTCACAGAAACACCCCCTATTCCGATCCCCTTGGCCCGATTTTGCCCATTAACGAACTTAGCCAAGATTTTATCCCCTTTGATTTTATGTACCAGTTTGGTGGAGATTGGTGAAGAATTATAGAAGTTATCATGTCCATAAAAAAGTGAGATATATAGATAGATAGATAGATAGATAGATATATAAACTGGTGCGATTGCAATAGGTAGTATTTCTTACGAAATCTACCTAAAAAAATATTAGAAAAAAAAAGTGGGCCAGCTAGTACTGGTCTACTTTACATTTTACTTGTTTTATTATGTTATAATGGTATTAAAATGCTTTAAACATATTTTCAAAGAATGGTTAGACAAAATTTTCATGTAATCCAATAGTTTATACAATAGAAAACTTCTAACCTGCACTGCATGATTTGAGACCTATGTTATAAATCTCTCATATCTATTTATTTATTTATTTTAGATTGCTTTCATCCATACTTCAAACAAATTTAAAAATCTATAATTTTAAAAAATATTATATAATAATATAACTATTCTTAAGAATTTTTTCATGCATAAAATTTTTAAAACTAAAATAATAAGCAGATATTCATACTTTTATCATCTTGAGAAAACACATAATTTTGGGAAGAAGCATTAAATTACAACAATAGTGAACTAAATGAGTAATTCAAAAGAATCTTGAAGGAAAATATCTAATTTTTAAGCAATAGTGTACCTTCATTGTTTTCATATAGCTCAGCGCAGTGGTTTTGTCTCCAGCTTTCTTTGCTTGTAAAGCAGCTAGTTTATACTCATCTCTTTTGGCTACTAAATCCAAGACAACTAAGAATGAAAACACAACAATCTAGATTTAATTCTAAATAGGAGTTACATACAGGGATAATTAAAAATCTTTACACAAAACATAGAAAAGATAATAAAACAAATAATAATAAAATCAGGATAACAAACACAAGTAATTTTTAAACAAGAATACCATTATATCAAATGCAATGGACAACTACTACCGTAAAATACCGTTAATCCCCCCCCCCCCCCCAAACGTGATGAAAAATCATAAAATAATTAAAGGGGGGGCGCTTACACGGGATTTTTCCGTTATTGTTTCACAAAATTTGCATTTTTTGCGAGATATCTGCAGGATTTTTTCATGAGATTTGACGAGATTTGCAGGGTTTTATTGCGACATTTGACGAAATTTGCAGGGTTTTATTGCGATATTTGACGAATTTGAGTTGCAAAATTTTGAGTATAAGCAAATTTTGCATGATCAAAGACAATTAGACGTTTCAGTTTTAAGCTAACATAATAAAAGTAATTACCAATTACAGGTGACATAGGTGGCCATGGTACCCTGGACCTGATTTTTGCTTTCAGTGTCTGTATGAATAATAACTTCTAAAGAAGCTAATACAGTATAACTTCTTTAATCCGGAATCGTACCGATTATGGCGATTCCGGACTATAGAAAATTCCGGATTACAGATGCTTTTGAAACTAGAATGCATTTTGACAAATAATAATACTAATATCAGTCATTAATATGACAAAGTAAGAATGCTAATAACTTGATAATTTAAAATAATTAAAAAATGCTGAGAAATTGCAATTAAAAATACCTTAAAGGAAATAATAATCACGGAAATATAGAATAAAATTTGTGGTGTCGCCATCTGTTGTAAATTATGATAAACAATAACTATGTTTTTTTTTCTTTATAATCGATGTTTCCGATTTATAAATTATGGAATAAATAAAATATATCACTAAAGTGATGATGTAAAAATAACCAGTAAACTAATTTTCTAAAAAGAAACAATATATTATAAAGAAAAAAATAAAATATACCAGACATAAAAAAAAAAAAAAAAAGTTACATTCAAAATAGTGACATATTTAAAATGGTGCTACGTAAGGTTACTGTTATGAAAAATTTAACTATAAGTCTTAGAAATGTGAAATTCAATCACAAATTCAATTAAAATAATATTATTTTGAAATAGTACTTAATGCATAGTACATATATAATAGTACATAATAGTACATAAAATGAAAAAATGATATCTGAATTCGTGCTCTTTTGGCGCCATCTGTTGTCACTTAATGATAAGATAATTAAGATAAGAATAATATAATATTAATGACGAGATTATACAACATTAAAAACAAATAAACAAAACAAAAAAGACATCTATATTACTTTATATTTATAAAATAAGGTAGTAATTACAATTTTAAATAGAAAAAAAAGTAGCAAAATTAAATATTGGTTATAATTATTTTTTAAGCATATCTATGAGTGAAAGTTGTTTCATTTTAGGTTTGTGCAAAATTAGCTTTTCACGAATTTTATATACTGTCATCATTTCGTGTTCACTGATAAAATTTCGTTGTTCAAGGCCTTTTATCACATTATCAAGATGGCTGATTAAATTATCAGTTGAAATTTTTTCTTCATTTTGTTCACTGTCAGTTTCCTCATCTTCATCGCTAGAATCGACTATATTTAAAGCATTATTGAGGATTTCTCCATCGGTCAACTGATTGATTGTCGGGGCACCTTTGTCACATTCAAACACTTCTATAATATCGGATTCTTCTAAATCAATATTTCGATTTTTTGTATAGTTCACAAGTTCAAAAATTAAAGTTTTTTCTAGATACTCTAAATCCATCGAATCCTGTGGCATCATCGTCGTCATCATCGATAAATAGTGTGTATGGTAACACTCTGTGCCAGGCATTTTTTAATGTTTCTTTTGATATGGCATTCCATGCACTAGCAGCATTTAACAGTGCATCTTTTGGCGTGAATGACTTCGCAAAATCGGAAATACTGATTTCGTTATTAATGCTATCAAGCATTCGCTGTAAAAAATTATTTTTATAATGACATTTGAATGCTTGAAATACGCCACAGTCCATAGGTTGCAAAATAGATGTGCAATTTGGTGGCAGGAATTCGATTTTAGAATTTTCTTTTTCTTCAATATCATGCGCGGAACAATTATCTAAAATCAGCAATATTTTTGCATCATTTGGTAAATTTATTGAATTACAATGATTCCGGACCTCCGGTAAAAAATGATTTTCATACCAATCGGTGAAAACTTCTCGTTGGTTACTCCGATATAGTACTGAAAAAGTTACACCTTTAAAAGAATGGGGTCGAGCCCTCTTTCCAATCACCATCAATTTGAGCTTGTGTGAACCAGTGGCATTAGCACATGCCAAAATTGTCAATCTTTCTTTAGAATCCTTGATGCCGGTAGCGGATTTTTCTGCTTGAGTAGCCAGTGTTTTTCGAGGCACATATCACCAGAAGAGTGCGGTTTCATCCGCATTATAAATCTGCTCTAAAGTTAAATTTTCTTCTTCAATAATTTTTGTTAAATCATCAACAAAAAGATCTGCTGCTTCGTAATCCGCACTTATTTTTTCACCATAAATTCGAATTTGGCGTATACCATGACGCTTTTTAAATTTATCTAGCCATCCAGTTGTATATTGGCGTATTTAAACCCATTTCTTGATGGAATCTTTTAGCCTGCGCTATAATCATGGGTCCGGTCAGCGGCACATTTTCGCTCCTCCTCTGTTTAAACCAGTCAATCATAACTTTATCCAGATCGGGATTTTTTGCATTTTTCATCGTTTTACGTTTCGCCATTTCAATAGGCAAGTCACTGTCCGCAAAAAACGATAAAATTTCCTCCTTTTGTTTTATGATGTCATACACTGTCGATTTTCCAATTGCATATTCGTCACATAAATTACGAACAGAAGTCCCTTGACTATGCTTTTTTAACAGTTCCACTTTTTCTGCAATCGATAGTGTGCAGTGTTTTCTTTTTTTCCCCTTCACGGGAATTAAGTTATCAATTCGCTGGTAATTCATGCTGGGTTTTTTTTCCAAATATATCGGACTTTGATAACAGAACACTACGAATAACAATCAAAATGGCGCACTAACCCGCACACGGTAGAGTAAATGCAAAGCAATAAACTAATGTTGCCATACAAAAGATGTAAAAAAAAAGAATTAAAAGTGTGATGCCGAATATTTTTTCATAATTTGATCTTTATTCTAGCTATTTCTTTCAAAGGAAAGGAGTAATGTGATTGGCTGTTTTAAATTTTTTTTTGGAAACGTATTCGCATACTGTGGTGGCGCCATCTGTGATCAAAAAGGGAAAATAAAAGAAAAAAATAGATTAAAAGTTCCGAAGTGTCCGGATTACAGAAGTTTCCGGATTATAGATGTCCGGATTAAAGATGTCATACTGTATTAAGTTTTCAATTATTTAGCATATTTTCAGCTTTTAAGTATTTTACTCCCATTCATTACCCATGGTAGTTGTCTGATATTTGGGTATTTCTGCCTTTTGTGCACATATAAATGATGAATGATGATCAAATGCATATTTAAGAAAAAGTAGATTCTCATTTTAATTAGACACATTGTCAGAGGCTTTTATTGTCATAGTGTCTAGGTCCAGATCTTTTTTTTTTTTTTACACTTCTAATAATAATAAAATAAAAAGAAATTAATATTAAGTGTTAATCATGTATTTTGAAAATTTTTCATTGAGTATTTAGTGCCTTTGGTAGTTGCCATTTTTGTCTTTTGTGGAAATGCAAACAACAGAAGAGGATAACACACTAGTTTAAGGAAAACAGGGTTTCATTTTAACTGGCACATTTTCAGGGGCAACTTTGGTAATTATGACACTGAGACATACATTTTTCAGCACCTCTGTGAATGGTAACTTTGTAAAAACTAACATTAACTATTATTAACTTACTTTGTGTATATTTTGCCTTTTAGAATTTAGTACACCAGCATGCTGGTGGTTTGTGTTATTTTAGTATTTCTGCAATTTGTGCATGCACAAATGGTGAAAAAAGATAGAATATGGAATGCAGGTTTAATAAACATATATTCTCATTTTAATGGGTCCCAATGACGCAGCTTTCTTAATCAAAGGTAAGGGCAATTTTCAGAAAATCAAGGATATCATCAGCCACGCATATATTTTACAAGTCAAGAAGATGCAGCATATAGTTGAAAACTGTTATGACAAAATGTATGCAACTGCAAAAATTGCTGTCACTACAATTTACTTTCATATTTTTCTACAAACTTAGGAAATACATACAACATGAAAAACTCGATTATAGGAGAGAATCAATAAAAACCTTGTGTGGAAAACTACAATCATTAAAATCCTATGTTTGAACACACAATAATTAAAACATTTAACAAACATATACATTTCACAAGTACTGGGACTCGCTTCCTCAGTGTTCCAGCAGTAAAATGTTAAAAAAAAAAAAAAACTGTCAGCAAGTGAGAAACCCAAATTATTGCAAACACAGAGCCAAAATACCATCAAGCTTCAGTAACCAATAGAATCAAACCGGAAATGAAGTTTCGTGGCATAACAAATCTAAATTGACAAACAGAAAGTTGAGATGTACGGTATGTTAGGTAAATTATTAACCAAGGAATTTTTTACTTTATTAATATGGAGTGCTTCAAAAAAGTCTAAATCAAGCGGAATAGTGCATTTTTGGATAGTCGTGGCTGAGGTAAAATTGAAATTATGACCCTCCTCCCAACAATGAGAAGCAATAGAGGAATTTTTCAATTCTTTTCTCTTTACATAACCTATGTGTTCTGCGACTCTTTTTCAGAGTTTACGTTTGGTTTGTCCAATGTAGGACAAACCACACTGACACTGTACAGGGTGAGTCATAAATATCGAAACAATACGCTATCTCCTTAAATATTGTCCCTAGACCCATACTTCCAATTGCAAAAATTCATAAAAAAAGGTGAAATTTTTGATAAGATAAGTTGCAACTCCATTGGAGGGTCTATTTGAAAAAGTATGAAAATTAACTTTTTATACGGCCCCCGTAGGATAAAAATTCCAATTATGAAAACTTTCCTTATCCAGTCCTGAATAATATACAAAAAGTTGCATCTTCATACCATCAAAATTTGCAGAGTTATAGCTATTTGACTAATTCATCAGGTTTTAAGGAACTACACACAAATTAAAATGCACACAATTCAAAAACAATGTTACTTTAACAGTTGTAGGAAACATGTAAAAAATCTATCTTTTCAGTTAAAATTTTGATTTTTTCTTTTTGTGATGGCCAGCCATATAATTTGCTCAGAAAATCACATCCTAAAATTTATCATAAAATTTATAAAAAATTCATATGGTTAGTAATGGTTTAAATGGGATGATAAAAAATCATTTTAACTCCAAACACAATTTATGGAATTTCAATTTTTTTCCATTTAATTAAAGATGAAAGTCTGATTTTAGTTTTGATTCAGGGTTTTTGTTTTTCAATATTAATTTTAGAACTATTAAAAATATTTACTAAAAAAGTAATAACTTTTAAAAAAATCATATTTTCAAAAGTAAATAATTTTGTATAAAAAAAAAAAAAAAAAAAAAAAACTAGTGTAAAACAATTAAAAATAACATATGTTTCAAGTTTGTACCTTTTTTCTTTAGCAATTCTTATCTTTTAATAATTTAAAAACAAGAAATAGTCGGGGGAAAAAATTCATCATACAGAAAAATGAAATGTACTGTTTTACTGCCCATCAGTTATTTAAAAGAATGCTTTTATAAGATGCAGATTAAGCCTTTTTTTAAAATTTAGCTCTCACAATTTCAAGCTTTTTATCATCCTGGAGAGGCTGTTAAAACATCTGTATTTTTTGCCCAGGTCAAATCAGGACTTTTTCTGAAGACTCGCCCACCCGGATCTAATGTATTTTTCATACCGACGGGGGCTGCTAGGTCTGCACTGGACAAAATTTTCTACCCCGGTCTCGAACAATCCGTATTAAAATAACAATCCCTGACTGACCTAATACGAGCATAAAATAAGTAAAATTTGGTTCAATCAAAATTTTTACGAAAATCATATAGATTTTAAAATCTCTTTTATTTTACAAAAAAAAAAAAAAAAAACTTATACTTAAATGCTAAAATATTAAACACAATAAAACCAGAGAAAAAAAAAATCTGCCTATGACGGAATTCTGTCTTAAACATAAAATGTGTTGGTTCATGCAAAATAAATACAATAATACCTGAGAAAAAAAAAAAACTCCATTTAACCCTCCTAGGTTATTACATTTGTCTATTACATATTTTTTGTTTCCGTCTTAAAAGGTTTTACTGTATAACATTTTTCAAAGTCTCCAACGCACAGGATATGTGTGGAAGAACCACATTTTTATTAAGTTTTTTCCATCATTTTTCATTAAGTATATTAAGTTTTCATTTTTTTATGTTAAGTCTATAATTTATCCATTAAGGTACCTTTTTATTGTTTCACTAATTAAAACTACTAACTTACTAACAAAACTAATAATTAACACTAACCTTCAACAGCATGCAGATATCCATTTTTGTTTACATTTGATTTGACTACTTTTCAGTTAAAATTATGGTTGATTGGTTGCTCACAAGATATCAAATATTTATCAACAGGTTTTCAATGTTACGCAACTTTATGTGTTTTATGCAAAATAGTTCCAGCATGTGCTGGCTAGTGGTGATTGGTTGTCACCTATTATAAAATGAGAAAGTTCCTCATGCTTGTTAGGTTGTTCTTGTTTGAGTGTTTATACTTGCTTTAATTAAAGTTATTACTGTAATGTTTCCAAGATGCTTCAAGATATACTAATAAAGCTGCTGTTGAATTTTACAAGTTTGTGTTTCTTTTCAAGTCATCTTTATTATTTTTAGAAAGCTCCTTCAAATTTGTAAGTAGATACTTTATTTTCAATTTACAAGATGTGCATTATTTACTTTTTCATTATTGACTTAAAGAAAGTTAAAGCTCATCAATTTTTAAAGTAATTACTCTGCTATATATTATAAAAAGTAGTACAAAGGGTTATGGTGGTCCGGTATTGCACCATTTTAAATGCATAATTTAATGAGTTTTAACTTAGAAGTATTTCAGTGATCATAAACAAACATGGCTGCTAGCCCTAACCCTCAATTGCTATTGACAAGGCATAATTACCATTCTTGGATAACAAATATAAAGCGGATTCTAGAGTCAGAGGGTTTAATAATATGGATAGACTAGTATATAATCCCTGTCAAAAATGACAGGATGTTAACTAAACATTCAATTTTTGATATACCGTATTTACTCATGTATAGGGCGCACGCGTGTATAAGGCGCACCCCTACTTTACAAGTAAAAATGGCGATTTATTAAAATCTCGTTTATAAGGCGCACCATAAATTTGATACGCTAATGAAGAATGACCAAATTAATTTCAGAAAAAAAAGGTCGAAACAAACACTACACCAGACCAGAAAACAAGACGAAAATGCATTTTTAGACTTTGGGTTGTAAGAGAATGATGGGAAATAGGAATGAGTGACGGTAAAGAGAATTGCTAATTAGCGTTTAGATAATGTCATTAGCTCTGTTGTATAAAAAACTGCAAGTAATGAAATAAATATGCAGTAATACTTTGATTAAGTAATATTTCCCAAGTTTTAATATCTTCTTTGAATAATTTCTTGTTTGATATGTATATCGTTCGACTGCATCCAATAGTAAAAAATTATTCCGTGTATAAGACGCACCTAGGAGTTTTGCCCTAATTTTTTGGAAAAAAAATGTGCCTTATACACGAGTAAATACGGTAGTTCAACAAATGGACAAAACATTAAAAAAAAAAAATGTACAAAAGTTTTTGTGAAATGTGTTATCAATGAATTTCTAAAGAGCTGGACACATCACATTGCTAATCATTATGTTACATAATCAACATCAAATTGAGTTTCAGAAATAGTTTAACGATTACACTAAAGATTAAAATTATGTTATTTTAAGTAATTGTTTAGGTTAATAGTACAATGGTAGGGATGCACAACCTGTGACCCATAATGAGTTATGTAAGTATGTGGCCTGCAAATTTCTTAAATTTATAATTAAAAAAAATTGCAGATTTTGTCATAGATGGCAGAAAAAAAAATCATGAATTTTGTCATTTTATCTCATGGCAAAATTGCAGGTTTTATCAGAGCCATTACAAAATTAATTAAAAATTATGAATTTTGTTATATGGGTTACCAATACCATAGCTATATAGGAAATTCTTAAGTTGAGAATTTTGTCAGTCACTATTCTAAAAATATTTTATTTATCATTGATCATGCTCACAGAAGATATGAATTTCATTGATCAAGAACATGAAATTCGTGAGATTTGTTGACTGCCTGTATAAAAATTCCTAATGTTGTTGATTGAGTGCAAAAAAGTCTTGAAAAACTACCCTCCTTTTTAAATCATGTTTGTTATTTAAAAAAAAAAACGGGTAATCATGTAAGGGCCATCATGTACATAAGTTGATGAAAAAGAGCCTCTGGATATATAAATTAATTAAAAAGGGCTGCCACGCACTATGCCATGCCAAACTCGCCTTAAGTCAAAACTAACTACTATATAAGTTAGCTTTTTATGATGAATTTTTGCAGTTATATTTATAAATATAAAAAGTTTGCCAAAAAATACGATAACAAATTCATGCTTATGAATTATACATAGCTTTTCCATCAACAAATCAAAATTATTGTAAATTTGCATATTGGTAAGCATCTATTTAATAGTTAATAGTAGAAGATAAATTTTAATGTCTCTTGAGTAACAAAGCATTCCAGTACTAAAATAAAACTTTGATTTAAAAAAAAAAAAGGAAGAAAGATAACATAGAAAAAATTACAGAACTTTAGGTGAAATTAAAGAATTTATTCCATTAGTAATACAATAGCAACAAAACTTTTCTAAAAAAGTATCTCTAGAAAATTTATATTTTTTTGTAAACACACTACTATCTGACAAAGTTTACATTTAACATAATGGAATATGTTATGGCTATGAAAAAAAAAAAAAAATACCTTTTAGTATAAAGTTCAGCAGAAATATTAAACAAAATCAAAATATTAATACAACAGAAAATTGCATGCAGTTTTACCATAAATAATAACAAATATATTGTAAACTTGATTAATGCCAGTATCTATTTCTCATATAACACCTTTTCCATAAATAGACAAAAATATTGTAAATTTGAATATTGGCAAGTATATATTTTTTCATTAATAGTAGAATATAAAGTTTAACATTTCTTGAATGGCAAAGTGCTGCAACAATGAAATAATACTATATATATACATATATATATATATATACATATATATATATATATATATTCGTGAGATTTGTTGACTACCTCTAGAAAAATTCCAAATGATTGAGTGCCAAAAAGTCTTGAAAAACTACCTTTCTTTTGAAATCATGTTTGTAATTTGAAAAAACGGCAGTAAGGTCCATGATGTACATAAGCAGATGAAAAAGAGCTGCTAGATACATAAATTAATTAAAAAAGGCTGCCAAGCACTATGTCATGCCAAACTCGCATTAAGTCAACACTAACTACTATATAAGTTACTTTTTTATGGTGAAGTTTTGCAGTGATATTTATAAATTAAAAAGTTAGTCAAAAAATACGACAGCAAATTCATGCTTATGAATTGTATATAGCTTTTCCATCAATAAATCAAAATTATTGTAAATTTGCATATTGGCAAGCATCTATTTAATACTTAATAGTAGAAGATAAATATTAATGTCTCTTGAGTAACAAAGCATTCCAGTAATAAAATAAAACTTTGATTTTTTTTTAAAAAAAGGAAAGAAGAAAGATAACATATAAAAAATTACAGAGCTTTAGGTGAAATTAAAGAATTTATTCCATTAGTAATACAATAGCAACAAAACTTTTCTAAAAAAGTATCTCCAGAAAATTTATATTTTTTTGTAAACACACTACTATCTGACAAAGTTTACATTTAACATAATGGAATATGTTATGGCTATGAAAAAAAAAAATTTCCTTTTAGTATAAAGTTCAGCAGAAATATTAAACAAAATTAAAATATTAATACAACAGAAAATTGCATGCAGTTTTACCATAAATAATAACAAATATATTGTAAACTTGATTAATGCAAGTATCTATTTCTCATATATCTTTTCCATAAATAAAGACAAAAATATTGTAAATTTGAATATTGGCAAGTATATATTTTATAATTAATAGTAGAATATAAATTTTAACATTTCTTGAATGGCAAAGTGTTGCAACAATGAAATAATACTATATATATATATATAAATTAGGAAAAAAAAAGAAAAAGAAAGATAGCTTATCAAAAATAATAGAAATTTAGGTGCAATTAAAACTCTTATTCCATTACTAATACAATAGATGCAAAACTTTTTTAAAAGAGAATCTTTAGAAAAATTATATTTTTTGTAAACAAAAACAAAACTGTTTATCAAAGTTTTCATTTAACATGATATAGGTTAGGAAAAAGAAAAATTACCTTTTAGTATAAAGTTCAGCAGAAACGTTAAACAAAATCGAAATGTTAGCACATCAAATATGACAGAAAATTGTATGTACCTTTACCTCAAATAATAAAAAATATTTTGTAAACTTGACTATTGCAAGTATCTATTTCTCATAAAATAGTAGAAGAGAGTTGAATTTAAATTTTTTTTAATAGTAAAGTTTCATAATGACAAAATATTAAACAAATAGCAGAACTCTTCAAAAGCCACAAAAAATTAGATGTAATAAAAACACTTTTTTCATTGATAATAGAATACTTACTAACACCGTAGTGCTATTTATTCATACAAGTTATTGGCACATGTATTTTTCTTAGAAAAGAATCTCTGGAAAAACTATACTTTTTGTGAACACCCTACTATCAGATAAAAGTTGCCCTTGCAGATTTGTATTATGGATAAATACTTTTAATTTACTTTGTTCTTTGCATCTTGACAGTCCAACATGAAGTTGACCATGTGAAAAGACCACCTCCTCTAAATGCAGACCAACACTGTTGAATGTTTGTTCCTGTGATTTATTAATAGTCATTGCAAAAGCAATGACAATAGGAAACTGCCTACGAATAAGTTTAAATGGAAGATTGGTATCACTTGGTGTAAGGTCAATTCTTGGTATAAAAACTCTATCATTTTTATTAGCACCAGTTAAGATCTCACAATCCAGAAAATGTCGATGTAGGCCTCGAATGATTAACCTAGTGCCATTGCACAAACCATTTTTGAGATTCATGTTCTTAAGAAGCATCACAATAGCACCAACTTTTAATATTAATTTATGGGGAGGCATTCCAGAAGGAGTTTGTTCATTTAAAAATTCCTGAGAAAAGTTTGTCTCACTGACTCGAATGAATCTGCACTGCAAAATTCAAATGCGGTTCCAGGAATAAGATTCAGAACTTCATTGTTCAGTTTCATGGCATCCTTGTTAGTAGTTTAAAATAAATTTTGAGGAAAGTTCCCAAATGTAGTTTGTATCAATTTCATTTCCATAAATTTCTGCAACGATTGAATCACTACATAACATGTTGGATGGAATTTGCACAAAATCACTCGATAAATTTTCGACAGATAAAGTTTTTCCTTCACCAATATCTAAAAGCCATTGATTGACCTCATTCTGGCCTTCAGAACGCATATTTTGTGACAGTTTCAAATGAAAAAAAAGTTTCCCAAAGTGGACTCGACTTAATGCAAACTTCAATTACATGAGTTTTTGTTCCTCATGTAACAACTGGCAATGTTTGACGAAGATCACCTCCCAACAACATTTTATTGCCAAATGGATTTTCATTTCCCATCAGCTCTCTTAACAGAGCATCTATACAATGTAAAGCATGAACTGTCATCATTGTAGCTTCATCAATAATGATAAGCTTTGCTTGATGGATAGTCGAGGCTTCATCTGATATAACACGCATTGAAGATGTTGATGTTTCCAAAATTGGAACTGGCAGTTTAAAACTACTATGAACAGTCCTTCCTCCTTTTAAGAAAACGGTAGCAATACCAGTAGTAGCATAAGGAAGAACAATTTCAGAACCTCCCCGTATAAAAGCCAAAAGAGTGTTATATAGATATGTTTTACCTGATCCACCTGGACCATCCAAATAGAAACATTGTGGAGTTATTTGCTCATCGTCAATTGCTTCTATAATTTTTGTAAAAGCTTTTTTGCTGCAAGTTCAAAGATGCAATTTTTTCAATAGCATCAGAGGTTTCACTAATATGATTGTAAAGTAAAACTGGACCTTGATAATCCAGTGGATTGGGTGTTGGCAAATTAAATGCACTCAAGGTAACACCATGGCTCTTGAATATTGCTTGAATACTGTGTAAAGCATGTTGTTGCACTGTAAAATCATTAAAATTCATCATAAAATCGTCACATAAAGATTAAATTTTTCCCACAATTCAAGAGGATTAGATGGATTACAAAAAAGACAAATGAAAGCAAATACTTGCCTGAGCTGTGCAGGCATTTGGAAAACACAGGCTTTTGATAAAAATCTGTCCCATTCTTGATCATCAGCCAAGAACTGCCTTTGACAGGCTGCTTCAAGGAATGTAGGTAAGATAACACCCTCAAAAGTTCGTAAGTATTCAAAGCTGGTTGCCCCAGGAATTTTGAGCAAAAGTAGACGAAGGCAGTAACATTCAATGTCTTTTGGAGAAACAGAAAACATTCTAGCCAAAATTTTATTACCTCCACATTTTCGTGGTTTCCAAACACTTTTTTCAAACACATTATGAAGAGGTATTTCTGCATATAAGTATTGCCTTGCATTTACATCTGAAAGATTCAGTTTAAACCAAGCTGTGGGAGTTGTGTCACGATTTTGATTAAGTGCTGTATTTTCCATACCTTGTTGAAAATAAACCATTTGTTGATATGGCAAATAGATGGCAAGTCTTATTATAGTATGTGATTTATCATGCATTTTGAATTCTAGGAGATGCCATATTGCTTCAGGTGCACTAACATATCTGGCATTCGCATGATTTGAAATTTCGTCATGTAGAAATTCTTGTTGATTGTTGTTTTCATGAATGACAACATTGGCAGAATCATAACCTTTATAAATATACTTGAGAGATGTATTTGACAGATTTGATACTGGTGCAAGCTTCAATATTAATGTAAGAGTCATATTTAAGTAAGAGTGTTGGATTGTATGGCACAACCCAACGATTATCAACAGGTATTCCATTAATAACTACACAATTATTTTCACGGCGTTGATAAAATGGGTAACCATCAACACTGACTCGAGTTTCAGGCTGGAATGTTTTGGGAAAATTCTTGCTACATTTACAGTTTTCCATGCAAGGAGAATTTGGGTTAAGAGTTCCACATGGGCTGTGTATCATTGTCCTTGAGACTATTTCATGTAATCGAGGATGATGAACTGAAAGCTCGGCCACTATAACTCAATCAATTTGGGAAGGATCATGGAATTTGAATTCTTGCTCAAGGATCAAAAGAATATAAGCATGAGGTAGCCCACGTTTTTGAAACTCAATTGTGTATACATATGCAATACATTTTCCAAAGAGCTCCCCTGTTGTGATATCATTTAATAGTGCTTGTAATTTTATATGAAATATGCGAGATACTAAATCTGGCCTGTCAGATGGTGTCTGACCATCAGGCAAGTTATTCAAAATTTCCGGCCACTTGGGATTACATGTAAAAGTACAAAAAATGTCTGGCTTACCAAATCTTGTGACAATTGCCATAGCATCATGATATGGTAAGTTATTCAAAATTTCCGGCCACATGGGATTACATGTAAAAGTATAAAAAATGTCTGGCTTACTAAATCTTGTGACAAATGCCATGGCATCGTGATATCTTTCTTGCATGTTTCGAGGAGAGTCTTGAAAGGAAGACGGCAGTATAACCGCTCTTCCAGCTGGTAAATTTGCATTTTCTGCTGCTTGACAAACATAATCCATAAGTCCAGCATATTGTTTACAACGTAATTTTGATTGTTGCTGCCTGATAAAATTTAGATTGTTCACTTCAACTTGAAGATATGAGTCAATAACCCATTATTGAGTAAGTGGCCCTTCATACAAAATAGGGTTGAATTTGCCATGCTGAATAGCAGTTTGTGCTACTTTATACTGAAGCATCAATACGTTTTTTCTTAAGCCTTCAACAGATCCTGGATATCATTCAAGCACCAAATTCGGTTGCCAGCCAGGTTCACCATATGGGTAAAAAATTGCATAAGTCATTGGATCCAAGTTTGGACTCAAAATATTCAAATGAACAAAATTATTAGAGCTGTTCTCAGGAGTTCGAGGATAAATTCTTATGTCCCTTTCAAATGGTGGTTCTTCATCTTTGTTTTGAAATACCATAGCAACTTCATTTGCTGTTGGCAAATTGTATCGCCTTTGATCAGAGTGCCTATCTCTACGCAAGAACATGTGCACATTTTGTACAGGAAGATTATTTCTTGCTGCTTGATCATGACTCTGTCTTTCAATTTCGTACATCTTTTGTATGCTTGGGCATATGGGTTAATTTCCTGCATCATGAGATCTAACTGCCTAAAATATGATGCAAGCACTTTTCATTTTGTGGAATGTTTAAGCGTTCTTGAATAGCCTGGCTTGTATTCAGAACATATAACTGGGCAAATTTTCTTTGTTCACCTTGTTGATAGTGTAAGTGAGAAGTGAGATGATAAATTTGTCTTTGCACCCGAAAACAGTAAGGTCCACGACCTGGAACACTTGCTGCTACTTTTGCACTCATCGAAGCAAAAGATATAGCGCTGTTGTAGCAGTGAATATTTTCATGAAAATTTCTGTAATCAGGTGAATTTGGGTTGCTTATAATGTCTTGCAAAAATGGTGGAAAAGTTTGACGTGCAAGAAGTTTAACTTTTCCTTTATGACAACAGCTATTAAAACTTCTGCGACTTAATCTTTCTGCTGGAAAATGAAGCGCTTGACAGTATTGGCAAATAGCTTCTAAAGAACCACAACTGTGGCTTTCAATATCACCTTCAATTTCAGAAACACTTAGTCCTCTCTGGTCTGGTTCAGGGTTTATTTGAATAGCTTCATTTTCGATTTGTTGACTGGCTCTGATCTCAGCTCGTTGACTTCAAAGATGTTCGTGATTTTCTTCTCTTAAATGATCCAATGTTGCTTGTGATTGTTGAGCAAGCCATCTCGATTTTCTTTCGTGAGCTAATCGACATCTACATTCAATCGTCGTTTCGTCATTTTCATCAGGCATTGCTAAAATGATCGCTGAATTATAGAAACAATGATTTACTTGAATATATATAAACCTACCGCGTGTTCAAAAAGATCAACAAACACACGTGCGATCTCAAGTACAAATAATTTTGATTGAATGATTAACTACTTTTTTTTGCAAGACTACCTATATCCACGATCCAGGTTACTTTTGCTGATAGCGAAATGTGACTAACCAATCAAAAGTCTGCATTTTAATAAACAGTGAAAAGTTCTTAAAAAATGCATGCTTCTGATTAAGATCTCGATTAATTATTAGCAAAGTGAAATGTAATTTCTGAAAATTTCACATTAACTTTTTGATATGCCGAATATTAACTCGTGTTTATAACAAAGTTCAATTATTTATATTATTTGCCAATAGATGATTGCAAAAAGAGTTTTTAACCGTTTTAAACAAAATCAAAATATTTAAAGAGTTTAATATGATTTTACAAATATTTTAAGAACATAATCAGATAATTGACCTGTATTTTCTTTTTTTTTAATAATGCGTTCAAAGAGTCATTCATTTGTTTCAAGATTTAGAAAATCTGAATGGCAACAGAGTTCATTTGTTTATATCGTAATCTGATATTTACAATTACTTATTTTTAATTTGGAGCCTAATACATTATAATTAGATATGATATACATGTTTTATAGAAAAATATACTGTTCAAACATTATTTTAAGTAGAAGAAACTATCTTTTAGCTGTCATATGTCAGCATTTGTTTTCCATTAAGCCTAACGTGGCGTATTGCTAGAGTCCATTCACAGATAAGAGTGGTTCATCCTGGAACCATTCTTACAGTTTCTGAAGTCGCTTTTTATTATAAGTAGATAAGAGTAAATGGCCAAAAGAAGATGACTTAGGTGAAGTTGATAAATTTAAACATATTGTAGTAGAGAAGTTGAACTTGAAATAAATCATTTAAGTGACCCTTCAATTATATGGGCTACACTTAAAACAAATTTAGAAATTGAGTGTAGATCTTTAAAAGCATATAGGCTAGCAGAGTTTAGAAATTTAAGAATTCTTCCTGATGAAGAGTTGCCGACGATTATAGCTAGGTTTGAGGATTGTTATAGGAAGTTAACTGATTCTGGGGAATCTATTAGTGAAAATCATAGGTGTTATCAATTGTTACAGTGTTTGACAGAGGAATATGATTGCTAGGGGATTTGAAAATTGTGTTGAATCTAATTTTAAATTTGATAATCTGAAAGCAGAAATTTTAAAGGAATACAATCAAAGAAATTTCCATGATCTTCAAAAACAAGAGTGTTTATTAACTGTTAAAACCAAAGCTAATTCTAGTGAACAATGTGCAATTGAACAAGGCTGAAGGAAAAAGCAAACTTGTTTTTTATGTGGTTAAACATAATCATTTAGCTAAATTTTGTAGAAACAAAACTTTAATTTCTAGAGCTAAACCTAGAATAAGCTCATTTGTCTATGAATTTATGGTAGATAAGTGTTATGTAAATGAACTTTTTCCTGCAAACAGAGAATGGACTCTGGATAGTGCATCATTGGCACATGTATGCCAGAATAAAGAATTTTTTACAAAATTAAGAAAACCTCCAGCAGGTGCTGTAATGCGTATGGGAACCACTCCCCACACAGTACAGGGTATTGGGGAAGTTGAATTTAAGATTAAAGATCGAAATAAAATAATAACTGTAAATTTACATGATGTTTTATATGTGCCATCTATTCATAGAAATTTAATTATTATGTC
This sequence comes from Maratus speculifer, assembly GCA_964019185.1. Taxonomy (NCBI): domain Eukaryota; kingdom Metazoa; phylum Arthropoda; class Arachnida; order Araneae; family Salticidae; genus Maratus; species Maratus speculifer. The sequence goes on along the minus strand of OZ025293.1, from coordinate 208,423,661 downwards.
TAAAATGGATAAAGCAAAAATGCATGCCCGACTAGGTAAAGGGTTTCAAATTTTTTCACCTAAATGGAAATACTTATGGAGTGCTAAGTTAAAGGGTAATTTTATTACTATAAGAGGTTGGCCTAGTAAAGAGAACTTTCAATTTAAAGGAAAAAAATGAACAAATTAAGACTCAATACAAACTAAACTTAAGTAAAGAAAACAATTATAACAGTTCTTATGCTTTAGATAGGAATACCATCATGCTCTGGCATGAAAGATTAGCACATGTAAACTTAAGTACTTTGAAAGATATGTTTAATAAAAATCTTGTACAAAATCCTGGAAAACTTAAAGGTGAAGTAACACTGTGTGAATCATGTGTTACAGGTAAAAGTACAAGAGCTGTACACCCAAAATTACCCCAAATTAGATCTAAAGAGCTGTTAGAACTTATCTATAGTGATGTCTGGGGTCCAGCCCCAGTTGCAACAAAACACGGTTATAGATATGTTTTAATCTTTATTGATGATTACAGCCACAGGGCTTTTTGTTTCCCCCTACGTAATAAGGATGAAGTTTATAGTAAAATTAAAGATTTTATAGCTTTGGTAGAAAGGCAAACTGGAAGAAAGGTTAAAACTGTGAGGATAGATAACAGTTTAGAATACTGTAACGGACCGTTAGAAAAGTTTTTAGAAAATCTTGGTATTAGACATGAACACACCATGATTTATTCGGCGCAAATGAATGGTTGTGCGGAGAGATACAATCGAGTACTATTTGATGGAATGAAGACATTATTGCATTCAGCTAATTTAACAGATGATTTTTGGCTTGAAGCCATGATGACGATAAATTACATAAGAAATAGGACATTACATTCTACTATAAATGACATCCCTTTCAGGCGGTGGTATAATAAAAAGCCATCATTAAATCATCTTAAAGATATGGCTGTATAGCCTATGTTCATCAACCCCCACAGAAAAGAAATAAGTTTCAGCCTTGTGCTAAGAAAGGCATTTTAGTTGGATATGGGTTAGGAACAAGTGGCTATAGAATCTATATACCTGATGAAAATACCATTGTAGAAAGTAAACAGGTAACTTTTGATGAAAAAATATTAGGAAAAGCAAAGGAAGGTCATAATATTTCTTCAAAATTTGACGATGATGATCTGGGGGGGGGGGGGGTAACGGAGGAAACAGTGTTTCAAGTCCCAAATTACAAGTTGATCAAAAACCAGTGACATTAAACCAACCAACCGAAAATGAAAAAGAAAAAGTGACTGGATTAAAAGAGGAACCTCGATCACTTATCCCTAGTCCTGAACCAGAACCGAATACAGTTAATTTTCAAAGGATAAGAACAGTAAGAAGTAAAGGGGCTTCAAAGGGAAAAATTGACATTTATATTTTTACATCTGATGGAAAGACTTTAAGAAGTCAAAGAGAAATGCAAGAGTATTGTAGGAAAAATAAAATAGTATATGATGAAAATTTAGTATGTTTTTCATATAAAGATGAATATGAGGGTCCTATTATCTTAAAAACTGAGAATAACACTAATGAACCAGACAGTGAGGAAGAATGCTGTGCAGAAATTACTGTACCAAAATCCCCGAAACAAGCAAAATCTCTTCCTGAAGCTAAATTTTGGAAAGAAGCGATGGATGCCGAAATTAAAACTATGATTGACAGAAATGTCTGGACATTAGTTCCACAACCAGAAAACTGTAAAATTTTAGGTACCAAGTGGGTATATACTCTTAAAAGGAAAGCCAACGATAAACTTGGAAATTTTAAAGCAAGATTAGTAGCCTTGGGGAATAACCAGAGAGAAGGACGAGACTATGAAGAGACATATAGCCCAGTAGTAAACTTCCTATTAATCAGACTTTTTATTGCTTTATTCATATGTATCTTGGGATGGAAGCATTGTTTACTAGATGTACGATGTGCATATTTGTATGGAGCTATAGATAAGGATATATTATTGTAAGGATAAAGATAAGGATATAGATAAGGATATATTTATGTATATATAAGGATATATACATAAGACAACCTGCAGATTATGTAACAGTAGGAAAGGAAAAGTATGTCTTAAAATTGCATAAAGCTTTATATGGTCTTCATCAGTCTGGAAGATGTTGGTATGAAGAATTGCACAATAAACTCATTAGTAATGGTTTTAAGGAAATACCAGGACTTACTTGTGTGTATTCTTATAAAAGGAAAGCAGTGGTACTAGTTTATGTGGACGACCTGCCGATATTTGCTGAAAATGAAAATATTTTAAAAGTAGTAGTTTCTCTTATAAAAAGCTTATATGAAGTAGAAAATATGGGACCCATTTCTAAACTTTTGGGTATTGAATTTGATACAACTGACGATTCCATGAAAATTCATTGTAAAAAGTGCATTGAGAAATGTCTTGAAAAATTTAACTTTAAAAACTTTACTAAAATTTCTCTTCCTCTCCAAGCTGGAGTTGTTCCTTCTAGGAAAGATATGCCAACTGACAACAACCAGATGGAAGATGTTCCCTACAGAAATTTGTTGGGATGCTTGCTCTACATCGCTGGACGTTGCAGACCTGATATCAGCTATGGAGTACCAGCTCTTTCTCAGTTTGTTGAAAATCCTGGACCTATTCATTGGAAATGTCTTCAGCAAATCCTTTGCTACCTTGGAACTACTAAAGAATTAGGAATCCAAATGTGCCCTTAAGACCCTCCCATTCAACTTTCTGCCTATGTTGATGCTAGCTGGGCTAGTGATCCGAGTGACCGCCGATCCTGGACTGGATATTCTATTTTCTTAAATGGCCTCCCTATAACTTGGCGTGTGGTGAAACAGACTTGTGTAGCCATGTCTCCAATGGAATCTGAATTTATGGCAGGCTCGGAAGCTGCTAAAGAACTTAAGTACCTGAATTCAACTGTGGAACAGTTATATTCTACTCTTAATCTTGATTCAAATATTATTGTTAATCAAAAACCAATATTAAAGTGCGACAATGCTGCAGCTATACAGTTTATCAAAAACAGGGCTTAGAATATCAGGAATAGATATATTGATTTAAAATATATGTTCGTCAGAGATCTGTAACTGCAGAATGTGTTTGATATCATTCATGTTAAGTCTAAAGGCTATTTAGATGATTTTCTAACAAAGTCTCTGTGCAAGGACTTATTTTTGAAACTTAGATTTGCGTATTTATGCTGAAGAAAAAAAAAAACTTTTTTGAACTTAATCATGAACTAGTGAACTTTTTGAAAGTGAATTTTTCTGTTGTGTGTATAAGTTTGTTTGCATATATATATCTGTTTTGAAAATGTTTAATATGAAAAATGTTGGAAAAGGGGGCATTTTGTGGAAGAACCACATTTTTATTAAGTTTTTTTCCATCATTTTTCATTAAGTACATTAAGTTTTCATTTTTTTATGTTAAGTCTATAATTTATTCATTAAGGTACCTTTTTATTGTTTCACTAATTAAAACTACTAACTTACTAACAAAACTAATAATTAACATTAACCTTCAACAGCATACAGATATCCATTTTTGTTTACATTTGATTTGACTAGTTTTCAGTTAAAATTATAGTTTGTTGGTTGCTCAAAAGATATCAAATATTTATCAACAGGTTTTCAACGTTACTCAACTTCACGTGTTTTATGCAAAATAGTTCCAGCATGTGCTGACTAGTGGTGATTGGTTGTCACCTATTATAAAATGAGAAAGTTTCTCATGCTTGTTAGGTTGTTCTTGTTTGAGTGTTTATACTTGCTTTAATTAAAGTTATTACTGTAATGTTTCCAAGATGCTTCAAGGTATACTAATAAAGCTGCTGTTGAATTTTACAAGTTTGTGTTTCTTTTCAAGTCATCTTTATTATTTTTACAAAGCTCCTTCAAATTTGTAAGTAGATATTTTATTTTCAATTTACAAGATGTGCATTATTTACTCTTTCATTATTGACATAAAGAAAGTTAAAGCTCATCAATTTTTAAAGTAATTACTCTGCTATATATTACAAAAAGTAGTACAATATGGATTAGCAATATTAAAATATAAGTGAAACATTTACATATAAACAGAGATTCATTAATAAAATAAATATATCACAGCCTTTGGCGCTTCTTTATTAATAAAAAAATATAAATGTAAAAAATGAAAAGCTATAATAAGTATTTTTGGTCCGAACTCCTCCACGCGAAACAATTTTTAACTACAAAAAGTAAAAAAAAAAACTATGTAGAAATTCACGGCTTAGCTGGCTATGATTTACGTTTTTTTCCAGGCTGGTCTGGATTATGATTTAACATTTTTCCATGCCAGACAGAACTTTTTTCCCTATGGGTCGGTTTGGGACCGGACCGAGATATTTCAATCCATGCAGACCTCCAGTGCTAACAATCAGCATATTTTGAAAACAAGTTTTGATTTAAATCAATACGCTGCTTTATTATGTCCAAATACGAGGTGTGGTCTTAAATTGACATATAATAATGGACAATTTATGGACGATCCCTCATTTGCTTTGAAAATTGATCAAAAACTCTTCGTTTACGGGCATGGTAAAGTGGTGTAAGTCACGAATTTTGGAGAATTTTCAATTTTAATATCTCTGTCAGGTTTTCAGATACGGAGATGAAATTTTTTTTGTTCAATTTAGGAATTGATAAGGAATAATTTTCTAATTGGGAATTTTGCTCTACGGGGGCCGTATAAAAATTTAATTTTTGTATTTTTTCAATAGAGACCCCCCATGGAGTTGCAACTTATCTTATCAGAAATTTCACCTTTTTTTATGAATTTTTGCAATTGCAAATATGGGTCTAGAAGCAATATTTAAGGAGATAGCCTATTGTTTCGATATTTATGACTCACCCTGTATATTGTAAATATACAGTGGTAAGCAGGGCTAAAATTGAAATTATGACTTAAACATTTTACCGCTTGAACACTGAGGAAGCAAGTCCCAGTACTTACAAAACATATACGTCTGTTAAGTTTTTTAATTATTGTGTGTTCAAACATTGGATTTTAATGATTATAGGAGAGAACTTAAAACCATGTTTGCAATGTGGTAATTTGGAAAATGGAAAATACAGCTAACTAGTAAAATATAAAATAAAATGAAATTTTAGCATATATATCTCCATAGCCTGCAGTTTTCCAAAGACTACCTAAAAATTCACTCATCCTGTAAAAAAATCCACTCGCCAGTGGTGAGCAAAGTAAGAAATTTCCCCTGTCCCTGGTATGGTGTCCATGCCTAATATAAACTTTTAAAGAAACTAATATTAAGTATGAATTATTGCTTTTATTTTGTGCTTTTTAGAATTTAGCACACTGCTAATTGTACCATATTTTGACACACTACAATTTATGCAAGTGCAAATAATGAAAGAGGATAAAATATCAGTTTAAGAAAACTTAGATATATCAATTTTAATTATAACTAAGTGAAATGGGCAGGTTTGATATATGGTGATTTGAGTCAGGCTTTTTCATTGCATCAACTAGTGGCAGTTTTAATGACAACCCTTTTTATACTTTTTTTGGTCCTCAGTTTTTTCATCTCTGCCTGCCACTCATCCTTTTCTGTTGCTCCATTCCACTTTTTTTCTCCCTGAAGGCATCTTTGTTCCTTGGTTTTGATTTTTCATAACTTTTTATGAAAATATGTGTACATAATTCTGCCTTTTTTTTTTTTTTTTTTTTTTTTTTTTTTTTTTTTTTTTTATCCAAGTTGCAATGCTTAGTTTCGAGTAGGGTTGGTATAAATGCATATGGGCCTGTCCAAAAGTAATTTTTTTAATTAACTCATGCAAAATTTTGACCTCGGAATGGAATTTCTTGAGCATTGTCCAGTTTTGGTCATACTACTGTAGGTGGGATGCCTTCAGGGAGAACTTTACAGGAAAAAATGGCACAAATTTTTCTTCTTGTATATGAAAACCCTGCACAGTCAACTTGTTTAAATCGTGCTGGTTTATAACTAAAACATTAATCCAAGATTTTAATTTCACCAGCATGCAAATCATTGGTCTGAATGAGTCTGGAAGACCAGTCTTGATATAAAAACAAAATAACACAGCTGATTGTCAAAATATGAAACAGCGCTGCATCTTATTATTTGCTAAGTATGTCATGAATAATCTCTTTTTTAAAGATCTCTATTTTTATTACGGCTGAAAAGTTAAAAAAAAAAAAGATATGCAACATATATTTTTCTTGCTTTTTGTTTCTTTTGTCACCGAATTTTGAAAATATGCTTATTTTTGTGCTCTAATAAAATGTAGGCACAACTTAATACTTTTTCTTTAGAATATTAGAAGCAATATACATGCAAATTAACTCTTAAATGCCTGATATTTTTAAAAACTTCAAAATGTTTTTTGGCTTTCATTTCTTAAATAGATCATGAGAAAAAAATTCTAAAAAATGGTATCTTGATTTAAGCAGGATTTATGGCTAAAAGCAGTTTGTTGCCAATTGGAAACATTAGGCTTTAATTAGAAAAATAATTTATCTTGATAAAATTCTGGAATATTAAACACACATGAATTTTTTGAACTATGATAAAGAATTTCCACAAAGTACTTTAAAATGTAATTAATTCTTATACCAAATACAAAAATTATTGCAAAAATTACAAAAATCAATGCAGAATGGAAAATAAATTGTTTATTTTATGATAGTTGACAGTTTGAGTACAAACTACTTAGTTAAGGAATTGTATGTAAATTTTTGAAACAATTATTATTTCAAATAAAACACAGTCCAACATCACATTTTTCACATTTTGTTACAGTTTATCCTTTGCAATTGGGGAATTTGAAAATGATTTTTTCCCTCTGAATATAGAGGCATATGTCCTGTTTATTCCAATCAAACATCTTTAGATTGCATTTACTGTGGAAGAAGTGTAAGGATGGTTTTTTTTGCCTTCAACCATCAACGAGGTCTTCCACGATTAGGGTGTATTTGTTTCCCATCATGCATAATGATCTTGCAAGTTCTGTTTTAATATTTAATTGAGACATTATTCAAATGGTGAAATATTCATAGATACCATTTGCAGCTATGAATATTAATTTTGCTAGCAAACCATTAAGCTATCTAAAAGGTCCACTCCCCTCATATATCGATTGTATTCCTGAATTACATATGGGCAATCTATTTAAATGATCTTCTTTCAACTTCTTCAAAATGACTGACCTTTTTTTATGGGATTTGTTTCAGTGAAATAGATAGCATCATGAAGAATTTATTGTTCTTCCAGACTAATGATGAAATGTTGATGCCATCTACAATTATGGTGTATTTGAATGAAGAACTCTGATCTAAAACATTTAAGCAGGGTTCCCAGCAAAATTTGTTCGACAATTTCCATGACTTTCCATGACCAAATCTCAAAAAATTCCATGACCAATCGCGAATACACAAAGTCTACTTCGAAAGTATTAAAATTTAAAATTATGTATTAATTAGTACAATTAATTTAAGAATATATTTTTAAATCTTTACAAAGATTTTTTAAAAGTAACATAAAACTTAATAACAAACAATGTATTAAAAAAAAGATTCTGATTAAATAATTAAACATTTATATAAAATGAAGCTTTATTTTCGATAAACTTTTGAACATCTGAATATTAATATATTTTACTTTGATCACTTGAATATTAATGTACTAATATCTACAGTGCTTTTTTTTTCTTTTCTTTTCAGTGAATTTAGTTCATTTTCAATTGCTGCTTCTTCTAATTCAGCAGCTTTTCTAATTTTTCTTTTTCTTTCTTGCAATTCTTTAATTTTTTTTTTTTATGCTCTTTTGCTGGCTTTTTTTCGTTTATTAGCTTCTTTTCTATTTTGTTCTTGTTTTCTAAATCTATTTTGTACTGTTTGTGGCTATTTTGTGTATATAAAAGGAGTTTAGAATTAATATCTATAGTTTCCACAACACCTGATTAATTAATAGCATCATAGACATGCCTCTGATTTACAAGAGTGGCTTCATGTAAATTTTCAATTAACAAAGATTTGTTAATTGAAAAGCCACTCTCTACAGAAGCATTTACATGAGAAAAAATTAGGCACAGTTTAATAATAGCTCACAATTCTGCAAATCGTTTATCTTCAGCTAAGATGTTAAAAAAAAAAAAAACTTGTCGAGGCCCATTTCATCAGAACCTGATTTGCAAACAATCAAATTCCTCTTTGAGCTCTACAGTGGCTGCATCTGTCAAATTCATATACTGATGTTTTGCTTTTTCAGCAACATCAGCATTAATTCTATTTGCATTATGCAAGCACTGCAGAGCTACTTCAATCTTTCGAATACCAATTTTTGGCTTGATTATGAAAGGGTCAAAAGCTGAGATTCCTCGAACCAATGAGTATTTTAAGGGACTTTTTTCTTTAAGTTTCTCAATTACTGCAATCAAAAATTTCCTACATTCCAATCAAAATTTAGTAGCATCGATTTCATTTACTTTGGCTTCAGCAAGAAATTTTTTAGTTGCAAAGGCAACATCAATTTTTCTAGACTGGAGAAGATTTTCTAATTGACTTAAATCAATTTCAAGTAATTGTTTTGCAGTAAGCGCTGCCTTTAACTTATCACTGTTGACAAATTTCATCATCAGTTTTCTGATTAAGTCATGCAGGGGTTCATATAAGAAAGGAACAAGTGGCTTTGGACTCTGAAATCTCTTTAAAAAAGGGTCGCATTCTGAAGCTATAGTTTTAAAGAAACTTAGTTTGCACTAAATTAAATTGGCAGCTTGTATAACTGTCATAGTAGGCTTAGTTGCAACAGATTTATTATTTTGAAATTTTTTTTTACATTATCAAAAATGTCTAAAGCTCTACCCAAACACTGTGTACATTTTCTGCCGATCTAGTGCTACAAAATTTCTGAGGAAATATTTCACTGCCTGTTAGAGCTGTATTTTGCACACAGTGAGAAGGAGAGTCTTTGAATAAGAAATACATATGAGTCAACAAATTGTTCAAATCCCATTTTACAATATTCAAGCCATGTTTAAAAGATCCATGGACTACATGCAGCCCACAAGTACGAGGGTCAAGAATTTTTTCCCATTAGAGTTTGAAATATCATCTTCAAACTTATCCATTAATTTATGCAAAAAACAGTGATTTACATGGGGGCTATCCATTCAGACTTGAAGTAGTTTATAGAATGTTATTGAAGACAATCCTTCAATAAATTTTTCCATTAAATCATCAACAGTAGCTCTGCCCCCAAAAAACACTGCTTAAGTAATGGTCGAAACATGCTGTAAATTTTTATCTCAAAATCTTATTACTAAATCCATTTGTCCTTTATGGATAATTTTATTAAAGGCTTCATTGAAAGAAATCACATAATCTGTATATATCTTAAGATGGTCCATTAACTTATTCAAAAAGTATGGTGCTAAGCCCATATGAAACTAAATAAGCTACTTTGGAGCTTCCAAGTTTAAATTGCTTTGCAATGGCACTGTCTGGAAACATAATTTGGAAAACTTTAGCAATATTTGAGCATGAATTGTAATAAATTTTTTTGGTGACAACATGCATTGCCCAAAAGCACTCAGCCTTTAAAACATTATCCTTTAACAAATGCGAATTCATATTTGAAGCTGTATCACTTTAAATAATAATTATAACTAAGTTTAAGTTCAACTGAAGTTTTACAACTACCAGTTGCTTCACTAATTTCACTAACTTTTGAAGAAGTTTGGTTGCATGGCACCATCTAGTGAGAAATTATCAATAGTTGCTTCTGGAAAATTTTCAGAGGCATCATCATCTAATGAGAAAACAGAGCAACATTTTTCTGAAAATGAAATAATCTTAAATTTTAATCTTATCCTTCTAGAGTTTTACATGACTTTTTATTAAATATTAGTAAATTCCATGACTTTTTCTACATATTTTACATTTTCCATGACTTTCCATGATTACTTTGAAATTCCATGACTTTCCATGACGCTGGGAACCCTGTTAAGGATTTTTCATTCGATAGTTTGTACTGAAGAATTCTACTTCTTCTGACTGTACCCAATGTATGGATGATAGTGACTGCCATATGCACCATCAGTGGAAATGCCGATAACTGTCATAATGCAACTTGTGGTTTTCTGATTTTCTTGACAGCCTAATGATTACATTTCTTGAAGGACCAAAGTCTGATTCAGGAATAGCTCTTATTAGCATATTTTCTTGCCTTGAATATGCTTCAAAGTTATAAGCATACCCAGAAAAATCAACAAGTACAAAAAGTTTAAAGCCCGATTTATGGTGTTTATTCAGCATATATTGCTTCATGTAATGTTGAATTTTAATAATGAACATTTTCTCATCAGTTGAGAGATTTCGCTCAAAAAGGGGTAAAAGCAAAATTATTGTTTAACATATCAATGGTAGATTGAAGTTTTTATAAACTATCACGATTTGGATTGTCCCAAATTAAGATTTTTTGGTTGTCATTTAAATGAATAAATTTTTGGACTATCTCAAACTGATCTCTACTTATTGTGTCTCGAATTAAGAGAAATCCAAATTCATGACTAAAATACAATCAAACATTGGGCAGATGCCCATGAGGCATGTATAATATTTTCTCCCAAAACTGTCTTATGTCTTATGATATGAAATTCATAAGTAGAGAATGATCTTTTTGTCAGGCATATAAATTGTCTTAATTAAATTTTTTTTTCAAAAAGCTCATTTGAAAAGAGATATTTGAAGAAAGCTAGTGGTGTACCCAGCTTATTCACATTTAACGAATAATCCTATTTCCATTAAACTTTATCTGGTTTTTATTTACCGTAATTTTTGGAAGAAACGCTGCGGCTTTTACGTGTTTTAAAATAAAAATTCAAGCGATGCAGCGTTTATGCGCAATTTTTTTTTTTTCAAACAAGTGTGATATTTTTTCTGAAAAAAAAAAAAAATCGGTCATAAATCCAAAATTTCAGACATAAAATGTATCGCGAATAACGACAAATGGTCACAAAAACAAATTAATTTTGATTTCGTTAATTGTTCAAAGAAAAATCACTAATTTCGTCAAAAGATATCAAAAAAATAAAATTTTGTCAAAATATTGCGAAAAAAGTTTCAAATTTCATTAAAAGGCAGCAAAAAAAAAAAAAAAAAAAAACGCAAATTTCGCATAAGATTGCAAAAAAACACAAATTGTATCAAAAGGACACGGAAAAATGCATAGTTAATGCAGGAAGTGGATTTCCCTCTTCTCTCCCCCCCCCCCCCCCCCATCTTTTATAATCTTTCAAGGAAAAAAATATCTGATTATTTTTTTTTCCTGTTTCAAATATTCAGACATCAAATTTAAAATAATGTGGATGAGCCAAAATTTTCAGATCCAGCCGAACGAAATATATTAACCCTATCTAAAATACTAAAAATTTGCCCCATCTAGCCAAGAAAACTCAATGAAATCAAGTCCGGGCCAGGCGTAACCAGACTCCATTTTTCATAGAACTCATAGACTCATTTCTCATAGAGTTCTCGTGTGAATTGTATTCCTTTAAAAAGTAAAAAAGGATCCCATGAATAAGTCAGAAAGTTTTGCGTTGAAAAAAAATTTTTGAGTAGCGAAATAAAAAATAATGAACTGAAAATATGAAACTAAAGCAAAACTCACTTTTTCCTCTATAAAAAACAAAAAACAAAAAAATATTTTCATTATTAATAAGCCGATTTTGTTCAAATTTTCAGCAATCGGCAATAATAATAAGTTAGGCTGAATATCAAATTTTTATTAAAATATATTAAGTTTTAAGGATATTATTCATACCCATCAAAAAGCACGCTGTTTGACTCACTGGATAAAAAATCACTGTTATCTTGACATGTTTGTTTATTTAGCTGCGGTGACAGAGTGAAAATCCGATAAGTGATTCATTGATAATGTTTTGCTATGAAAATGAGAAACAATTACTCTCTTTTGCTGCGATCTTTCATGAAGCTAGCTATTTTTTCAGCGAATAAACTTTTTTTTTTGTGACCATTTGTTGATTTTCGCAATATTTTTTTTACATTTCAAACTTTTGTATTAATGATTGCCTTTTCAAAATTTTTGGTACAGAATCAACTCTTTAATGCACATTGCTGTAAGGAACAGAAAATCACCGTATTCGCCATGCCGCACTAAGCATATTTTAAACTTTTTAACTTGTATGCGCCGCGGCACTTATCCCTGAAAATACGGTATTTAAATAATATTATTAATTTTGAATTTTGTATTTAAATGATTAATTTCTGATTAATAATTCCATTTTTATGCATTCTTAATACAGCTTATTAATGTGTTTCTATTTAGCACATCAATCACGATTACCCCGGAAATTTTAACTGCAGCATTTACGACCATTTTCTGAATTTTTGTGAGTGATTTTTCACGATGTGCCGTTTCTTCCAGAAATTACGGTATCTTTATAGTCCCCTTTTTCAAACAATCTCCTTTGGTAGTTTAAATTCCTTTAAAATGTCTTTACTGTGATTTTGAAAAGCCTTATATCATTATGAGAGTCTTTGTTCTGAATTATTAAACAATTCTCCTATTTGTTTTCAAGTCAAATACTTTTTTGGAGGTATTCTAAAAATGACAGAGTAAAATATGCAGAAAATAAAAGGTAGAAAAATATCTTATATTCATTCTTTAAAAAATCAACAATTATAAATTGTTACAAAAATAATCTATTTCAAATATAAAAGAAAGTAAAACCAAAACTGCTCATTGTTCTCTAGTTTAGTGGAACTTAATGCTTTTTGATGATAACTGGCAACACATGCAAAAATCTGCTTACAAAAAATATCTTGCAGTTCAATAGCCAAAAGTTGTCATAAAGATGTGCTACATATCTTACTTTTCCATGTAATAAATTTTATTTGATAACTGCAGAACAAAATACTGTTTTTCACAATCTCCCAAACAAAGAAAAAAGCATATGTAGCAACAACTGAAAAATAAAACTGCCTTTATTCTTTGTTGCCATTGACATGTTGAAAATTGATTTAATAATATTAGGAACATGTATTTTATTGACAACATTAGGCATAAGAGCTTTTATATTATTCTAATAGTATTTATAAGACTAATTTGGATATGTTCCTGAAAAGCAATACATAGAATTTAAAGGTTAATTTGGTAAAAAGTCTCTAGTGTGTGAGACTTTTTTTACATGCTTTTACCATAGTAATTTTTATTTATAATATACCATTTCGGCAAATTAAATAAAATATTTTAAGCTTAGATCTCCTCCTAATTTTTCAGGTATTTTTGGTGTTAAAATTAACAATAACAACCTTCTCCTTCTTCCAATACAAATTGATACCTTAGTCCTAATGAACTGGAACATTGCTCCATTTATAATTCCTTAAAGATAATAAAATTTAAACCAAAGATATTCTGATTTTTTCAGCAGATTTTGCTGTGGGAATTTATGTAACTTTTTGCTTTGGAAGAAGTAAAACGTGAATATTTCAGATTTATTTGAAAAGTAAATAATTGCTAAGCATTCAAAAATGTCTATAACTAAAATCTTTTTTGTAAATGAGATCTGTTTAGAGCTTTAAGCATGGAATCAGGATTGTAGTTGATGATGGATGTAAGAGCACATTATTCTTAATTTTATTTTCAAGAGGATTCTAAGAACATAGGGAGAGACAGGCCTTCCAAATTTACTAAAAGTTTTAAAGAACAAACATGGTAATTAATTATGAATTTTTGAAGTGAGGCATTGAATTTTAAATTATTTTAGAATTTTTTAATTTGCATTAAAAAACAAACTGAAAGGAATGGCGAAAAATTGTTTACTTGCAGCTCCATCTTGATCATCAGTAGTAAGATATTGCATTCCTATTAGTTTCTTCAGATGCATACATTAATTAAATTTGAACTTATAAGATTAAAACATTATTCCCCTTTTGCCTCCAAGTGGAAGACCCAAGCCCCATGAAACAGATCTTTGCATCTTCTTTTGAAAAGTGTTTAGATATTGCATATTTTTTTTTTCTCAAAGACTGGACATATTTCTCTCAAATGATAACTAAGAACAGCAGGTAGTCATTACGTGACCTGAGAATAAGATAGCTCTATCTGGCCAAAAATAAATTTCAAGTTAGAACTTCAAAAATCAGCATGTTATGTACGTGATACTATTAAAGTTTACAAAAAACTTTTGACATTATTAGATTTGTATGTAGGTATAGATAGTATTTCTATAAATCAAAGTTTGCAAATAATATTTTCATGAATTTTTTTACATTTAAAAAATTTGATAGAAGCATATTGTATTCTCAAATGTCTGGTTTTTCTTAGAATGAGATGGTTCCTATCATGAAAAAAAAAACCACATTTTTCTTGACTTCTATAATTTTTTATAGTTTAACTAAGGAAAAATTCATTGATTATTTCGAATAAACATCAGTAGATAGTAAAATATTTATTACTAACTTTATTGTAGCACAAAAACAGCAAATTGCCGCTTCCACTTATTCATACTAATTAAATCATCTTCACAAAACTAATGAATATACATAAGTTAAATGTATTATTTAATTGAACATAAAATAGCTTAAATATTTAATTATATTAAATATGAACCCAACTGTTTTTCTTTTTTAGTGTGCTATTTCAGTGGGGGAGTATGAAAATTAAGACAAAAAAATTGTGATTATACTGAAATTAAATGAATTTTTTCATATTACAATCAGGTATACTCTTGATCAAAAGAAAAGACTTTATATTTCTAAGGGAAAAAAATTAAAACAACAAAATAAGTTTGATACTCTTTTGTTAGTCGAGATTTTGTAATGTTTCATAGCCATGGTTTATTTTATATTGCAATTAGGATAATTACTCTTAAACATATTTTGAAAATACAAACTTTCATCTCTTGGAAACCACATTAGCATGCTTTGCAGGTCTTTTATTTTATCGTTGTTAATGCAATCCCCTTTCTCTGTGCTACTTTAAGATTTGGTAAAGTGCATTATGGTGATGATGTTGATACTCTTTATCATTTGGAGGGGCTCCTTCGCAAATTCACGTCTGTGAAATTCTGGTCTCAGCAGTTTCTTGTCTTAAACTCAATATTGTAAAGAAGTTGCATAATTCTCAATTATGTCACCTTTGTGTATTGAATGAGATATCAGGCAAATTTTTTGCTACATGAGTGGAAATCTAAGAACTGTTCTGGTTTCATTCTCAGGATTGTAAATGGATTACTAGGATTTACTCTTCACAACAGACCTAAAAAAAAAAAAAAAAAAAAAAAAAAAAAAATGCTACATTCATTGTTTTTTCTATTTGGCAGTGAATATTATCCACTTCTTGCACATGTCAATGTCCAGTTGTACAATATCTTAGAATAATGTCCTTAATATGTGGATGAGATTGCATAAGTATTACAATTGCATATACAGTAGACTCCCTTAAATCCACAACCCTAAAATCTGCAACTCTCTAAAATCCACACATAATTTATGGATGTAAACAATGAAACATTCTGTTCAAATATAGAGACAAAATTTGATAATTTTAGTTTTATATCAATTCCATATGTATTTTAATTTGTAATTTTTGTTAATGTTACCGAATTCATGTTTTTTCATGAAGAAAGAATAAATTTATTTCTGAAAAAATTAAAGATATTACTGATATCATAGGTAATCACAATATTCTTGCAAAATATATTTAAGTATTAATCCATCTTTTCTGGTTATTAAGTTTGGCTAAACCTGAAATAAAACTTTCTTATTTTATGATTCTGATGTGAATTAGTAATGTACTTTTATGAGGCAAGTTTCATTGAATAATTTAGGAAAAATGCATTTCATCTTTATAATGAATATTTAATCATACATTATTGATTTACTTGACTTTTGCTTTTGATATTTTAATCATTTTAAAAATTATCTAAATTTTTATTATTTTAGTTTATTTCTTATTTTAATATTTTATTATATTGTAAGCATTCATTACAGTTTCGATCACATTATTAATTACATTCAAATTGCTGTTTAAAAAAGTGTAAACAAAGCAATGACTAGAAATCCACAAAATTCTAAAATCTGCACAACCTCTGATCCCAAGCAGTGCAGATTTGAGGGAGCCTACTGTAGTATCATTTGGTTTCTATTCTGAGGAATACAACTGACACAATAAAATTAAATTATCAGCATGAGGAAAGTCTGTCAGTATCTCCCGAACAGTTGTTGATACAGCTGAGCTTATGTCATTACCATCTCTGCTTGACATGTCTTCTGTCCACAAGCAACAATATGCTTTCTTTTCTTTCTCTCATGTTGCATGTGCCATCATGTTACACAAGCTTAATTTTCTTTTATAAAAAGAGTTGCTGATATCATTTTTGGGACATGTTATAACATTTTCTAAGTCAAAGAAAATGACTAACTTATCAGAGAAATTTCTGTCATCATTTCTGAGAATTCAGGTGGATAAAACTTCTTTTCTGTGCAGATCATATTTAAGTTGCATGTCATTATTAATTTCTCCCTGGGTTTCAGCACGTTTATATTCCTCAGAGTAATTGATCACACCTATTTTTAACCAACTTCCAAAAAGGTGAGGAGGTTATCAAGTCGACGCATATGTATTTTTTTTTTATGTATGTTCACAGATTGCTCCGAAACCATGCAACCGATTAACTTGGTTTTGGTGTTAAATGAAAGACGATACTCTCGAATTGGCTCGAATTTTTTTTCCGTATTATAATATTTATTATTAACTGACTTCAGAAAAGGAAGAGGAAGTTATCAATTCGAAATGTATGTATTTTTTTCTATGTATGTTCACCAATTACTCCAAAACTATCCAATCGATTAATTTTGTGTTAAATAAAAGAGGCTACTCTCGAATTGGTACCACTTCCATTTCATTGAAATTGGTTCAGTACTTTTTTAGTAACTAGGCAAAATTTAATAAAATTGGTGATTTTTCCCAAATAAAAAATAACATGGACTTTGAATAAACTCGCCGATTGGAGCGCAGTCAGGATGACCCAGCGGCTTAAGGAGCCAGATTTAAGCTCTGATGCTGGACAGAAAGCGTGCATTCGAACCCTATTTCTGACAAAATTTACATCCATGTATAATTTACAATATTTTTTTACGTATTATAATTTTTATTAACTGACTTCAAAAAATCATCAACTTTTAACTAAGAAGAGAAAAATAAACTTTTCTAACAAAAATTGAACCGACTTCAAAAACTACTGCAAAGTGAAAAATAATTTTTTTACATAATAGTAATAAGAAATTAAATTAAGAGCATAGTATTTACCATGCGTATTATTATATTTATGTACATTAATTTGATTTTTTGGAGTCGGTGCCAGCCAAGCCAATTTCAAAATTAAAATTAAATTCAATTCCTAAAAGAATAAAGGCTTGGCTGGCACCGACTCCAAAAAATCAAATTAATGTACATAAATATAATAATACGCATGGTAAATACTATGCTCTTAATTTAATTTCTTATTACTATTATGTAAAAAAATTATTTTTCACTTTGCAGTAGGTTTTGAAGTCGGTTCAATTTTTGGTAGAAAAGTTTATTCTTTGTTTTATTGAATTCTATAATGAACTGCGTATTAAATATATGTCTATAATATGAAAGTTTCACTGGCTCTTCACTGCTTTCTTTGCATTTCTGAAAGTACAAGTCATACATTTTCTGTAAGTTAAGATCTAATTCTAAGTATGTTTTTTAGTGCTTGCTCTTTTGATGTGTGACTCAATCTTAGGAAAACTTTAAATATGAGCTTTTATTTTATTCTTGATATCATTCGAGATTGTCCTGCTTGAAGTTTTATCTTGGGGATTTTGTTCAGAGCTTAATCCAAGGTATTGCCAGTAGGATGTACATAACTGCATAAAGGCACTTTTAACTTACGAAAAACCCACAGTCCTGCTATCAATTGGATCTGTAGGAATTACAGCTTTACTGAACTTTTCGTTTAATTGTTTTAGCACCAAGAATATCTAGAGCTGGTGCTTCATCTAAACTGTCATCCATTCTTACCACAGGATTTTGTAAATCTAAATCAATTAGGATTAGTCCCTTATCCATGCTTGGATCAGGTCAGTTAATCAAATTAAACAAAATTCGTTTTGCATAACGACATACCAAAAATACCTATTTAAATTTTTACTAATAAAAATGTCTTCTATATTTTGCCAAAAAGCGATTTCATTATCAAAATAATACATTCTTTCACACAAGAAATAAAAGATTACAGATTTTCATCATATAATATAAAATAAAATGATAATATATTATCTGATATGCTATCTGTGATTGCTTTGCACATAGAACTCTGTTATTCTGACTGCTTTTGACAATTTCTGATGGAACTATATTATTTTCTATCGCAAGTGGAAGTAAATTATATATATCGAAATTTTAATGCAGAAATGCATTCATTGATACAAATATAACATTCCTATGCCAAAAAGTCAATTAAAAAAAAAATGTCAATTAGAACCTTATTATTCTCAGGTGACGATTAGTCATTAAAAAACATCCATTTTTAAATATAACCAGAGTAAACATCAATTAAGACTGATAACTCCCATGGAGTGAAGATTAAAATAACAAAATAAAATTACACAAAAATGAGGATAACTGGAGACCAAAAATAATCCAAGAAAGTTGTAAGTAATTTTTTTTATTAAGTTTTGACAAACAACAAGCTGTTAATTTTACCTATGTTAAGTCATAAATTTTTGATAATATGGGTTGAATTTTTTCCCAAATAACAATATGCTTCTGATATAAAACTATGTTTTTTGTAGAAAGAAATGAAATATGGGCATCACCAATGTCATGAGGGGGGAGGGACAGAAGAGGGTAAATGTGCCTCCCTGAAGATTAAATTTCAATTGATCTCATGATTCTGAAAAATAATAAAGTTTTTTCTTCTCTATTGATTTATAAAATAAGCTTTTTAAGAAAAAAATATCAACCGACTTCAAAAAAGCGCTAAAAAGAATTAAATAATTCTTTAAAATTCTCTAATGACAAAACGTTATCCAATAAGCACACATCGGATATCAGGTACCGGCATAAAAAACGGTTAAATTTAATATGTATAATTTAATATCCACCAAACATAGATTTTAGAGATAATAATATTTTACAAGAGATGAATTGACATAGTTATGATTTATTTTATGAATATATACATATAAAAAGTAATGAATTACTTTTTGAAGTTGGTGCCAAACAATTACAATCGATAATGATTATCCCAATTTTAATTATGGTACTAGGCATAATTTAGCTACAATTCTTAATATACATCAAATAGTTTGGCACCAACTTCAAAAAGAAATTCATTACTTTTTATATGTATATATTCATAAAATAAATCATAACTATGTCAATTCATCTCTTGTAAAATATTATTATCTCTAAAATCTATGTTTGGTGGATATTAAATTATACATATTAAATTTAACCGTTTTTTATGCCGGTACCTGATATCCGATGTGTGCTTATTGGATAACGTTTTGTCATTAGAGAATTTTAAAGAATTATTTAATTCTTTTTAGCGCTTTTTTGAAGTCGGTTGATATTTTTTTCTTAAAAAGCTTATTTTATTTCCTGCTTTTTAGTTATGCATACCGTAATACATAATTATGTGTACTGGCACACGATAGCTCTTTGCAATGCATTACTAATGTACGCACTTTGCTAAGTTCTGATGTATTCAGTTTACTTGTCACTGTTTGATTGTCAACTCTTCTGAAACCACTTACAATATCGGTTAGTATCATTGTGAATCTTAAGAATTTCTTTGTATGGTAACTTTTCAGACAAGATCTGCCACTTCGAAAAGCTACCGTATTTATGAAATCTTTGTCTGCATCGAATCTTACGGTCATTGAAAGTGGGTATCAAAAGGTGACAATCCATTAAGTAAAGTGTCCTTACACATAAGAGCGCGACATAGTGCTTCCATATATGAGCACGCAGCAAAATGACTTCATATATTAATGTATAGTAAAATGCTTTTCTAGTGTAGTCAGTCAAAAGTACTCCCCTTCACTCAGAAAAAAAAAAGAAAAATTTTAGCAAAAATCGCAATATGCCTCAATCGATGAACAGCAACAATCTAATACCTATACAGGCAGTAATGGCATCGGAAATGAGCAGTGGTGATTCGACGAGGAATCTGAAACTCATAACCAATAACTGGCTGCCTCTATAGGAGAGTGACAGCATTTGATTCCCAAATATTTCTTTTACAGACGCTTTTGTCCCAACTACACTGTTCAAAATTTGGAACTTTTGCTGTACACTGTTAAAAATCTGCTGCATTTTTTGCTACGCACTTCAGCGCTTGTATAGAAAACGGTTACTTGACTGTATTAAGGAGCATTCTCATAGGTCGGAGTAGAGACATTATATACAAGCGGCGGAGTGCGTTGCAACAAAATGCAGCAGATTTTTAACAGTGTATCATCACTTCACCACTTGTATAGAAAACGATTAGTTACATGCATTATGAGGGATTCTCATTGATAAAAATAAAGATATTCTATAAAAGCAATGGAGTAACGATGCAGCAAAAGTTGCAAATTTTTAACAGTGCATTGCATTGCCAGGCATTTTTTATTATGGAATTTGAGGATGATTTCCTGGAAGAATTCGATTGTACTCGTATGAGAAGCTAACAAGATTGACGAAAATTGCCCGCTCAACAAGATGCTTGGTAACTCGTTTTTGTCCAGAATCGTTTCAACCAATTATATACTGTGTTACATGTGTCGTCATATTCATATCGAGGAATCCTACACTGTAAAAAATTTTAAACTTTTGCTATATCATCACTCTATTGCTTTTATAGAAAACGATTACTTCACCCATTTACGAAGCATTCTCATGTGTCAAAAGAGTGATATTCTACAAAAGCAGGGGAGTGACGATGCAGCAAAAGGATCACATTTTTTACAGTGACACTGTAATCGGAAATAAGCAGAGGCGTATTCGATGAGGTATCTGAAACTCATTACCTATACCTGGCTGCCTCTATAAGAGAGTGACAGCATTTGATTCCCAAATATTTCTTTTACAGACGCTTTTGTCCCAATTACACTACAAAAACTTTGAGCCTTTTGCTGCATCATCAGTCCACCGCTTTTATAGAAAACGATTACTTTACTATGTTATGGAGCATTCTCATTGGTCATAAAAGCCATATTCTATAAAAGCTGTGGTGTGACGCTGCAGCAAATGGGTCAAATTTTTAACAATGTATCATGAAGCATTCTCATGGGTCAAAGGAGAGATATTCTATAAAAGCGGGGGAGTGACGATACAGCAAAAGGATCAAAATTTTTACAGTGTACACTGTAAAAAATTTGGCCCTTTTGCTGCATCGTCAATCCACCGCTTTTATAGAAAACGATTACTTCAGCCTATCGTGGAGAATTCTCATGGGTCAAGAGAGATATATTATATAAAAACGAGGGAGTGATTATGCAGCAAAAGGGTCAATTTTTTACAGTGTACACTGTTAATAAATGTGAACCTTATCCAGTTAGGATTTCACACTTTGAAAAGATCGTGTATCTATGTAAGTGTAACTTAAAAACATGAAAAATGAACGTTTCTAATTGGACAATTGCTTCAAAAAGATATTGAATTTTAATGTTTTAATTTTTTAAAAAGTTCTAATCAACAGATTTTTATGAAATTTAAATGGGACCACATGGGCCCCATATGCTTTCAAACAAAAAAAGAATTATCAAAATCGGTTCATATTTACGAAAGTTATGCGTGAACAACAAATACATACAGGTCGAAATCATAACCTCCTCCTTGAAGTCGGTTAAAAATAAACTAGTAGTTTATCGTATAGTAATTAGTTATATCTTTCTGCCACTAGGAGAAAAGGAACCAAATATAAATCATCAGAGAAGAAACCTGTCTCTCTGATACTCCAGTAAAAGACAACTTTTAGTTCTATTTTATATTTACATGTACTTAAAGCAGAGAAAAGAAAACAGAAAAATAATTGATAAAAAGCAAAAACTCTTTCAATTTTTCACTTTCTAAAAAAGCAGAAATTTAATCTTGGATATCTAATACAGTAGAGGACCTATTATCCGGAATCGTCGGGACCGAGGGCTTTCCGGATTTTGGAATTTTCCGGATTTCGGGTCCGTTCGAAACTCGACACTCCCACCCCCTCCAAAAAAAAAAAAAAAAAAACACAGAAAATTTAAAAATAACAACAAAATTATAGCACTGATATCTAGAATATGAATGAAAAGTGTTGTATGAGAAGTCTGGAAAAACACTAAGCTACAACTTTGACTCTTGTACTATAGTACAAAGTCAAATATACGGACATCCAAAATTCAGAGCTCTTCAAAATCCGGACATTTTGCTAACTGGCTTTACATATATATATATAACCGTAAAATACCGTTACTCCGCTCCCCCAAAGGTGACATAAATCGTAAAATAATTAGAGGGGGGCGCTTACACAAGAATTTTTCGCGATCGTTTCACAAAATTTGCATTTTTTCGCGATATTTTATGAGATTTGCAGGGTTTTATTGCAATATTTGACGAAATTTGCAGGGTTTTATCGCGATATTTGACGAATTTGCAGAGTATTTTCGCGATACCTGAAAAAATTTGCGTTTTTTTATGGGGATGAATCATGATGAAATGAATGAATCATGAATCTTAGTATGAATTATGAATTTTGATACTTGAAGCAATACTTGAAAAAAATTGCGTTCTTTAAAAAAAAAACGTAAATTCTGTGAAACACGGAAAAACGGAGAAAAAACGTGAGTTTCGTAAAAAAAAGCCAAAAAAAGCATGAAATCTAAAAAAATCTCGATAAAACGCACATTTGATCAAAAATTCGTGATTCATTCATTTCATCATGATTCATCTCCTTCTCATTCTTCTTCATTTCCGGATTTTGGGTCCTTCCGGATTTCGGAATTCCGGATAATAGGTCCTCTACTGTATTATTCATGTTGTTGTGCTTAAAAATTGTCTTACAAAGGGTTCTGACAAAAAATAATAGTTCAGTTTATTTACATTTATATTTTCTATTTTAAAAATAAATATAAAAGTAAAAATGTATCTCCAAATACACAAGGGGACTCTGTCTCCTACAAGTTATGCTTGTCAACTTCTGCCCAGATCCCACAAGTATTAAAAATTTACTAATTCCCTCTGTTTTAGAAAATTTACCTAATTTCAGGAGATTAAACGATATTAACATAGCTAGTAGCAATCTGGTAATCAGGTTGCCATTAATTTCCATTTGACTGTTGGACTTGCCTGTTCCTAGGGTCACATCCACCATTGCCAAGACAGACAAATGCTGTTTTGATGGTTGATTACAAAAGATAAAATACATATTTGAAAATCGGCTTACATAAAATTGTTAAGTAAAAAATGCAACTACCTCTCCAACCTTTACAATGACATCATAGACAGTGTCTGGAATTGGATTCTGGTCATGGAGTTTGTCTAGATTACATGGGTGGAACATGATCAGGTAGGAATGGTAATTAACTGTTGCTAGGGAGTCTGAAGAATAATTCTTGAGCTTATTTGTGCATGTGATGCAAAAAGCTGCTGATGTAAGCAACTTTGATAAATGCAGATTGAAAAGTCCTAAGGCTCAAAACAAGTATCTCTGAAATGTACTGCAATACTCATGGGCTATTTGCAGCCACTGTAATTAGTACTTATGCAAAGTGGATAAATCATGGCAAAACCAGCAGCAGACACCATGGTGTTGGACAGCCACTCATTATCAAAGAAAAGGGACATTGGAGATTGTACCACTTGATGAAGCAAAATCAACGCCAGACAAACAATCAACAGTCAGTCCAATACAATGCAGGACCAAATAGAATTGTTTCAGAGCACACAGTTCAATGTACACTGTTGGATATGTAACTACTCAGCAAATGTCCCACTCATGTGCCTCTGCTGAACAAGTGTCATCACCAGCTATGCTTACACTGGGTCTGAAAACATTGTGATTGGATCATGGATAAGTGGATGAGTCTGATGAGAGCCTGGTCTGATAGATCAGAATTCCAATTTCATCACATTAATAGTGTCACATTGGTGGTCATATCAAGATAAGCTGCATTTCAGGCAAATAGTTGCTCCCCCAATATAGTCCCCCTGCAGGTCATACACAAGCCAGTAGTGTCAATTTTCAGCTTTGGGAGACATTCTTGTGAGTCTCTTTGGAAGCATTGGTTGTAGTAGAATATACCATGAAAACAACAGACAATTTAAATATCATTGCTCACCATTTGGATCCTTGCAGTACAACACTCTATGTCAAAAGGGTAAATTGTGCTTGAGTGGTTCCAGGAACATAATGCTGAATTTCAGGTAATATATTGGCAACTTAATGTACCAGATCTTAATCCAATAAAGCACATTTGGGGTTTCATGGAATGGCAGCTCCCAATCTCAAATACCACCATGTCAAAATATCCTGAATTTCCATAGGTGTTGCTTGAACATCTGGTACAATCTGTCACTGGTCATCTACAAAAAACTTGTGATATCCATCCCGAGGCAGATTGCGGTTGCTTTGTGGGCAAATAGGGAATAACCCATTATAAGGTTGACGGTCATAATGTTTTGGCTCTTCAGTGAAGATACAAAATAAATCTAAAGTATTTTAGGCATGCATCTATCTGTATTTAAGCTATACCAAGTGATGAAATATGTAAACTTACTAGCCACATTTTTATGTCATGTGATTCCATTACGATGTCACATGAATAGCATTCATAAAAAATTGCTTTCAATGTATCATTTAAAAATATATAATTTTCATCATTAAATGCTTTTCAAACATAACAATTTAATTCTTATAAGGTTTACTTTCTTTCATAACGTTCACATGTAAATCTATTTTTCAGTTGAAGAATTTGAAAATATTGTTGATTGGGCTCTTTAAAATTTGGTAACAATTAGCTACAGTTGGCAAAAAAAGTATTTGTACACTTCATTTTTTTAAATTATAATGAAATTAAACAAACGATTTAAGCAAAAAATACTGTAATACATTAATTTAATGCATTATATTATTATAGAAGCAAAAACAAAATTAAACGAATCGATTTTTTACATTATAATAAACAAATATACAAAAATATAATGCAAAAAAAGTATTTGTACACTATATTAATGTAATATAATTAATGAAAAATTAGTAAAATGATGCAAATTAATATTTTGTGTGAATTTATTTAGTGTTTTTGACTACTTCTAGATGGTGTGACATAGATTCCACCAACTTTTTTGTAGCAGTCTGGTTAATATTATTCCATGACACAATAAGAGCTTCTTTAAAACTGTTTTTTACTGATACATATTTTTTTCTCGGATTTTTGCATCCAATAGCATCCACAAATTTTCTATTGGATTCAAGTCTAGAGATTTTAGAGAAATTACCAGTCGTCTTCGAGTATTGTAGTAACCATGAGCTGGTGATCACAGCAGTATGCTTTGGTCGTTATCCTGCAGAAAGTTAAAAGCTTCTTCTATGCATAATTTCTTAGCACGGTTTAATAAATTATGCCGCGACACATCAATGTATGTTAAACCTGTCCTTCCATTGTCAATAAATTTTAAATGTCCTGCTCCATTAGAAGCTATACACCCCAAAACTATAATATTTCCCCCAACATGCTTGATAGTTTGAAGTATACGTTTTGGATCTAGAACAGTTTTATTTTTACGCCAATTTTTTCGAATGCTTGGTGGTAAGAAAATTCCGAATTTTCCCTCATCAGAAAAAATTACTGTTTTCCAAAAATCCAATGATTTACTTCTGTATGCGAAAGCGAATACTATGCGTTTTCGCCTATTTGTTTCGCTGATGAATGGATTTTTCATTGAGGTTCTTCCTTTTAAATATGCATTGAGAAGAATATTTTTTATTGTTTGAGGTATTACTCTGATGCGAGAAGATGTCGCAAGGTCTCCAGCAAATTTTTGAACCGAACGCATAGGATTTTTTAAAGCTTTTTTAACAACACTCCCTTTTTCCCTCATTGTTAGTTTGCTGAGAAGTCCTGGTTTTCATTGAATTTCGATGCTTTTAATTTATTCATAGTGTCCCACTATATATCCAATAGTTGTAAATGGTAATTTAATAGCTTTTACAAATTCTTGTTGCGAATTTAAATTTTTATTATGCTCAATCATAGGATTTCATCTATCTAGAGGTGCCTCTCTAGTTTTAAGTTCTATACTTAATTACTTCAAGAGCAAATTATATTAAATGTCAGAAAAATATAATATGAAGTTAAAAATTATTAACAGCTTCTGTAAAAGTAGTCCTTTGAACCATAAACACTATAAAACACAGTATATATCAGGATGGAGAAATGTACAAATACTTTTTTTGCAAGAAATTTTTAAACTTTTCCTATTAGAAAATTATTTTACATCTTTATCGAAATTTTCTGTTATGTAATTTAAAATGCACGGTAAACAGACTGTATTAAAACTATTTTTGACAAAATATCTGCTTTTATTTAGTTAAAAATTAAAAATTTTAGAGTGTACAAATACTTTTTTTGCCAACTGTATTTCAAACTATAAATTAAATTTCTATGAATAATGAAAATTAGAATTTAAAAAAAGAGAAAAAACTTAAAGTATTGAATAAATTTAAAAAATGATTGCATACTGCATATCATAAAATAGTCAAGCATGTGCCTGTGAAAATTGGTTAAATTGCTGTACACATTTTGATTCAATAAAACTCTTTTTAATGACCTATACTGCCTAAATTCAACATTAAATAGCTCTTAAAATATTCTTCCGATTTAAAAATCTGTCTTCTTCAGCAAGTTTATCATAAATTTCTTTAAAAAGCAATAAATTTTCATGTTTTTATATGCAACAGCTTTTTATTAATATTATTGAGAGTGGAGAAAGTCGAAAGGTCCCAAATTTATTTACAGTAGAGGTAGCAGCAGCATTAATTACTTTTTGTATAAAAAAAAAAAAAAAAAAAAAAAAAAGAGAGAGAGAGAGAGAGAGAGAGAGAGAGAGAGAAAGAGAGATCCTTTATAAGCACTCAATACTAACTTAGAAAATTACACCCCATTTCATAACTGTAATTTATGATATTTTCAAAACACTTCCATAATAATACCTTAATTTGGCATAGGCAACAAATTTCATTATGGAAAACTCACCTTTTTTTTCTTTGGCAGAAAGCATGAGCTAATGAAGTTATTTTAAAAAATTATAATTTTTGCTCTGATTATTTTTTAAGGTATGGCAATAAGAAAGAAGATAAATGTTATTTAAACTACCTTTTAAGGATTTCTAAATTAATTTATCAAAGTATAATAACAATTTAATTAATATGAAGCTATTAATTGATTAAAGCACATGTTAAAATTATTAAACTTTTTATATTACAGTGTATTACATTGCATTTTTTAAAATTTATATTTTCTACTTTATTATACATAAAATATTTCATTGTTAAAAGCCAATTGGCCTTTCTAGGTGAGCATGGCTTAACACATTATAAAAGTATGATTGTTTTAACTTTTGTACAAGTATAACCATAAAGAATATTTGACATCTGTGGCAGATAACAGAAATATGCCTTAAAATTAAGTTATTAATTTATAATTAAGTTCTAAAAATACTAAAATGTATTGTCATAAGAAACACACCCATGTACACAACTTTTATAATTCTAGCATTTAAGGTTGTGAGTTAAAATGATTGTCAAATTCCCTGCTCAACAACATGAAATATTCTGATACATTTTCTAACTCATTTGTAAATGTAAATAGATAAAAAAAATTAGCAGGCTTGACTGTGGAAATGATTTGGAATCTAATAATGTTTTCTGTTTTTTCATGCATAAATTACTGATCAAGTTATATGCAGTTTTTGTGTTGTAACATGACAACATGGTTTTCTGCTTTCTTGTTCTGCATCATTAGAAATTTGTTTCAAAATGTCCAATTTGACACTATTTTCTGCCTTTATCAAAAATGGAAAACTTCATTCAAGGACATATTTTCTAAATAAGAACATTCGGCTATTTCATGTACTTCTGAACAAAAATGAATTCAGAAATGGATCAAAAAGTAGGTTTTTTGGATTCTAGAGCAGCATTAAGATTGATTACAAAATTCTGTCTTTACATACAAAAAACAAATTGAGATTAGTGTAAATATGGTCTTGGCAATGTATCAAAAACATACATCTGCTCCTAAATTTTGCACATCTTTGGACTTTATTTTGTGAGCTGAAACCAAATTTCAGACCGGCAAACCTTTTAAAATAAGAAATCATAGCACACAAAATTCATATTAATCTCGAGATTGGTTGTTTGGATGATTTTTTGTTAGACGGTTATTTTTTTACATTTGTAAAAGGAATAAGGTTTGTCTTTCAACTCAATATAGTAAATTATTTCCTATGAAAAATTTTAAATTATTTTTAGAGTTTCTTTTCATTTCACAGGTTTTATTTATTTATTTATTTATTTTTTACTTTTATAAAAAGAAACTGGTTCCAAATTTTTAACCCAGTGGCATAAATTTTGAAGAAATTTACAATTTTTTTTTCCGCAATCATTTTATGACATTTATAATCCCCCCCCCCCCCCCCCCCACACACACACACACACAAATAGTAATCCATGTTATTCTGTCATGCTTCTTTCTTGAAATCTGCACTTTTTGCAGCAAACTTTTGATGAAATTTGCATTTCTTAACCATGATTCTTTGACGAAATTTGTGTTTTTTAACCATGATTCTTTGACGGAATTAGTGTTTTCTTTTTGAGATCTTTCGATGAAATCTGCGTCTTCTTACTGATCTAAGTTTAATTTTCTTTCTGCAAATATATAATTCCATATGTATTTTAATACATAATTATGGATAATATAACTGATTTTGAGGCCTTTCATGAAGGAAGTGTCATTTGTCAAAAAAATCATGATATTGCTGATATTACTCATAATTGCAATCTTTTGACCAAGTATATAATGTATTAATTAAGCTTTTTTGTTATTAAGACTAGTTAAACTTAAAATAAGTTTTTTATTTTATGATTTTGATGTGAATTAATAGATTGCCTTTATGAAGAAAGTTTCATTGAATAATTCAAGAAAAATGTATCTTATCTTTATTATGCAAATTTAATTATATATTATTGATCTTTATTTGACCTTTGCTTTTAATTATTTAATCACATTCAAAATTATTTTACTTTTAATCAGTTTATTACTTTAGTTAATTATTTTAACATATTACTACATTGCAAGTATTCATTATAGTTTTGATCATTCTAATAATTCATTTCTAATAATAATTCATTCTAATAATCATTCATTCTAATCATTCTAATAATAATTCTTTAATAATTCATTTTGATCATTCTAATTCTGTTTAAAAATTCTAAACAAAGGAATGACCAGAAATCTGCAAAATTCTAAAATCTGCTCAATCTCTGGTCCCAAGCTGTGCAAATTCAAGAAAGTCTACTGCATCAACATGTGTTAATGCACTAACATTAAAATATGTTACTGCTAAAAATATTGCATTGCTTTTTAAATTTTTACTTTGAGCTTTATACAAAAAGAAAGTGCATAAGTGACTGATTATTGGTGCTTTTACCCTATAAATATTTGTAATTTTATAATTTTTGTTTATCTTTATAAATATATATTTATGGGCGTGTGGAGAGAGAATACTATTCAACTAGAAATTAGTATTTTTTCAATTTATGTTAAAAAATAAGTGAAAAAAAAGCTTAGGGAGCTATCTTCATATTGAAATAATGACAACTTTAAAAATTTCACAACTAACACCCAAATCTTAATTCATATGTTGATTTTGGAATAAATAGACTGTAACTTTGGATGCCAAACAATAAGCCATACCTGTTCAAAACATTCAGGCAATAATTATATAAATTTTTAACCTTCTTATGTTAAATTGATTTTTGTATTTTCATTAATATCTTCTGTGATAGTAAAATTTTCACATTGAATTACTTTTATGGCCTCGTTGACCATACCAAAGATTATTATGGAATTTTCATGCATTAAAAAACATATATTTGAAATATAAATTATGAAATTAATGTTTGAAAAAATATGAGTTCTAACCTATGAAATTTTATTTTTATTTTTTTTAGATTTTCTAGAAACTTGTGTATACATGTGTATACATGTACAGTTTTGAGTTATGCTTTAAAAAATCAGCAAAACAGTTTAGGAGACTATATAGTCATAGAAAAAAGAACATTTTAATACAAAATTATAATAAATGTTAACAGCTATCTTAATTATTTGTTAGGATAGTTAAACAATTTAATATTTTTCTAATGCAAATAAAATTTGTATTAATTAACTTATTAAGTAAAGAATTTTAATTTTGAGACAACTGCCAAAATGATTTCAATTTTTAATATTGAATTTCTCAAGATCTAATCATAGAAAATGAAAACATATCCAGGTTAATTTGGAGATAAGGAATCATATTATGATACTAAAATTATTTGGATTGGGATTTTTAGTTTGTTAATTTTAATATAAAAACAAGACTTAAGCTTCTTTATTTTTCTATTTAAATTGAACTGTTATTTCTAATTAACTTTGCAAATGCATGGCGATTAAAATGTACAAGGATATGGATATCTTTTTTATCTTTTACCTGCCTGTACATACTGCACATTAAATGTTTTTGACTCTGGCCTTGACAAATAATACAATTTTATAGCCAGAACAAATAAAAAGTTTCCAGAACCTGTAGCATTTGCAAAATGCCGAGCACCTTAGCATGATTTATATGTAGTCATTAACTCAGAAAACTCTCAAAATTTCAAAGAAATGTTTCACAAAAATTTAAATAATTTACATTCAGAGTCAAGAGAGAAACTGAATGCATTCCTTAGGCATTTTCTCCTGCTAAAAATTTGAAATATGGATATTTGTAATATGAAGAAAATTAAATAATAGTTTTATTTTCAGTTCAAACAGTTCATAAAGAATTATAAATTTTTACATATGTTACTTATACATTATTTTACCGTTGGGGGTAATAGTAATAATTAGCATTAAAATAAAAATATTACTGAATACATTTTTTATGCAAATTTTGCAGACGTTACTTTTATTCAGAAAAAAAAAGAACACATACTACACACATGCAGCACTAGGGCAAAAATTATGTAAAAAATGGAGATAAGTATATTTATATACATGAACATAACTATCCTTACTTGGATTTACTCTTTCTATTTTCTGAGTTTCAGAATGTGAAGCATCACCAGGGATGTCTATCAGATTTCCAGTAGGCACATTATCTGATGCAGGCAATGTTGATGAATCATCTATAATTCAATAAACAAAACATTTAAAAATCTAAATGAAACAGTTACAAAATTTTGAAAAAAAAAAGAAAGTTATTGGATTTTCACACAGAAATAGACTTTTCATCTTTATATACAATTATTTATAAGTTGCAGAATACTCTTTTAAATTCAGAAAGGAAAGAACAGGGAAATAATCTGTTATGGTTCCTTTGCTCTGTGTTTTCTTTTCTTAAGAAATATTTTTAAATAATCAGAGTTATCAATTAGTTATAAACATGTACTTCTCATTGCAAAAATATTTAAAATATATGAAGATTTATGTTAGATACCTTTTGGATCAATTACATAATCTTAATAATATATATATATATGTATATATATATGTGTGAAAGGATAAAAACTAACCCCTTTCTAAAACTTTAATTTAAAATTTAAATTCAAAAGTTTAAAGTTTCCAATTAATATTTTTAACTTTAATTCTTAAGCTTAAATCTATTTTGCCCCTGGTAACTTTCTTTCCCAGCCTAACATTTATTACTTTCAGAGATCATTTTTGGATGTTCTTTGAGATTAAAAATGCTTAGGTAAGCGCAATTCTTAATTTGTAGGATCAGCATGCAGCCCTGGACAGCCGCGCCTAAATTGCGTCAGATTGCCCAGATATTTCATAACCAATTAAATTAAATGGTCCTCCCTAATTCACAATTGTGCCCTCTGCTGGAAAATATGACAATCCTTATCATATTAGCAAGAACACGCGCGAAAAAAGAGAGACTTTGCAGTTTTGAGGGGCCTGCCTAACCTCCGGCCATGTAACGTTTCGCATAATCAACGTAAACGGCTCGGGGCGACCTCCGACCAGACTCGCGGTTACATCTGTAAGTTGAGCAACCAAATAAAAAGAGTTCGAACCAACAAGAGGCTCCCGAGTCCAAGTTCTTATGCCACGACTACAAAACTCCCGAAGACGTTAATATATTTAAAAGTCGTGCAGGATAATGAGCGCGTGAAGAACCATTCCCTCTGCCTTGCCACCAAGTCGCGAACATTCAAAAGTGCACAAGAATTCCTCTCCCTTGGAAACCCTTTTTACCATCGACCAAAAAAAAAAAAGATTAATCCAGAGAAAGGATTATTATCCCATGAACTATGTCGGTGAGAAAGAGAGAAATTATTCACGTTTCAAATAATCTTAGAACAATCGTCAAAAGAAAGAAAGAAAGAAAAAAAGAAAAAAAACCATTAAGTCTGTTGTGAACAATTAATCACTTATGTGTACTAACATTTAATGTTAATAATATTTGGTAATAACATTTGGAACTTTTCCCCTACTCAACTGAACTGAATGAGAAACCGCAAATATTAAGATGTGATTTCTTAACAATCCAAGCAAAAATGGACAGTCTCAACCGATGTATTTTTTCTCTTCTCCAAGCAGAGTCGCAGAATAGACCGAACTTCTCTATTTCGCAGAAGTAGGTCAAGTTTGTGAATGTGTTTTTCAGGAAAGCAAAGGTCGAGATCTCCGTTTTTTATCACCGTACAGATGATTCACTTAAGAGTTAGGATGTGGAAATTTATTTATTTTTCCTTTTTTAGCGGACAAATGATGATGAAAGATTGAATGTTTTATTTAATTATTTATCGTTAAAAGTTATTTGAAATGAAAAAAAAAAAAAAAAAAGTAATTTAGTAGTTTGTAAATATTAAATTTTTCTTTCTTAAGAAAAAAAAAAAAAAAAAAAAAAAAAAAATTGGATAATCAAATTTACAGGTATGCTTTTTATTTATTTTTTCTTTGACATTGACGTTATTTTTTGTTGAAGATTACATCTCATTGGTGAAAAATTACGTATTTTCCTTTTATCTTTATGTTATCATTTCAATGTGTTACCCTACTGATTTCTTTTTTGCATTATTTATTTTATGAAATATTTTAATTACAAGTAAAAAAAAAAAAAAAAAAAAAAAAAAAAAAAGTTTTATTGTGCAGAACATGTGTTTATTTTTAATTTAACCTTTTTACCTTTTTTATTAACATTGATAAAAATACAGATTTCTCATTTCCATCATTTATTTTATAAAATATTCCCGTTAAATGTTTTATTTTACAGTAAGCACTATTTTTATTTTTTATTTTATGTTGACTATGAATGTGTTATTGCCGAAAGTACCAAGGAATGAAAGTGTTTGTGTGAATGAAAAGTATTTAATAATGAAAAAGAAAAAAAAAATACTGTTATCAGAGTGAACATTTTAAAATTTTGACAACGTTCATGTAATTTTAAAGTAGGTTATTTAAAATACTGTTATTGTATTAAAGGGATTTTAAAGATTTTAACAAAAATCATATTTATTATTTTAAGATTTTTACTGGCTATATTTTTTTCTTCTAGGGAATTTAAGGTTTATTATTAACATTTTAGAAAATTTTGTGATTGATATTTTTCATACGCGCTAAAATCGTGATAAATTAAAATGAGAGTATTTTTGTTTTATTGTTCATCCGGTGAAGCATAAGTGAGATCACCAAAAAATAAAGACAATTGTTTTTTTATGTTTTTGAACTAAATATTATCAATAATACACGTGCAATTTTATTCTTGCAAACATTTAGTGTCCTGTTTTGCATATATTTAGAGTCCTATTTTATTAATTCCTTTTTTATAAATGCAGATGAGCACATCCAGATTTCCACATATTTGTAAATAGTAATTTATATCAGTTTGTGTAGTATTTTATTCCATATTTTGAGCCTTTTTGTGTTGGTAAGTGTTTTATTTGTGCATAATGAAAAAAAAAAAAAAAAAAAAAAAAAAAAAAAAAAAAAAAAAGAATGCTCAATCAAGTGTTTTCAAGTATTTCTTTCCATATCGAAGTTTATACAGTTTATTACTCCTTTTAGATTTTTTCTATAGCCAAATATTATATTTTATATTATGATAAATTCTATTATTTGAGTTGTTAATTTAGTATTTTTACCCAGAATTGCTTTAAAAATTATATTGTTTCCTCTAGTATTTCCTTATGTCCTTTCCTAGTATATTACCCCAGTGAGTTGGCCACCCCAACCATTTTTTATTATTCCATTTTTAACATTCCCCATTTCATTAAAAAATATATTTGAACAGGTATTTCACCCCTGTCAATTTTTAAAAACATGTTAAAAATATTAATTGGAAACTTTAAACTTTTGAATTTAAATTTTAAATTAAAGTTTTAGAAAGGGGTTAGTTTTTATCCTTTCATATATATATATATATATATATATATACACAGGGTGTTTCGCTACCAGACCAACAAACTTTGAGGAGCGATAGTAGATGTGAAGACAAACATTATTAAATAGGAAACCATGGGGAGCAAATGTCTTCTGTAGGAGCTAGGGGCCATTAAAGTTTAAGGTCCAAACTTCAAACAATGATAAAAAAAAGTGTCTATTCGTTTGCAATTTTCACTAAAATCATTCTTTATAACACGATTTAAAAAAAACAAATTATAAAGGTTACATTCAAAAATTGTCGATAGAGGACGCTTTAGACTTTAGAGTAACGAACAACTACTTCTTACCATTAATTTGTGCATGGGATTGAAATTATTTTAAAGTTTAGACTTTAACTTAAATTTTAATCCCAAAATCGGAAACATTGAGATCGGGTAACTGGCAAAAATTTAACTGTGAACAGAGGGGCGGATTTTAAACATACATAAACATTATACAAACTGATAGATTTTGTTGCGGTTTGCGTGTAGTTCATTCCCTTGTAATTATTTTATTCCAAATGACTTACAGTCTCGTGTATCCATTTTTTGATAGAGGGCGCTTCTGACACATCTCCGACATTTCAATGGCATTACTCCTGTGTGTTTTACTACCAGATCAACATATTTCCAGGAAGTGTTAGGGATGCAAAGCGACTCAGAATCACATAGGAATGTAACATTGAAAATGCCTTTTTAGCGAGCTGTGGTTAAAAGAAGCAGAGAAAAAAGCAACAGAAACAGGTAGTGAAACAGCAACACGTTAATATGGCAGAAAGCAATTTAGTTAAAGGTTTTACTACAAAAGGTATCCGAAATTACGACCAGATGTAGTCAGGCATGCTTGACAGCAGCGTCACATGCAATTCCTTATGCTTTGAAAGATTCCTGGCATATCGGATAGCTTTCTGGCAGCTACAGAAATTCGAGCTGACAGGCTTCCACTGACGGTACAGGAGTCTCTACATTCAACTTTTCATTTGATCCCAGCAGAAGAAGTTCATACTGATTCAGATTCAGATTGAGCCAGGTGGGGGAGGGGGGCTACCAATTGGTTTGAGCTCAACTAGCCCCACCCAACAATCTTTATTTAAAAAAATACAGAACAATTATACAGTAATAAAATAAAGGTAGGTAACAAAAAGTAATTGATATAATGAAGTAGGTGCGACGATCTGGCAGGCAAACGAACCGGGCCACCACTACCTATCCACCGCTGTCCACATGTTACGTTGAAGTGTCTGCGAACATCATTGATAAAATGTGGAGGAGCCCCATCGTGCTATAGAGTGGCGCAACAAAAGAGAAACATGTGCTTTTGGAAGAAGTTCCGACAGAACATGTTGTAAAAATATCAAGTGGCTTTTTTCTCTGCTTTTTTTAACCCAAACTCGTAAAAAAGATAATTTTGACATTACATTATATTATGATTCCGAGTCGTCTTTGCATCCCTAACAATTCCTGGAAGTATGTTGGTCTAGTAGTAAAACACCCAGGAGTAATGCCACTGAAATTTCAGAGATGTGTCGGAAGCGGCCTCTAACAAAAAATGGGGACACCAATGCTGTATGTCATTTTGAACAAAATAATTACCATGGGAATGACCTACACGCAAACCGCAATAAAATCGATTAGTTTGTCAATTGTTTATGAGCATTCAAAATCCCCTCCTCGGTTCACAGTTCAATTTTCGCTAGTTACCTGATAACAATGTTTCCGATTTTGGGCTTAAAATTTAAGTTAAAGTCTAAACTTTAGAATAATTTCAACGCCGTGCACAAAATAAGGGTAAAAAGTAGTTGTTTGTTACGCTAAAGTCTAAAGCGCCCTCTATTGACAATTTTTGAACGTAACCATTAAAAATTTTTTACAAACAAATCCTGATATAAAGAATGATTTTAGCGAAAACCGCAAACGAATCCACCCTCTTTTCTGTTTTTTATAATTGTTTGAAGTTTTGGACCTTAAACTTTAATGGCCCCTGGCTACTACGGAAGACGTTTGCACCCCATGGTTTCCTATTTATTGTCTTCATGTCTACTATCACCCCTCAAAGTTTGTCGGTCTGGTAGCGAAACACCCTGTATATATGTATACACACACATAAATGAAATCTAAATATTTATATGATCTCCACAGTTATTCTGGTAACAAATACAAAAAAGTCACAGACAAGAAAATAAATTTTCCATAAGAATTTGAAGTTTTAATTTACTTATTTGTTATTCAAACAAAAATTCAATGTGTTCAACTCTAATTGAACTCTCTTTCATTAATAACTTTGAAAAAAAAAAATGAAGATGTTACGCTTATAATCTAATAGCTTTATAAGTTTTTTATGTTTTATCTCGCTTTTATGTAAAAAGCAAAAAAATAAAAGAGAAAAAATATATATTGTATGACTTTATATTGTATGTTTATAATGAACAGCATTTATAATTTCTTTTTTCACTTTATGGAATAAATACAATTGCTGAAAGAATTTAGCATGGTCAAGAAAGTAGGGTGTTGAAATAGAAATATCCTTTCATTTAGATAATTTTCAATATAAGATTTAAAAGTTAGAAACAGAAAAAAGGGATTTTAATTAGGTTTTAAACTGTCACCCCCCATATACATATATATGCATCTAAAATAAACCATTTCACAAGGATACAGTTAAATCCACATAAATGAGAGGGACAACATTGACAAAATAATAGGACTCTGAAACTCACTCTCTGAACTGAAACTTTGTTTATTTTCCAGTTCAACAAAACACAGCAATCAAGAGTCTTCTGGAGGACACAAGAAATCCTTTTTTTTGTGTGTGTGTGTGGGGGGGGGGGGGTCCTCACAGGATGAGGTTATTAGAACAGATCCAAATCTCTAAAAAAACTGAACTTTTGATAGAAACCAGAGTTATAGCAAGAATTTGGGATAGATTCTAGTAGTGGGCAAAGCTGTCAAACTGGAAGGATAGTTTCACTTTATTGGTTAATTAGCTGGGGCTTTATGATGACAGTCAACTCCATTCAAGTGTCAACTTTGATTTTTTTTTTAAAAATCATAATTTTTATAAATTAAGTTTAAAAATATACTGAAATACATTCCAAATCATCAAATTTATGTTTTAGATTCAAAACTTTTATTTTATTTGGAACTGGCAACAGTCCAAATAAACAACATGGCTGAAAATAAAATGCTTATAGTTGTGTACAAAAAATATTCTTAAAGAGTACTTGGAAAAATACGGAAATTGTTGCTTATTTTGCATTTTTTTTAAATAAATGAATGCATGTAGTATAATATTTAATGCTTTACAGCCTTAAAGCCATATTCTTGATAATAATGCATGTAAAATAAAGTCTTCTGTTGTAATCAGCCGACATTTCAAATAGTGGGTAATCATGCTCAATATGTTTTTGAAAAAGCTATCAAATGTGAATAGTTATGAAATATAATATCTTACAATCACTCTGGATAATAAGATAATTTTAAAATTTATGAGATTAATCATTTTTTTAAAATAAATGTTTAAGAGACTTACAGCCATGTCATCATTTCAAATTAAAGTTACTAACTTCAACCTTAGTTGCAATAGATTGCTTTAAATTATAATTTTATATTGCTTATACATTATACTTAAGATTCATATTAGTTTAAAACATGAATACTTTTGCTAATTAACAAAAGTTTCAATTTTTAAGTAACATGTTAGAGTCATGGTTGCAAAAATGTCATTGTCACACAGTAAAAAATTAATCAAAAATGAAATAACAAAATAAGTAAACAAAATGTCTCATATATATTTTTTAATCTTTTAATCAATAATAGTCATTTGAAAACTGAAAAGTCAATTTTTGTTTGAAAATAGCTTCAGGGTAATTACTTTAACTTTATTCTACAACTCAAAATGTCATTCTATCACATATGGACTTGCCCTGACAATATCGTTTCCAGGTCAAAACCTGGGTACAATCAATCACAACACTTGCAAGATAAGGAAACACAACACATTTTAAATTACAGTTATTGTATTTTCGGGTGTATAGTCCGCGGCTTATACAAGAAAAAAACCTTCCAAAAAGCTACTGCGGGTTATACAAAGATTTTTTTATTTTTTAATTGGAAATCGTGATATTTTTTCTACAACTTTTAAACTTAAAAAAATTTGAAAAAACATCAAAATTTGTAAATTTTTTTCGCTATGCCACAAAATTTAGAAAGTTCTCCCATGTTTGTAAAGGCTTTTTTTTTACATCTTAAATACAGTTATTTCTGGGTTTGGAAGAACTGTTGCAACTATCGCCAAGTATTGCACTGATAGATCTATAATAGCTACCGTATATACTTGCGTGGGGAGTTGACTTATATGCGAGACCTAAAAAAAAAAAAAAATCTATAAATAAAATATCAGAAAATAATTTGCTAGCGAATCGGTGCAGCACCCCATTGTGTTTGTAGAGTACAAAATCCAAAATCCGGAACCCTTCCAACCTAGACGATTCTGAATTTAAAATCATTTAAGATTTAGTTTATTTTTCAAAAAAAAAAAAAAAAAAAAAAAAATCTACCCTACTCTGTTGTAAGGAACAAAAAACTTTTCCTGGGTCGTTTCATTTAAGATAGAGTCTGAGGAATCGTTCCTTTTCGGAGTTGGTACCCTACCCTGTTGCAAAGAACAAAAAAAAGGTGTGTGATTTATGTCATTTCGGAATGATTCAGAGCAGTCAAACTTTTTCAAAACGATTCCGAGGAATTGTTCCTTTACAGAGTCGTTTCATTTCGGAACAAGTTCAAGGAATCAAACTTTTCTGGAGTTGTTTCATTTCAGATAGAGTCCGAGGAATCATTCCTTTTCAGTGTTGGTGCATTTCGGACTTATTACGAGGATTCATTACTTTTGGGAAACAATGACCTAAGATACGTGTACATTTTATGTCCGAAATTTTTAATTTATCACCGATTTTTTTTTTTTAATTTTCGGAAAAATTAAAAAAAAATAAAGCTTGTTTGGAAAAAAAAAAAAAAAAAAAAAAAGGCGTAAACGTTGCATTGCTAGAAATTTTATCTTAAAACACGTAAACGCCGCGCCATTTCTTCCGAAAATTATAGTACTGATAGTCTTAATTTTTAAGCCGAATTACTGTAGATATTATGCATCACAAAAAAATTTCATAAATTTGTGTTAAAAATTATGATTAATGGCTTCTAATTTCGAATCCCGATCGAAATATACGTTTGTAAATGGTGTATACTAATGTACATAATATAACCTTTAAAAGGTTTATATACGTGAACATTTAAGGGTGTTCTTAACTGGTCCGCTCAACAAGCGAAAAACGTTTTGACACATTTACAAATTCATTTTTTAACAGAAAGTTATAAAATTTTAATGCCTGACTATGAGAGTGATTTTGAATTGAACTTATTTTTCCATTTTATGATAATTAAATTACTTATCGAGTTATAAGCTATTTCGATGACGCAATCACCCGTTTTTCTGCTCCTTTTTGACTGGTTTTTCTGCTTTCGTCGGGAAATATGCTCAAAAGTGTCAACTTTGACAGCTTGTTATGAAAAATCTATTGTGTTTTTTAAAGAACAAAAGAATGAGTGCAATTAGACAGTTTCTGAATAACAACACCTGCTATTTTCATGCATTTCCGAACAAAAATAAATTAATGCATGTGTCACAAAGTTGCCCTTTTTGATTTAAGAACACCCTTAAAAGAAGCAGATGGCACAATAAAAGCATTTGCTGGCACCAAACTCCATTTTGGAAGTTAAAAATGTAAGTGAGCAGAGTTCATGTCGATCTCTTTAATAGAAAACAAAAGTCAAAAGTAAAATATAACTAAAGTATTTATTTGTTACTTCAGATACAGGGCTTGGCTTTACAGTTGATAATTCACAGTAGACTCAATCAAGACAATCATATGAGCACATGGTAAGTAAACACAACATGGATGATCACATTATCAGAAGTAGACATTAATACATAAGTTAAAACAATTTTAAAATAAACTCAATAAAAGGTATTGTAGAAATATATCCAGAATGGGGACCAGCCACCATTCAGCTTCATGAATTACTTCCATTGTTGGAAGATAAAAGTGGCGTTGAATTGAAATATGCATCGTATATTTATATCAAACAGACCGGATTGAAAACTTGGTTTTGGAGCAATGCCCCCGAAACGAGCCAATAAGAAAACAACATCCGAATGAATCAAAGTTCGATTCGATTAATGTTATGATATTCCAAGTCGCGGCAGGGGAAAATATCATTACGGAAAAATATGATCAGTTGGAGATAGACTTTCGCAGGTGTTGGTTGTAAATAGAAGATGGAGTCGATGAGGGAAAATGACAAAAGAGCTATTGAAGTTGATGGATTACTGTAAGATATAAAGTTGATAACGTCCGGAAAGGAATTGAAAGGTAAGTTAATGTTTATTGAATATATTTATTATGGAATAATAAATAAATAAATATTAAAATAAATGATGAGTGAATGAATATGTAATGAATGGACATTGGAGGCAATGAGAAAACCATCTGCTGATGGAATTCCATCATATAGCCTGCGGACTATACACCGATGCATCTCTGCGGGTTATACACGAACTTTTTTTACTGCACTGCTCGATTTAGGGGTGCGGGCTATACACCCGAAAATACGGTAGTTTGAATTTGAGTTCTTAAAGTACTAAATATGGGACTGAGAAACAAAGTTAGGCAAACTGGGTTTTGAAATTAAGACAAAGTTAAAAAAAGAAATTGGACATTTTAATTTAAATTTCAAATTTAAAAAGGGTTGTATTTTCTTATTTCATATCCTCTTTCTCAAAGATTAGGTCCACAAGATTTGCTTGCAAGGAAAGCTGAAAATGGGGGGGGGGGGAACTCACTCAAAAGAAATCGAAAATACAAAGAATTTTATTTGTGTCAGGCCTCAGATTAAAGATAAAGTTAAAATTGCTATGACATGAGTACTGAGTTTTACTGTTGGAAATTAAAACTTAAAGTTTAAATTTTGAGTCTCAGAAATAAAAGAAAGAATTTTTAGTTTTTATGCTAGAAGTTCTAAATTTGAGATATGGTTCTTGAGATAACCTCACAGAACTTTACATTAAAAATATGAAAAGATATTATTAATAATATAAAACATAAAAAAAATATCAGTGGACAATACTAATGAAATAATAAACAGCAAACTGTAAGTATTATCAAACACAGAGGGTTCCGCTGCAATAAATATATTTACAAAAAAAAATTGCTAAAAGAATTATAAGACTGTAAAAAAACTATATAACATAGGGTTGGGTATAGATGTATGTACCAGAAAAAATATAAAAGGATATACCATGAAAGTTCAGAGAGATATGGAATCTAAATAGTATCAAATTTTGCTATTTAGTGTAATTTTCTTTATCCTAATCTATTTATGATGAACTTAATTTGGTATTGATAATATAAAACAGTGCATATTTAACTTTATTTGGCATTTCATGAATCCAAATTTGTAATAAGCATTTCCTTTTATATTGTACCAAAAACAAAACCTTTGTTCAAAATTAAACTTTGCATTGTGCTAAGTGCGCTTTGAAAGGAGGTCGCAAAGTTGAAATGCTTTCTTGCTCTGTTCTGTGTTTTTTGATATAGGTTTGTAAACAATCATCATAAACAGGGTGACATATTGAGAGAGCCCTTCAATGCAAACTAGTCATGAATACCATAGTAAATATGTGACTACTTCTAATTAAATTTGTCTGTTTCTAACAGTTTCACATTTATTGCTTTGATTTGTATTGCTACTGAGCATTACATTAGACATATATATCATTAAAAGTTACTATCTAGGTTTAAAAAGCTGATAAGTCCAGCAAATAACACCCTGATTTCAAAATTAAATTTCTCAAAAACAAAGATCAATAGAATTATGCAGTAAACGGTTTGTTTATCAGGTAAGCTGTAAAAATCTTATACAAAAGTTTTGAACGGTAAATATTTTGTAAAGATTGTGTTCTGATTGCAAAGAATGCTTTGATTTGACATTTTTCTTGCTTTAGATTGCTGCCAGAGAATGTGTTTTTCGGCTTAAAGTGCCATATTTCATAGTTTTTTTAAATTAAATTTTTGAAATTTCGAAATTCTAAAAATTTACTTCAAAAAATCTTTAAAATATTGCACTGTAAGCTGAAAAATTATTTCTCTGCAGGCAATCTAAAACAAGAAAAATGTCAAATCAAAG
Source organism: Maratus speculifer (assembly GCA_964019185.1). Taxonomy (NCBI): domain Eukaryota; kingdom Metazoa; phylum Arthropoda; class Arachnida; order Araneae; family Salticidae; genus Maratus; species Maratus speculifer. The sequence continues at coordinate 208,380,723 of OZ025293.1, read as the reverse complement.
CATTCTATGCAATCAGAACGCAATTTTCAAAATATTCACTGTTTGAAATTTCTGTATAAGATTTTTACAGCTTACCTAATAAAAAAACCATTTACTGCATATTACTATTGATCTTTGTTTTTGAGAAATTTAATTTTAAAATCAGGGTGTTATTTGCTGGACACCCTGTACATAGAATATTCCACCCTTGTCTTTACATATGTTCAAACCACCCATGTCTTTAAGGGTTAATATGTAGACTAATTACCAACAATTATTTTAAAAAAATCATTATCAACAATCCTTTTATACTTCTGCAATATAGGTATCTCCAGCGCTCCTCCACACTTTTGCTGAACATCCACAAATTGAAATTTGTGATTAATAGAAAAATGCAATTTCCTCAAAAATTATGTTTATTATGAAATTTCCTACAAAAATTATGAAACTAGGGTCGGTATAGTTTTCCTGTAAAAGAAGTGGGGGCATATTTTTGCACTAAATTTTTGATGATATCTCTGAAAATAGAATACCTAACATTAAAAGAAATATATTTTTAAGTTTGGCAATATAAAAGCGTTCACACACTATATTAATTGTTTTTAAGTCTTGTGGCCATAATCAACTTGTTTGTGAGTCCTCTAGTCCTAATTGTGCTATTTTTGCTTAAATCTTTAATTTTATATAAAAATGTGAAATTTTGTGCTCTAAACTTTGTAAAAGCATTAATTTATGACACAAATATCAAATGGGAAAATACACACACACACACATAAAATAAATAAAATTCTTCTAAAATATTTGGTTATATTATTTAAAACATAAAATTATAAAGATAAATTACTGAAGATAGGTACATTTTATGTACAAAATATTCAAATTAAACAAATACTTAAAAATGTGAACATACTAAAAAAAGGGTGAAATATAAACTTGTAAAATTAAAAGAATATACAGGCATTAAAAAAATAATATAATGTATAAAAATCTTCAAATAAGTATGAAAATAAAAAGTTTAACATGAAATCGATTTAAATGGATTACTACTTTCAAGGTAAATAGTGCTTATCCTAAATCACTTATAGAGAATGTTTTTACAAATTATCCTAAACTACTGGGAGCTTTAGCAAACTCGAGGCTTGCTAAAGCTTTAGACAAGGAGCTTTAGGCAGAGAGGTTTTAGAATTTTTTTTTTTTTTTTAAATAAAAAATGAGTATGTTTATTTTTCATTTTTAAAAAAATTAAAAATGAGTATGTTTATTTTTCATTTTTAAAAAAATTAAAAATGAGTATGTTTATTTTTCATTTTTAAAAAAATGAAAAATGAGTATGTTTATTTTTGTGTGAAGATACAAATGCAAAATTAGAGTTTATAGTTTGCAGATTGAGGTGTATTTCTTTACCCTGGTGACAACAATAAATTTGAGTCATAATTTAACAAACTACATCAGCATCTCACAATTAGCTAATAAAAAATTGATCTAGCTAATTAAAAATTAAAGATCAGTTTTCCTTATTTAAGAATTATGTCTAGAACCAGAGCCCGATCAAGCTGAAGTTGGTCACAGTGCCTGTTAAAAAGTTGCCCTCCCCCCTACTATCTATTTTTGGTGACACTTTCAGAAAAAAAAAGGTTTATTTGATGAGTTGACAAAGTTGTTTGAGTGAAAAATGCCTATTTTAAAAGCTTCTAAAAATTTTATTGAGTCATTCAGAATACACTGATAAACAAATTTTAACTAATTTTCTGTTTCTCTATATACGTTGGGTGTTTCTTATAGATTTCAAGTTGCTGAAAAAGAATATGTTTGTAAAAATTTTCTATCACCCTCCAATTTTGAGAAATTTCATTTATATGTTTTGGAGTATGTAGGCATCGTATAGGCATTATAATTATATTATATTATTCCCTTTCATGTACTTGATTCGCACATACATTTTTTTCCTTATTACAATGATAGAAGATACAGCAAGAGAGTAGAAACAGATGTCCATTAATAAATTTTATATTAGCGACCTTGAACAGACAGCTCCAGCCACCCCCCCACAGTATTTGACGTTAATACAAATCCATGACAGTTGAAACTTTCGGGGCAAGTGTACTACAATTTCTTTGTTCTGTAAGACTTTTTAATTAAATTTTTATTATAATTATCCTATTTTCCTCTACAATATGTAAAACATATCTAGAGGATGCGTTAATGAGCTCGATTCTTTTTGCTATGTGTGCTGGGAGCTAACTTTGAAAAAGCATCAATGCGCTTTCACGCTGTTAATAAAAACTGCCTATCACATGTACTTTGGATATAAAATAGGTAAAAAAGATAAGAAATGGGCACCTCATTCTTGTTCTACACGATGTGCTACAAACCTCAGTGCGTATATGAAAGATACAAAAAAGTGTATGTCCTTTGATATACTCATGATATTGCGCTTGCCGAAGGATCATATAACTGACTGCTACTAATGTATTACAAAAATTAAAGGATTCTCTGCAAGAAGTAAACATAAAATTAAGTACCCGAACTTAGATTCAGCAATGTGATCAGCATTACATAATGATGATTTACAAATACCCAAACCTCCACAGAATTTTACATACGAAGATGCAGCAGTAGAAATGGAAAATGATAAAACCTGAAACTTCCTCTACAGCTGATATGAACTATTCTCCTGGCATAAATGAAGAACCACACCTAATTACTCAAAAAGAATTAAATGATTTTGTGAGAGACTTATATTTATCAAAGAAAAACTCAGAATTATTTAGATAAAGATTGCAAGGTTGGAATCTCCTGAAAAACAATACAAAGATATCTATTTATCGAGATTGACATAAGAGATATTCGACATTTTTTTCAAGAAAAGATAATTTATGCAATTGTAATGATATAAGTGACTTAATGTCTGCTATAAATTGTCAATATAACACGGAATAATGGCCTATAAGAGAGCAGCCACAGATAAGACATTTACCGTTACATAAAGTATGAAATTTCTTATTAATATCATTTCTTTTTACAAAAATTCTTCTAAATTTTTCTGAAACTTTATAAAGAATGCATACTTTCAGTGTTTTAAATATTCATTTTAAGCTTTAAAAGTGTTTATTTAAAAGTTTGTCATTGCTGAAACATCAAATGATAAAGTTCATAAGGTATGTGAGTTGAATAAATACTACAAAATTCAGATTTTCAAGATTTTGAATTTTTTAAAAATCTGTGGGTGATGGAAACTTTTTAATGGCACATTCTTTCACATCATAATCTAAAATATAAAAGTCACCACATACTTTGTTAGAAACAGAAACCTTGTTTATCAGTGATATTTAAATTTTACATTTCATATTTTATCAAACAATATTATTTAAAATATATTTGATTAAGGAAAAAAAAAATCAGCCAAATAATTTGTGGGCCCCTGAAATTGGTGGGCCCAGAGCCAAGGCCCTGGAGGCCCATGCATTAATCAGGCTCTGGCTATAACACTCAATGTTTGCCTGCTAATCATCCTATTTAAATAATAAAAAAGATTTATATTAAAATGCTTTGATTTGAAAAAATAATAATATAACCTGGTTCAAATCAAACAGAGCAGTGCTTTAGTTTTTTTTTAGCACTGGACAAATAGTTAATAAATTTGTTTTTACTGGATCCTTTCATTTTTTGTTATGTATCTTCAGGGCCGGCACCAGGGGTGAGGCAAGTGAGGCAACCGCCTCAGGGCGCACCGTAAAAGGGCGGCATTTGTCTCGCATATTTGTACAGGTAAAATATGATAATTTGTAAACTAAAATATGGGTAAATACACCAACTTATGCCCATTCATAAAAATTTCAAAAAAGTTTTGTTTTGACAATAAAAATGAAGATCCGATAACTCCCTCCCCCCCCCACACACACAAAAGCAAGATAAAGCTTTAATTTTGGGGGACTCATCGGATTTTCATGTTTTGTGTCAAAATGACGTTCTTCAAATATTCATGAATGGCCCTCAGTTGTTGCTGTAAAAGCATATTTTACCTGAATAAAATATAATTTTAGCCATTTTATTCGTAAAACGTAAGTTTAAAAAATTTGATCGTATCGACTTGCAGATGGTGACATTCGATTTAGAACTTTAAAAAATCCATTGTGAAAACATACTCTATTTGACCTATTTAAAAAATGTAGATTCCTCCCCTCCAGGGTTAAAAAGAAAACCTCTTTTTGCTTCTTAAAACATGTTAAATTGTTATTTTTTTTTTGGAGGGGGGGAGGGGGAGAGGATTCCTCCAACTTTCATTTCTAGTGCCAAAATAAAGTTATTTCTAAAGTTTGGTTATTGGCCATCAGTTGGTTAAAAAAAAAAAAAAAAAAAGGCTATTTTATCTGTAATGTATAGTGAATCTTCTATATGTAATCTATTTTTAAAATGGTATGATAAAAGTTGCTTTCCACTTATTATTATTATTATTATTATTATTATTATTACCGATTTTTAGTTAGATTTTCAATGCTACTCATAGTGGGTTTTTTCCATTCTGCTGAAGTTTTTTACATTCGTAAAAAATGTTTTAAACTTTCAGTAAATGTTTTAAAAATTTAGCCAAATGTAGTATAATTTTAGGTAGCTTTCATTACAAAAAGTAAAAAGCTAGCTATTGCAGCCGTCCGGAGGAACGCACTTCCAGAAACTTTTGGTATATTTTCATCTATCATGAACTCCAGATCCCAAAAACACTCTCCGTTGAAATGTTGATATAATATACAGGGTGATTCATAAAAGATGGGCAGAACTTTAAGGGGTTATAGTACACTTAAAGACAAATAATATTAAATAGGAGACTAAGGGTCCCAGACGTATTCCCAAGGAGATAGGGGGCATTAAAGTTTAGGGTCCGAAATTTCAAATGATTATAAAAAATGGAAAAATTGGTCGATTCGTTTGCGGTTTTTGCAAAAAATTTTCTTTATGCCAGTATTTTCTTGAAATAAAATTTTAAAGTTCAATTTCAAAAAATGCCGATAGGGGGTGCTTTAGACTTTGGAGTAACAAACAACTATTTTTTAACGTTATTTTTTGTATTGCTTTAAATGATTTCGAAAGCTTAGACTTAAACTTAAATTTTGATCTAAAAATCTGAGTCCTAACGAGTAGTTAAGTAGCGTAAACTGAAATTTGAAATTTGAAACCCTTCTCCCCCCAGAACAAAAATCAGTTATTCCCGATCTTTGTGTCGTAGATTAGGCTCTAACTACTGCCGCGTTTTGCTAAAATTATTCTTTATGTCAGTATTTTCTTGAAAATAAATTTTAAAGAAAATTTTCAAAAAATTCCGATAGAGTGCGCTTTAGACTTTGGAGTAACGAACAACTATTTTATACCGTTATTTTTTGTGTCTCATTAAATGCTTTCTAAAGCTTAGACTTAAATTTTCAGCCCAAAATCTGAATCGTTAGACGTGGTTAAGTTTCTGGGGAGAGGGGTTTGAAATTTCTACTCCTGAGCACAGTTCAGTTTACCATGTCCACACATTGTGTGCTGTGATACGAGGTAAAAAGACACAAATTAGGATTAAGTTACCAAAGCATATTTATTAACATGTAATTACAATAAATGTTCAAAATTGTGACCACCAGAGGTTATGCACGCAGAACAACGGCGAAGAATGGAACGGTGAACATTCGCGAAAACATCAGGCTTTTCGAGCACTTCCCCTACAGCGGCAGAAAGTCTGGCGACCAGTTCCTCGGGGGATTCAATGGGTGTCTTATACATAAGAGCCTTCAATTGTCCCAAAAAAAAGAAATCGAGGGGTGAAAGATCTGGCGAGCGAGCAGGCTAAGCAACAGGACCACCTCGACCAATCCATCTGTTCGGAAATGTGATGTCCAGATAGTTGCGGACGTCTCGTACGTAATGGGCTGGCGCTCCATCGTGCTGGAACCACATGACCCGCCGGATGCATGGAGGAACAACGTTTAACAGGTCTGGCAGCACATGTTGCAGAAATGTGAGGTATGTTTTACTGTTGAGGCGTTCAGGAAGAAGGTACGGTCCGATTAGGTGGTCTCCGAGGATTCCTGCCCAAACATTGATGTAAAAGCGTCTCTGATGAGCATGTGGATACGTAGCATGTGGATTGACATCCGCCCATACATGTGCATTGTGTGTGTTAAATGTACCTTCACGTGTGAAGGTACATTCATCGGTGAAAAGCACAGTTCGTCCAAAATGTGGATTTAGCGCATTCTGCTGCAGAAACCAGCGGGCGAATTCAATACGATTTGGATAATCCCCTGGAGACAGTTTCTGGACTCGTTGCACATGAAACGGGAGCAAATGTTCATCCTTCAGTACCCTCCAAGTCATGGACTGTGAGGTATCCACCTGCCTAGCCACTGTTCGTGTACTTGTACTTGGCTGCGCCGCTACTACATCCAGAATGGCTTCTGCAACAACTACTGATTCGTCCTTTTTTGCACGACCTGCATTCGACCGGGAAGCGAGAAATGATCCCGTCTCACAGAACTGTCTGTGCAAGCGCTCGAAAGTTTTGTCTCCGAAAGAAAACCGCCTGTTGGGAAATCGCTCTCCGTACATTCATTGTGCCTCTGCACCATTTCCATCTGCCGCTCCGTAAATTAAATGCATCTCAGCCTTTTCCTTATTCGTGAAGGGCACCTTCTTCCGATTCATTACTACAGCGACTTACACTTGACTCACCGTTCAGTGGTTTTTATGCCTGAATCGTGTCGAAATTTTGCATACGTGTTCTTCTTCTTCCCCATTTGACATTTGCATACTTTCTGTCTCCTTCTTCACCCGGTGACTAGCGTCAGGAATGGAGCTTTAACGTTTGCATGAGCGACGTTTCCAACTGTGCCAGTGCCTTTATGAGTGAATTCCGACTATGCAGTCCTTGACGAAAGTTGTATTTTTGCCTCGTATCACAGCACAGAATCGTTGGGCATGGTTAAGTAGTGCAAACTGAACTATGTTCAGAAGTTGAAATTTGAACCCTCTCCCCTCGCTACTGAACCACGCTCAGCGATTCAGATTTTGAGCTGAAAATTTAAGTTTAAGTCTAAGCTTTAGAAAGCATTTAATGAGACACAAAAAATAACGGTATAAAATAGTTGTTCGTTACTCCAAAGTCTAAAGCGCCCTCTATCGGAATTTTTTGAAACTTTTCTTTAAAATTTATTTTCAAGAAAATACTGACATAAAGAATAATTTTAGCAAAACGCGGCAGTAGTTAGAGCCTAATCTATGACACAAAGATCGGGAATAACTGATTTTTGTTCTGGGGGGAGAAGGGTTTCAAATTTCAGTTTACGCTACTTAACTACTCGTTAGGACTCAGATTTTTAGATCAAAATTTAAGTTTAAGTCTAAGCTTTCGAAATCATTTAAAGAAATACAAAAAATAACGTTAAAAAATAGTTGTTTGTTACTCCAAAGTCTAAAGCGCCCCCTATCGGCATTTTTTGAAAATGAACTTTAAAATTTTATTTCAAGAAAATACTGGCATAAAGAAAAATTTTTGCAAAAACCGCAAACGAATCGACCAATTTTTCCATTTTTTATAATCATTTGAAATTTCGGACCCTAAACTTTAATGCCCCCTATCTCCTTGGGAATACGACTGGGACCCTTAGTCTCCTATTTAATATTATTTGTCTTTAAGTGTACTATAACCCCTGAAAGTTCTGCCCATCTTTTATGAATCACCCTGTATATATATATATATATATATATATGATTTTTGTCATGCTGTAACTATCATACTTATGAACTGATTTTAATGAAACTTGGCATGTACATGGTACATACAAATGTCTCGACCGAGTTCGTTGGCCCGCATCATCCGCCATCTTGTTTCAAAATGGTGGTCATTTAAATTTTTTTAAGATTTAAATTTTTAAATTAAATGCAAAAAAATTAATAGTTGAAAAATATTTTTCTTTTATGTGTTAAAACTTAAAACAAAGATACCAGAACACTTTTTATTTTGTCTATATCTTAAAAAATGACTGAGTTATAGCACATTGAATTTTTAGTGTGGCTGACATTTTGAAACGACCTGATTTTTGTCACGTGATAACATGCGTGTTTATGAACCGATTTGGTTTTAACTTCGTATATACATTGTAGATACTAAGGTCTGGACCGAGCTCTTTTGTCAGTTCCGTCCACCATCTTGTTTTAAAATGGCGGCTGTAAGGTTCCACAATTCAAACTTTGACTTTTTTTTAAAAACAATGGTTGACATCGCCAAATAAGAGATAGACTCTTGCCAAGTGGCACGCCCTCGACGGAAAAAGAGAACTGCGTTCGGGCAGTCGGAGCCGTGGTGTGATTGGAGAAAGTCGAAAAAGCTCTCTTCGTGTGTCGCGAAGAAGCATTGTTCTGGTGGAATAATAATAATATTCATGTAAATGTATTCAACTTCTGTGTTAATGTGTGCGTATGTTATTGTGTCATGTTAATAAATGTTGTTTGTATATGAATATGGTCTCCAAGCTTCAGAACTATTCTACATTTGATAGTCACTATAATGCAAGCAACACAAAGTTTGATGTTTTCCGAATGTTTTTGGGAAATAGAACAGCGATCTGTATTGCGGCCATTTAAATTTTTTTTTTAATTTAAAAGTTAGAATTAGGTGCAAGAAAGTGAGAAATTGAAAAAGAATTTTCTTTTATTCATTTGACCTTGATACAAAGATTGCAGAATATTTGTCTTTCTGCAATTTTTGAATCTTTAGCGATCTTTACTATATTTTTCTTTTCAGTTTTGGAGCATTTTCTTAGCATTTTAAAAAAAGGAATGTGGTTTTAATCTTTTAATCTAATGTACTAAAAGTTGTCGTTTTTTTCAGCTAAATTTATTCGAAATTCGTTTACGATTTTCAAATTTTTGTAATTTTTTTAAAGATCTTTAATTTTTTTTTCGTTCTGTGGCAGTTTTTTGACTTTGCAAAAGAAGTCTTTTTTTAATCTTAAAAAAATTTACTGTCTGCAATTTTTGAAATTTCAACGATTCTTTACATACCACTTTTAGCGCCCCCCCCACCCCCGTTTCTTTTGCCATTAGTTGCGATTTTTCCGCATTAGTAAAATAAATCTAGTTTCAATCTTCCCGTAGTACATTTTGTTTGATTTGCAAAAAAATTTTACGTTTAATAAAAAAATATGGAACGTTTTGTTTTAAATATTTCGCTACGCGATTTCGCGCTTTATTCTATGTTTTAGTATTTGTATGATCGGGTCAGCTGGCAAGTATATTAAATTATTTTAGAAAATGAAAATGTAATTGTTTTCTGTATTGATAAAATGGATATAAAAAACGATTTTCGCAAAAAAAAAAAAAAAAAAAAAATCAGCGTGAATTTATTATTGAATTAACTATTTCCTTGTAAACAGTTGTATTTTTGAAAATAATATTGTTACTATAAAATTAAATCTTCATGTTAAATGTGTGAAATTAAATTTGATATGATAATGTAGTAAGTAGTAGAGTTTTTAATTCCTTAAGTGTAAAGATATTTTATAATACATGTTATGTTATATTTATGTAAATAAATTATAGCTATAATATTAATTTGCTTATTTTTTTTTTTAAGTTTTGAGTAGTAGTAAAAAACTGACATCATAGGGGCGGCAAAATACGACTCGCCTCAGGCGGTGAATTGTCTAGCGCCGGCCCTGTGTATCTTGATGTTTATTATCAATAGTTGCAACATTTTCTCAGATTATAAGAAGTGACTGAATCCGTCTGACTGCACTGGGGTCTTTTTGGTTGTTGGTTAACCAACTGAAAAAATTTTAAAAAAAATGGAGAGTTAGAATGAGTGGGCTAGAACTATGTTTATTTTTAAATCAATTGGCCAGTGATTGAACAAATAAAAGTATTTTCACATATTGGAGGCATAACCTTTACAGGTTGCTTAAAAGTGGCTGGGGTTAAATGCCTATTCAAATAAAAATTTTATGAAATGGAGAGAAAAATGACCTTTTATTTTGCCTTTTAAAAGTAATTCATGTGATTATCAATTTGCTAGGGACTATTAAAGTGTTATGTAATTTATTATCCTTGATGAAATATTAGACAGAAAGACTAAAAATTCAAAAATCCCACATTTAAAAACAGCACAATACAAAATATTATATTCAGTCATACACAAAAATTCATAATGATACATTACTTATATAAAATTCTATATATAAAAATAAATGGTTGCAAAAAACTGATTGAGGTTCTTGCCCATTGTCACGTTGAGTCGGAAAAGACTGACCACACTCTTGTGATATCAGCGGAACAAACCCCCTCATCCCTCGATGCAATAATGGACTGTCTGTTGGTGTTGGGGGACTGGGGTTAAAGACATAAAAATGAGAAGAAGAGAGAGTTTTTAGATGTCCTTGAATGCAGTTGCGTTTCTGACCACAGGAGGATGAATTTGTTTACCTTTTTCTTTCTCAAGATAATGGCCGATAGTTCAGGCCTAACCAGTATTACAAATCTGTAAATATTTTGTATAACGTTCATTAAATAATATTGTTTCTGTTAGAGGCATGTATTATTATTGTTTCACTCATCATTTAATATCGGAAACCAACACACAGTATATAACGGCCTGTGACATTGGTGCAGCCGGTAGCCGATATATATGAGTGTTAGAACAGAGTGTGCCTTTACGAATTTTAGGCATGTGCCTAGTTAAGGCAGCGTAAAGATTTTTTTTCTGATGGAGTTGTGAGTGGACGCAGTTGAAATAGAAGGGTGCTGAGAACAGAATGCCATTCCGTGCTGATGAGTGATGATGATTTCTGGCTAATACGGAGGATACTGCTGATGACACTGTGTCTCATGACGATTGATGGAGCTCCAACTGACGATAAAGGAAAGCTGGAAGTGTTGGTAAGTGGAGGTTATTTGTTTTCTTGTACCAGGATAAGTAGGGAATGTAAAAATAAATTAATGATTTATGTATTCAGTGGCAAACAGGGTGCTATATTAATTATTTCAATAATTTACGGTAATCAGTCGAGAATAATGGTTATAGGTACGGGTAAAAATGTATATCATGGTAATGGATTGAGTGATAACAGGATCAACCAAGTTATACTAGGTAATTTATGATTTTGTGTATATGTAATATTGTTATTATTATTATGATTATATTATGATGATGATTATTAAGTGTATTATGAGTACTATTATTGTATTGTGATTGCATGAATGATATATATATATATATATAAAGTAATTATAGATAGTTCTGTTTTATTGTGATTACGTAAAGTTAAGGTAGAAAAATGGTGTATTTAATGAAGAGGAGTAGGGCAGATTTGACCCAAATAGTCGAGGAATTGGGAGAGGAAATACCGGAAAGAGTTACTAAAATTCAATTAAGTAAAATTATTTTAGCACATGCTGATTATGATGAATTAATGATAAAAGAACTCCTTGAAAATATAATTAGTGAACGAAAAGAAAATGAAGAAAGACAAATATGCGAACATGAGATTAAGTTAAAAGAATTAGAGATCCAATAGCAACAGATTCAGGAGGGTAGCCAAAGAGTTGCAAATAATATTCCGATGAATAGTTTCGAAGATGGGCTGGTTAAATATCTTAACCTAGTAAGAGAACAATTACCTCGGGTCCCAGACAAAGCAGAAAATTGGGTGTTTTTTTTTCATCAGATGGAAACAATTTTTGAAATTTATGTGGTTCCACAAGAATATTGGGGACGAATCGTGCTTAATAAATTGGGAAATTTTATTAGAAAATTAACTAATAGTTTGGGGACGGAAAAGTTGTCTAATTATACCGCAATTAAAGAATGCATTTTAGCCGAGAATGCTCTAACGCCACTAGAATATAAAAGGAATTTTGAGACGTGTTTTAAACAAAACCACGAAAGTTATGTCCAGTGGGTGGCTAAAACCAAAACAAATTTAGATTACTATTTGGAAAGCAGGGGAATAAAAGATTTTCAAACATTAAAAGATTTAATTATATCTGATAAAATTAAAGATTCATTACCCGGGCATATAAAAACGCACATATTAGTGAAAGAGGGATCAAAATGGATGGCACCGGTTGAATTAGCGAAAGAAATTGATCTCTTTACGGAAGCAACACCGGTACAGAGAGGGAGAGATTCTTATCGCGAAAGAGAGCAAAAGGGAGGTTTTAAGTCGTTCCGGTCAGACAGGGAGTCTCCAACGGGAGGGAAAGTTAGTCTGAAGGGAAGGGCCCACCCATTTAGTAACAATGAGAGTGGAAATAAGGGGATGGAAAGAGAGAAACAAAAAGTAAAGTGTTTCATTTGTTCTGGTCCCCACTTCTGCTATCAATGCCCGCAGAAAAAGGAGTCAATTCGCAATGAAGAGAGAAAGGTCAGTTGCGTCCAGGCTAAAGTGGGATTGAGTGCTGTGAATTTTGAGAAACATCAGATAAGGGGAGGGCAGGACAAAGAAATATTGCCGTTGGTAGAGCTTAATGTTGCTGGACAAAAGGTAGAAGCTATTCTAGATTCGGGGGCCGAAATATGCGTGTTTGGGAGGGATTTGATACCTGATAAATTCATGACTGGAGGCCACATTTATTTGATTCCCGCAATAGGAAAAATGCAAAAGGCGGACTTGATCACATTACCGGTGGCACTATGGGAGGATAATCAAGCGATTTCCTCGGAAATTGACATAGTCGCGGCAGTAACGGAAAATTTAAATAGTCCGGCACTTATAACTCCAGCAGTGCATGATGAGTTAGGAAAACAAGCGAAAATGTATAGCATTACTATAGGATTGGAGGATATAGAAAAGACTGGGAAGGAGGAAAATGAAAAAAGTATTAAAGTTAAGGAATCGGGCGATGTAAAAAGTAATAGTGAAGAGGGAGTACTAATGGTTGGAGAAAGGAAGGAAGGTTTTGACTTGTTAGATAATGTTTTGAGTGAGAATGACGCGAGTAATAATGAAGAGAAGTCTAGAGATTATGGGACGCAATCGAAATTGTTTAGAAAACAACAGCGAGAGTGTCCGACATTGCAAAGAGCTTGGAAGGAAGGTAGAAGTGGAAAGAATAAATATTTTGTGGAGGATGGATTATTGTATAAAAAGAATTTAATTATTAATGAAAGTGTCAAACAGTTAGTAGTTCTGCAATGTAGAAGAAAAGAAATATTGAGACTTGCACATAATCACTCAACAGGGGGTCATTTGGCATCGGTTAAAACCTTAGAAAGAATTAAATTATCATTTTTCTGGGAAGGTTTAAGGAAGGAAGTGAAGAAATACTGTGAGGCTTGAGAGGACTGTCAGTTGAGACGGAGAATTAGAGTGAGCGATAGGGCACCTATTCAACCAGTAGCTCGTCCTGAGTTACCATTTCAGGTGATGAATGCTGATTTAATTGGACCCATTGAGCCAACTTCTGCTCGAGGGCACAAGTATGTTCTATCGGTGGTAGATCAATACAGTAGATGGCCAGAAGCAATTCCGATACGATCTCTATATGCTAAGGCGACATGTCAAGCACTTCTTCAAATTTTTGTGCGAACGGGTGTTCCCCAAATTTTAGCGATGGACCAGGGACGGAATTTCGCAGCTGAGTTGACCTCGGAGTTTTTAAAACACTTGGGGGCGGCTCCTAGACTAAGCACTCCTGGGTATCCTTTAAGTAATGGATTGGTGGAACGTTTTAATGGATTAGTAAAGAATATGTTGCACCATGCAGTAAGAAAACATGGGAAGAATTGAGATCAGATACTACCATTATTATTATGGGCTATGAGAGAAGTCCCGAATGAAACGACGGGGGTTTCACCATTTCAACTAATATATGGGAGGTTACCAAATGGTCCACTGTCAGTTTTGAAGACTGGCTGGGAAGGGGAAACGGTAATACCAGAAGGGGTTGGAAATAATATCATAGAATATCTAGAGCAATTAAAGGATAACTTAAGATCAGCGGCAGAATTCGCATCTAATGTGGCTAACAGAAAGCAAAGTGATTACGCTAATCGGTATAATTTAAGATCATCGTCTAGGAAATTTTCAGTAGGAGAAAAAGTAATCGTTTTAATTCCTGATTCCACTAATAAATTATATTCACGATGGATGGGTCCGGGAGTAATTGTTGATCAGAAAAATGAACATTCATTTTTGTTGAATTACCAGATGGCAGTGTTAAGAATTTACATCAAAATAAGGTAAGACCTTATATATATCCAGTGAATACGATGGGATTAGTATACGAGGTAGATGAAGAGTTCGGAGATATTCAACATGCTCCAGGAGCAGAAGTCGCGGATAATGATAAGGAATTTCAGGAGATTATAAAAGCAAAATTAAACCACTTAGAAAAAAAGGAAAGGGAAGAATTAGAGGGAATTTTAAATAAGAATAAAGCATTTTTTTGGGGAGAGGTAAAGTGTGCAAAGGTTGGAAGCCATGCAATTAGATTAAAACCTGATGTAGAGAGGAAGCAACCGCATATTTATAGAGTGCCTGAGGTACTTAAAGCGGCGGTGGAAGAACAAATACAGGAGTTATTAAACAAGGGACTAATAGAACTGTCACAAGCGGAGATAGCGTATCCCATAGTTTGTGTAGCAAAAAAGGATGCGAGTATCAGGCTATGTGTAGATTACAGGGCCCTTAATGCAGCAACTAAAACTACTCCATTCCCAATGCAAAATGCCACTGAGTTGAGGTATAAAGCCGGAGCGGCTAGATATATTACAACTTTAGATATTTTAAAGGGATACTGGACTATTCCAATGGAGGAACAGAGTAAGGAACTGACATCGTTTATAGGTCCAAAAGGACAATATCAGTGGTTAGTGATGCCATATGGAGTAAATGGGAGTGCGGGGACATTCCAGAAAACAATGAATAGGGTATTAATTAAACATTCAGAATATGCAGATATATTGATGATATAATTGTTTTTTCAAGAACGTGGGAGGAACACTTGGAACACTTAAAAGCAGTTGTGAGTACCCTGGGTGAGCTTAATTTTACTGCTAATGTTAAGAAATGCCATTTTGTACAGAGAAAAGTTATGTACTTAGGACATGTAGTAGGGTCAGGAGAACATGGACCAGATCCCGAGAAGTTAAAAGTCATTGAAAACCTTAAAAGTCCGAAAGATAAAAAACAATTAAAATCAGTTTTGGGATTATTTAATTATTACCGAGAATATGTTCAAAATTTTGCTCAGATTGCTATACCGTTAACTGCGTTGACAAAGAAAAATATCCCTAATGAGATACCGTGGACAGGAAGGGAGGAGGAAGCATTTTTGAATCTAAAATCGAAATTATGCAGCGCGGTGGCATTAAATACACCAGATATTACAAAATCTTTTGTGATTGCATGCGATGCCTCAGAAGTAGGGATTGGAGCCTCGTTAGGCCAATACGATGAAAAAGGGAAAATAATGCCAATCACCTTTGCTAGCCAAAAATTATCGGGAACACAGGCACGGTGGTCCGCTATCGAGAGGGAGGCATTTGCACTAATATGGGCTCTAAAGAAATTTGAAACATGGATATTTGGGTCCAAAGTTTATGTGTACACGGATCATAATCCATTAAAGTATTTAACCGAAAGTGCACCACGAAATGCAAAATTACAAAGATGGTTACTAGCACTTCAGCGTTATGATACGGTCATTAATTATAAACCAGGTGCTACAAACAAGGATGCAGATGCACTTTCACGTCTAGTTGAATAATTTTGTTGAATCTGTAAATAGTGTAATTTAGTTTATGAAGTATTATGTGTGTTATTATTATTATTTTTGTTGTATGTGTTATGAATAATGGTACTTAATGTGTTTTAAATGAGGCATTTCATTAGTGTAAAACATTTAGTAATTGAGTATTAATTGTGCAAATATGAAATTAAGTATAAAGATATAGAAATGAAACTGTGCAGCCAATCCGAAACAAAGATGAATAAATTGAGATTTATAATGGTGAAATTCTCAGTTTTCTTTGATAGATGTTAAATTAAATTGTTGTATGATTTTATTTTAAATTATAAGTCAACAGTTAAATTTATAAGGATTATGCTAAAGTTGAAAAGTGAGTGTAACATATCACATAGTTGTGTGAGCTTATCTGAATTATGAAACATGCTGATTCAAGATATAAGCAGTATTGTTACCTGAAATTTTAATTCTGGAATTTTAACATGAATGTTGGTAGTGGTAACATATTGTTAAAGTTGTTTGTTGCTGATAAAAACAAGTAAAAGTAATGGTATTTCATTGTTTAACAGGAAGGTGTTTTTATTATTATTGGTATTTATCATTGGTTCTTGTTATAATTTATTGTGGAAGTTTTGTGTTATGAAACACTATGTAATCACTTGGGAGTGATGTAAATGTGAATTAATTAGAACAATGTGTTGCATGTGGTATACTTAATGAGATTCCTGTTGCTACGATGAAAAAAAAATTGCTGTATGATTTATGAATTTCTTTGATTGTTATTTTTTAAAGAATGCTTTAACTTATATATGATTGTTCGAGTTGAGGGTTATACCATTTTCTAGCTTCAAGTGACTATGGGAAACTGCTGAATGAGAATGAATGGGAACTAAGTAGTAAATTAGTTTCCATGGGTCTAACTTAAGAGTAAATACTTAGGAGTGTATGTAGCACCAGTAATATTTGAGATATAACGAAGAAAAGTTATTATATATTAAGATTGGTGTGAGACTAAGTATTTGCATAAAAGGTTAATTAGATATTATTAATGTGTACTTAAGAAGTTTTTGCGGTTCGATCCTATTGTCACTCATGGGGAACATATCTGGTACAAGGAAAATGAGAGATAACCTTCACTTAGAAAAATATAAGTAATTAAAAAAAAAAAAACTTTTTGTGGTGGACTGATACAGCCCTGATACAAGGAGTACTTATTAAAGAGACTTTCCAATCATCATTGGGAAACGAGTGATCGTAAAGTGGAAGGGAGGTGTCACGTTGTGTCGGAAAAGACTGACCACACTCTTGTGATATCAGCGGAACAAACCCCCTCATCCCTCGATGGAATAATGGACTGTCTGTTGGTGTTGGGGGACTGGGGTTAAAGACATAAAAATGAGAAGAAGAGAGAGATTTTAGATGTCCTTGAATGCGGTTGCGTTTCTGACCACCGGAGGATGAATTTGTTTACCTTTTTCTCTCTCAAGATAATGGCCGATAGTTCAGGCCTAACCAGTATTACAAATCTGTAAATATTTTGTTTAACGTTCATTAAATAATTTTGTTTCTGTTAGAGGCATGTATTATTATTGTTTCACTCATCATTTAATATCGGAAACCAACACACAGGATATAACGGCCTGTGACACCCATTAAGTATAAAAAAGAGCTCCTTTATCTACAAAAAAAAAAAAAAAAAAAAAAAAAAAGACTAAAATATGAATTAAAATGAAACAAAAACATTTGAAAACATGTAGAATTTCCATTGCACCGATCAAAATTCATAAAAGAAAACTAATTTAAATAACATTCAAAGATTAAAAAAAAAAAAAAAGCAGAAAGAAAACTTGGTAAGAAAATGAATATTGACTGTTGTCATATTCATGTAGGTTCTGAAACAACACATAGACATCTTTACAACCTGCAACCCCTCAGCACTTCCATGGGATATGATAATGGAATATTCTGAGATGCTAAAAGCTGGGATCACAAGAGAAAAAATAACTTTTAGGATAAGAGAGTGAGTAGAAGGCCATTGGGGAGGCAATGCTTTGCCAGCTGATTTTATGGGCACAATTTGTTTAGTGCCACTCACTGAATTACAATAAATAATATGTGTAGACAGTAAACCTATGATAATATCAAAATATACTAATAGATGATTATTTTAATCTAATTAAATGTTTTTGTTTTAAAGTCATGTATTATTTTTAATCTCACCAGTACATCAAGGTAACAGACTGCATGGGAAATTCTGCCAATCAGTAACTGATAGACTAGTGAGATGGCTGAAGCATATTATAAACTCTTTAAGCATATTATAATGCATATGCCAGTTAGTGACACAAAAAAAATCTGTGATTGCTCCTGATAGGGCTGGTGGATTGAAGATTTCCTAGCTGAATGTGTGAGATACTAAGTAAGATTGACAAGCAAGTTTCTGAAGGGTGCTTATAGAAAGTGGAAACAATCATGAACTGGACTTTAGATTTCCTAGATGAATGAAGGGGAAGAATCACATTACAAAAGTATGCCTGGAACAGGCAGTGCTGTAAATACTTGGCTAGGTACTGTAAAAATAATAATAGTATTGTGCAGGAGCGCACTTTTCTTTTTTTTCTTACGAAACTATAATAATTTCTATTTTATAATAATAATTAAGTTTATTGATAGTGAAGTTGAACCTAGAGAGCTTAATCCTCTTCTGACTATAAAAACTATACCCATTTCATCATCTCAATGTGAAAGAGCATTCAGCTGTATGAATAATATAATCCATGGGATACTAATTAACTTCTAATTGAGAAATTAACTTCTAATTGAAAAAGTGAGTTCACTTATATTCATAAAGCATATAAGACCACCTTTGAAATAATTTTGTTCTGAATCATATGTGAAATCTTGGTTGGATCAGGAAGATTAACAAATGAGACAGCTAGTTGTAAATTAAAGAGCACAGAAAACACCTCTTATTATAATTATCTTTCTTTAGGGAAACTTCTATGATGCTATGAAATTGTTAACTATAGTTTTTAGATGAATACTATACAAATATAATACTATAAATCTATAATATAATAATCATAAGTGTTGATTAACCCTTTCCGGCACACTGTGCCTGGTCTGGGATACCTAATTTTAATTCCAAACACCAATAATAATTTAGTAAAATTTTGCTCTTACAATAAAAGCTTAAATTAAGGAATTTAAAATATCTTAAAAATTAGTTTGTAAATTCCGGTGTCAGTCTATAATTTTTCATTTTACTAATAGATTTTGCCTGTGCTGGAAAGGGTTAAAAGAAGTTGGTTTTTGGCTAAATGTTTCAAATTGGCTTTTTTCTTAGAAAAAATTTGGTAACATTGACGTCTACTCTATGAAAAGATGGGTTCCCTCGATATTTTTTTTTCTATTACAGCGTTGGAAACAGATGTGTGGAAATCGAATCATGGACATACAAAAGTAATTTAGTAATTTTGGTAAGTGGAGGTCATACATATATTCTTTCTTTGAACCAACACAACTACAAATGAAATGTGTGGTTTCATCTTTGTATCAGCCATGAAAAAGCAAAATACAAATTTAGCACTATCAACACATATAAAACCAGAATAAAATAGAGAAAATCATTAAAAATAAATCATAATAACAATATTAAAATGAATAGAAAAGGAAAAAATATACCAGACACTATAGTTACCCTTAAAATGATGTAGCAAAAAATCATTTAGTTTGACAATACTAACCTAAACTCAATATCTAAATGTAACATAAAAGAAGGAATAAAATAGATAATTAATATATGCATTTTATACACTTAGAAATAATATTTTCGGTATTGTCCAAATTGTTAAAAGTTAGAATCAAATTAATCTTTAATATTAATTAGATTCAAGTCAATCTTTAATACAGTAGCATTAAATTATATTAATAGATTTAATTAATTTAACTATACAATTATTCATAAATATGTGTTAATTGAACATCTAGTATAAAATGCATTGAAATTTAGCAGATGTCTCTCCTCCTCTTTAAAAAAATAAGTATTGCATATTATCCAAAAACACCACCTTCCTCTGTACTCTAACATCTACCCACCCAGCCATGCTATTATATATATTTTTTATATTTATTTTGCATTTTTAATTTTTTATTATTTTTTTCTGTTTTAATAACTTTTTTATACATTTTTTTACGCAATGTGTTAATTATTTTCAAGATAATGAAATTACTAATTGAATATTAAAGAATATATGAAATTTTTAGGAAAACCATTATTTAATGCATTATACATTAGCTTTTTAATATTAGTGCTAATAAGATGAGAAGAGCATAAGCATTTTATTCTACATAAATAATTAAGGATTATATTGAGATATACAGAATTATGAAGACAGGATTTAAAATTAGTAAATGTATTAACTTTGATTTTAAATTCATTGCATTTGTCATACATATCAGTTATTAATTTGTTTTCTTTTAATATAATTTTAAGATCCAAGAAGTTAATAATATTGTTAGAAAGCAGATTTTTCATAAATTCAAAATTAACTGAATAATCTACTGGAAATTGAGAAATATTGGCATGTTCAGTGACAATAAAAATTATATCATTAATATATTGATATAAATTTATTTTATTATTAATATATTTATGTTCATGTTGATATAAGTCTGATAATAAGCTAGATGTACAACCACCTTGCGATATACTGACTTTTTTGTAGATATATTGTGTTATCTTGCAATATAAAATTATTATAGATAACGGAATTTGTTAAAGTATGAAAATAATCTGTGTCAATATTCGTCAATAAATTCAAATCATGATGATATCTTTTAAATAAAGCATTTATTATATTAAGAAGATCTAATAAATGTATATCATTAAAAAGATCTTTGAAATTATATGTTGCTATATTGTTTTTACATTTAAGATTATTCATAATATTGACAATTCATAGCTATACTTTATACAATGAATATTATCAATGGTTTTTCTAAGTGTATAAATTTGATAAACAATTTTTAATAGAAGTTTATTAGCTGTATTATTATATATATTGCAACCAATTTTAACACTTCTAAATTTAATTTGATTTTTATGAAATTTGGATATAAGAATTAGATAGGGATAATTAAAATTTGTAGAGTTAATGTTTATTAATTTATAATAACCTCTAATTTTATGATTGTTTACAATTATGTCATCATTAGTTTTTTGGAAAGAGGTTGTTACAAGAAATACTGGATGTAAGCAGTTGATGATAATAGGAGGTACATATAATTGCATAATTATTTAGAGATTTGTCCACATAAGTGATTACAAAGTTTTGTTGCAATTTAGTAATGGTCTGCAAAAGATGCTTTGTATTAATAGTAACCAGATGTGAAATATTAAAGCCTGTGAAATTTTAAAGCCTTAATTAATTTATCAATAACCAAAAATTTTCACCGATTGAAATATTCAATAGATTTATTAAATAGATTGCAATTTTATAAATAAGTATATTTATATTATATGTAAACTGTTTTATTACAGAATTAATGTTAAATTTGGATGGAATTCTATATTAAGTTCCATAACCCATCACTTTTTTCAGCATAAAATCATTTACAATATTTAGATTTCTAGTGATTATATGTTCATGATCATTATTAATTTTTGTAGATAGGGGTCAATGCATTTACAATTGAAAGTACTAGCAGTGGAAGTATTTTTTGAGAATGAACTATAGTTATCTTTCTTCCTATAGTTATTGAATATTTAAAAGTTTTGAAATTTGAATATTATTAATAGGAAAATTGCAGTTTTTGTCATCTATTATAGAATTAATATTAATTTTATTAAATATTTGATTTAAAGAAGTAATTTTATTTGAGTATTAGCATTTTAAGTTTCTAATTTGTTTTTTGGTAAATTTATATTAAAAAGATCAACTCTAGACCATAAAAAATATCTGAGAAATGCTTAGAGTAAGTTTCACTCAGAAATATATTTAAATATTGTACTATGTATTTCTTTTTTTATTCCAAATATAAATTTTTGTATTAATAACCAACTGTAATTTTTTATATAATTACTGTATTATATGTATATATTATTGTTATTTTATTTTATTATTTTCTCTGAATGAAATAAAATAAAAAATTTTCTTTGAAGAAAACTGTACAAAAACTTGCTAAAACAAATACTGAGAAATTACTGAATGTTTCCTCCTTTATGCCTTACCAAGTAACCTAAGTTAGTAAAGCTTGTACCTTTGAAATGACAACAACTTTGTAGAGTTGATATTATTAAGTGTTTATTTTATGAAAAACTGTTATTTTGGTGTTTCTTTTATATTCTTTTACAAAGCTAACCATTGAAAGTCAACACATAAGGTGAGGGAATAATCTTTTTGATGAATTTTTCTCATCAAAAGAAATATCATGAGAAGATTGTCCAGATATAGGTACTGATAATTAGAAGACAATGATGAATTGTAATGATGGAGCCATTGCCAAAATAAAAGAAAATGCAAAGAACTGAAGCAGTATCCATTGCATTGCTATTACAGTTCTACCATCAAGACACATGCTAGCTTTGAGAAAAATACTTTCCAAATTAAAATACTCTTTAACAATGCTATCAAAATAATAAACTACATAAAATCTTGATTTCTTAAAAGGAGACTTTTCATACTAGTGTATGATACTGGAAACCAACATCAATCTCATCTACTGCACACAGGAAGTTATCATGAAAATGAGCAATTCCACATTTGATTTAGCAGTGTGGACAGGTATTGGTTCTTTCTACCTTGAACCATAATAATCACTTGGCAAAAATTTTTGATGGCCGAAGATTGGCTGTGGAAATTGACATACTAGGTTTGAATGCTGTCATTCTCCACTTACCACATGGCGATTAAAGTTATAAAACTGGTGATTAAAAGACCAGCCATTGATCAGTACTCGCTATATGGCAATTAAAAAGCTGTTATTGATTGCCAACTGAAGTACAGCGTTTTTCATGAAAAAAATGTATTTCTACTTCAATCACTTTTAGTTAGCAATCTGGTTCATTCTTTTTTCTACCAGATACAAACAGATTTCAATGATATAGCTGCATTTTAAATATTTCACCTATTTGTCATGTTCTTGCTCTCAATTAGATAATTTTTTAAAGAAATATAGTTGTATTCTGCAAAATACATCAGATTTGATTCCATATACATTTCAAATATTTTTTTTTCCCCATATGCAAGCAGATTTTAAGGACATTGCAATATCTTCAATATTTTGAATCTTGTCACTTTCTCACCTGTCAGATTATTTTTCTTCAATACTATTTAATCTTGCAAAATACACTCACATTGAAGTTTAGATTTCAACTATATGTAATGTATGCAGTTGGTTAATAACACATTTACTTAAATAAAATCCAAGTAGCATTTTATCGTGTTTTATTTATTATTATTTTTTTATATACTGTATACACCTACTGATTGTGACACCTACAGCTACTGGAATTTTGATTTAGTTATTTTTTATATACATAAAGTGATAGTAATTTGATTGATAGTTATGTTTATCAACAGATACAAATAATGCAAATATATATTCTAAAAAAATTAATTGATTTTGTCATTTTAACCTGTTTGCAAAGGTGCGCATATTTAGAAGTGCATATCTGAGGACAGAGTGGGAAAATTTGATTTCACTTTCTGGGCTGAAGAAGTTTGCACAGTAAATCTAACTCTTGTAAAGTGTTCTTTAAAAAATTATAAAAAAATCTATTTTTCCATGTAACCTTTTGAAATACACACGTATGAAATAAGTCATTATATATATTCACACAAAAGATTGGGGGTATTTTCTTCAATATTTTAGTATAAAAATGACTTTTTAAATGTATATAATACATATTGTAACCATGTTTTTAGGTTAAAAAACAGTGTAATGTGATTTCAAAAGATTTACATGCCTCTATTATAGCAGCATATGAAATATTTTGCTCAAATAAAGAATAATTTATTTAAAAAAATAATAGCATTGTTTCTAAATAATTTTTAAAACATTCTTCAAACAAAAAAAGTAGGGTAACAACCCCAGTAATTGGCATGCACCAGTGATTGGCACATCCTACAAACATGACCTAAGATAAGATTTATATCCAGTGTTTTAAAAATTCAAGGCCATATACACCAGTTATATGCTCATTTACATTAAAGATTATAACTTTGATTTATGCTACTAGATGACAATAGTGCCTAGGAAAGAAAAACAATTATGGCTTGTATGAAATTTACCATTTTGCTTCAAATGCTTCTTCTTTCTCTTAAGGAAGGTATGCTTTTCAATCCATTATTATCTGATTTATAATTTATTTTAAATAATAATTGACAAAGGTTTTGTTTAGTTAAAAAGGGTTACTTTAGTTGTGTAAAAGTATTTACGACACAAATATTTGGATTTCTGAATTAATGATAAATGCCAATTAATGGTGCTTCAATTTTGCTAGTTCCAAGGAATTGGCACCTATTCCAATTACAAGGAATTCGCAAGCAATTTGAGATTAAACCACCTATTTTGGAAGTACTTTTAAAGTTACAGACTAATTTTGTTTATCATTTGTTTTTATTTGAAAATATGAAATATTATCAGTAATTGGAACCCATTAAAGCTTCATATGACAATTACTGGGGACAGCATGACAATTACTGGGTATTAATATAAGTATATTGTATTGTTTTAAAGTGTTCACATTACAGAATAATATACTGATTTCTTACTCTCAAAAACCTGAAATATGGCATCTTCATCTACAGTAAATTCATTTAAAGCGATTAAACCTAATGCAAAATGTAAATTTTTTTTTAAAATATAAACTTGTGCCAATTACTGGATCACAAGGTGTCATACATTGGTGCTCTAGGTGCCAATTACTGGTGATTTCAGCAACTTTTTATAAATATATTTTTATAAAAATACTTTTTCAATTTTTTTTTTGCTTTTAGTGGGCAAAATAGATACACAGATATGCATTCTTTGATGTAAAAATATTTCCAAGTAAATATCTTATTTCTTTGTAATGAAAATTGAAGTAAATTTAAAGACAAATTCTTAATGTGCCAATTACTGGGTATGTCACCCTACTTCAAAATAGCTGATTTATTCACAAATAAAATAATTAAATAAAACTTTCAAGCAACTTGTTCATGCTACTTTTTTAATATTAATTGTAAAAACATATATAAAAAATAGTTTGAAAATATTTAATTTAATTTAAAATATTTTCGAAAATTCAAAAATTATACTTAAATATATAATCAATTCTAAAATATCTCTTAAATAAAAAATATTTAATACTAATAAGTAAAATAGAATTATATTTTAACCCTTTGAGCATCCTAATTTTTCCTAGGGTTTTTCTGTCACACAATTTTTGGAATCAAAAGCTGATTTAACACAAAATCTATATTAAAGCTAATTTTCTTAAGTGAAAGAGATAAACAAATATGTAAGGTTACCAAATAAAAATTCTCATGCCAATACTTTTCAGAGCTACAATTTTGAGAATTGTTAAACATGAATGAAAAATTTTGCAGGATGCTTACAGATTTAAAATACAAATTTCTTAAAAGTTATTAAATGTTAAAAATATTTTTGAAAAAAAAATAGTAATGTATAATAAAAGGAATATCAAATAAAGAGTAGGGTCACCCGGGGTAAAATGGGTAGCTGGGGTAAAATGGGTATATTTTATTTATTTATTTTATTATTTTACCAGACAAATTTTTAAAATAAATTAAAATTATGAACAAAGTGCTTACATATCAGGCAATACTTAAACCTTATAAAAACAAACTGGCGACGCATATAATGGGCTTAGCAACCATTTTGTTTTTCAGAAGATAGAACAAAGTGTTTTTAGTGGTTGAAAAACTTCTTTCCAGAAAAATATACAGGAAGAATTTTAGGAATAAACTGTTTGATATTTACAGAAGAAGGATTCTTCTAACTGAAAACTGTTAAATTAAGTAAATTTATTTACTCACAAAAATTTTATAGCGTTTTTTGTCATATGGGGTAAAATGGGTATAGGTCAAGATATGAATATATGAAGATTGATCAAAGTTGAAAGAAACTTTTGAGGGCAAATTGTTATTGATCCTATGTTTTAAACTGAAATTATGCTTTGTTATATGATATTAGGCTATTACTTATATCATCAATTTATCATTTATATTATAAATTAGGCTATTTCGGGTGACATTATAATACATGCAAATTGACTAAATGTACAGGAACACAAGGTAAGAAAAATATCACAAAATTAAATTAAAACACATTTTCTAGGACTGGCGAGGCTATAAAAAAAACTCAGAGAAAACGCAAGAGAGTACAAGCAAAGGTAGAAGTTTTAACTACAGAGCAGGTAGCTGCAAGTCTAAAAAAGTACAAACAGTTAAAAGAATCGAAGCAACCCATAAAATAGAAGTTAAACCAAAGGTTTTCACTGCAATGAATCCAGTGATTGGCAATTGAGTCCCTGTAAAAGTTAATGTAAAGAAGTCCGTTCAAGAATTCACAGGTCTTATTGATATCCCTGATGAAGGTGAAAATACTGTGAAGTTTGCAACAAAGTCATCTGTTGGATTATTTTTATATCTTTCCTGAGAAAGACTATGTTGCTGATGTGAACACATCCTAATTGCCAGAGAGCTATCTCAACAGAGCTGCAATAGTCCTTGCCAATATACACTTTGCATGTAAATTTTTATTATGTTATACCTATCTGCATAAATTGCTTTTGATTAAACATTGATTTTCCAGTATAATTTAATTTCTCATTTTTTCCCTACAGATATTCATGCTGATATCTATCTGCTTTTGAATTTCATTAAATAAAAAAATAATTTTAAAGAGAAACACGATTCACAGCATGTGCGTAAACTGATGTGGTGAAGGATAGGATTTGTCAGTACTCTATCTTATTTACATTAGTTTCATAACAGTGTTTTTATATGTCAAGAAAAAAAGTAAGCAAATTGAAGTGGGGAGTTTTTGAAGTCCCTTCCCCTCACCTTCCAAGTTTACACATGATTCAGAGGATGAAAGTACAAAACTTTTAAATGGTTTACACATTGATTATAGTGTATTTAAGTATATTTAATTTATTATTCAACTTTAACCAGCATATACCCATTTTACCCCGGTGCATACCCATTTTACCCCGAACCACGAGGTAAAATGGGTATACACCGGGGTAAAATAGGTATAGGGTTTTACACAAAAATTAAAAAAAACAGTAAACACAAATTATGTTTAATTTAGACCTAAGATACACAATGTCAAAAATATTGAACAAAAACATGAATTTATTTCATAATATTTCTGCTATGAAACATTAAAATTAAAAAAGCTGATTTTTATACCCATTTTACCCCGGGTGACCCTATTTGATAATAATGAATAAACTTGATTAACTCAAAATACGCTCATCAAATAACATCAAAGAATATGTTCATGTTAAAATTTATTTATATCATTCACATAAAAAACTATTTAAAAATACAAATAAATTTATGAAATGAAATAATAATTAATGAAACTGTATAATAATTTCAAATAAACTGATTACAAATGCCACTGATTTTAAAAGTATTTTTTAAAATGGAAGTATGTATATAAGTGATTAAGGTAGTAGAACTTTGATCCACCATTTTTCAAGGGGTTATGGAAAAAAAAGATAAATGCGGGAAAACAATGAATGTGGGGTTAACGTCAAAACATACTCACACAAAAAAAAAAAACAATGTTAATACATTAATAATGCATGCAATGTATACCATTAAATACTAATATGCTATTTGCCAAACACTAAAATAATTAAATTGAAGTTTTAGAAAATTGATATTTATTTAAAAAAAATTAAAAAATTATGTTGAGTTTTTCGTTCATTTATTAAATTAAACAACAACTTTTCAAGATGTGTAACATTTTTGTGGTCATTTTCTTGAATTTCTGTGCATATGAATGTGCATATAGAAAAGTTCGTACAGTTTTAAATGCCGTAATTTCTTCAAACAGACTTGGCACTAATGTAATTGACATGAACATCATCATACATTTCTTCTATGCTTAGGAAACCACATTTGCAACATCTTGACCAATGGAAATATTATTCCTAAATTTCACACCAGATACATCCTCTGTTACCACTCTTCATCTCCACTATCTTCATTATTTTCTTTCCCTTCTGTTGGGTATTCTTCATCAGTTCTTTCGCTCAAAACCACATTTTACGGTTTCTGGATGGTTGAAAAGGTTATTTCATAGCATGCTGAAAGTAAAAAATGCAATAAATGAACCTGCAAAAGATCTATTTTTCGTCTATGTTCTTTTTCTTGTTCCAAGAAACATAAATATCGTTTCACTATCTTCCTCCTATAAAATTGCTTAAAACAGTTAATTATCCTGGCATCAAGAGGTTGTATGACAGATGTAAAATTAGCTGGGAAAAAAACTTCTATACTTTACAAAGACGACGTATATGGTGGATGAGTTGATAAGTCAATAAATAGGATGGTTTATCTTTTTTCAACTCCGATTGATCTATCAAGGTCATGAAAAAACTTGGTAAAAATATCACTTTTCATCCATGCTTTGGCATTTGAATGGCTTTACATTCTTAAAACACTGAGGTCTAGCAGATTTATTAATAATGAGGGGTACTCGTTTATCAGAGAAGTCCTTATTTGTGCATAGTAATACTGTAAGTCTTTCTTTGTACCATAGTAAGACTCTGCTTTGAATGCTAGTGTTCTCTCTGGCAAAGATTTATAAAACAGGTCTGTTATGTCTGCATTATAGATGTCACAATCCTTGTATCCGTCTAGTAACTTTCCAAGTTTTTTTAACCACATTTCTATTTCATCCACATTTACTACTGCGGCACTTTCGCTGCATAATTTCCTGTATACCAATCCATCGCAAATTTTAACATGTGAAATCTTTCCATTTGATGCAGAAAAAGTATTCTCACCACATGAGGCTGCTTATTCAAGTGCCTTCTCCCGAAGAACATTCCCATTTACAGGAATATTTGACGCCCGAACCTGCTGTAGCAAGCAAAGAGAATTCTTTCCGATTCACCATAAGTAGACACTTTGCTTGTTTTTCTCTTTTTTGTAGAAGTTCCATACTTAAAAGCCTGTTCTTTAATTTCTTTCTTCTTCAAAATAATTGAATTGAGGGTTGAAAGGGGTAACCTAAATGTTTAGCAATGCTAATTTTTTTCTCATAAAGATTCTTTCCACTTCACCTCTAATGTAAAGCCTTTCTTCTAATAATTGGATTTGTTTTGCCATTCTTCTCATTCAGAGCGCATAAAATTTAGCACAGAGTTCATTAAATTAAAAGTTCACATTCTTGAAATTAAACATGTGAAGTGCACACAAGAGAGTAGCCAGGAATATGGCAGCTGACTGAACAATCCATCCATCAATTTTTTACACAGTATAGAATAAACCACTCTCATAACAAGAACACCTGTTCTTCGTTACACTCGTATATGTCATGATATCAGTGCTAATCCTTCCCCCCCCCTTCTCATTAAAAAAGCACAAATGAGGAATTCCAAGATAAAAGAAATAATTTCGATTTGTATGTCATATGGATGCACTTGACATTCAATTTCATCTCGGTCGAGAGGAATTTTACAATGATGAATGTGGGAAAACGATTTTTAAAGAACGATGCATGCAGGTTTTGATATCATTATTTAAATATAATTTGTGCAGGGACCATATAAAAAAAATGATTAATGCGGGAAAACGATGGATGTGGGAATGATACATCGGGGTTTTACTGTATATTGAATAAATGTATTCAATTACTTTTCGGCAAATCTAACTGTTAATAAAAAATATGCACTTTAATGTCTATGCTTATCAAAATAATTAGAGTTAAATTATGTTATAAACACTAATTCTCAAAAATTTCCCTATCTAGAGACTTAATATTTTTTTTTAATCTCCACCATTTCATTCTTTGTCAAATATCTGCATTTTTTGTCATTTTAATGAGTTTGAGAAATATGATACATAGATATAGATAATTAAATTTAAAATTAATTAATTTGAAATGATATATAAAATTATTGAAGGTAAAAATCAAAAATTAAAACTAAAGTCAAAAGCAAAAAAGTTTTTTCAACTTCACTTTGCCAAAGTTATTCTAAGTATTTAAGAAAACACAATCCCACAATCAGTATTTTTTTTCTTTATTATTTTCTTTCTTTTTTCAAACTGAGCAAATTAGTTTTCCACAACAAAATAAAAGTATAAATAGGAGTCGCTCTTTCATTTTCAAACAATAGGTCTCAGAGCCAAGTAATCTCAATGATTTACACACAAATAAACAATTTCCAATGGAGATAAAAAAAAAAAATCCCTGTCGGCTTGGCCTATAGGAGGAGGTAGATTTCGGAGAATGCTCATTTCAACAACAAAAAATAAAATAGGATTAGATATAAATTCAGTTTAACAGCTTTGTTTGGCTACTTTTGAAAGAAGTTCATGTTTAATTTTCTGTAAGAACTAATTTTATCAGAATCTTTTTAATTGAAATTCGCTCATATGCCCATTTTGACAGCATATTTTGATATATATTCTGACTTTATTAAAAAATCAATCAATACAGTACATTATATAGTTTCTAAATAAGAAAAAACTGTCAACTGATTGCATTTGAAAGTAAAATTGAATTTAAAAAAGAGTAATAAATTAAGCCATTTGGTATATGAATACATCAACAACTCTTGAATCACGATCGCTACGGGAACTTTTGTTTGAAGTGCCCACTTTGACAGCTTTTTAAAAATACATTTTGCCTTTATCAAAACACTGACCAATACGCCACATTATACAGTTCCTAAATAAAAGAACCTGTCAATTGGATGCATTTGAGAGCAAAAATTGATTTAAAAATGAGTCAGAAAAAACGCAATTTCTTATATGAATATTTCTTCAATTTTTCAATCAAGATCACTACGAGATATTCTGTTCAAAATACTCATTTTGGCAGCCTTTTTTGAAAATAAATTCTGCCTTTATCAAGAAACTGGCCAATACATCACATTATATAGTTTATAAATAAGAGGACTTGCAATTTGGATGCGTTTAGAATCAAAATTTAATTTAATGAGTCAGAATATAAGCAGTTTGTATTTGAGGTTTTTTCTTCAACTCCTATTATTGTTTAATTTATTTTTGCTATAAGAATTGATCTTATGGAAAACCTGCCAATATAAAAGTTGTAGATATTATTGAGAAGATGTAAAATAAATTTAATTGGATTTGATAGTTAAAGAATTGAGAAAGTTATGGATTTTTTCTTTTTCCACATCCCCTTTTTGTTTTTAATTTTTTTTTTTTTTACCGGTAAGAATTAGTCCTATCAAAAACTTGCAAATACAAAAGTTTTAGATAATTTTGAGAATATTTATAAAAAATTTAGTTGGATTCGATATCTGGAGAATTGACAAAGTTATGATTTTTTTCTCCCAAAAACCCTATTTTTTTTTCGCCCCTTGAGCCCATTTTTAACTTTATCAAAAATTTGTCATGCATAAACTTTTGGCCCATTATTTAAAAATAATATAAACTTTAAACTAATTCGATATCTATTTTCATTAAGAAGTTATGGGGTTTTTTCTATTTTCACAAAAACGCCCCCTATTTCGCCCCCCTTGGTCTGATTTTGGCCATTAACGAACTTAGCCGAGATTTTGTCCCCTTTGAATTTATTTACCAGTTCGGTGGAGATTGGTGCAGAATTATCAAATTTATCATGTCCATAAAAAAGTGAGATATACAGTAGACTCCTTCAAATCCGCACAGCTTGGGATCAGAGGTTTTGCGGATTTTAGAATTTTGTGGATTTCTGGTCATTGCTTTGTTTGCATTTTTTAAAAAGTAACTTGAATGTAATTAATAATGAAATCAAAAGTGTAATGAATGCTTACAATATGTTAAAATATTAAAATAAGTAATAAATTAAAATAATACAAATTTAGATAGTTTTCAAAAGATAAAAATACTAAGAGCAAAGGTCAAATTAATAATCAATTATGTACAATTAAATATTCATTATAAAGATTAAATGTGTTTTTGTTAAATTATTCAATGAAACTTGCCACATAAAGATACATTACTAATTCACATCAAGATCATAAAATAACGAAGCTTTATTTCAAGTTTAGCCAGACTTAATAACTAAAAAAGCTTGATTAATACATGAACAGTTTGGTAAGATTGTGATTACCAATGATATCGGCAATATCTTTATTTTTTCAGAAATGAATTATTCTTTCTTCATTAAAAACATGAATTGAATAACCTTAACAAAAATTACAAATAAAAAAATATATGGAATTGATATAAAACTAAAAAAGTCAAGTTTTGCACCTACATCTGAACTGAATGCTTCATTGTTTACATCTGTAAAATATGTGCGGATTTTAGAGAGTTGCGGATTTTAGGAGTGCAGATTTGAGGGAGTCTACTGTATATATATATATAAACTGGTGCGAATGCAATGGGTAGAATTTCATACGAAATCTACCTAAAACCTTAGAATATACTCACCCATAAACCTACAACTAAACTATTTTCAATCGAGATAAAAGTAGAAAAAAAAATAAAAACGTGCATTAATTAGAAGGCTTAGTCAGAAGTGCAAGCGAAGCATGATGTATGTTTACCAGTTCATTAGTTCATTCACTCCTCGTGCCCTTTTAAGTATTGTAGAAAATTTTGCAATTAATAGCAATTAAAATTTTAATAGACATGTAAAAGATTTATGACCAAAAAGAGATTACATTTCAGAAGCTTTAGTCAGAAACATGAATAGATGATGAAATAATCACATTTTCTTTTCATTGCAGTAATTTTTTTTTTGAGAAATTAAATCAACTTCGATTAAAGAAATATTCATTGATTCCATTTGCTTTCCTAGTTTGAAACAAATGTGTTCTTTCCTAATATAAAGTCAAATACGATAATGATATAATTTTTATACGTTATATTTAAAAAAATAAAATGTTCAAAATCGATGGGACAAATACTAATTGCTCGGGATGTGAGTGCAACAATGCTGTCGCATATACCGGTTGCATGAGATGTGAGTGCCAATTGTGCTGGCAGGAATACCAGTA
Source organism: Maratus speculifer (assembly GCA_964019185.1). Classification (NCBI taxonomy): domain Eukaryota; kingdom Metazoa; phylum Arthropoda; class Arachnida; order Araneae; family Salticidae; genus Maratus; species Maratus speculifer. The sequence goes on along the minus strand of OZ025293.1, from coordinate 208,347,818 downwards.
GCTTGTCCCAAAGGATTTAAAGTAATTTTTATAAATTTTGATTGTGTCCTTAATCTTATCATGAATAGTTGGCTCATATAAAACTCTGATTTATAGAAAAATACATATATATACAATGATTATAATTTATCTAGATGTCAGGAAAGTTTTTAATATTATAATGGACACTAAGTTTAAAAATGAAACTGGCTATTAATTAAACAGAGCCTATTGACCACTGGCTACTAACTCAATTTCCTAGTTTTCACCTTTATTACAAACTTGGCCTACATGTTTAGTACAATGATTGAAATGAATTTATTATCATTCCAAGGAAAATTACTATGAAATGTACAATACATTTTACTCAGAACATTAATTTAACTAAATTATAAATAGCTTCTTGTCCAGTGTGCATAATATAGTGGTTGTGTAGATATAACTTTATCAACTTTTTGGTAATTTTGGACCCTCTCCCCCCATTTTGATATCATACATTATCATGCGTAATTAGACTAGATATTAACATTTAATTATTTGAACATACATAATGACATAAAATGCATACTTTATGTACCATTGGCTTTAAAAGTCCAGATAATAAATTTTAATGATATATGCATAATGCAATGAAGTATAAAAGCAATAACAGTCAAACTGATAAAAAAGACTAATTTAATTAGAATTAATCACATAAATACAACAAGATTTGTGAGTAGTTTCCACTGAGTGGATCTCTCAATACGCCTTCTATGTCATTAGAAGTTAATTATAAATCTTGAAAAACAGGGCATGGATCAAGGCAGTGTTGCAGTTTTGTGATCTCATTTTGAAATGCACTTAGCACAGTACCAAATTTAAACTTTGATCAAGGGTTTTGTTTTAGCTATATAGTAAAAAGAAAACATTATTACTACACTGAATTTAATTTTATGAAGTACCAAATGATATTTAAATATGCACTATTTTTATTGTCAGTAGTGAATTAAGTTCTTCAAAAAAAAAAAAAAAACAGATTAGGATAAAATTATAAAAGAGTTATAGAGAATAACAATATCTGATATACTTTAGACTTCATATCTCTTTGAACTTTTATGCTATACCTATTCATACTTTTCAAGTATACAACTTTCTAGCGTACAGCTATACCCAACCCTATGTTGTATAGTTTTTTACAATATCTTCTCATTCTTCCAGCAACGATTTTTTTTTCTTAAGAATATAGTTAATAAATCATGTATGTATAGTACAGAAAACTGTAAGCATAAGTAATACTTGCACTTGACCACTTATTTGATGACAGTTCAGTTTTGTGTCAGTAAAGATGTGAAATATATGCATTTTTTGTAATAACTTTTATAAGCATAAATGTTTGCTTAAAAGTTCTTATTCTTCTAAGCTGAAAGTGCTAAATATGCAAATAATAATCAATTCATAATATGAATGCTGCAAAATAAATAACACTTTATTAACAAATATGCAAAATATAATGCAAAATAAAGAATTTCATTTACCAGGTTTGGATGGGAAAGGTCTAGCTTTTGCTTTTGGTATACTGACAACAGGAGGGATATCTTCTTCATTAATATTTCTGCCCAATTTTGCAGATTTTATCAGCTGGTCTAGAGTCTGTAATATATATTTATATATATAATAAAAAATGGTTTTTCACATGGAAAATTTTTTTTTAAAAATTTTTGTTCAATAGTCTCACAATATGCACAACAACTAACAAAATATTTCATTAGTACTGATAAACAAGTAGCATTTTTATAATTTGACTTAATGTTGATAATAAGCTGTTCATTTATTTTCTGTTTACATTAGTTTTTTTTCTCAAACAGTAAGAATTCTTAACACAGATATAAACATATAATTAATATACATCATTCCCCAATTTCAATTTATGTTTGATTTTCTGACAACAGTTTTAAAAATCATATTATTCAACCATATTTATTTCACAAGGCAAATAAATATTAAATTTTTTAAGATCTCCACTGCATGTCTTATTCAGTTATTCTCTTTAAATGTTGAACAGAAATAAGTACATTAAGATTTTCAACCTAAAAATATTGACATTAATACATAAGACTGCACATTAATACATAAACAATAAATTATGAATGGACCTTTAAATGCTTCAAATTTAACTTGATAATTATGGGTTGTAACTGTGCTATTAAGTAAAGAAATTTAAGTCCACTTTGGAACCTAGTTTTATGTTAAAATATTATTTAAAAAAAGTTTTCTTAATCAAACAAGTCATATACACAACAGCATCATAGTTAAAGTTACTTGAGCACAGAGCAACACCTTGATTTTATGTCATTAAAATCAAACAATATTTAGAAGCAAGGTATTTTTTTTAAACTGCTAGATTGTTCTGCGAGATTTAAAATAATATGCAGCATCTATTGGTTAGACATCCATGTTATGCCACTGGTGCCAGTTTCACCCCTAGTTCGCCTCAGCACAATATTATATCAGGTAATCAAAAAAGTTCATGCAGCTTTCATCAGATCCCCCCCCCCCCCAAAAAAAAAAAGACACACAAAACCCTTAAATACTCATCTTGTGTTTTGATATAACCACAACTGGCTTTATTTATATGTTCCCAATGAGACGAAAGCTTATAAATGTTCTTTTTATAAAAATCTTTTTTTTTTTTTTTTTTTGAGTTGAATAAACCATGTAACAGACTTTGTGATTTTGTTTGCGTTCAAAAGACATAGTAGTATGATAGGATAACATCTAGCAAGTAAGGTGGGTGGGACAAATATTACTAGCCCAGTGTTTTGAACCCTGTTCCTACCCATACAACAAAGGATGCTGAAATCAATTAAGATGTTTATCTGAATTATCAGCGAAATATGGATAATTGCACACTGACTTTATTTTGAAAGCAATAGGTTATAATCTGTTTAAATAGTCCAATGCTAGTATCAGTAGAAAATTGGATTAACTAATACATTTGATTAGATGATATTTGCTCCAAAAAATTTATCAGCCAACTTTCTTGGGACGACTAATGTTCAACAATTTGTGTCCCTCAACAATGTCCCCTGCAATTTCCGAAACACGTGACTACCTACTCCCTTTTAAGGCCTTTTTCTCCCAATCTATCCAACCCCTCAAAGTTTGCAAGCAAGGTCACTTTTAAATTCTAATCAGAGGAAGAAGTGAAAGGGGCATGTGAAGAAGTTGTGTAAAGTGTGAGAGTGAGTACAAATTTCTTAGCATTTTCTTCAAAAATTAGTAATTTTTCATCTTTCAAAAATAAACAATCGCGTGATATATCCCACAAGCATATCTAGAAATTTGAATGAATTTGTGCACCTTTTTGTGGAATTATGAGTAGTTATTCATATTTAAAAATTTGCTAGAAAAGATAGAAGAAATATGAATTATATTCCTGGTGCAAATACTAGATTATTTTTGTGATTCATTTGAAAAAAATCAAGAATAAAAAATATTTTGCAGTAAAATTAAAACATTAAACAACTGTTTGTATTTTTTTCCTTCTTTCCCCTCTTTCATTAAGCTAGAATTTGGGAAAATATAAAAAACAGGAAATATTGTTGCAAAAATTAGTCATCTTGAAAGAGCGGGTATAACTGAATATATTTTCCTCTATCTGTGCTGAATATCTCTTATCTTATAAAGCCGTAATTTTGTGAGAGGAGGGGAGGGAGTACGAAAACCTAGAGTGTGGGAATTTAATTTCTTATTATATTTTTTTTTTCTTTCTTTTTTTTTTCATTTCTCTTTCATTCTTTTTTTTTTTTGGGGGGGGGGGGGGAGATTTATGGAAATCCTACTTATTGTCAAAAAATTTCGATGCATTTCAGGAAATAAAATAAGAAATTGTCTTCTTTTCTAAATTGAATGCACTGCTGAAAATGTGAAATATTTTAGTTTATTAATAATATATTATTAGTTTAGACCAAATACATAATGTTCTAAATTATTTTGATAAATTAAAAAAAATTGACATGTTTCTTAAAAATGGGATGCTAAATTTATTACTTGAACTAATCTTACTTTAAAAATTGATTTGGTGCAAATAATTGTATTAATATTCAAAATTTTGGTTATTGTCCACATAAATTATTTTCAATTTATTAATCTAAGTCACCCACGTTCTTCATAAAAAGTATTTTAAGCAGGAATACAATGGTGTATTTCATTAAGTAAAGTGTGTCAAAAAATATTTTTTTAATATGAATGACTATTCATAATTCCTCAAAGTTAGCACCTATAATTTCTTCTAATATCAAGACTTCCTTTGCAATATTTGTCGGACTGTCTCATATTTTATTTTATTTTATTTTATTTTATTTATTTATTTTTTTTTTTTTTACTAATTTTTGCAGAAATTTGCTAAGCAATGTATGTTCACCAAAAAATCATATTTATGTATATATTTTATTTAAAAAATAATTTTAAAGTCACACATTAATAATCCACATAAAAAGAAATGTATTTTTTTATCAGTTGCTTTTATTAGAAAGCGAAATTTTAAAAGGTAGGATTTTCACACCTAGTAAATTGCAAGGACAAAAGGACAAGAAACCTGGGTGTGAAGGGGGGACATGGTGAAAATCAGAAAAAAAACTGCACGAATTCAATAGTCACAAAAGAAGTTGGCAATACATCAAAAATCTATGCACACCATATCAGGATCCTAAGATCCTCAGGTATTTGCCTAGCAGCCAAAAAGCCTTAACTGCCGATATTAGGAAATGAGGTTGTGCGGGCCAAAAATAGATTAGAACATTTGGCAGATGTTCGGTCGGGAATTATTTGTTGTTTAAGTAGTCACGTTTGCTGTATGATGGCTGGCATTATAGATGAGGCCGGGAACTCCTCTCCTGTTGACCAGTGCTGGCTGCTTTTGGAGCACACCAGCTGAAATCTTTTGCAAATGGAACAAGGAAACATCGGCTGTGATGTTTTTTCTAATTTCTAACAATTTATAGTAAACTTTACCACAGTTGATCCACCAAACACACAGGATTAGCATTTTCTGATGAATATTTGGTTTGGTGGCCAATGAAATGGAACCAAAAGTCAATCAATGTTGTTTTCTCTTCCGGCTGTCCTATATCACTCAATTTCCATCACATGTCAATATTTGGTCCATAAACAAGGCTTTCTTGTATATGACAGCAATGACAAGCTGATGTTTCACTGTCAAAGCTTGTTTCCATTAGACACAACATGAGGAATCCATTTGTTGAAATTCCTACTTCATCCCAAGATAATGCAGATATGATTGGATGATTTTGTCATATATTCCAAGCCTGTATGATAGTTCCTGCGGCTGGACTTTTTCTAGGAGGATGGATGACAAACATAAAACTGATCTTTTAGGCTTTCATTATATGAATGAAAATCAGAGCTGAATCACTTTTTGAGCACTCTGATCACTAACTGAAGTCCTTCTAAACACAGAGCATATTCTGTTAGCAGCTTCTGCAGCTTTGTTTACAAATCTGAACTTGCAAAGCAAAATAGGACTCAAAATCTTTTTTACCAACATTTTCTTTCACAGATTGGACTTTATACAAAACTGATAAAGAAAGATGTGATGCACTAAATAACTCTTGACTGAATAAGGTCTCAAAGAAATGTGCAGATGTGATGTTATAAGAATTTATTCAACCACAACTATATCACAAAAGTAACTGTTCTCAAAAACGGCTTGAACTTTATTGGTTACCTGATAAATTGGAGAAAAGAATTATGATTCATTTTATTTAACACTGAATATCTTTTTTAATAATTTTCGGAAAATATCTAGAATAAAAAAATAGTTTTTATTATTCTGATTTGAATTTAAAGATATATTATATTTTAAGAACTTTTCCAAGTCAAGCTTTAAATCACTTTATTAGAAAATTTAGTGGTGTACATTAATTATAAAGCATATCTGAGAAAGACCTTTATTTTTCTAAAGATTAATAACAAAATAAGAATGTGTCAAAAGAAATGCAGTTTACAGCAAAAGAATGAAGAAATCTAGCACTTTTTTATAGCATCAATTGCCTGAAATAGATGGTACTCAAGTGCTTTTCAAATGATGGATTGGATATATATGGAACGATGGATTGTGCACCAATATATTAAGACTGAATAATCCACTGACATAACTCTGCTGGATTTTTTTTTTTGGTGGGGTTATGTTTATTATATGACATTGTTTATTGAACACCTGTTTCTGAAATTTCCATTTCAAAAGAAAGGATAAAATTTACAATCTTCAGTGTTACACCACCAGTGTTAAAAAACATCTGGAAGGAAATCAACTCTATGGGAATGCAGAAATAAAATTTTCCTATTTTTTGTAGTTTAGCTGATTTTTTTGTTAATAAAGGATTGGATAAATTATTCTAGAGAACAAACTTATTTCATAATAATTTTTGGTTTTCTCGGCATATTTAGAAATTAATTCCTTCAGGAGTAAAAGGATGGAGCAAAGAGGGGAAGAGGGCGATTTCATATGACATGAGTAACTTTTAACCTTTAAAATAAAAAATGGAGTAGATTTTCTTTTAAATTTTAGTACTAGATTTTAAACTATACGTAAGGTCAAGTGATAAAGGAGGAAGCAACATTTTGGGTGAAAGGAAGATAATTTAGGTGACTGATTACTCATTTATTGTTTTCAATAAACAACAAATACAGCAGATTTTTTTTTTCTTTAACAGAACTTTAAAAATTTTTAACTTTGTGGGGAGTGAGTAGAAAAATAATTTAGGTAGTGGATTACTTATTTATTGTTACTAAAGAACAACAGACAGGCAAAAGATTTTTTTTTAATGGGAATTAAAAAAAAAATCTAACTGTTATTTGCTGAAAGGATAATAAAAAGACATTTATTTCAAAGAGAGGAAGTCAGTGGTGCCGACTTTCGGGTCTGCGGCGCAGACCCTGAAAAATTTCTGCAGACCTTGCAGTATCTTGAACCCTGAAAAATGCAGGTATGAGATTTTTCCATGAATTCGTGATTTTCCATGGGTTTTTTTTTTTTTTTTTTTTTGCTATTTTTGCCGTTTTTTGTGGGAATGATTTGTTCCAAAATTTAAGAAAGTAAGTCATCAATCAGAAAATTTGGAGATAAGATCACTAAAAAACTCAATTTTGTTAAAAAATTGCATAATATACGTGAACAGTATCAAAAAATAGCGAAAAAAATTGCCAGTTTCGTCAAAAGATCACAGAAAAACACCAATTTTGTGAAAGAATTGTGGAAAAAACACGAAAATCGTCAAAAGATGTGCAGAAAATTTCGTCAAAAAATAGTATGAAAAACACACATTCTGTCAAAGAATCACAGAAAAAAAATGCGAAATTCGTTCTAAGATAGTGGAGGAAAACGTAAATTCTGTCAAAGAATCGAGAGATAAATGCGGATTTTTGCAAATCTTCGTAGAAAAATATGAATTTTACAAATAATTGCTGGAAAAACGCAGATTCTTTCATAGAATCGCAGAAAAAATGCATATTCTGTCAAAAATCGGGAAAATTTTGGCAAAAGATTGCGAGGAAAAATGCAAATTTCCAAAAATCATGAATTTTAGCAAAATAGAGTAAAAAACTTGAATTTTGCTCAAAGATAGCAGCGAAAAAGCAGAAATAAAATGAAAATATGATAAAACTTCAATAATTTCATTTACTGTAATTTATACTTCTATCTTCAGTGTAATTTTTATTGCAATATTCTTTGACATTTTAAAAAAATTCTTTTAAGATACTTTTATTTGATCTGATATTTATTCCTGAGATGATTGAGAAAACTTATTTTCATGTGTAATAAACAAAAATTTTTACGTCATACCCATTTTTCTGCAATTTATGTGTTAAACTAGGGATGCGCAATGTGTGGCCCGCGATGGGTTAACGTATCGCTCGCGAATTTCGTCAATTTACAACTGGAAAAAATTGCAATTTTTGTGCATATGTTGCAGGAAAAAATCATAAATTTCATCACTTTATCGGGGAAAATATAAAATTTCGTCACTTAAGAATCGCAAATTTCATTGATCGGCACGGAAAAATCACGAAACTCATTGATCATGGGCAGAATTAGCAAACTTTGTTGATGTTTCTCGGAAAAATCGCAAGTTTTGCTCATCAGATATGGAAAATCGCGAATTTTGCCATGAGGCTCGGAAAAAATAACAAATTACCCAATCGGCCATGGAAAATTTGCAAGTTTTGTAGATCATGCACGGAAGATTCGGAAATTTTGTCAGTCGGAAGTGAAAAATCGCACATTTCGTTGATTGGACAAGAAAAAAATCATCAGTTGTTTTTGATACTCGAAAAAATTGCAAAAATAAAAAAGTATGTTTTTTCGGTTTATCGCATGAAAAAATGCAAATTTCATTGATCGAACACAAAAAAAATGTCAAATTTTGTCGATGAGGGACAAAAAAAATCGCAAATTTCATTGATAAAGCACGGAAAATCACGAATTTGAAGATGTCACACAGAAAAATTTTAAATTCCGTTGATCAGCTGCGAAACAATCGTGAATTTCGTCAATTTATCAAGAGAAAAAATCATGAGTTTCATCTTGTCACGTAAAAAATGCAGATTTAGTACAAAAATCGTGAATTTCGTTGATCGGGTACGGAAAATTGCTTAATTCTTCAACTAAGGGTGGAAAAAGTGCGAATTTTATTGATTGGATTCCAAAAATCGCAAATTTCGTCGGTGCAAGATGAGAATATTGCGAGTTTTGTTGATCATACATGGAAAATTTGCTAAATACATCAAACAGGCTCTAAAAAGTTCTAAATTTCGCCGATCGGGTGCGGAAAATCGAAAAATTTGTCGATCATGCGAAGAAAATTCGCGAATTTCGTCGATCCACTTAGTAAGAATTGGGAATTTTTTCAATTAATCGTAGAAAAAAATGGAAATTTCGCCGATCTGGAACGGAAAAGTCGCAAATTTTGTCGATTAGCTTTATAAAAATCGTAAGTTTTCTCGATCAGCTTTGTGAAATACGCAAATTTCGTCGATCGGCTTTGTAAAAAACGCGAATTTCATAGATCAGGTGCAGGAAAATTGCAAATTTCGTCAATCAGAAGCGGAAAAATGCGAATTTTATTGATTATACGAGTAAAAATCGCGAATTTCATCGATCAGCTTTGTAAAAATTGATCAGATTCGTAAAAATTTCGAATTTTGTTGATTGGGAAAGGAAGGATCCTAAATGTTTTCAAACAGGGTCGGAAAAATCGCGAATTTCGTCGATAAATCTCGCGAAAATTGCAAATTTCGTCGATCAAGCATGGAAAAATTTGAAATTTCGTCAATGAAGCACGAAAAATTGCGAATTTCGATGATCATGCGAAGGGAAATCGCGAATTTTGTCGGTCATGCGAAGAAAAATTGCAAATTTCGGCGATCATTATCGCAAATTTGATCGATAGGCTGCTGAAAAATCACAAATTTCGTCGATCGGCTTCTTAAAAATCGCGAATTCCATAGATCAAGCGCGAAAAAATCGCAATTTCTGTTGATCAAGAGCAGAAAAATCGCTAATTTCGTCGTTCAAGCGCGGAACAATCGCGAATTTTTCGAAGAAAAATTGCAAATTTCGTCATAAGATGAGGGAAAATCGCAAATTTCGTCAATCAGACGCGGAAAAAATGTGAATTTTATTGATTATGCGAGTAAAAATCGCGAATATCGTCGATCTGATTCGTAAAAATTTCGAAATTTGTTGATTAGGAGCGGAAAGAGCCTGAATTTTTTCAAGCAGGTTCGGAAGAATCGCGAACTCCGTCGATAAAGCACGGAAAAATTGCAAATTTCGTCGATCTAGCACGGAAAAATCGCAAATTTCGTCAATCAAGCACGGAAAATGCGAATTTCGACGATCATGCGAACGGAAATCGCGAATTTTGTCGATCATGCAAAGAAAATCGCGAATTTCGTCAATCAGTTTTGTAAAAATCGCGAATTTCGTTGATAAGGCGCTGAAAAATCACAAATTTCGTTGATCGGCTTCATAAAAATTGCACTTTTTTTTGGTCTGGCGCGAAGAAATTGTAAATTTCGTCCATCGACTTCATAAAAATCGTGAATTCCGTCGATAAAGAGCGGAAAAATCGCAAATTCTGCCGATCAAGCACAGAAAAATCAAATTTTGTCGATCAAGTGTGGAAAATGAGCGAATTTTGCAATAATGCGAAGAAAAATTGCGAATTTCGTCTTAAAGTGGTAAGAAGTCTAAAATGCTCTGAATTTGCATTAAAATGATCAAATTGCATCAGCTTCCATGACTATGACCCAGACCCTCTAGTTCATTCAGCTCGTTTTCATGCCCGGCACATCACATGTTCACCAACATCCCCTCAAACAACTACCCTTGTGGCAGACCCAGCTTTGGGACGAAAGTTGGCTCCTATGAGAGGAAGGGTTGTAATTTAGATGATTGATTATTTACCTACTATTACTAGACAACAATGAAAACAGAAGAATTTTTTTCAAAAATTCTCCCCCTTGGATTTTTAAATTAAACTTTTTGTGCCATAGGAAGGAACTTATATCTGTAAATTGAAAAGTAAATTAAAATTGCTTAAATATGGATGGGGGTTTAGAGGTTAAACTTTACAGTATATGTACAAATTATAAAAATGCCCTCCTCAGAATGTATGCTGAAAGAAGAAAAAGCTCTAAAACTGAAAACAAAAAATATATATAAATGTCAATGTATGTGGTATTGGTAAAAATTTAATAAATTATTGTAAGTTATTACAAGCTTCTGGTACAAAAATAGAACATATTAATTAAAAGTAATTGTTCTTTCTCTTTTCAATACTGGCCGCCAAAAGTTAAGGTACAACATGTTTTTCGAAGCTCACCTGAAAAAAAAGGCAGTCAAATTAAACTTCATAGTTTATGTGAATGACAAAAATAAGCTTTAGAAAAATGTATGCAAAAATTACAGCTACAGTTCGTGTCAAAAGTTTAAGCACAATAGCAATTTTAAAGTAAAACTTTAAAAATTCACTTTTGTTTCAATATCTGTCTTGTATATATTAATAATATCTATTTTAATACCATATTCATTGAAATTAACTTTTAAATTTTATTTCAAACCATGGAGTTTAAGAAAAGAACAAAAACAACCGTGTCAAAAGTTTAAGCACAAAATCGTTTTTATGCAAATTTTACAATCTGATGTAAGCGGTTGCGCACGCAAACAATTTCTGGGTGTATAAGAAGCAGCCAGTTGTTGTTTTTTATTTAGTACAAAATGTCTAAGTCGAAAGAATTTTCAGAGGAGGAGGTGATAAAAATCTGGAATATGAAAGCCAAATGTAAGTCTGTTTCAGAAATTGCAAGTGCATTAAAAAGATCAAAACGAGGTATCCATCAAATTTTGGCTCATGGTAATGATTTCAAACAAAAATTTCATCCAGGAAGACCGCGAGTGATTAGTTTGCGCAAAGATAGCCGCATCAGAAATTTGGCTTCAACTGGTAATTACTCCTTTTCACAAATAAAACAAGCAGTTGCAGGACAAATATAAAAAAAACTGTCCTTAGAAGAGTTTTGGAATTCAAATATATCAAATACCGTAAAATGGCTCGATTACCATGTCTCAAACGACACCATAAAGAAGCTAGATTACAACAGGCCAAAGTTCATATGTCATTTGGTGAAAAGTGGCTGAATGTTATATTCAGTGATGAAAAAAAATGGAACCTCGATGACTCTGATGGGTTTAAGTACTATTGGCATAAACTCCGCAAAGAAGCTAAGAGTTTATTTAGCTGACAACATAATTGTGGTTCTGTAATGGTATGAGGGGCTATTTCCTTCAATGGTCAGACATCTCTAGCATTCATCAGTGGTCATGAAAACTCTGAAAACTACCAAGAGACACTTGGCAATCATTTGCTTCCTGTTGCCAAGATTTTGGGGGGAGGAAAATGGTTATTTCAACATGATAATGATTCGATCCATACCTCAAACTCAACTTCATCGTGGCTTAAGTCAAAAAAAGTGTCTGTTTTGAAATGGCTGGCAATTAGTCTTGATTTAAACCCCATAGAAAATATGTAGGGTATTCTCACTGATGCAAATTTATCCAAATGGAATGCAGTATTCTTCAGTTAAAGATTTGAAAGGTACCATTGAGAACGATTGTTTAAAATCGAACCAGAAACAATACAGAACCTCATTTTATCAATGGAAGACCGAATATTTAAAGTAATTCAGCAGAAAGGAGCAATAATCAAGCATCAATTTTTGTTATTCTTTTTCTGCTAAAGAATAAAAAACTACTGTGCTTAAACTTTTGACACACTCATTTTTGTTGCTTTGATAAATTTTAATATTTAAGGTAAATTTTATAGCATAAATCTGTTAACTATCTTTTTAAAAATACAATTTGTAGGCTAAGTGAAAAGGAAAGTAACTTTCATGCATTAATAAAATTTTATTTTGAAATTTTCTGTTGTGCTTAAACTTTTGACATGCACTGTGCCACTTTTATTTGATAGAAAAGAATAAGTATTTGTGAATGAAAGAAAAATATGCAATTATGAAGCTTTTGTAATTTTGCTTGTAAGTTTTGTTGTATTTGAATTATAGTTATCAGTTTTGTTCACAACAACCAGTAGAGTCTAGAAATGTCTAGAAGTTGTTTGCTTGAATCATTAAGTTAACGGGCAGTAGAATTGATGGAAATGGGGTTGTCACTGGTTGATACTGTTAGAAGGCTCAATTTGTCTTGCAGTGTAATCCAAGGACTCTGGGATCAGTATGAATCCGAAGATTCCATTTCCAGAAGACATGTTCCAGACCGCTCATGTGCTACAACACCTGCGGAAAACCAGTTTCTAGTTTTTTTGGCTCAAAGGAGATGACGCATAACTGTGCAGCAACTCATTGCAGACCACTTTGCAGCATCAGGGAGAAGAATCTCTGCTATCACGGTACGAAGACATCTTTACAATGCAGGTCTCTATGCAAGGTGACTAGTTGTGTGTGTGTCCCTCAACAGACGACAGAGCTGGGCCCGCTTATGTTGGGCAAGAGAACATGTTTCCTGGACTAGACAACAGTGTGCTTCTGTACTCTTCACAGACAAGTCCAGATTCTCACTGGAGAGAATTCAGGACGTCTTCTGATCTGGAGAGAACAATGCACTCAATACCATCAATCAAACACTGTCAAAACACACAGGTACAGAAACGGTGGAATCATGGTTTGGGCAGAGACCTCACTCAGAGGCCTCACTGACCTGCATGTGTTCCATGGAGAAATTCTGACTGGTACAAGATATCGGGATGAGATCCTTGATTCATATGAGAGCCCATATGCTGGTGCTATTGGCGATAGTTTCATTCTAATGGATGATAATGCGAGACCACACCGAGATGTGGTTGTTGAGGATTATCTTGAGGATCATGGTTTGGAGAGAATGGAATGGTCAGCTGACTCTCCAGACTTCTATAGAACATCTTTGGGACTATCTTGGAAGACAGGTTGTGTCTTTAAGTCCTTCTCAAAGGTCATTAAATGAGCTAGAACAAGGATTACTCCACGTCCGGTCAGAACTACCAATTTCGGTGTCCGACAATTTAATTGAGAGCATGGAAAGTCGATGCTGCCAATGCATTCAAGTCTAGGATGGACATATTCCATATTAGAACCAGTCTTTTAATGTTTCTGTCACATTTTACTGCTCAATACTGCGATATACTGATTTCTCCAAGAATGGAATTTTCCACCATGAATGCTTTTTTGTTGTAATTTCCTTTATATGTTTAACTTAAATAAATTTTTATGTTGCATTTAATAAATACAGGCATGAGATTGCAAAAAGTTAAAAAAAAGAAGAAAAACATGTGAACTGGAAATGAGAAATTATTTAGAAAGGCATGCGTTAAATGCAATTAAGAAAGTTATTTTATTAGCAATAAAATTGTCAACATTTTTGGTTAAAACCTGTTTTATATTATTATATTTATTTTTTTTTTTCTTTGGAAGGAGAGGGGTTAGAGTGAATCAATTTATGCAAATACTACTGTAAGTAATTCTGAAATGAAAGTTTCTAGTCTAAGTTTGTACTTCTGATGCAATGTTTTAAACAACAATCTTAGCTTCCAATTAAAATTTTAATGTTTTCACTTAAAAGATCATTCAACAAACTTGGCAAGCATATGTTTAATTTTCAACTCAACTGCAAAAAAAGTTGTTGAAAACATTAATATTGTGGCAAATTTTGCACGATTTTTTATTGCAATCTTTAGACAAAAATCTTTCGACGAAAAAATATTTTTTTCGCGACCTTTTCACAAACCCCCTTTTTTTTTCATGCGATCTGTTGATGAAATTCGCATTTTTTCGCAATTGTTTGACGATAAAAAAAATCGAAAAAGCTGAAAATGACAAAAAAGCAGAAAATTGCGGAAGAATCTCATGCCTGTAAATAACAGTTTAGTGCCCATTTCATCCAAATTTGTTGTTTCTATATTTATTTATTTGCAAATTAAACACAAAAAAATGGTTGTACCTTAGCTTTTGGAGGCCAGGTACATTAGTCATCTGGCAAACCCAACTTCATAGTTTTTTTTTTTTTTTTTTTTTTTTTTTTTTTAATAGTTTAGGCAATATCACATCATCTTTGAGTTGTGTTTCAATAAGTCTATTACAGTAGCAGAGAAAATTTGCATACTTGTTTACAAGACAACATATGCCATATAAGGAAAATGTTGAAATATTTCATCCCATAATACATTAAATGAAAAATTATGAAAATATAACAATTTACAAATCAGTTTGATATAGATACCTTTACAGCTCTACTGTAACGTCGAAGTTTAGAACTGTCATTTAACTCTTTTGCTGCCTTAATAGCATCCTTATATAACTCTAACCGTTCGTCTAATAATGCTGTGATGCTTCCAGGTGCTCTCTGTAGGTGACTTGGTGGAACAGGAACTTCTTTCTTCTCTGGTATATCCTCATGAGTATCACTATCCATCGGAGAAGGTGAAACAGATTCTTTTTCAGGAGATTCACAAGATAGACCTTTAAGTTCTTTCTGTAACATAATACAAATAAAAGAAGCCTAATAAACCACAAGCAATAAATAAAAGAAGAGTAAACAAACATAGACTATATAAACTTTACCAAGAGATCTGGATCTGTTAACAAGCTGTCATCATCTTCTTCCTCATCTTCAATATCTTTCATGCACTCCAAAGTAGAGATTTTTTCAATATCCAATGGAGCAGTAACTATAGCAATAAGTAATTAAAATAACTAATATCTGCTACTACTTTAAAAAAGTTTTTTTTTTTTTTTTTTTTTTTTTTTTTAAATCAAAACATCTATTTTTCTTCCTTGATACAAAATTATTTCAAATAGCAAAAATATCTTAAATTGCAGAAATTATGTAAAAGTATTCTAATGATTTTTAGAAAAGCATAGCAAAGTAAAATGAAAAAGAAAGTACAAGAGAAAGAAAATCCTACATAACTAATAATATCATGGATACTGCTAAATATATTAATAGAAATAATTTTAATTTGAAACAATTAAAAGGTGAAAAAATTCAGTTAAAATAGACTATTTTAAACTTGTAACAAAGACTGAATAAATATTTCATAAACGTAAATTATTTAAATAATACACTAAAAATATCATGAAATTGTATGAAAATGAAAGAAAAGCCTTTATCATAACATCATTAACTTCAATATGATACACTACAAAATGTACAAAAATTCACCAGTCTCTATTGAAATGAAAACATATAATGGCCTAAGCTTGCTGTACCAGAATAGTGCAGTCAATCAAGGAATCTGCTAGAAAGTTTTGAAGTTTTCCCTATTTTTTTACTTTGTGTTTTAGGGGGGGGGGGGGGAGCTGAACACTATTTTAAACTTGGCCACCTCATATCCAGACGACTTAAAAAATTGTAAGCAAAAAAACATGAAAAAAAAAAAATCAGGGTTTTTTTTTGGTTTTTCCTTTGTATTCAGTCGAAGGTTAAACTTAAAAGAAAAAAAAACAACAGAATTCTAGAAGAAATTTCCTAAAGTTTAAATACACTCAGGAACATTGAATATAGCGACTCAAGAAGAAAGCATCGGATTGAAATGAAATTTTATACACATAATGTTACAGATGAGAGATTCACTTGACCTTAAAATAAAGACAATTAAACGAATACAGGGTGTGCAACGACACATATACAGGGCAACTTCAATAGCGCGTTGGACCACCTCCAGCTGCAATACATGCTGCCACACGGTCCAGCATAGAGTTGATTAGACACCTGATGTTGTCCTGAGGCAGATGGGTCCACAAATCTTGCACAGCCTACTCCAAATCATGCACTGAATGACACGATGGCATTTGACGTTTTAGCTGATCCCACACATGCTCTATAGGGGACAAGTCGGGGGAGCGGGCCAGCCATGGTAGAGTCTGAAATTGATGTAGGAAGTTTTGAGCAACTCTTGCTGTATGCGGACGAGCATTATCTTGCCGGAAAATCGTTCCTGGGAGACCATTTAGGAAAAGTCCTACATGGGGTCGAAGAACATCATCAACATAACATTGGCCCATTAAGTTTCCATGTATCACAATTAGAGTGGACTGGCTATCATAGGCTATGACCCTCCCAGACCATTACACCAGCTGTGCACACAGTGTGACGTAGAACTGTGTGGGAGGAATAGTACCACTCACCAGAGCGCCACCACACCTGTACACTAGGGTAAAGTGAAAAAGATCAAAAAAAAATTTTTTTGAAATTTTTTCTTTGGATAGGTCTAAAAAGTTGCCTTTTGGCACACTGAATATAAGGTTAAAATTTGAATTAGGTTGGAATTCATCTTTAGTCCCCTACCAGCTCTTAAAGATTATGCTCTTTATATGTGAATATCTAGATTTCACTATGTAGTGTAAATGACCAAAAAAAGTTTTTCTTTGAATTTTTTCTTTGGATAGGTCTAAAATGTTGCTTTTTGGCACACTGAATATATTGTTAAAATTTCATTTCATTTGGAATTCATTTTAGCTCCCTACAAGCTCTTAAAGATTATGCCCTTTTTATGTGAAAATCAAGATTTCACAATGTAGTGTAAATTAACCCTCTGGATCCCAAGCCGCCCGAGATCGCCTGAGATATTTTAATTCGTATATTTCAGTTCCCACCAGAAAATTGAAACAACAACATTTGCTTTAATCAATAACAGAATATTCCATATTTAAATAAAACGAAATTAGCCATTGAATTTTTCTGGTGTGAAATGAACTACATAATTTCTAGAACGTGTTCTAGCATGGGAATTAAAGGGTTAATCAACTTTTTTTTTTAAAAATTAAATTTCTGATTTCAGTAAAATAACCGACAAAAATGACTTTTTAAAGTATTACTTGTGATTGATCTAAGTATAGTTGCGTTTTAACTCTTTGAATTGAGAATAAAACTCTAAAATGTGAATCGTACTGTCGCAGAGAAGAGAAAACACAATAATTAGACATGCTTTCACTTTTATTTTTCGAATGCACATGAAAGATAGTTCTCTAAATATAAAGGAAATGCAGTTTAATGAATATATAGTAATTAAATGAAAAGAATATATAGGATGTATTGTAAAACGATCTTTCATTTCATTCTAATTTATATTGGTCTTTGTTATCAAAATTAGGTATTACCTTTCGTGATTTGATTTTACTCATATATATCTGGCTGTTGCTTCTACTACAACAGCCGCTAATGGCGCTTCAACAACTAAGTTTACGCATCTTTCGAATACTTGAAATGTAACAGGGAAATTTTTCATTTGAAAATATGGGATGTTTGATTTTTTTCCGAGAATTTCCAGTTTCTCTCTTGGTACTCTTTTAAGAATGTGGGGTGATTTCACATTCTTGCCAGTTAATAATGTTTATATAGTTTGTAAAACTGAATTTCAATATTGGAATATGAAACTGTCTTATTGTAGAACATATAATATCCTTCATCTTCAATATTCTTTGGAATCCAAATTCTCCAACATGATTTTTTTTTATCAGTTATTTGTTCCTGTAAATTTTCATCTCAATGACAGAAGTATACATTTTGCTGAATAACGGGATTGAGAATTTTCTTTAAATATTCCCTCAAATAACAAAACAACTTAATAGTTTATAAAAAAAAATTTCGAGCTCTATTGTTCCAAGAAGAAACTTTCTTGAAGTGAAACAACATAGACAAATGTACTTTCATTACAAATTCAGCCATAATCTTCAGATTTTCAGATGAATTCTGACCTCCAATCTGCAAGCCAAGTAATCAGTTGGCAGTTGTCAATCATTTAGAGTGCGACATTCTTGCTGGATTACGATTTACCAGATTTGAGGAACATTAACCAGATGCAAATGTTTGACATATGTCATAAAGATAATTTTGGTCTACACTTAATTCTCCAGAGTTCATTTCTGTGTGATAGGAGCAGATATTTTTTAATTTCCATAACTGTCTATTGTTCACATTCATCTAACGACTTTCCAATTAGAACAGGAAAAGCTTGTGAGCCTTTATTTTGTTTATCAAGTTCAATGACTTGATAAACAATCGGTAGCGGCAATTCGTTTGCAGAGAGCTGACATATTAATATTAACCACTAAAATGGACGACTAAATCTTAGTTTAAAAAATTTATTAGCATGATTTTTTATCTTACTTTTTACAGATGTTCCGTCACAACCTATTGCCATAAATTTATCAAGGTTTAAATGTTTTTCAGTGCATATTTTAATACTTTCTGCAATGATCTTTCCTGGTCCAAAAGATAGTATAAAGTGTCCCAAATAGAATTCATTTGACTGTTAAAATCAGAGATTATGTTTGTAATTTATAGTTCTTCCATGTATCTCCAATTTTCCTTTAATTTTGGGGAATTGAATAAGCTTCTGATATTCAGATTAAGCTTCTGATATTCAGTTGTTTATCAATACGTCTTTGGAAAACTACAATAATTGATGCTTTCGATGTTTTCTCTCAGGATTTTTTTTTTTACCCCTGGTTTTGACGAAAGTTTACAATTACTGATGTGTTTCATTTATTGTTTTGTATAATAATAATATTTTATAGGATTCTGCTATTGATGGCAAAACAGCTTTATTTAGTTTTGAAGAATCACCAACTTCTAGTAATGGTAAACTTCGATTTGCTTACACATGTACTGATTTTGACAGTAAAAATGACAACATACAATTTTTAAAACACAATAAACCGTTTCAAATATTTAAAAATAAAGACTTAAAGTTTGAAAATGATGAAAGGAATTACACTATACATTTTAAATATAAAAATATCAAATGATATTACCAAAAAATCCTGTTAATGTACAATTTATGGTAAAAATCTATCATATAAATCAATGAAAATATAAATGGCCTGGTAGGGGACTGAAGAAGTTTTTCAAAATTCATGAAATTTTGCACGTGTATTAGAGATACAAAAAGGCAACTTTTGGCTTCTATCCAAAATCAAAATTCCAACTTTCGATTTTTCATTCCACCCTACTGTACACGGTTGTCATCTGTCCCCAAAACAAACCGGGATTCATCACTAAACACAAAGTTTTGCCAATCTGTGACATTCCACATTGATCTGGCTTGGCACCATTGTAGATGCAGTCGCCGATGTTCCGGTGTTAAATGGAGTGCATGAAAAGGGTGCTTGGATTTTAGACCTGCTTCTGCAAGGTGTCTGGAAATTGTTTGTGGAACAATTGCTACGCCTACTTCTGCTCGAATCATTGAACGAGTCACTGTGGGATCCACGAGTGCTTGCCGCACGATCCTTCCATCCTTTCTCCTCGTGATCTTTCTGGTTGCTCTAGACCCGGTTCTCCACACATGGGTACCTTTTTGTGTCCACTGCTCCCAACATTTTCTAATGGCACACTCCGAACGATCCACTTGGCCAGCAACACGGCGTGCCGACCAGCCGGCAGTTTTCATCCCAATGATCAGGCCTCTCTCAAACTCGCTTAACTGTGAGAAATGTCTTCTAGCATGTTTATCTGGCATGTTTTGCTTACCAAAGTCTTCCTTGAATCGGCAGGTAATCATCGCGTTTATGAATCTTCGATTTTGCGCTGGCTTATATAGCACCCTCTTCCTGCTTGTACTCCATCTCGGTGTGTATGAGCATGCGTATTGGCACAAAACTTGGATCATTTGCATATCACATTATGCTGTACTTATTTGCAAAGTTTCGCGATTGTACATAGCTTTCTTCTTATGTCGCTATTTTCAATGTTCCTGAGTGTGTGCAATTTTGTTCTTTTTTTTTTTTTCTAAGATGAACAGTTTTAGCAATATGAGTAAAATAATTTTACCATTTTTTTCAAATTCTATTATTGGAGGATAAAAATGTGATACAATCACTATGCTTCCATTTCAATAAACAATTTGAAATTTTTTAGTTATTTTTAGTTGCATTTTGAATATGTTGAAATTTGCTTACTAAATTTTAAATCTTTTATATATTTATTAGCAAAATAAATTGAAATCAGGTAATTATGAAAGATACAAAACACAAACACTCTGAATGGATGAGAGCATCAAATTTTAATTTTCAAGTAATCTGATAACTATTACATGATTATAATTGCCAGACTTTCTACTGCAGTTTGTTTTACATGTACATAATTTTTTGCTCAGCAGCTTCTGGTGCATTGTTATGGGTGAGGTGCTTTTCTTGATTTCATTCTTGCCCCATTTCTCAAATTATTTTACAGTTACCTAGCTGTACTGGAGGGGAAACTCTCTAACATGAGTATCCAGCTACATCTTCTGTTCAAGGAATCGATACTATGTTCACAGCAGTCTTAAAAAAATTCTTGCATTCTTACTGCACGAAGAATACTGTGAGCTAGAGCAATACTCCTGTTCTAGCATTCACCAAGGTATCTTTTTGTTTAAAGTAGTGTTTTTAGGAAATTCTTTATGTTTTTCTGAATGAGACTCTTATTCTCTGTCAAAAACTCATCTGCAGGAGGATATTGAGTAGATTTGTAAGTTTGAGATCCTCAGCCACTATCTTTGCTGCTGTCTGGACAATACACAGTCATTCTTTGTGGGCAGATAAGCATTGTTTTTGATATCAAACATCAGTCAAAATTTTATGATTTGCGTTCGTGAAGAAAAAACAGTTATCTTGTTTATAATGATTAACATACCAATATCTTTTTCATATTTGTTTAGAAGGTGCGGTTTAACTGTTTCATTGTATTTACCTACTTTAATCTAGTGTGTTAATTCTGCTACAAAAATTTGGCATTGATCTTAATATTCTTCCAAATTAAAAACATCTGAATGGCTGTGTTTAAGTCTGAGGCAAATGGATCTCTTTCCTGCATTTATGTAGGTTTTGCGAGCTGATACATTTCAAATGATACTGCTGAGTCACATGATCTAACCAATGTATTATGGTGTGCCCCTACTTATAAAATTTCTAGCAAGTTGTTTAGCATATTCAAGGACTGTCAATGAACGAACTGTGTACACCATATTTCATTTTGTTGTTTCTTTAAGAATTTATTTTACTATAAAATATGGTGAGATTTCTTCACACAAAAAACACTTTGAAATGAAAACAATTGTATGTTTGCTTTGCACATAATTTCAGTTGGTTTTCAAAGCCTCGAGAAATATTAAGCGTGCAGCAATGAGCTTTTTATTTGCATACCATTTACAGCTTTTTTCATGGACCATTAGAGACTCCTTATTCATTTAAAAATCTCTTTTCCTATCTTTTAATTGTTTTACTTGCTAATTTGAAAGATGCAACACCTTTTGATTTCTCTTCTGTTTTATTAGTTTCAATCTCTAACTCTATGTCACAGATAAATATTATCATGATGTATATCACTTTATGTCTCATAGAACCATTTTAAAATACATAATTTGTAATGAAATAAAAACTGTACAAAAATTAAGGCAAATGCATGATCAATGAGACATCTAAAAACAAACTAAGAGATGAACTTTCAATTTCTATAAAGTTAAATAATTCAAAAAATGCCCAGATGAAAGGGGAAGGAGGTGAGAGATGAAGCTGATTCAGAAACTTTACTAATAGGATCTTTACCTCAAATGGTTGCAAATTCCTTTTACACTTGGCAAATTTGTTTAAAACTTTAAAAACTAATACATTTTCTAGTTTTGATGGACTTGACAAATGTTACAAATATAATAGGGAATATTATTATTTTTTTTACAAATAAGATCTATATTATATTTTCTAATTGTGGTAACTTGGCAAAATTATAAAACTAATTGGCAAATGTGGAGAGCTATTTATTTTTGCTGTTCAATGAGTTAGAAAATATTGAAATTTGACATTGCAATTTAAGGTCCTCTCCACTCTCCAAATAAAATGTCTTAGAGATGCCCGGGGATTCTAGCAACATCATATGCGTGGCACCATGGGCATGTTTCAAAGACACCCTTCCACTCATTTTGAATTTACAAAACATTACATTAAGCATTTTCGGCCTCTGATGAAGGAATTTGAATATATCTCTAAAATTCTTTTTACTCATACTGCCAAACTTATTCATCTTAGAAAAAAAAAATAGATATAAAAATTGCAGGAAATTTTTTCTAGTTTAATTTAGGGTATTTTTTTTAAAGACATTTGGCTATCTACTAAACAACTCCCCCCCCCCCCCAAAAAAAAAAAATGATTTCTTTATGGCTTTTTAATTTTGGTGAGCTTAGCTTATTGGGATAGAGTGCCCTGGCACTTTAATAATTTCCTGTTGCTGAGAGCGATACTACTTTTGGCAGTATAGACTAGGCAGGTCTCCACTAGACAACCTGCAAGTGACACATAGTATAGAACAGAATTAGTAGTCTAGGTTTAATCTAAAAAGAGTTGAAAATCGTATTTCAAGCCTAAACCAAATCTCAAGTACTGTTTTATTTTTAATTTAGAAATCAAACACTTTGAATTCTGAACTGTAATTTAAATTAAGATATTTTATACCTCTAAATATAGAAAGTATAGCATATTTTCAGGACCGTGGTAGCAATAAATCACATGATAAAACAAATGTGCACTGCAAATAGAGGCATCTCAAATTTAGGCACATATATGACTGAAAAAATAATTCAGACACTTAAGAATGTGAATATGTAATTTCAGACACCATATGAGACTGAAATTAACACACTTAAGTGTCTCACTATGACAATGACATATATGACTATGTAATACATCACTATGACAATGTAAACTGAAATGTCTGAAATTTAGACACATTAGTGTGATAAGAGGCTACTTCATTCAAATGAAAAGGCCTGTTAACAAATACTAATCCTATAGAAGAAATTTATAAAGATATCTCAGTTGCATATTAATATTTTTAATTTTTTTTTTTTTTTTTTTTTTTTTTTTTTTTTTTTTTTGCATTGGATAGCTAAGATTAATCTGTATGCAGGCCATTTTTTAGTTTTTTGATTTCGTTTACAGGGATTTTTTATGAAGATGTTTTCATTTTTGGAACCGGTTTGGAAAGCAAAAGCACCTTCATAAAAATATCTGCAACCAAAATCGAAAAAGTAAAAAACAGTCTTCATTCAGATCAATCTCAGCTATTCAATGCAATTCATTTAAAAAAATTGAAATGTGATTCAGATTCTTTGTAAATTTCTTCCATAGAATTAGCATTAGTGAATGGGTCTTTTCATTTGACTGAAGTAGCTGGTTATGGAGTGTTCAATTTTCAGGCATTTCATTGTGCCTTAATTTGTAAGACACTTGTACATGTCTAAATTTAAGACAACTCAAGCACCTGAATTGCTTCCATGTTTGACCCACTGTCAGCAATGGGCAGTATTTTTTCAATGAGTAAGCATTATATACACTGTAAAAAAACTTGTTAAAATATAGAAATTATACTGTCAATCAAAATGCCAGTTTTAATTACATATTTATGTATTTTAATGGAAATTATCTTCCAGAAAAATTTCTATTTTATTGCATAATTCTGTATTAAAAAATTTCCATTTATAAGATAAAATGTAATGCTTCAAGGACACATCCACATATTTCAATCATCACTTTTTAAACTCACGCATATTAAAATAGTTATTAATTACATTGTATCTACTGTAAATCACTCAGCATTGAGTTCAGGGAGTGGCCCCAGGGGTGGGACATTCCCCAGAGCAATGAGACGATACTGCAGAAGATTCCCCCCTCCCCCTCAGAACTCTTTGATGTCTCCCTCAGAGGCATAAAAATCCAGTGTTACAGTTGTAAAACAAACAAAGAGTGTATGGTATAGGCAGAGGTTATAATTTTAAATCATTAACGTCCATATACTGAATATATGCTAATGCTTTATTTGAGAAACACAGGGTATACGGAGCTTCTTAAAAAAATCCAGAAGATAGGTGGCATATGCTTTGGTATACCCTCCACTAAATCCCTGCAAAAATCCTTCTCAGAGAAAAGTGTCTGAAATCAAAACTGAAATCACTTATAACTCAATAAATCATTTATTTATCACAGACATGCTACAGGCTCAGCAAGAGAAAAGCTCAACTTTCATGACTTCATGGACTTTTGAAAAATTCACATTTTTCCTCAGTGTTTTGACAAAATTTGCAATTTTTTTTAAACAAAATTAGTGTTTTTTTGTGTGCTTATTTGATAAAAATCGTACCTTTTTTCTATGTCTTTTCAATGAAATTTGCTTTTATCCAAGATTATTTAGCAAAATTCACATATTTTCTGCCATCTTTTGTCAAAATGTGCATATTTTTGCGATCTTTCGAAAAAATTCATGCATTTTCTTTGATTTTTCGACAAAATTCATGATTTTCCTCCGATCTTTCAACAAAATTCGCATATTTTGTGCAATCTTTCTACAAAATATTTATTTTCCACAATCTTTTTACAAAATACGTCTATTTTCCTTGTTTTTTGTAAAAGTCCTCACAATATGTCTATTTTCCTCAATCAAAAATCTTGTATTTTCAGCAACCTTTCGACAAAAATTGCATATTTATGCAGATCTTGTGACAAAAATTGCATATTTATCACAATCTTTCGACAAAAGTTGCATATTTTCTGCAATCTTTTTACAAAATTCGGATATTTTCCTTGATCTATTGTCAAAATTCTCGTATTTTTCACAATCTTTCAATAAGATTTGCCTATTTTCCATTATTTTTCAACAAAATTCGCGTATTCTTGCAGGATTTTCCTACAAAATTTGCATATTTTTGCACGATTTTTCTACAAAATTCGAGTATTTTCCCACGATTTTTTGATAAAATTCAAGTATTTTCAGAATTCTTTGACGAAATTTGAGTATTTTTTCCACAACTTGTTCACCAAAATTGCATTTTCCCCACAATCCTTTGAAGAAAATCACATTATCTCCCGCGATTCTCTGAAGAAAATAGTATTTTCCACGATCGTTCGATGAATTTATAGTTTTTTTCTTTTTATGCGATCCTTTGAAGAAATTTACTTAATCTAGTGCGGTTCATACTCGTGTTTTTGTTGTATTTCCTCCGTTACGCCCTCGTCCCCATAAAAATATCAGAAAATTTTAATGCATATTTGCATCAATCTCAGGGATAATAAAAATCATCGCTGAAAAAGCAGAGAAATTCTGCAGAAAAGTAGCAGGTCTGTAATTACCAAAAAATAAATAAATAAAATAAAACTCATTCCTTTTGATCACAGAGTTTCTGGATAGCATCACATACCCTTGCCAATTTTATGCATTAAAATTTTTGCACATTGAATTCCGAAACATCTTTCAAAAGAACCTTTCTTTAGGTTTGAGAATAATTATCTACTTTAAGAATCAGGGTTGGCAACATCTAATGTGAGAAAACATAATCCAACTTATTTCATATTCCTTGGAATAGAATAGCTTTTAGTATATTCTATTACTAGAATATTTATAAGAATAATATTATATTCATTAATTAATAGACTAGCTTTGAAATTTTAATATTATACACTAACCTTTTAGCTTATGACTGAGGATTGATTTTGTTCAGATATGCTTGGATTTTACCATGAAAAAATTTGTATGAAAATCTAAAAGATTTACTCTGGATTTCGAGCGATAAAAAAAAACAATTTTTGTATCTAAAAATATCAATATTTTTGAAAAAAAATATACACAATATTTTTAACTGAGAAACTTAGTTCAAACTTTAGGTGGAAATTAATGAGTCTAATTAAAAAATAATAATGAAAAAGAGAAAATAACTAAAGACAGGGATGAGATTGACCAAAAAGCAAAAAAGCTGAAAACTGCGCGAACGACTTTTGAGCAATGACAGGAATGTCAATTGCAACAAATATACAGTAGACTTCCTCAAATCTGCACAGCTTGGGACCAGAGGTTTTGCAGATTTTAGAAATTTGTGGATTTCTGGTCATTGCTTTGTTTACATTTTTTAAAAAGTAATTTGAATGTAATTAATAATGAAATCAAAAGTATAACGAATGCTTACAATATGCTAAAATATTAAAATAAGTAATAAACTAAAATAAAAAAAAATTAGATAGTTTTTAAAATGATAAAAATACTAAAAGTAAAGGTCAAATTAATAATCAATAATGTACAATTAAATATTCATTATAGAGATGAAATGTGTTTTTCCTAAATTATTCAATGAAACTTGCCTCATAAAGGTACATTACTAATTCACATCAAGATCATAAAATAATGAAGCTTTATTTCAAGTTTAGTCAGATTTAATAGCTAAAAAAGCTTGATTAATACATAAATATATTTGGTAAGATTGTAATTACCAATGTAGAAAATAAGTTATTCTTTCTTCATGAAAAAACATGAATTCAATAACCTTAACAAAAATTACAAATGAAAAAATATATGGAATTGATATAAAACTAAAAAAGTCAAATTTTGCACCTACATCTGAACTGAATGTTTCATTGTTTACATCCTTAAAATATGTACGAATTTTAGAGAGTTGCGGATTTTAGGAGTGCAGATTTGAGGGAGTCTACCGTAATTGTATTAATATATAACATACAATTTAGCTTTTGGTAAATTAAATTAAAAGGAAATTATTAACGTGAATTGCAGAAATTATTTATACTTATTCTAATGAAAATTAAGTTTATCAAGATACAGTACATTAATAAAACCCTGTTATTGGCATGAATATTTTTTTTATTGAAATTTTCTAACAGTTAGGCACTTTTGGTTAAGTATTAGGGAAAAGAAAATAGAAATTTCCTTTGTTTTTTAGCTTTGCTTTTGCACAAGGTAAATTTCTTTCGCCTGCTTTATTCTTGGATATTACACATTAAAGATATCTAGTGATGTTACTGGACTTTAAAAATCCTGGGTCTCCAGGACCCAGAACTTATATTCTGGGTCTCTTTTTTATAAAAGTGGGTCCTCACTGATAAGTCATTTTTAGATGCAAAAATTGAACTTGTTCATTTGGAAAAGAAGACTGAAATGCAATAATTTTTGTTTTAATAATTAATGAATAATTAAAATCAATATTTTTTTTTAAACTACAGAGAAAAATTTTATTTATTTTTAAAAAAATAAATGTGCAAGATACAAATTTAATTATAAATTAATGCTTATTTGAGTGTAGAAGATAACATGTATCACTATTGTTTGCATTTCTTTTTAAAAAGGGCAAGACGGATTTATTGAAAAAAACATTTTTGTTGAAAAAAAGGATACTTTTGTTGAATATAAGGGTATTTTTTGTTCAATGAATGGGTGCTTTCAGAAGTCACATTCATTCAGAAAGATTTAGAGGTGTCAAAAATGGATTTTGGAGCAGGAAAGTCTGTATTTGGAGTGGCAAAAAAATAATTTTGAAAATTAATTTTTGGGTTAGTTTTTTTCAGCGTCCCTTTGATGAAATTTTTAGTTTTATCACTATCTCTTCATGAAATCTGTCATCTGTTGGAATCTTCTGGCAAAATTTAAAGGTTTTTTTTTTTTCAAAAATTTGCCATTTTTTGCGAATATTTTGACGAAATCTGCCGTTTTTTCGCGATCGTTTGACGAAATCTACCGTTTTTTCGCGATCGTTTGACGAAATCGACCGGTTTAATACGATCGTTTGACAATATCTACCGATTTGACCTGATTTTTTGACAAAAGTTGTGATTTTTCGCAAAACATTTGGCGAAATTCGCCATTTCATCGCGATTTTTGGACGAAAATTGTCGTTTTATCGCGATTTTTGACAAAATCTGCCGTTTTTTCGGTATTTTGTGACGAAATTAACCTTCCTTTCGCGAATCTTTTGACAAAATTGGTCGGAAATTAGTCGTTTTTTGGCGATTTTTTAAGGAAATTTGCCGTTTTTTCGCGATTTTTTTGACGAAATTACGCGTCTTGTATTTTTTTGGTAAATCAGAAAATTTGAAATTTGAAAATAACAAAAAAGCTGAAAACCGCGGATCCGCGAAAGAATCTCATCAATGCAAAGAGAATAGAACTCTATACAGGGTTTATAAACCTTCAGCAGCATTTGGAGGCCCCTGAAAGTGAGGGGCCCTGGGCCCGTGTCCTGAAGAAATGCCATAAATCTGGCACCAGTTGCTAGTTAATGAGTAAAAATAAATTATTGTTCTGAAACACATCGAATTGGCAGTTTTTTTAATTCAAAAACTATACAATGTGCAGTGTTTGTCAATTTTTTGATAAAGAGAGAATATATTGCAAAAAAGGCTGTCGAAGTTAGAGTTTTGAACCAGATTTCCCAAATCAGGAGTGCTGGGAATAAAAAAAAAATGGTCATACTGAGAAAATGATTGTATATTATATTAAGTTCTAATTAACTCAGCAAAAAATGAAAGTATATGGCCTCTTATACATCACTTCAAAAATCACGGAACCAAGTACCATTATTTCACTTTTAAAAATGAGTCGGAAAATGTATTGGAAAATTTCTAGCTGTTGAGGGTGAAAAAATATTTTGAGTACACCTTTAAAAAGCTAAATATTTAAAAATCTAGAAAGAAAATGGTGTGAAACTTTTAAAAAGATAACTAAATTGGAAAAATATTTATCACTACAATAAAGTATGCCCTGCATCCTAAATAAGCAACAATATTTGAAACTTGAGTTTGGGACGGTATGATGAAGTTGATAAGTCGACTAGTCTAACAGCTGACAGGTGCTGGGTTCGTATCTTGCCATGGGTAAATCCAATATAATTAATCTAATTTGAGTTAAGTATGTAAATTGTGCAAAATATACATGATATGATATGAGGGTACCTTGAAAACTTAATTTTTATATTAGAATTTTCAAAAATTAAAATTTTTATGGAAGCTGAAAAAAAAAAAAATTGTTCATTAAAATACTTAAATTGTACTGGTGTTTAGAATGGTGATACAATTTCTATATTTTAATGGATTTTATTTTACACTGTACATTGCTTATAAAAAAAAAAAAAAAAAAAAAAAAGAGCTGCTTTTGCCGATAAGTGAATAGGTGGTCAAACATGGATGCAATTCAGATGCATGAAGCGTCCAAATTTCAAATGCATAAACTGCCTAAAAAAATTAAGGCATTTTAAAAGTTTGAAAATTGCACACCTCATTTTAGACATTTAAATTTAAAGTGTGAATACTATCAAACTCTTTATGTGTTTTATTTTTATTTTTAATTAATCTTTGGTCACTAAATGATTAAAAACTTTTTGCTGAACCAGTTTTTACACAAGCATCAGACTAAGATATGTTATGCCATATAGGATAATGACACACAATTTAAAACACTACAAATTGAAATATCAACAAATGTAATGTGAAATGCAATAATTGACAGTCAGTGAGTAACATATTAATTGGAAAGATTTAATATGTCAGCATCATAATTCATACCTGGATAACAATATTTGATACATTAAGATTAACTTTCAAATTTTATAAAATAAAAATAATAATGGACTTTGAAAAATATTTATGCAAATGGAAAAGATACCTTTCTTTTTGGGTCGAGGAGGTTTACTTACAGCTTTACCAGAAAGAATGGCTTCAAGCTCAGATTCAAGTGCACTTTCATCAATATCACTTTCATCATCATCCATAACATCTAAATCAGGAATATTGAAAATCCCAAGCTGAAATATAAAACTTAAGTAGTTAAAACAATATGAATTACTTAATCTCTCAATAAAGAAAAATGATTGAATTGTAGTGAAAAAAGGAACAAATTAGAAACGGATTGTAAAGAAATATAATTATAATTATTTTATAGTATACACCTTAGGGCCCTACTAGTTGAGTCATATCCAACTAGAATCTGAACATTTTATATTAAAATGAACCACAGTCTTCCATGTCAAATTGCCCAGGGCATACCATCACCAATTTTGATAAAAATTTGGTGAATTCGTAGAACTTTTAAGGTGAATCTAAAAATGTCAATCATATTGAAATTAATGAGCTTTTAAATATTTTCCAAGATGCCTGATTTGTTACCATTTTGAATAGCACACAAGAGAACATAAAAGATATAACTCTTTCGGGTTTAACCTAGAACCTTATTTTTTTTTTATTTTGTTCAAAACAAAGTAAACCTTCATTTAAACAGATTTCTGTGTAGTTGATACTATTAAAATGCTGCCAGAAAGTGATTTTTTTTGTTATTTATTTTCATTAAAAAAAAAAAAAAAAAAAAAAAAAAAAAAAAAAAAAAAAAAAGCAACTTCAACAGCTGATTTTCCACATTGCACTCCCTTTAATTTTCATCTAATTGCACTTAAAGAAAGCTTAAAGTGTGTTTTGATGCCTCATAAAAAAAATTTAATGGGCTGTTTACAAGCATTAAGTTTAAAATAAAATTTTATCACATAGGATCACCCGGAGTAAATCCTGGTGAACAACTTTCAGGGGTAATTCTCAGCTACAGTACTTTTGAGTGTTTGAAAATGTCCACACCAAAATGAAAAAGTTCATAGGGATATTCTAAACCATCTTCTTTGGAACGATCGTTTAATTGAATAATTAATACTAATTTAGTTTGGGGAAAAAAATTGTTTTGAAACAGCTTGCTAAGTTATTGTAAAATAACATTGCTCTTAGTTATGGCACATTTTTATAAGATTTTTGTCACAATTTAAATTTTAAATATTTTTCTTTTCTTTCTTTTTAGCTCAATTGCCATTTACTATAATTATTAAAATATAATGTTGAAATTTTTTATGCTATTTTAAATAATTTACAGAAGTTGATCAAATATTGTCCCATGTATCTAGGAAAAATCTTAGACACTGGGGTAATTCCTGGTCAATGTTTTTTTCATCATTTAATACCTTTTTATTGTAATATTTAATGATTTTAGTTGTTGGCAACCCTTCAAACATTAACTGTAACCACACTGTTCACCACAATTTAGTTAATTGTAGCTCTTAATAAAGTAGGATCACTGGGGGTAAATTCCTGGTCACTGAGTTTCTGAGTCAATTCTTAGACATTTTTGCTTTTGTTATCAAAATAACAATTTATCAAACTCTAAATAATCTGAAAGATACTTTGCATTTTTTGCTTTGAAGTGTATGCTTTAATTATTCATTTAGTTGAAATTTAATATTGAATATATACAGGGTGAGTGACAAATAGAGAAACAATATACTATCTTCTTGAAATATTGCACATAGGCTCATACATACAATTGCAAAGTTTCATTAAAAAAAAAAAAAAAAAAAAAAAAAAAAAAAAAAAAAAAAAAGGTGGAAAATTTGATGCAACTCCATGAAGGGTGGAAAATTTGATGAAATATGTTGCAACACCATGAGGGATCTATTTGAGAAAATACAAAAATTTATTTTTTATATGGTCCCTGTAGGATAAAATTTTCCTTATTCATCCCTGAATTAAACAAAAAAAAAAAAAAAAAAAAAAAATTCATTTCTATATCTACAAATCTCACTGAGATATTAAAACCCAAAATCTTTGAAAATTCTTCACTTACCGTATTTTCCGAGAATAATGCCGCACTTGGTTAAAAATAAAAAAAACTAGTTTAACGCCGCACCGGATATAATGCCGCGCCAGGTATATTCCCACATTCATTATTAGAGCAATGAAATAAAATTATTAATTGATATAAAGTAAAACATTTTGATCTTAAATAAATAACTTTTCTTTTTTTGTTGTGCAGTTATTTCAATGAAACCGGATCCTCATCCATTCGCTGCGCCACGATTCCCGTTAACTTTTGCTAAATTGATAACATTCAGCTTCAGTTTTGCAGGGTAACTGTGTCGCTTACAACTCACATCTAAAGACATATTTAAGATAAAACTTACCATAAAATACTGTTAATCCGCCCCCTCAAACATAATGAAAAATTGTAAAATAATTAGTGCGGGGTGCTTACACAGGATTTTTCCGTGATTGTTTCACAAAATTTGCAGGGATGAATCATGATAAATTGAATGAATCGTGAATCTTTGGATGAATCATGAATTTTGATACTTTAAGCAATACTTGAAAAAATTTGTGTTTTTTTTAAACGTAAATTCTGTCGAAAAAACACAGAAAAAAGAAGAAATTCGTCTAAAAAATCCCAAAAAAGCATGAAATCAATTAAAAAATCTCGAAAAAACGCACATTTCTAAAGATTCATGATTCATTCCTTTTTCAACCGTTCTTTTGACATAATTTGTAGTTTTTTAGAGATTTTTTGACGTAATTCGCGTTTTTACTGCAATCTTTCGTCGAAATGTTGGTTTTTTGGCGATACTTTGGTGAAATTCATGATTTTTTCGCAATGCTTTAAAGAAATTTGCGGTTATTTTTCATGATTGTTTGGCGAAATTGGCGTTTTTTCAGCGATTTTTTTTGGAAGGGAGGTACTTTCTCGGGATTTTTTGAAAATTTCAAATTTTTTATAAAGTGGAGAGGGGGCGGATTAACGGGATTTTACGGTATATCAGAAAATTAAAATCAATTTTAAGCATCAGATTCTTTAACCTTAAAAATATAATTCCATGTGCATGTGTATAATTACAGCGAAAGCAACGAAAGTTTAGATTTGCCGATCTGTTTTCAAAAATTTTAAATCAATTAGTCCTATTTACAAGCCGCACCTAGTTATTGACCGCACTTTTGTTTACAAAACAAAAAAATCTAGTTTAACGCCGCGGCGTTATTCCCGGAAAATACGGTACACCACATTTCTCTGCCTCTAAACAATGATTTCTTGAATAGATTTCAACGCTAGATAGGGAACATTCACAAATTGCACTTTAATAAAAATCAGTTTAAAATAGCGCTTCTTCTTTGGACATAAAATAGCAGCGTATAGATTTTAAGCTGAATTTGTATGAAAATATGCTAGTGACATCTGCATGAGTCGAAATATCTAGGTCCAGTTCCGAACTGATCCATCCACAGGGAAAAAGTTTGGTTCGGCCTGGAAAAAAATTAAACTCATAACCCAATACGGCCTAGAAAAAAGTTTAAATCATAGCCCATCTCAAACGTGAATTTCTACATGGTTTTTTATTTTGATATGGTTAAAAACTGTTTCGTATGGAGGAGTTCTGACCAAAAATACTTATTATATCTTGTTGTTTTTCATATTCATACTTTTTATTATTAAATAAGCGCCAAAGGCTATGATATATTTATTTTATCAATGGATCTCTATTTGTATGTAAAAGTTTCACTCATACTTTAATATCATTAATTCACATTCCATATATCGGAGACTTTCAAAAATTCTATAGACCGAAACCTTTTAAGACAAAATCACATAGGAGAGAAAAAATATGTTATAGACAGCTTCCTAACTTAAACGGTGTAAATGTAGTTTTTTTTCACAGGTATTACATTCATTTTGCATGGATCAGCATATTTTCTTTTAAGATAGGATTCTGTCAGGTATTTTTCATTGGTTTCATCGCATTTTTTCCCCTTTAAATATACTATTCTTCAAAAATAATAATAATAATAATAATAAAATAACAATAATAATAAATAAATTTTAAAGTGTTTTTTTTTAATTTAAAATAAAGACGATTTCAAAAAAATGCATTTTTTGTAAAAATTTTGAGTGATTGAAGTTTTACTTATTTTATGAGTATTTGATCAGTCAGCACAGGTTGCATAGAGACTGAGATTGAAAATTTCATCCTGTGCATACCTATGAAAAAGGAAATAATTCCGGTATGGTGTGAAAAAAATACATTATGCCAGGCCAGACGAGTCATGAAAAGAAAAAAAAAAATGTCCGGGTCCTGACCCGGCCTGGGAGCAAAATAAAGACTTTATTAACAACCTCTCCGGGACGATAAAAAGACTGAAGTTGTGAGAGCTAAAATTATAAAAAAGCTTTTAATAGACATGTTAGAAAATGCATTGTTTTAAATAACTGATGGATACTTAAACATTACAGAAGGGAGTTGAAAAGGCAGAAGTCAAACTAAATTGGAAGTTTGAGCTACAGAAAAGAGTTATTTTTCACTTTCAATTTTTTAAAAAGCACTTAAACATTTTATTAGTAGCTGAATTTTGTTTAAAACTTTAAATGTGTTTTTCTGCATGATGGCTCTCCCCCTCACCATTTCTCGTCTTTAAATTAATAATATCAAAAATCGTTAAAGAAAGACTGTGCAAACTTGGAACATGTCTTTTTTTATTATTTTACATTAATTTTGTTTCGGCACATGTGAAAAAATATTTACTTTTGAAAATATGACTTTTTAAAAAATATGTTACAAAATTGTTTTAAATAAATATTTGTAATAGTATTAAAATTAATATATATATATATAAAAACCTAGAACAGAACTAAAATTAGACTTTCCACTTTAAATAAATGAAAAAATGAAATCCAATGAATAAAGTTTTGAGTTATAACGATTTTAAATTATCCGATTTGAAACAATACTAATCATTTGAAATTTTTATAAATTTTGTGAGAAATTTTAGAATGTGATTTTGTTAACAGAATTTATAACTAAACATCACAAAAAAGAAAAAAAAAACATCAAAATTTTAACTCAAAAGATATATATATATATATTTTCTTTTTGCATGTTTTCTAGAACTGTTAAACATTGTTTCTTGAATTGGAGGCATTTTAATTTGCGTCTAATCCTTTAAAACTTGGTGAATTATTTAAACGGTTATAACTCTGTGAGTTTTCCAGATATGAAGATGCAATTTTTTGAGTCTAATTCAGTACTGGATAAGGAAAGTTTTTATAATTGGAATTTTTACCCTACGGAGGCCATATAAAAATTTAATTTTCATATTTTTCAAAACAGATCCCCTCCATGCAACTTACCTTATCAAAAATTTCACCTTTTTATTATGAAACTTTGCAACTGAAAGTATATATCTAGGGGGAATATTTAAGGAGATAACCTATTGTCTTCAATTTATTATGACTCACCCTGTATGCACCATATATAGTAAAACCTTGTTACAACAATATTTTAGGGACCATATAAATATATTGTTGTAGAGGGATTATTGCTATATCAAGGGCCTACATATTTTTGGGCATTTAATAAAGATTTCTTTTTACTTTAAGGTATATACTACTTAAATATTTA
Source organism: Maratus speculifer (assembly GCA_964019185.1). Classification (NCBI taxonomy): domain Eukaryota; kingdom Metazoa; phylum Arthropoda; class Arachnida; order Araneae; family Salticidae; genus Maratus; species Maratus speculifer. The sequence goes on along the minus strand of OZ025293.1, from coordinate 208,312,236 downwards.
TATTTAGAAGAAAATAGTTAGCAGAGTGTTTATAGTAACAGTTAAATAATGCAAAATAAATTTAAATAAACTAAGAAATTGAGCAAAGAAATATATTCACATACCTGAAAACTATTTTTATTGAAAATAATCCAATATTTTAGCATTTTTATTCATCTTTTAACAATTAAGTCAACAAAAAAAAGTGTACATTGAGTCTAGTATGCGAAAATGATCTTTATTTGTTGACTAAAGGCTTGAAACAAATGTCTGTAAATACTTCACAGATTGAAGAGCTTCTTGGGATGACAATACGGATTTTGATGGACCTGTATCATTATCATAATTATCCTTTCCTATCACCATCCTGTGGTTTTCTAACTCATCAGTAGTTTCAAAGAGAGAATGTTTTCATCAGCATCTCCTGTGAAAGCCATAAGGTCGTTATCTGCTGTTTAATAGTCTTCCATGCAAATTCCAGATTTTTTGCCACTTCTTTTATCAAGTTAGGATAAAGATTTTTGGATGTTCAAAACATATTCTTGATCATATGAAAGATCTCATTCAATGAAATTTTCATCACAATGAGATTTTTTATCTTCATGACAAAAATAGACCTTTTTCCAACAATGACGATTGTTTTTCTCTATTACTTCCCAACAACTTCCAACAATATTGTCACATGCTTTCTTAGAATTTACAGCTTTAAAAGGGTCTTCTATTTTATTATTAAAATGTATAAGTATCAACTCTGCCAACTGTTTTCTGTAATACCCTTAAAACATTCAATTATACCCATATATCGAGTCTAAAATTGAAGTACAGTTGACAGAAAAAAAAAAATATTTCTGCATTTTGCAATTTTATTTTGCAATGGAAATCAGGTCTGAGCACAGCAATTATCTACCAACAAAATGATTTTTTTCTTTCTCTTCTTCATTTCTTTCTGTAATTTTATTTAATCATTCAGAAAAAAAAAAATTAGAATTTATCCAAGACTTTTTATTGGCTTTGTATTCAACGAAAAGACTTTTCTGGTTATTAAAGCACTTTGGATATTATTTGTGCCTGTGCTTTTTGTACACAGAATAACAGTAAGTCTCTGTTTCAATTTCTGCCCTCCATAACACTTTTCACTTTTGAATGCCTGTATCCAATCGGGTAGGAGTTGTTTAAACAGCCCAGGTTCATCTGTGTTAGAATAGCATACCTTTTATAAGATATTTTTCACCTGTTTTGCCACTATTCAAATACGTCATTAATCGGGCAGACTTTTTCTCTCCGTGAACTTCCTAGAAAATTATTCCGTGACGATCCTGAAACGCATTAGTCATTACTACTTTTAAAATTTTCGATCCTTAGTGTTGCTGTACATTTACTTGCTTGTGCACATAACAAGGGTCCATTTATAGGAACATTTGTTGACTTCACCTCTTGGTACCATTTTAAAACAGCAGCATCAATGTTTTCATTTGTGTCAACTTTCAGTCGTTTTCACTATGCGTTAATTGTATTATATTTGAACTTATATCTTCGATATGTTTCTTCTTCTTCTTTGGGAACATTTTAATTGTAGATTTCGATAATCCGTATTTTTTAACTGCATCAACCTGTTTCATTCTCTCATCAATATCGTTGATAATATTCATTTTATCTCAAAAGGATAGTTGTTTTCGCTCTGCCATCTTAAAGGATAATACACTGATGAATGAAAGAAAATCAAAAATCAAATTTTTCGTTTAGAACTCAAAATCGTTAAGACTCTAAAATCGTCCAACTCTGTACACCTTTTAAAAGCTTCGAATTCTTCTTTTTTAGAATGTCACTTACAAATACTTCACTTTACCTCTTCTTCTAGCAATGAGAAGATAACAAACCAAGCAATTTGGAACATGTTCCATGACAAAGGCTATGTTTTTTCTAAGAAGGGTTTTACATGGTCCCCACCATCTAAATCTGAACAATAATCAATCTTACATTGTAGAGATATGTTAAAAATCAACAGTGAATTTTCTGTTAACAAAATAGACCAAAAAAAAAATGACAAAGATGATGAATGACAAAAAATTTTTCCCAGTATTCAAAAGTCAAAATATCGTTGTAAAGGGAGTAAATAACATTGTAATTTTAAAAGAAAAATCATTTTACAGGGGTTTATTGTTCTAGAGAATATCGTAATATTGAGAGGAGGTTAACATTAGTTTAATATGCAAGTTCACCGGGATCTGGAAATATTATTGTAGTACAGGGAGTTATTGTTGTATCGGATATTGTTGTAGCAGGAATTTATTGTATATATATGGGTTATTCTCTACAATACTGCTAATTTAGCCAAGCAGTCTGACTTGAATGTTACATAGGTAAATTTTCATAAAAATTGGATAAATTGCAAGTAATTGGTCAATTGTTCAAGATTTTAATAGCAGCAGAAATCGTTATAAAATTTTAAACAAAAGTACATCTTCTCCATTCACTTTATCATTATCTCATAACAATAAATGTGAGAGAATGACGAGTGAGGGAATGATGAAATAAGATGTTTTTACAAATTGTCATGAAAAATGCAAAATTATGGAAAAAATCAAACCAATTCCTTAAGGCCCCTGTCCTCGCTCGAGGAAACGCTAGCGAGCTAATGCTATTCCTATGGGGAAGCATTTTTCTAATAACTCTTTCGCATTTTGACATTTTTGAATAATTTTTTTTGCATTGGATAGCTGAGGTGCATGTCGACAGCACACCTTTTTTACTTTTTCGATTTTGGTTGCAGATATATTTTTAAAAAGCACTTTTAAGTTTTGAAAACTGTTTAGAAAGTGAAACTAACTTTGTAAAAAATATCTGCAACCAAAATCGAAAAAGTAAAAAAGGTGCGCTGTCGGCATGCACCTCAGCTATCCAATGCAAAAAAAAATTATTCAAAAATGTCAAAATGCGAAAGAATTATTAGAAAAATGCTTCCCCATAGGAAAAGCATTAGCTCGCAAGCGTTTCCTTGAGCGAGAATAGGGGCCTTAAAGAAGAACACTTAATATATAATATATGAAAAAATTAAAAAATTTGAAAATTACCAAAAATTTAGCATTCTGTGTGAGGGAATGATTGCTAATAAAAATACTCACCGATTTTCTGATTGAAAAAAATTTCTAGAAAATTAACAAAATTTATGTTGCTGGACTGACAAATAGTCAAATTAGCTTCCTCTCTGTGAAGGATGCTAGACCAGGGCTCGAAAAATAGCATTCCCGGGATCCCAGAAATCATTTCCGGGAACCTAAAAAATCGTCATGGTCGCCAATGATGTCGCGCATACGTTATATCGCGTAAAATACGCAAAAAAATATGTCTTGAGCAGTCTGTGAGATGCGTAATTTCATCAAAATATTACGGAAAAAACCCGAATTTCATCAAACAATCGAAAAAAATGTCAAATTTTGTTCAAAAATTGCGAGAAAACGGCAATTTTAGTTTAAAAAAATCTCGAAAAAACGGCAAATTTCGTCAAAACATACCGAGAAAACAATTTGACAAAAATCGCTAAAAAAGTCTGGATTTTGTCCAAAGATCGCAGGAAGCAACGCAAATTTCATTAAAAGATCGCGAAAAAACAGCAGATTTCGTAAAAAGAAAAATCGCAAAAAAAAACGGCAAATGTCGTTAAAAAAATTTTGAAAAATGAAAGGTTTTGATAAAATATCGCGAAAAATCGTCAGGTTACGTTAAAACATCGCAACAAAACGACAGATTTTGTCAAAAAATCGCGAAAAAACGGCAAATTTCGTCAAAATATTCACACATAAATTTTATTGGGAACTTACATTTGGGTCATTCCACATGAATTCAAACAATGGGTGTTGCATCATAGTCACAGATTTTTTTTTAATTTTATCATAGATAGACATAGTAGTGAAACCCTCAAATCTGAAATTTAAAAGTAAATTTCACAATATTGGCCGAGATATGGCCATTTGAAAACTGGCCATTTTTACGAAATGGCGGCCATCTTGGAATTGTATCACTGTCTAAATATGGCCATAACTTGACAACTAATGGCTCAAATTTTATATATCTGGTACCAATTTGAAGCTATTTGTACAAAGAATGAATATTTCACATCAAAACAATAATAAATTTTCATTTTTTTACTTTTTATTATGTGCAAAGTGAAAATTTCACCGCAAAAAAGGGCAGATTGTAATGGCTCATAAAAAAAATGAATCATCATGAATTTTTCTGAAACTTGGTAAAAACGTTGCTCCATCTGTGTGCTTTAAATAAAAAAAAAATTGGAAAGGTAAAATTTGTTGTTTTAAAATAAATGGTTTTTTACACATAAGGTGTCATTAACCAAATAATGATATTTTTAGAATCTGTAAGCAATCCTGATTCAAAAAATAATGGTTAAAATAAAATTTTCTAACATCTAAATTAATGTAAAAGTATAATCAAAACCTCATTTGTACTAATTTTGTAGAAATCTGCCCCCAGCCCCCCTCCCCCCCCCCAAAAAAAAAAAAATTAGACAATTCAAAAAATTTTACACTGAAAAAGATAAGAAAATAATTAAGGAATATAATGTATAATTATAAAATACCTATAAATGCAGTGCATATATATATGATAATTTACTTCACATATAGGGGCGAGTGGGGTGGAATGGGACAGTAGGTTTTTCTCTTTAAGTATCATTCTAAATATTTCACCAATCACACATTAGGTGAAGTAATGGTACCCCAATCTTCAGTTGAAAAAAGTAGCTGATTTACATAAGCTTGCAATTATATAAAGAAAAAGATTATTTCAAAAATGAAAAGTAAATTTAGTTCATATACTTTTTACGCTTTCTGTATAATGATTTGATTATGCATAGATGTAACAGTTTCTCTATATATGGAACATTATACTGTAAAATTAGAGAGGTAAAATTTGTTGTTTTAAAAATGGTTTTCTACATATAAGATGTCATTGACCCAAATAATAATTATTTTAAAATCTGTAAGTATTCTTAATTTAAGAAATATTGGTTAAAATGAAATTTTCTAGCATCTAAATTAAAGTATTGTGTTTATATTATATAATTCAATAAAGAAATATCAATTTGCAGTTATTTACACTATATATTTATTTTTACAGTACTTTTTATTTCATTTCATTCAAAATTTTTGTAACTTTTGTCTGCAAATAACCAAGTTTCCTCTTTGAGCTACGCCTATTCATTTTTATTGGCGATAACTCTAACATTTCACAGCTTTTGTTTAATTGTTCCATTACTACTGTGGGTTTACTAAATTCTGGATCAGAGATGCTTTTCATGTCAACAATAGAAATCATCTTATTTATTGATGAATAGCAGGAAGTACATAATTTTTTTCCTGGAATGAGGATGTCTGGATTTGTCATAGACATATCTAAAGAAATTGTTTTCAGTGATTTTGCTCTGTTACTATTTGGATGTTTATTAAATGGATCACAACACTGTCTCTGATTTAAACTATAAAATTTTAGAAATTTAACCTTGTGAACCTTGCATATATTCGCATGCAAAAAACTTTTTTCATCTGGGATTATATAATGTAACCTTTTTTTTAATAAATGTAAATCCCGTGGGGATAATTGAAGAACAGAAATAACATCAGTACTCAGAGAAACATTGAGTTTTTTACATACAAAACACTCCATCTCCACTGTATAATAAGTACAAAATAATTATTGTATGTCTAAATACACTTCATTGAAAACTTTAGAAGTGGTATATGGTATTTAAAAGGAATTACTCAAGTTTCTTGGACATTATGAAATGATGCAAGATTACATCATACTTTAATTATAGCCAATTAAGAAGCAGATGAAGGTACAGTAGCAATCTTTTCTTTAAATTGCATCAGCTTATATAGAACATGATGCAATATTACATCAGCTTATAGAAACATAATGAAATTTTTACATCATGTTTTGAATTCAAAATTTAAAATTTTGAATTCATGTTTTGATTCTTGAAATAATCTTTTTCTTTATATAATTGCAAGCTTGTGTAAATTAGCTACTTTTTTCAACTGAAGATTGGGGTACCATTACTTCATCTAATATGTGATTGATGAAATATTTAGAATGATACATAAAGAGAAAAACCTACTGTCCCATTCTACCCCACTTGCCCCTATATGTGAAGTAAATCACCATATGTATGCATTGCATTTATAGGTATTTTATAATTATACATTATATTCCTTAATTATTATCTTATCTTTTTCAGTGTAAAATTTTTTGAATTGTCTAATTTTTTTTTTTTTTTTTTTTTTTTTTTGGGGGGGGGGGAGGGGGGCTGGAGGCAGATTTCTACAAAATTAGTACAAATGAGGTTTTGATTATACTTTTACATTAATTTAGATGTTAGAAAATTTTATTTTAACCATTATTTTTTGAATCAGGAATGCTCACAGATTCTAAAAATATCATTATTTGGTTAATGACACCTTATCTGTAAAAATCCATTTATTTTAAAACAACAAATTTTACCTTTCCAATTTTTTTTTTATTTAAAGCACACAGATGGAGCAACGTTTTTACCAAGTTTCAGAAAAATTCATGATGATTCATTTTTTTTTATGAGCCATTACAATCTGCCCTTTTTTGGGGTGAAATTTTCACTTTGCACATAATAAAAAGTAAAAAAATGAAAATTTATTATTGTTTTGATGTGAAATATTCATTCTTTGTACAAATAGCTTCAAATTGGTACCAGATATATAAACTTTGAGCCATTAGTTGTCAAGTTATGGCCATATTTAGACAGTGATACAATTCCAAGATGGCCGCCATTTTGTAAAAATGGCCAGTTTTCAAATGGCCATATCTCGGCCAAAATTGTGAAAATTACTTTTAAATTTCAGATTTGAGGGTTTCAGTACTGTGTCTGTCTATGATAAAAATTAAAAAAAAATCTGTGACTATGATGCAACAAGTTTTCCTTAAATTGGTTGATTTCACGTGGAATGACCCATTTTTCATCCGGGAACCTATACTTTTCATGTAGGTTCCCAGCTGGGAACCTCAAGATTTTTTGAATTTTCGAGCCCTGTAGACTGCTGCTCTTGTTTAGTGATAGGATATTTGCGATAATAGCAATGTGTGAGGGAATGATGGTCTATTATGGGGAAACATATAATTGATTCATTAGACTACATAATTATAGTAAAAAATAACATTTTTATTATTTTTTGTAAGGTACCAATTAAAAACTTTATTTTGCTTATTGTTTTTTAAATTATTTTTATTTCTGGATGGTAAAAATCAGGCAGTAAAGTATGGCAGTATGGGTTGGGGAAAGGTGAGGGAATGATATTTGCATGATATATCTTAAATTTTTAAGTACAGTAGACTCCCTCAAATCCGCAAACCTAAAATCCGCAACTCTCTAAAATCCGCACATAATTTACGGATGTAAACAATGAAGCATTCAGTTCAAATATAAGGACAAAATTTTACTTTTTTTTGTTTTATATCAATTCCAAATATATTTTAATTTGTAATTTTTGTTACTATTACTGTCTTAATGTTTTCTCTTGAAGGAAAAATAAATTTATTTCTGAAAAAATTCAAGATATTCCTGTTATCAATGATAATCATAATCTTACCAAATATATATGTCTTAATCAAGCTTTTTTTTTTTTTTTTTTTTTTTTCTTTTTGTCACTAAGTGTGGCTAAACCTGGAATAAAACCACCTTACTTTATTATTTTGATCTGAATTAGTATTGTACATTATTTATGAGGCAAGTTTCATTGAATAATTTATTCAAAATACATTTCATCTTTATAATGAACACTTAATCATACATTATTAATTAGACCTTTGTTTTTAATATTTTAATCATTTTAAAAATGATCTAATTTTTTATTATTTTAGTTTATTACTTACTTTAATATTTTATTATATTGTAAGCATACATTATAATTTCAATTGCATTCAAATTACTGTTTAAAAAATGTAAACAAAGCAATGACCAGAAATCCGCAAAATTCTAAAATCCGCAAAATCTCTGGTCCCAGGCTGTGCGGATTTGAGGGAGTCTACTGTATTAAATTTTACTTCCTGTCCCTTATGAACAAATTTTAGATCTTCCAATAAAAGTAAAAATAAATGAAAATAAAATGAAATTTAGAGCATTTATATGGCAGGGAAACATTTTTTGCACTATTGCAGAGAATAACCCATATATATATATATATATTTAAAACTGGTACTCCAATTTCTACAAAACAATATTGACTTTCACACACATTTGACAAATATTTGTGTCACTCTTAAAGTTTTAATTATTTTACTTTTATTTTATTTCAATTAGGTACGATATATCATAGTCTTTAAAAAGTTATAAAAATTTTCTCTGGTAAACACTCTTATAAGAGCAAATCAAGTTATTTGAGAGGTAATTCCTTGTTAGTGCTTAATAATGTAATTTTACAACATTTATAGTTCATATTTTATGTATTATAATGTGTATCCTAAAAGCTATTGCCTTTCAACTTTTTTTTATAACCATAAGTGAAAAGTAGCATCTTTAACTGTAACTAAATAAGGAAAATAGTAAGTGATCAGAGGATTAGACACACTCTATGACTGAAGAATTAAGTAGAAATATTTTCTCATTGCAAGCACAAAAACAGTGCATGAAAATATACAGTAAAAAATGCAATAGATGAACCTAATTATTTTGCTGTGCATTACAATAAAGATCCAGATTGAAGATTGTGTAAAATTTCTTGAAAAAGGAGCTGGAAACTCCAGTTGATCTAAGCGAGATAAAATCGAAAACATAAACATTAAGTTACATATTTTATGGACAAATTAATTTGCAAGGTACAAATTAATCCATTCACAAAGAAGAAAGAAGTAATAAATGCTGCTTATAAGTTTTGTAAAAATGCATAAAAATTGGGACTGTTTTGTGGCCCCTTCACAAAATTCTAATACCCAAAATCAGCCCCTTCACAAAATTCCAATCCTTAAAAAGTCTCCTTCACAAAACTCAGGGTTTCAAGTGCTGCACATACCTGCACAAAACTAGCGTTTTTTCTTAAATTTGCACCAAACCTACTTAGTACCAAAATGAAATTTAAAACGATTTCGTCGATCCAAAAAACAATGAAAAATTCCATTTTTAACTTTTTCCAAAAAGCTAATTTTATCAAAAAATGAAAAAAATTGAGCACAAAAGATTGCAAAACCACGCAGCTTTTGTCAAAAAATTGCACAAAATACACAGATTTCGTATAAAGATCATGGAAAATACACAGATTTTGTATAAAGCTTGCAGAAAACATGCAAATTACGCAAAAACATGTGCATTTCATCCAGAAATCTCGAAAATAAATAAATAAATAAAACACATGAATTTTGTCAAAATTGCAATATTCCTCTAAGGATTGCATAAAAAAGAAAATGTGAATTTTGTCAAAAAATTTTCTAATTTCATCAAAAATGAATAAAACATGGTCAAAAGATTACAAAAAGAGAATTTTGTCAATTATCGTGAAAAAAAAAAATCCCAAATTTCTTCAAACATGAAAAACAGCAAATGCTGTTGAAAGATCGCAAGAAACACGTGAATTCGTCAAAAGATTGCAGGAAAAAAGTGAATTTTGTCAAAGGATTGCTAGTTTCGTAAAAAACAAACAAATCGTAGTCAAAAGATCGCAAAAAAAAAAACTAAATTTCATCAAAAGATCGCTAGTCTTGTCAGAAAATCATGAAAAATATGCAAATTTTGCCGAAAGATCGCAAAAAAATCCATGCATTTTGCTGATATATTGCGAAAAATGCATGAATTTCATTGAAAGATCGCAAAAAATACACTAATTTAGTTCAAAGATTGCAAAAAATCAGATTTTACTGCTACAAAATCAGATTTTTACTGTTCCAAAATCCAATTTTTGTTGCTCTAAAAATGGATATACTGCTTCAAAATCCAATTTTTGCTGCTCCAAAAATGGCTTTTACTGCTCCAAAATGTCTTTTGTGCACTTTCATCTCTGCAAAACTCTAATTCTTAAAAACGGCCCTATTCACAATATGATGCTTGATGAAAATGCCATTTTACAAAATTATTTTCCAATTAAACTATCCAAAATTTGTCAATGGGATAATCAAGTAGTACCGAAATTCCTTAAAGGTGTCCATTAGTAGCTAATCAACCCTATTGCAAAACTTGCACTGATGATTGTACACTGTGACTACCAAAACTAAATTTGAAAAAAGTGCTTTGATGTTAATAATATTGTTTTTAAAAGCAAAACTGGGCAGTTCTGCTTTTTCTAGCTCACTGAGTTTTCCACTGATAAAGAATCTCAATAGCAGATTCAAAACAGCTGTTTGCTACCTTTTCATACATTATTTGTGCAGTTATAATCGTTGGTTTTCAATCGTTAAATATTTTTGCACAAAGGCTTTATTTGCTATTTTAATGTACAAAACATTTCTACTTAACCCTTTCAGGGGCAATCTATTCATAAAATGCTGAAATCATTCATTGGCCACAGAATTTAAAACAAATTTACTTCAAAATAGGTAAAAGCTGTTTTTCGTGGCCTTTAAATAATAAAATTTTTCATTCTAAATTTATGGTGCCAATGTACCTTTCATAATTAAATGGGATATAATGTATCCCACCGCCTATAAAGAGGTTAATGTCTTAATGTATCAAACAAAAATAATTGCTTATCCTTTCTTTCACAAATGACGTTAACTTTGTCTGTGAATTGATTTTAAATGAAGCACTGTAATCCCAGCCTAAGTGAAGGCTGAAAATTGTCTTCACACCTATTGGTGTTTTATTTCTGTGTACCTGCAACTGACATCACATGAATAGCAGTGATAAAACAGGTTCAGATGACATCTAGTTCCATTTTTTTTTTTTTTTTTCAATGAATGACGAACAAAAGGGAATGATTTTCTGCCACAGACCTTGTTTACACTTTATGCTATGGTTATTTACAGCTCGATTTCTGAAATGTTTTTTAACTGCACAAATCATTGAAATTTTGTTAGTTTTGAATCTTTTATAGAAAATTATGTTGAACAGAAGGGATTTCAGGAAGAAAAAGATTTTATTTAAGAAGATAAGTTTTCTCATATTAATCTCAAAATTAAGCTTAACATTGCTCCAACTGGTGGTATAACGTCCTAAGATCGATGGGTTTGTCCCAGATGTGTTACATTATATTTTATTATATAGAGATAACATTACGATAGTGTTCACTCTAGGAACACTCACCCACATTTTTGAAGGCTGCAGCAGCAGCACCCTGCCCTTTTTCAAATTGGTGAAAAGCTTTATTTATCATATTAAAAAAACACATTTTCTCACGTTTTTTCCCCGCCTTAGCTAAAGGCGATAGTATTCTCTTACAATTGTGTCCTTTTCTGCTTCAATAGTGCTTTTTTTTTTTTTTGTGAATAGCACATTGCCCTTTTTGTAGAGTGAACACTACATTACGATACCTTTGATTTTGATATAAATTAGCATATATCTACATTGAAAATTCACTATATTGCAGGTCTCGCACAATATTTGTAAGTGCAAACTGTTTTTTTTTCTTTTTTTTTTTGTTTATCAGTTGCAATTTTCAAATATGTTCTAATATTTATTTTTGCATAATCATGTATGCATTTTAATACACAATTCTGGTTTATATCACTGAACAGAAACTTTTTCATGAAGAATTTTTTTTTCCTTTTGTAAATCAATACAGTTTGAATATTGTGTTCAAATATCATAAAGTTGAGAAAGAAAATCTGCTTTAGAAGGAGCAGATGTGTGAAAAAATGTTTTAGTTTTGCTTTAGGATCTGTTGCAATTCTACACTTGAGAATCTTTGAATAATAAAAAAACATTAAATCAAAACTTATATGTTCTTTCAGCTTTTCATGGGATGCTATAATAACAGTTGCAATTTTTTCCCACAGGGTCATTCAATGTCAAATCACCCAGATATTTCCAAAAATGACACCCACCATCACCAATTTCGATAAAATTCAGTGTATTTATAGAATTTATAATGCTGATTCCAAAAATATCAATTACATTGAAATTGATCAAACGGTTTATGAGTTATGAGCTTTTAAATAGCTCCCAAGACGGGCGATTTGCCGCCAATTTGAATAGCACACGTGACAACAAAAATGTCCATAACTTCTTTCAGGTTTAAGCTAGAGCTTTCAATTTTTTTTTATTTTGTTCAGAATAAAGTAAATTTTCTTTTAATCAGATTTTTGTAAACCTCATTCTATAAAAATGCTGTCATAAAATGACTTTTTTTCATTTTTTTAAGTAAAAAAAGGTGCAACTTCAATGGCCGATTTCCCCCAATGTACCCCCTTCAATTTTCATCTAATTGCATAAATAGGCAACTCAAAGTGTGTTTTAATGATTTTTATTTGAAAAAATAAATTCAATTTTACTGATTTTTGTAATAACAGAAAACACAAGATAATGTTCATATTTCTTTTATTACCAAAAAATATCATTTATATTTACATCTAAATGTTTGATAAGTTTTATGTTACATAAATATTATTTAATGTGGCTAAAAAGGGGAGGGGGAATCTCACAGAAATAAATAGGAATAAAAATAATGGATTCTTGCAAGACATCGAAGTACTTTAATGACGAATTGAAATCTATTGCAGTCTCGGTAAATTATGAGTAAAAAAGAAATTATGTGAAAAGTTCTACAAATAGATACATTATATAAAAAAATCATACTTGTATATAAAACAAAATGTGATAAAATTAAAATTCAAATAAAAATTATGGTACTTTAAAATAATACAAAATAACATATCACATACACAATAAACATGCTATTAAAAATATATCTACGTCAATAATAATTTAAAGTGAAGATAATTAATATTTTTAAAAATCCCTGCCAACAGGCTGATGTAAATTTTGAATTTAAATACAGTAGACTCCTTCAAATTAGCACAGCTTGGAACCAGAAGTTATGCGGATTTTAGAATTTTGCCGATTTTTAGTCATTACTCTGTTTATATTTTTTCAAACAGGAATTTGATAGCAATTAATTATGCAATCAAAACTAAAATAAATGCATTACAATATAGTAATAAAATATTAAAATAATAAAAATTTTAGATAATTATCAAAGTGATTAAAAAATTAAAAGCAAAGGACAAGTTAATAATCAACAATATATGATTAAATATTAATTATAAACATGAAATATATTTTTTCTAAATTATTCAATGTAGCTTGCCTCATAAAGGTACATTACTAATTCACAACAAAATCGTAAAATAAGGAAGTTTTATTTCAGGTTTAGCCAGATTCATATTTAATAACCAAAAAAGCTTGATTAATGCATAAATATATTTGATAAGAAGATTATGATCACCAATGATATCAGAAAAATCTTGAATTTTTTCAGAATAAATTTATTCTTTCTTCATAGAAAAAACATGAACTCAGTACTATTAACAAAATTTACAAATTAAAATTCATATAAAATTGTCAAAGTTTATTCCTATATCTGAAATGAATGTTTCATTATTTACATCTGTGAATTATGTGTGGATTTTTAGGGTTCCAGATTTGAGGAAGTCTGTCTACTGTACTTGTTTCATTAACAAAAACTAAATCAAATTTAGATATAAACCTAGTTTAACAATTTTATCTGGCTGTTTTGAAAATTTAATTTTTCTGTAAGAACTAGTTTTATCCGAATCATGTTAAGGCAGTATATACAAAAAAATATTTTTGTATCCTCAACAACACAAAATTTTCTGACACTTTTTCAGATTCATTTCTAAAAGTAAAAACATGATACTTATTGATGTGATTTTTGCAGAGATTTATAAGCAACCTCAAGGCTGCTACAGGCAACTATTTTTATATTCTGTGGGCCCCAGTATTTCTATAATATAAAGTTAGAATTATATTTTTTTTCTAAATGTCATCAAAGCATCTATTAAGGCTTTCAGCTTTAAGAAAGAGGTGTCAGTTAGAATTAAAAAATAGTCGCCTGTGGCAGCCTTGCAACCTGTGTTTTTATTTTTTCTGTTTCCAATATTATCGCTTTGGAAAATTCAAATCAAAATGCTCATTTTGACAGTGTTTTTTAATATATTATGCCCTATAATTATATATATATATATAGAACCAGCCAATTGAATGCGTTTGTGAGCCAAAATGGATTTAAAAATGAATCAGAAAATCTAATGCTTTTGCTTTGCCTGACTGTCCCATTCACATAGAAAGCAAAGCATTTTTGTGTACCCAGCTTTTTGTGCCAATAATATTAATATAAATTTGAAGTCACTGCAGATAAACCATTTGTATACCTCATGCTAAATACAGTCAGATTGTATTCTAAAAGTCATTAGATAAGTTTGCAAGCATCCAGAAGTATACATTTACATTATTTTTGACTATTAGATGATGCTTGTTTTTGGCAATGAATCTTCGAAATCAACTCTGGTTGATTGCAAATAAACTATATGCAATAGAAGAAAACTAAGAATAGTTGTATAATTAGCATAAAAAATGCATTAAGGGGATGCATTGGTTCTTAATCATCTGATATTATGGAGACTAGTGTAACTTTTACTCACTGTATTTTTTATTTAAGAGTTTTAATTTTATTACATTTTGTTTTATATACAAGTATGATTTTGTTATATAATGCACCTATTTATAGAACTTTTCACATCATTTCTTTTTTACTCATAATTTACTGAGACTGCAATTGATTTCAATTTGTCATTAAAGTACTTCAATGTCTTGAAAGAATCCATTATTTTTATTCCTATTTATTTCTATAAGATTCCTCCTTTTTTTTAGCCACATTAAATATATATATTCATGAAACATTAAACCTTATCAAACATTTAGATGTAAATATGTATGATATTTCTGGTAATAAAAGAAATATCAACATTATCTTATGTTTTCTGTTATTGTGAAAGTCAGTAAAATTGAATTTATTTTTTCAAATAAAAATCTGTGAACCGCCCATTAAAATTTTTTTATCAGTCATCAAAATACACTTTGAGTTGCCTATTTATGCAATTAGATAAAAATTGAAGAGGGTACATTGGGGGAAATCGGCCATTGAAGTTGCACCTTTTTTTACTTTAAAAAAATGACAAAAAGTCATTTTCTGACAGCATTTTTATAGTATGAGGTTTACAAAAATCTGTTTAAAAGAAAGTTTACTTTATTCTGAACAAAATAAAAAAATTTTGAAAGCTCTAGCTTAAACCTGAAAGAAGTTATGGACATTTTTGTTGTCACGTGTGCTATTCAAAATGGCGGCAAATCGGCCGTCTTGGGAGCTATTTAAAAGCTCATAACTCATAAACCGTTCGATCAATTTCAATATAATTGATATTTTTGGAATCAGCATTATAAATTCTACAAATTCACCAAATTATATCAAAATTGGTGATGGTGGGTGCCATGGTCTGGGTGATCTGACATGGAATGACCCCACATCTTTTTAATTAATCAAGCTTTCTTTATTTATTAAATCTGGATCAACAGGACATAAAGTTTTGTTATTTAATTATTCTGGTGCAAATTATTTCTTATCAAAGATTAAAAAATCAGCACAGCAGTAGATTTTGCATAATATCTACAACAGAAGCTGTTGAGGATGCATTTGTTTATGTTTAATTTTTCATTCATTTTGGTTTAAATAAGGTTTTCATTTTTTCACAATTTTATGCATAATTCTGACTAATACTAATATTTCTAATGATAAAAACAGGAAATGAAAACACATTAATTTGACAATAATTCAAAAAGCAAAGGCTGTAAAAAAGCTTAGTTCTGGTTCATCTACTCATTTTTTTTTCATTGTTTGTTTTTGGCAAATACATATAGAACAAACCTACATTCATGCATGATATTTAAAAAAATTAATTTCTACATAAACAGTGAAAGCAATTTTGATATTGCAGGGAGATAATCAATTAAAAAAAAAAAAATTCTGTCATTTTATATAATTATTTTATGCAATTATTGATTAATTATTAAATTATTTTACATAATTACATTAAAATTTTACTTTATTGTAAGCATTCATTATAATTTCCAATGTTCAACTACATTTAAATTATAGCTTTAAAAAATGTAAACAAAACAAGAACGAGAAATCTATAATTTTTTTAAATCTGCACTACATTTTATTTAAAGCCATGCAGATATTGCGCTGCTTTTATAACATTTAATGAAAAGCCATACTTGAAATTAAAAAAAAAATTCGTATTTCAATCCTGATTATTCATAGTGTATACGGAATTTTACACAATTTAAACAACAAATCTAATCAGAATTTATCTTAAATTTTGCAGACTTTAAAATTTCAAGCTTCCATTATAAAATAAATTTTGGAGAAAAATACATATTGTGTGTGAGTAATTTCTAATAAATTTCAAGTGCAAACATATTCGGATTCACTCGGTTTATCCTAACTTCAATTAGGAACAAAGTAAGAACATAGAAATTTTTTTTAAATAACATTACAGGTTTAGCTATAGATAATTCAAATAATGCCGAATGCCTATAATTTCACTATTGACTGACGTAGGTGGAAAACAAAATATTATAAATTTTCTGTTTTGAAGTACTTAAAATTACGACGAAGAAAGAAGGCTAAAGATAACAGCTATAAAATTTTGAAATTGCAACATTCGCCAAAGTTAAATATATTGAAACAAAACTTTTAACAGAGACTGAAACATTTCAAGAAAGGATAAGTTCCAAATTTGGGTACCTATATCAAACGAATACAGATCGTTCTTAATTTTCTAAAACTTGATCTAATAATTAATTCCGTGACTTGAAAATATGAAAATAATTCAGTGAAATAAAAAAATGGAAATGATTCTATGAAATGACAATCATCAAAACATTCCATAAATTAATCTAAAAAGAATTAACAACGGATGAAAACAGTAAAAGACAACTAAAAGAAAAAAAAGATTAATAATCGAACAAAAAACATCCATACACATCGAACTTCAACATTCGAAAAAGGATTGTTCTCAGTTTGCTAACGGGTTGTCATAAAATAAATCAAGTTTGAAATGGACTTTAAACACACATTGTTAAATGATCTAATACTCACATCGGCCAGTGGATTTGTTGTGCGTTCTTTTTTAGGTGCACGCGTACGTTGTTTACTAGCCATTTCGAATAATATCGGATAAATTACAAATCAAATATACAATGAGAATTTCTTTCTACTTTTATGCAAACAAACGTTCTTATGTTTTCGTTTTATACTAATATTTAAATCTACAACTAACCCCTCGAGAGTGCACATGCGCAGCAGTTGTCATGTGATGATCTGAGATCAAAGGGTCTGTTTAGATGTGCAGCTCACACTGCGTGGCGAGATTCTAAAAGATAGTCACGTTTTAGCATTATTTGCTTTAACTGCATTCTCATTGTCTGTTATCAGTCACGCATCATAGAAGCTGTTGTCATCTTGGCGCGTTAGGTCTAAGGAAAGGGCAGCTGACGTCACTGTGGACGAATTACTGTGGATAAGGGAGAAAAACCAGTCCCTTCTTTAACGACTGACACTGTACGGATGAACTCCGGGAATTTGATTGGTCTAAGTTTGCCATTGCATAAGTAAGTACGATATGATTGAGCTACGTCGTCAAGATGATTCCTACAATGATCGCTATGACAAAAAAATGTAGCGGTAGATTGGTTGACAGAAGCGTTTGTTTGTAAACATGCCCTTTCCTTCTTGCGCATTTCTAGAGATCTTAGAAATTTTTGAAAAATCGAACCATTTACAATACAAATGTGGTTTCTGTTTCATTTTTATAATGGCAAACAAACATTGACTAACGGTAAATGTAAATTAGTAATGTTAATTAGTTATTTTAATAAATTTAATATTAAATCATGCTTTTGTTTTTTACCGAAATTCACCTAATTTAATGAATATTTTTATAATGCATCATGCTTCTTTTTCACGTCATATTGGGAAATTTTTGCGCTCTATAATAATATTAATATGTAATTTAAAATAAATAATATTTTACTTGTAGACTGCTAATATGCTATTCATTTTTAGGAAACAATACATATACGGTAGAAGTACCCGTAATGGACACCTTTAAGAAATTTCTTTAAAAATTACTTTTTATTAATGGTTAAAATTATTATATTTAAGTTTTTTCAATATTGCATTAATCTATTAACGATATTTGAACTAGTTACACAAAACAGACTTTCGAACGCTGAGACGGAGTGAGAAGTGCGCCAAATCTAAACACGCCAAGACGACAAGAAACATCTATGATGCGTGACTGATAACAGCCAGTGAGAATGCAGTTAAAGCCAATAATGCTAAAACGTGACTATCTTTTAGAATCTCGCGTGAGCTTGCTCTCTTAACTACGAGTTGAGTGAAAATCTGCATTCTGAATATTTAATTATTATTTCTGAATTTTAGAATATTTGATTCTGATTATTAAATTAATGAATTTGAGTCCTACAAATAATTATAAACTATTTCAAGTTGTTATTTGTTTACTCCAGTTGCTTAACACGTGTGTTTGTGGGGTGTTTTTGTAATCAAAGGTCGAACATGGAAAACGTTGAACCTGTTATTTCCTCCCACAAAAGAAATTAATTTTTTAGTTGAAATAAGGCAGAATAATTACTGTGTAAATAAAAAAGTTTGTTTGTTTGGAGGGGGGATTTTTGAGACTTATAGCGGCTGAGCTGTTGTCTCGAA
The DNA here is from genome assembly GCA_964019185.1 of Maratus speculifer. NCBI lineage: Eukaryota > Metazoa > Arthropoda > Arachnida > Araneae > Salticidae > Maratus > Maratus speculifer. The sequence continues at coordinate 208,293,478 of OZ025293.1, read as the reverse complement.
TGATCCAATGTCAGAAAAAACATTAACAAACAAGATCGAGAGAGAGATTAAAAGCGATCAATACTATGGAGGAATTTAAGAGTTGATATCCGAAAAGATTCAGAATTGCAAAATTCCTTAGAGAACTCAATGAAAGAGCGAAAACAAGCTGTACTCAGCGTGGAAGGATTCCAACACAGATTACGATGCGAATGATATTTTCGACATGAAAAAAGAATATGCTCTAGGGAGTCAGAAACATGGCACCTGCTACATCTGTCTTCATTCGTCAGACCGAAACGAAAAAGGATGGCAGGGGTGATCAACATCTTGGTTAAAAGACGCGAGATGAGGACATCATCTCTACGAGTCGACGCCCAAGCGTACGTCTGCTTGACCAGAGGGATGTTGCCATGAGAACTAATATATTTGCTCGATGTGTACTGCTGGTTGAGAATATGATAGTTTTCTTTCTTTCTATAATGGATGAGATCCTCAGGTGAAATACAATTCAGCAAAACATCAGAGTCACTTACGCTTTTAGCAAGGCTATCAGCTTTTTCGTTGAGGTGAATTCCACGATGCCCCGGCACCCAGCATACCCAGATCCTCGGAGAATGCGAAGCAATCCTTTGAATCTTATTAAAAAGGCCACAAAATGACTCTAGGAGACCTGATAGAAACAGACTGAAGGGCGGTTAGTACCGATAGGCTGTCAGTAAGTAGCAGAATGGGGTGACCCAAGGAGACCAGCTCGTCTAAAGCAGTGCCAATGGCTAGAGCCTCAGCGGTAAAGACGGAGTTTATTGTAGGGATTCTGTAACAGAACTGAGAGGTTTCCGAGCACCCTGCAATGGAAGTATTAGATGAAACTTTAGACGCGTCAGTAGCAATGACCTGCCATCCGTTGGTGAAATTTTGCATGAAGTCCTGGAAGAGCGGGAGGATGATGCTACCATCAAGATCCTTATTCTGGAAAGGAAGGTCTTCTAAATGAAGTTGCACAACTTCCTGGCTGCTCGGAAGAGGCATCTGGAAGGGAATCAAATGCTCTAGTCGACCGTCGATCTCTTCTAAGATGGTAGTGATACAGGGTATGCTTTCCACCAAGCCAACAATGTTGCCCTCTTGGAAATCCCAGAAAGGAGACCTGCTGCCCAAGGAGCACTGCTTTATCCAGAAACTAAACGCCAGCGAGTTGATTCTATCAGCCAGCAAGGGGGAATCAGCGTGCTGACGGAGAATGATATTTGGTACCCATTTCGGGAGGCCAAGAGCCGTCCTGAGAGCAGTAGTCTGCAACACTTCAAGTTTCGTGAGAATGGAATCACATGCCGATAACAGAGTAGCCGCGCCATATTCTATAATGCTCCGGATGGAGGAGTTGGCCAGAGTGAGAAGATGATAGGATCTGGCACCATAACGAGTATTGCAGAGGGCCTTTAGGATATTGATACGGTTAAAGACTTTCTTCCGGATGTAATCTGAGTGTTTGCGAAAACCCCCGCGCCTCGTAATATAAAAACCTAGAAACTTTATTTCGTCACACCACTCAATCAGACCTCCATTGATGCTGAAATCGAAATCACAGTCTTCACGTCTTCTAGAAAGGTTAATGGCGTGGCATTTATCTGATCGTATGGACATCTTCCAATATCGGCACCATTGAGCAATTAGACGAAGGGTTTCTTGGAGTTTAGTTTGGCATAAGAGCAAAGAGGTAGCTGCACAATAAATGAAGATGTCATCTGCGTAGAGCAAGTACTTGACTCCAAGTCCATCCAAAACTTCAAAGAAATCATGCATGAAGATGGAGAACAAAATAGGACTTAGAACTGCCCCCTGGGGCACCCCTCTTCCAAGACTGCGATTTGAAGAAAAAATTCCTCTCCAAAACACCTTGATACTTCTATTCTGCAGAAAACGATGTAGCCAGCGAAGGATCCGTCCTGTAATGCCAATTTGTGCGCACTTCAAGATGAGGCCGTCCACATAGACTGAATCGTAAGCAGCCTGCACGTCTAACGATATCCCCAAAATAAATTTCTTATCCTTCTTTGCACGAACGGTGTCAAGATGTTGAATCTGCAGAGCGGTCTGGCTATCCCGGAAGGGCTGGAAGCCTAAGTGCCTTTGGTGGAGGATGTTATTTTGAAGTAAGTAATTGCTTATACGATTTGCAATCATGTGTTCGCAGATCTTGCACATTACAGAAGTCAAAGCAATCGGGCGATATGAGGCGACATCTTTTTTCGATTTCCCAGGCTTCAAAATAGGGATAATTACAGCAGATGTCCAATTTAAAGGAATTTCCCCAGAGTGCCAGATTTCATTGTAAATTTGAAGTAGGTGTATCATAGACTGCTCGTTTAACCCCTTAAAGAAGGCCGCACTAATCTTGTCTTCACCAGGGGATGAGGATTTGGTACGGCGAATAGCATCCTTTAATTCGATAATCTCAAAGGGACGATTTAATTGGGTACATCCTGCTCCACCATAATCCAACGGGATAGGCTCATGAACGACGTCTTCGCTGAAGTGGTCAGCCAAGATTTCAGCCTGCGAGATAGCATCGGAAATCATGGTCCCATCCTGGGCGAGGCAGAAATGAGCATCGGGGGGAGAACAAGAGCGATTTTTAACCGACTTCAAAGAGGAGGTTATGATTTCGACCTGTATGTATTTGTTGTTCACCCATAACTTCCGTAAATATGAACCGATTTTGATAATTCTTTTTTTGTTTGAAAGTGTAAGATGCCCGTGTGGTCCCATTTCAATTTCATCTAATTCTAGCGATTAGAACTTTTTAAAAATATAAACATTAAAAATTCAAATCCTTTTTGAAGCAGTCGTCCAATTAGAAGCGTTCAGTTTTAACCGACTTCAAGGAGTAGGTTATGATTTCGACCACTCATAAATTCTTTAAATATGAATCGATTTTGATAATTCTTTTCTTGTTTGAAAATATAAGATACACATGTGGTCCCATTTTAATTTCATTAAATTCTGATGATTAGAATTTTTTTAGATAAAAAAAATGTAAATTTGATTAAAAAAATAATGATTTCGTGCAAATAATCTTTCATTGTTCCAATCGTTTTCAAATCATAAGCACATAAAAACTATGCATTGCATTCATATGCGTTAGCGCCAAGTTGTCGCCAAACTTGATCTTTTTTTTTTTTTTTTTTTTTTTTTTTTTTTTTTTCTTTTTGAAGTCGGTTAGTATTTTTTTTTAAAAAAGCATATTTTATTGATCTTCTTAAAAACTTTGTACAGGATGCAGGGATCATTCGCATTCTTGCAAGCCGAATCCCAAAAATGAAGCTTGGCATCCTTGATGACATGTCGGAGTTTCGCAGCCACCTTCTTATATCTTATCCAGTAGTCCATGGATACAAGTTGACGAGCTTTCCGTAATAAAAATTTTTTTGCTTGTATAGGTTGTTGCACCTAGCAGACCACCAGGCAGGAGTACCTTTAGGATGAGGGGTAGTAGAGATTCTATGTTTCTGCATGAGATTCTGTACCAGAATAATGAAGGAGTCGAAGTCGGTACTTGACTGGGAGGCGAAAGTAGTATTAGCTTCTTGACAGATGCGGTGCCATCTGAAACGAGAAGACTGAGGATGAGTAGGAGGCGAGAGATTTATAGAGATGGAAACGGGAAGATGGTCACTGTCAAAGAGATCGGATAGAGGAGCAGGCTAAAAGGTCAGCAGTGCATAAAGACAAATCAATGAGGGAACAAACCCCGCCGGGGGAGATATGGGTTGGCGACGTAGTATTTAAAAGGCAGAAAAAACTATCTGCGAGCCAGTTGACAAATTCTTCACTGACACGAGAGCTAGAAGGAGCGCCCCAAAGAGGGTGGTGCAGGTTAAAGTCTCCCAAGATGAAGGTGGGGCCCCTAACGGCCTGACACACCTTAACCAAATCATTAACTATCTTGCCGGAGCTAGAATAAATATTAATAAGATTAATGGATAGGCTGCCTTGAAGGATACAAACACCCATGATTTCATTAGTAAAATTGAGAGAAGTGAAATCAAGAAGGAAAGAAGACAAAGTTGAATTAACAGCAGTAATTAAGCCACCACCTCGGCGGTCAGTTCTGTCTAAACGGTAAACAATTTTGCCAGGAATGCTAAAAGTCTTATCAGAAGTAAGGTACGTTTCTTGGAGAACCAACACATCAGCGGTGGAAAAAGGAAAACAATTTAGCCAGGCTGTTTTATTACTGACAGACCTGCAATTCCAATGAAGAAAATTAAGACCCATAGGGAAGAAACACAAAAAGGATAAACACAGATGAAAATATACAGTGAAAATAAGTCCAACCCAGGTGAAATACAGTTCGTATCCGTCAATAAAAAAGGATAAAAACATGGTAACAGCAGGAGAGTTTCATCATCTTGGGCTTCCACCCTGGTTCGTGCGTTTCCGCTTATCGGACGAACAGTCGCTTAGCTTGGCTAGGACGTTCATGATCATGGTGGATAAGGTGGTAATAGATTCGATTATTTTTTCTGTTTGCTGATTAGACTGATTTATTATGATTTTAATCATGGAGTTTGTGCGGTTTTCAAATATTTTTTGAATTTGATCTAAGTCTATTTTTTGTGAGCTTGCTGTTCTAGCGTATGAAGTTGGTTCTGTTTTTTGCTTGAATTGACGTCTCGCGTCAATGAATGAAAGAAAGTTTCGACATTTAAACTTAAGCAGTTCAACCTCCTTGAGGCGATGGGAGCACTGGTTATAGTCAGCGCGATGTTCTTGGCCGCAATTGCAGCACTTCATGGGCTCTTGGCATTGCCCTGTATGATGAAAACCACATGTTACACATAGTTGTTCAGATGGACATTTCGTAGTAGCGTGGTTGAACTTGAAGCACTTTGTGCATTGTCTTGGCCGATCAACAAATTGATTTATTTTTTTTATAGTCATCCACATTTTTATTTCAGAGGGGAGAGTGGTTCCCAAAATCGGAACGAGTACTGGAGAGACTAAATTTTTGCTATCTTTGCGAATGAATCTTCGTAGTTTAAAAACATGAACGTTATTTGAGTTCATTATTTCTTGTCCGATCTCTGAAAGAGGAATATCTACAGGAACATTGAATAATAGGAAACGATTAGTTATATTTTCAAAAATAATTCTAGAGGAAACTTCAGCTCCCAAAAAAGATGACACCTGACAGATATCAATAGCACATGACACATCTTTTGTGCTAAAAATAATACTGCCAGTACGGGTGTATCGAACATTATCGATATTTTTGAAGTGTTCAATTTTGGACGTGATTTCAGTTTGAACAGCACGGGGATCGCGCTTAGGAACAGCATTAGTCGAATTACTAGCTAAGAAAATATTAAAATTTTTCCACCATTTTTGGCTGCCATTTGCAGCAGAAAATCATTCGGTGCTAATAACCGAGCCACATTTTGATTATTTTTATGAAATTCCAGAATGCTATCTTGGGAGTCTAGCATTTTAACATTGACGGGCGTTGCATCTGCAATATTATCTTGAACAACCTTTAATATAGTATGCGACATGATAGAAAGCAGGCTGACAACTCAGCTTAAGGTTTCCAATGTCAAAGTCAAAATATAAACAAAACACGAACAAGTCGAAAATTTACTGCAAAGAAAAGCAAAAATCGCTTACCTCAATGCGAAAGGACAAAACAAATTAAGAAAATAGAAAACAAACCACCAGAAACCTTGAAAAACCAACACTCTAGCCACTGACTCAAAAAAACCGCCCCTCACACGTCGACCACGTCGACCAACGTTTCCAATAAAAAAGTTAAAAGTTGCAGTTACAAATTTCAGAACTCATGCGCATGCTCAGATGCCAGTTTGGCCAAGTTAAGTCACTTACAATGTTTAGTAAATGCGAACAGGTGAAGCCTAATTCCGGGTATCCCGCTTCAAAAAATTTAAGTGACTTAAAATTAAGTGACTCAACTATCCCAGTGAGAACAGTGTATTACGCTTAAGTGCGAGGACTTACGCTGAGGCACGGTAATACGAAGTTACGATCGATCGCAGGAACGCCTATCCTACGATCGAGCGTAAAATAGGGAAAGGGCATGTTTACAAACAAAAACTTCCGTCAACCAATCTACCGCTACATTTTTAGTCATAGCGATCATTGAAGGAGTCATCTTACCGACGCAGCCCAATCATATCATAGTTACTTATACATTGGCAAACTTAGGCCAATGAAATTCCCGAAGTTCGTCCGTACAGTGTCAGTCGTTAAAGAACGGACAGGTTTTACTTGCTAATCCACAGTAATTCGTCCACAGTGACGTCAGCTGCCCTTTCCTTATCAGACAGAGCGAGGCACCGTAATCCCAGCCCAAAACATGGTTTTCGTAACAGAAATACATACCTGTTAAACCCAAAATATTCAGGAAAAACATCACGTCATCTAGTATAACCCGTAGAGCATTTAAAATTTGACACTCAACCTTACTCAGTTTTGGGAAGTTGTTGTTTATTGATTGTTTATTGAATAACACACATCTGACTTGTGTGCTCGACATGAAGCCTGCTTATAAGCAATCGTCAATATACAGGGACGAGATAGCACACAAGGAATATTACAACACAAGAGAAGTACAACCAGGAGCTCCACACAAAGAGTGTGTGCAATGGAGCCAGTGGGATTCGAACCCACAACCTCACGATTAGCGGCGTGGTGTCTTAACCACCCAGCCACGGAGGCCCTTGGGAAGTTGTTGAATTTGTTGCAAGTCACACATAGTGTGGAGCTCCTGGTTGTATTTCTCTTGCGATGTAAGGCTGATATTACGGTGCCTCGCTCTGTTTTATCATACGCTCGATCGTAGGATAGGCATTCCTGCGATCGATCGTAACTTCGTATTACGGTGCCTCAGCGTAAGTCCTCGCGCTTAGGCGTAAATCCTCTTACTCTCAGCCAATCAGAGGCCGTAGTCAGATTTGTTGTGGTTGCACGAGCATCCATTTGTGTTTAAGATTACGACTGCTTTCCAGATGCCTTAAGTTACGCAGCGACCAAAATACCGTTTACACTTTGTTTACATAGTAAGTCTCTACGTCGATCTTCAGTGAGGCACCGTAATTTCACCCATACGCAGGCTAATGTCGAGCACACAAGTCAGATGTATGTTGTTCAAATAAAATAAAAAATAAATAAAAATTCAAATAAAATTGCAAGTCAAAACTCAAACTAACAATAGTACATCAGTTATTTCTTTTTTCATAAAAGAATAAAATGCACTGGTTATTAATTTATGATTTAGTTTTTCAGTCATTAAAGTCACTCGCTCTGTAGACCCATAGGGAAAGTTTTCATTCTTAGGTTGAGTAAAAAACATGTGCTAAAAACATCATTAGATGGAGACTTAAAGCCTATATTAAATTCCTTTACGAAAGTTCTCCTGAACATAGCGAAATTAACTTTTTAGCGATCTTCGTTGTAGTTTTGACAGTAAGTTTTGTGCACCTAACTAACAAACAAAGGGGTGAGATAGGCAATCCATCATTGTATTGAGGGTTGCCTTAAAGAGATTTTTTTCCCAAAAAGTCTTCTCGACGCAAATCCAGCTATGGTAAACCTTGGCGACAATAATCACAACTTATATGTATATATGGTCTACATTCCTTTAGCATTGCATTCCATGTTATATTTAACGTAATAAATAAAAATAAAATATTAAAAGGAACTATAATTCTTCAAGCAGAGGATACCTTACAGTAGCGGTTCCAAAATTTTATTGGTACGCGATCCACCTTTGAGTAAAAAATATGTTTTTGACCTACCTAATATAAGAGTGTATATTAGTATGGAAATCTTGGAGCTCTCGGCTATTGTATCCCAAGAAAAAAAAGGGAATTTTTCATACGACAGATAGACTATAAGTTTAAAGAAGAATATATAATCCCTAATAATTAAAACAACCCATAAACTACAAAAATAATTAAAATATTTTTAATTATTATCAAAACATAACTTTTAATTATTATCAAAACATCAGTGTTTACCGAAGAGGGCCTTTATATCAAGGTTAAAACTGACTAATTTTAACCTTAAATTATATACTAACCGCAGTTAGTTTCTATATACATTATTTTTAATAACAAAAAGGAAAAAAGAATATTATTAGCACAGGTATATCGTGTTGTACGCCATCAAGGACCTCACAACTGATACTTCTGGATATTTTGCTCATATATTCATCCAGAAGGAAATTAAGGACTTTCCCTAGAAATATTATTTGATGTTGAAATTGTTATAGTTTTTAAATATAAATAAAACAGATAAAAGATAGATTTTTGTTATTATTACTAATGAATATATATTTTTGTAACTAACCTCGATTCTTGCACGACCCAACAAAACATACTCTGCGGACCACTTTGGGTCACGACCCATGATTTGGGAACCGCTACATTACAGTATTTACAACGAAAAAAAAAAGGGGGATTTCCGATTTAAATGGGCCCGATGCAAACTGCCGTCCCAAATTTTGCTAGTTCTTTGAAGGTGTTCTCGCAATTATCTACTGTTAATTAATTTAAAAAAAAAACACCATTGTGAAGAAAATTTATATTTTGACTTGTAACAAATTGAAAAAAAGCGTTTTTCTGTTTTTAATGACGAAAAATGCTGAAAATTCATAAAATTCAAGTTATCATAACTTGGTAAATTTTATTTGTAATTAAAAGGGAACTTTTATTGTTTTACGTATTAGTACAAGAAAAAAGTTTTACTAAATATATAGTAACCTAAATCCCATAAAAAACAAATTTCTGTAAGTTTTAAAAACAGTTTTTTATGTATATAACAAAATAAGATAGCTGTTTAATAGGATAAAAAGCAACTTTAAAACATATTTGCTATTGAAACTATACTTCCAGAACTAATGGTTTAGGAAATTAGTCTTTTGGCAAGAATTAGAATTGACACTCTTACATACTATTTGTCATGTTTTTAAAATTTCATAATCAAAATTTCATTGATTTTCACAAATTTCCCCCTCAAATAATATCAAATCTGTCATTAGCGGATTTAAATTATAATTAATATAATATTATTAATGCAACTTATAGTATTATTATTAGTATTATTTTTTAAATAAAGCAGACTGGAGAAAGGTTTAATTTAGGATTATTTTGAAAATTATTCAGTTGTTCTCAACTGTCTGCTCACCAAAGTACAAAACGTTTTGAAACATTCACAAATTCATTTTTTAATAGAAAGTTGGAAGGCGTGACTATAGAAACGATTTGGAATCGAACTGTGCTTTTTATGTTTTTTGATTAATAAATTACCTATTGAGTTACAAGCGAATTCGATCACGTGATAAACACTTTTTTTACACCAATTTAAATGGTTATTCTTCTTTCGTGCGGAAATTTGGTCCAAAACGCCCACTTTGACACTATTTTCTGAAAATTATCTAGTGTTTACAAATTAAAAAAAATATTGGAAAATGAGTGTGATTAGATAATTTCTGAGAAACGACACCTTCTAGTTCCATGCATTTCCGAACAAAAATAAATAAAAACGTACGTCATAAAGTTGTCTTTTTTTATTTGCAACAGCCTTAATATGTTATTTTTTTCCCCAACATTATTTTCATCCATTCATGTATTTGATATTTTCTCAGAGTTCCCTAATAACTGATCGAAAATTTCTACTTAAAAATTTGGCTTTTTATTTTAAAAAATATTTAAAAATATTTTGAAGATGAAAATCACAAAGTCAGTTATAACCTATTATTTAAAATGTATTCTTCTTTTATAGGAGGTCATCTATTATTAAAAAGCATATTTTATATTTATAGATAAATAAAACCTTAAAATTATATTTGGAGCAGATGTGTTGATTTAATACGAAATTAGAAAATCATAATAGAAAATAATGTAATTGAAAGTTTTAAGATTTAAGGATGTTGTAAGAGTCTCCCTTGAAATTTACAAACTTACAAACTCATTTTGAAACGCAAAAGCATGTTACTTACAGACATGATATTAAACTGATTTAAAATTTAATAAACTTTCATTTTTATGTAAATGAATTACAAGTTGAATTATAAGCGATTGTTGTCTGATGAAAATTTTATAGCAGTATCACATCTGAAAAAATCAGTTTAGAGCGCTTTATTGAAATTTAGTTCAAATTCTAAGTGCTTTTTAACTGCATTTTGTGAAAAATTGCCTTTAATGAAAATTGGAAATACTGTTCGATTTCATACCTTCTAAATAACAGCATGTGTCCTTCTCATGCAAGTACAAACAAATATGAATTCTGGAAAGTAACCAGTTTGGGTTTGAAAACAATTTTAAGGCTGCTCTCAAATTTAAAGAAGCTATTTTCTGACACATTTCTGAATTCAGTTTCGCTAGAAAACACATTAAATTAGAAGGTGTTCTAATTCAGAATTTATCGAATGACTTTTCCATTTCATGGTAAACGCATATGTTTTTACGGAACATACTGTAAAAGTTGGAGATTTGAACCAAATTCTCGATATAGAAGTGCAAAAAAGAAGAAAAAAATTGTTGTCACGTAACAAGAATGGCTTATAAGTAATTTATTTATCTGAAAATGGAAATCGCTATTTTCAATATGCCTGTTAATTTCATTCCCTTAGGTATAAAAATGAATAAGACAACGAGTCATAATATTTTGTGTTGTCAGCAGGGAATTTGAGAAAAGTGCAGCTTAAGATAATAAATTTCTTTATCCCCCCCTTTTAGATGCATGTTTTCCAATGAGAACGCAATTCTCAGTTTTGAATTCGTGAGAAAATTTAATATTCTTCAACTTCTTATGATTGATTTTTGTAAGCATGTGCACAAGAAAAACGTGCGTGATTGTAACAATTATATATTCAGTAAAAATCAAATTTTATCAAGAAATACACATTTAAGTTTCAGTTAAAAGCCGCCTAGAATTAAACATATGAATTTAGAATGAAGCATCTGAATGTGCAGTCAATGAGAAATTAGTTTAAAATTGAAGAAAATATTTGTTTCCTTACATAATTATACTAAGTCAAGTATTTAAAAAATATGTTTCTGAACAAAAAATAATATGATTGAAAAAAAAATGGCACATTATTAGGTAACAAGTATTATTTCTTCATAAACTTTTCTTTTTTCAAGTAGTTTTAAAAAATGTTTGCCAAAAGACATGGCAATGACATTTTTAATGTTTAATCTTGTTTTAGGCTAAATTATAGCAATTAAAGGCTTACAGTATATTTACTTTCAAAATAGTCCTAGAGATATATATAATTCAATTAATACAGTTAATAATTTGTATTAAAATGAAACATGGTAATGACACATAAAAAACACTTTGTTCTCAGTTTTTGAATAAAAGTATCAAAATGAAACAATATATACATACTGCAAAAAAAAAAAAAAAAAAAAAAAAAAAAAAACCCACTGTTTGTAAGAACATATACTATTCTACAATGCAGCACCTAAAAGTATACGCTGGCGCTTACTAGTGATGAGCTATGAAAGAAAACACTTTGCACCATGGTGATGACCATCAACTCCAGGGACAAATTTTAATTAATTAAAATTAAGAGAAAAAATGTTTTGAAGCTAAAATGTTGATTATATCATAAGTAGAGAGATAAAAGTTTATTATATTGTTGTTGTTTTTGCTCAAAGGCTTTCCAACACTTCAAAGTATATAATTTTGAATTATTAAATTTGAAGTTAGGGACATGCCATGGTAATGGCATTTGTAACATTTTATTATTTTTTAAATATTGAAATTATTATTTTCCCCATGTTTAAACTGTTGCACAATGTAATTCTTTATCTATTTTTAAAAATAAAATTAAAACATTCATGATAGACTCATTAATTTTTCTTTTTTGATCAAGGACATAAAATTTCCCTTTATCTGAAAATGACCCATATAAAATATACACAAAATATTTATGAGTTGAAAAAAAATTGATAGCCGAAATTATAAGCGCCCAATTTAGCGAATTAACGCCAACAGAACAGAGTCTTTCTGGCAAAACAAGCTGTCACTTTTTGCCCACAAGAGACAGGGGTGAGAACAATATCCGGTCCCTGTGATGCCGAGCGCACAGGGTAAGGGAGAGAAGGGTCGGCATCGGCGCAGTTAGCCGGCCTCCTCCTGTCACCTTCTCTCTTTTCTTCAATATGTTCTCCGGTATTTAATTTTTAAATAATATTGGACGGTCTTGTAGGGGAGAGGGGGAGCATCTTTGAACACTCTAAATATTTTCCTTGAAATAAATTATTTTTAAAAAATGTATATGGCAATATATTGCTACTGCTTCACTGCAATAAGTATACAAACCTACACCATATTGTATGAACAATACTGCCTGAAGTAAGGTATGTATTTTTCTACCTCTTGAATCTAAACTTAAGAAAATAAAGTTATAAGATTTTTGTTTACAGTTTTGTGTCCCTAAAACTTTAATTTTTTGTTTAATACTTAAATAAAGATGTTAGCTTTAGTTTATAAGCTTTGTTTCACCCAAATTCTTCAGCCGAATTGTAGTAATGTTGAACTCTATGTGATGGGCACATTTGAACAGAAAAATTGGGGCACAATTGAGGAGCGAAAAAACGCCGAATAAACTGGTGTTAAGTAATAATTGAAAACATTTAAAGAGGACATTTAAAACTACGAAGTAAAGAGTTGTTGATGTATCTAAATATTATTATTTCTGAAAAAAAAAATGTGACAAGAGGTTAATTAAGTATATCAAAGAGCACGGACTTATACTGTTAACAATTCTCTTTACGGCACACATATATTCCAACTTCTGGATGCATCAGTGATGGGAAGTTTCAAATCTAAATTGATGTTGGCATTCATTTATTGGATAATTCCAAATCCTGGACACAATGATTCATGATTTAGAATGTTTGTCTAAACCTTTACTCTTTCCAAACAGTATTTCTTGTTTTCGTAACGGATAAAATGGAATTTTGCACCAGGTTTCTTCATAAAAGGTGTAAATGAAAATTTTTATTTTTTCAGAAGCATCAGACATCACATTGGTGAATTTCAAGAATATTGTATTGTTGTTGTTTTCACAACCAAGCACAACTGGAGGAACACTCTGTGTTTTTTCAATAATGAGTTTTGTTATTAACTTTGATGGACTTAAGTTTGGTTAAATTATAAAAAAAATAGTAATTTCAATATAATATTGTTTTTTTTAAATTATATTCATATTACTTTATATTTCTGAAACACATGCAGCTTTTTATAAAAATTCTCAATATTTTTATATTTTATTCATTTGTTCAAAGGTGCCCCTTACTTGTTCAAAGGTACTCCTATACAGGGCAGGTTCACGAGGCAATCACCCCCTCCCAATAATTTATTATTATTTTTTAATATGATACAACCTACGTAGGAAGTTGATTCTGAAACCAAATATAAATCATACTTCATTGTATTTGATGTAAAAACATTAAGGTCACTCAAATGTTTCAATAGGTACTTAATTAAAATGTTGAATTAAAAACAAGGAAAAAATTATGAAAGTTGTTTTTTTGTGGAAAAAAGTGTGAAAAAATTATCGCATAATTCTATTCTACATACCTTATTTTTTCCGTTAAATTAGTTTCGGTACAATGCACCCTTTTCCCAAATGGGCATTAAGGGTCATACCCTCCATGCATTTCTTTTCAAGAGCTATCGATTCGTGTAGGACTCGACGTGGTTGACTGATTTTACTAAGAAACCTAGTTATACCCTTTGTTTCATTAATTTATTATTTTTATTGGTGGAAATTACCTAGCTTCTTTAGAGATCTTTTAAAAAATAATAATAATTTGACCTCATTTTATTTTGCAAATTATATAAATCCTGTGAAATTTCATCAACTTCCCTCACCTCAATCTTCGAATATTACTATTATTTTCACAAACGTTCCAGTTATAAGGCCACCTTAGAATCATTAGAATTTCCTGTCTGCTAAGGAACTTACTTTCGGTGCTTTACGGTATTGTACTAGTTTTAATGATTTTTTATGCGTTCAGTTTGTAGTTAGAAACTAGTAGTTTACATGCAATTGCATGTTCTGGAATATTTATACTTTAAACTTCTGCATTTATATTTTCTTTATTTAAATAGTTGTATGGGGCTAACATATGATTTAAGCAAATAAAATTCTTGATGAAGAAAGAAATATTTATAAAAAAAAAAGTAATTTATCAATATCTTTCTGTTTTAAACAACTAGTTTTTCCCCTTTTAAAAATAATAAAATAAAATAAAACTTTCACATATTTTAGTCAAGATCGCTCACCCGTTTCCCTCCGAACTTTTCATATAAGGCTTACTTCGTTTTTCTTAGGTCGCTGAATCCGAATTTTAACTTCCCCCAAAATCTCTCCCCCCCCAAATTTTGTAAAATGATCCTCAAAATAGGTTTTTTAAATTGTTTTAGAGGAAACGTATTTAGAAATTCAGAAAGTACAGGGTGGCGAATGTTCAGGGGAAAAAACACCCCAAAAATTATGAAATACTAGTTATTTTGTTAAAGAGAAATTCGCCTCTTTGTATTCCCTGTACATTGTTGGAAGTATTTTCTACAAAAAAATACTGGCAGTTTCCTCTTTTTAGGTGCGTTCGTAATTATGTAAATTACGTAGCTCCTATAGTTGTCGTTCAATCCGTCCGTCTGTCTGTCCGCATATAACAACGCAAAAACTACCCAACCGAATCGTTTGAAATTTAAAATACATAATTATTACATAATTTTGTCGAGTCATTTCAAATTTTATGAAAATAGGATGCTTAGATCAATTACAGGGATAATCAAAAGGATTCCGTTACATTACATTCAATGGATAATTTTTTTCAAATGCATTTTAATCGTTTGAAATTGAAAACATGTAATTATTGCATAATTTTGTCGAGTCATTTCAAATTTTATGAAAATCAGATGATTAGATCAATTACAGGGACAATCAAAAATATTCCGTTAGATTACGGTCAATGGGAAAGAAATTTCAAATGCATTTTAATTTTGTTACACTCATTCGAACATAATAAAATTGACATGAACCATTGAAGTATATATAAACTAAAATATACATTCTGTACAATCTGTGATGCAAAGAATATTTATTATTAAATTACAGGGCCACACAAAGTATTCCACTACATAATGCTATACGGAGAAACATTGTTTGGGGCATGTTTTAATTATATTAAATTATTTTATATTTTATGAATTTCATATACGTAGTTGAGGTGTAATAACAATTACTTCCTGTATATTTACAGGAACACAACAATTTCGACCACTATACAGTATACAAAATACTGTCTACTATATCAGCAAGATCTGAATATTTTTAAAGCTTTGTTATCGTACGAACGCACCTCATTTGCCACGCTTCACGTGCAATTTACAACTTATTTGGATTATTTTTCCCTGACCACTTGTCACCCTGAAGTAGACAAAATGTGCAACAAATTACATATGTGACATTATGACGTAGGAGGGTGAATGGGGGGGGGGGGTCTGCCTCTCAACATGCGTCGAGGAGCTGCGTATTGGACCACCTAATATAAAGATTTTTTTTTCTTTTGTACTTTATACTAATAAATTATGAATCCTGAAGTTTAACATTAAATCATGAAAAGCTATTCCATATGAAAATTCTTGAGAAAAATTCTGCATAAAAAAAACCCCACCTCGTTAGAATTTTTAAAATATCATATTCAATTTTATTTTGAAATAATAGCGTAGATTCAATATAAATAAAAATAGAATTACAAAAAACAAATTTAGCATTTAGATATTTCATGTATTTATAAAACAAGAACCGCGTTATATCTTCATACCAAAATAAAAATAGTCGGATGTAGCAATCCCAAAACTTTTTTCTATCTGATTTAATTTTCTGATATTTTATCTGTTAAATTTTCGAAATTTGCTATCACAAAGCCACAATTAAATGGCAATCTATACGATCATGAGAATTCTAAAGATATGAAATTCCGTGTATTAGTTCTTAAGCAATAACTATCGCTAAAATCCTGTAAATCTTACAAAATTCAGCATAGCAGCGTCACCTGTAGGGCAATTGACATCAAAATGTAAACAAAACCAATTCATGTCAAGGATTAAGTGAATCTGAAGTTTGATGGAAATCCGTACATTAGTTCTTAAGATGAAGCTGTCACGGAAATTGGAAAATTCAGCATAGCAGCACCACCTGTTGGGCTATTGACACCAAAACATAAATAGAACTAGTTCATATAACGGATTTACTGAATCTGAAGTTTGATGGAAATCTGTGCATTCATTCTATGAGATAGAGCTGTTTCGGAAATCTAAAAAAATGCGTCATAGAAGCGCCACCTATTGACAGATTTACATCAAAGCATAAAAAAGGTCAATTAATGTCAAGGAATAATTGAATCTGAAGTTTGATAAAATTCTGTGTATTAATTCTGAAGATAGGGCTATTGCGAAAATCGCACAAAATGCAGCATAGCAGGTCCACTTGTTGAGCGATTTACATTAAAATATAAGAAAATTTGTGCATGTTTTGGAGATTAAGTGATTGCGAAAATCTTAAATAATGCTGCATAGCAACTCCACCTATCACACAATTTACACCAAAACGTGAATAAATACCAATTCATGTCAAGAACTAACCGAATCTGAAGTTTGATTAAATTCCGTTCATTAATTCTGGAGATAGAGTTATTGCGGAAATTGTACAAAAGGCAGCATAGAAGTGTCACCTGTTGAGCAATTTACACCAAAAAAATTGGTTGCCTGTAAAGTCGGTATACGGGCGAAAGTTTTACGTGACAACGACTTTGAGTTGTAAAATAATTTTAATGTGAATATTCATTCGTATAGTAGGAAGAAGGATGAAATAATAGTAACAATTTAAAACATTTATTTATACAAAGAATTATATTTAAAACATTAATTTATACAAAGAATCTCGCACTGAATTTCATATTAACAAAATTTTATTTTCACCTTTACACATACATACGTATTTATATACAAATATACATGCAATAACTTGCAATACACTGTGTTTGTTAAACACATTTTACTTCATGTTTATTGATGTCAAATGTTGAATTTTGTAAACAGCATATTAAAGAATTTTTCAATGAGCAGAATATAACTAAAGTAAAATTGGCTTTCACTAATCACATATCATTAGTTTTCCATAATATACCACCGAATTACGAAATAAACTACACTTATTTTCTTTGTACTTTATACTAATAACTAATACATAACGTATTTCGTCTTAGTTTGATAATATCTAAAATTCCTATTAAGCACCGCCCCTTCCTTGCAGCGAATTCACATTCACGTTCAGAAAATGGTCCCACAAGTGACCGGAAAAAGTTAAGAGAAAAGTGAGCGCGTATCGTGAGCGGAGCGTAACGTAACGTAACGCAGTTTCTTGAAGTGTCTCCCGGCAAACCAATTTACAAGACGTTGTCACGTCAAAACTAATCAGCACCAATTTATATCAAGGACTAACTAAATATACATTTTTACCGCGAAACCTCCTAATAAGGGACAAAAGTTCCAGTGCCAGTCCCTTGGTATAGGACATGCAATGTATTTACCTCTGAATAAGGGATATTCGATTTAAGGGATACTTGGAAATGGGACGACATTTTTTTTCAACCTCCCTTGTTCTCCGTTGCACGGTCTTCGAGGTTTTTCTGGCATGCACCTTCGTTCCAGTGTGTGTGTGTAAATCTTTTGTTCTAGTTTCTATCCTATTCAATACAGTGCATGCGCTACCCAACGTCGTGGAGCGTACTCCTCTCCGATCCTTTTGCTGTGCTATGTATTCAGTTTTGGTAAATGTTGGTGCATACTGTCTTTGTGCTGTAGGATACTGAATATTTCGACGGGAAAGTTTTCCCGAAGAGTTATGTCCCGAACATTGCTACTACATTGCAAACATTGCTACATATCAAAAGCCGGAGCAGGTTTAGGTATAGAGAAGTTACGGATAAAAAGAGGAAAATATTATGTTTAAAGGAAAAATATGCTGTGATTGAGGTAGCAGAAAAAGAAAAACATAGTTTAAAACAATTAGGTGAGCCAAGACTTTAATGGTGTCATGCTCTAAAAAGAAAATGCCAAGATTTTAGGGATTATGAACTTCAAAGCACCAAACAACTGGCTTGCAAAATTCCAATTGAGACATAACCTTTTATCCAAGGCTATATGTTTTAGAAATAAAACAGGGAATCCTCAACAAATGGGCAATTGGTTTGAAAAACTGTAATAGAAATATGAAGATTACGCAGCTTAAAATATATTTAATGTAGATGAATGTGGATTCCTTTTCAGAATTTTACTGAATAAAAGACTGCATTAAGGGTGAATCGTGTGTAACGTTAAACACACGTTGGGTGTCATTTGTAACGGTTGGTTGGTCGTGGTGGGGGTTAAATGCAGACATACTCAGTAATTAAAATAAAAAAAACACAGTTTATTAAAATGATAAGGGCTCAAGGGAAGTGGAGCAAGTCTTAATTTTCCACAACTGAGAATACTACGAAAAAACTAAACGCATACTCACAGGCTCCGGACTAGCTCAATCGTGGCACCTTCTAATACTTCTCACTATCTCTTGGCTGAGCTGCTAGATAAAACTTAGACAGCCCGTGGCTATGTGTACTTCTTTATTCACTTTCAAATAATCAAAATGTAATTACTATGAAACTTCTTACCACGGCCAACTCTCAAGTCGAATACTGAAACTCCTTTACAACTCACTGGAGGCTCGCTGCTACTTTCAATCTGCTAGCACTTCGCTGACTAATATCTCCAGAACACTCGGCTGGCTAATCGCCAGTGATTCACTCGCTGGCTAATGCCAGAGATACTTCGCTGAGTAATATCGCTAGACACGCTCACTCCTGGCTGGCTAATGCCAGATACACTCACACGCTGGCTAACGCCAGAGATACTCACACGCTGGCTAACGCCAGAGATACTCACACGCTGGCTAATGCCAGAGATACTCCCCACACACTCAAACTCGAAGCTTTTATATGCTGCAAACTGAGATACTTCACATTAACATATTACTAATAACCGCGAGCTAACTGCAGAATCCGAAAGAGACACACACACTCTAGAAAGTTAAAGTAAAAGAGAGGATATATGTCGCTTTTACGCTTACACATGTTAAATTATTGACGTCACGATCTCAGAAATACTAGAGTGCCTTTATGATAAAGGTCACTCCCTCACAACCCCCCCCCCCTCGGATTCCACAGAGAAAAAGGGCTGGGCCAAATGCATGCCCAGGACTTTTTCTTGTTATAAATTTCAACCGTAAAAAAAACACAGTGATGGGTGAAATTTAGCGCCGAAACATAACTTTTAAAATATTAACTTTAACCCATCACACCCAAAAAACCTCAGTTTGCTTCAAATATTCACATATTCAATCCAATCATCCTTCTATCTTGAAAATAGCCTCCGTAAAACTTCCAAAACTCGTAAAACTTTCAAAACTAATTACTTCTTCTTTCAAAACAACCCACTCCACTGGGAGTGCTAAAATTCCTCAAAACACTAAACTTTCGAAATTTTCCTCATTACTGCCATACAACCGTAACTTTACAAAAAATTTCTCCATAAAACTTTCCCAACATTAGAATTTGCACCAAGTCCAAAAAACCCAATGCGCAAAAATTTTCCTCAACAAAATTCCGGACTCATCTAAAATCAAATTTACTTCATACACTTACTACATACCTACATACCCATTAGCCAGTGAACTAACTCCCAAAATTCTTCAGAACTTAACTCCACTTTCACAGTAATTGGGGCACATACGTACAGCGTCACATCGCTGTGCTTATGCACCAATCAAAAATATCAAATTTACAAAATGACGTCATCAAGTAACTCTTCATCTGTATTAACTAAAAGAAAAATAGCAGAATCAATACATAACACAGGTATACTTCCCTGCAAGAAAATCACATTAACATTCAATTTTAATACAATACAATTTCAAATTCAAACGCAGCTTAAAACTTCGCAACTTGCGGAAACCATTCCCAACTAAAGTACAAACGCAACACATAAAACACGAACGATAAGGGGAAAGTTAATTCATTAAATGTTAGTATAAGAGATAGAAACGCGTGTCAAGGACTTCTTGACCGCAAAACACGTGCCCGTCCGAACCGCGGCGAGTGTACAAAATAACCCAAATTACTATCTGTACTTTCTGAAAATTTAAACATACATTAACATACATTTTATAACATATGAACAGTATAACAATTTAATAACATTTTAACAACTAACATAACAATTTAACTGTTTGTTTGTATGTATGTCGGCCAATTATCTACACTTTGGGATATAGGCCCTATGGGGGGGATGCCCTCCGTGGGGGTCTTTCTAAGGGAACCCAACCCGTATTTACGCAAGGTTCGAAGAAAACCACGGAAAACTCCGAACGGTTAGGCCGACGGTCGCGATTGGGTTCGAACCCAGCACCTACCGTCTACCAGATTGGAGGTCTGAACCTCGCGGCCACTGGTGGGGCCATAACAATTTAACAATAGATCCAGAATTTTTAAAAGCAGTTAAGACCAAAATCTCAAACATACATAAAACTAACAATTTTGCAAACAAATTTTGAACACAATTAAGCACTAATCGTGAGTCCGTCAAAAACATTCCAAAAATGGCCAAAAATACAAACAGTCTCTCTGCTTTTTATTCCTTCCCATTGCTACCACATATATGCACTCTAATAGAAATTTAATAAGGAACATGATCACCCAATTATAGAGATGATTCGCTGCTAGCCGGCTTCTTACTACAGGATGGCTTTCTCCTCTTGTCCCAAAAACCTTGCACGAAGGATCTTTCGTCATCAGAACTGTACGGTGACGCCACAGTTGCCTGTCGCGCCTGCAGCCTGGTTCTGAATGGATGCCGTGGGATACTTGTAGGTTCCGCTCGACGACTCTGCTCTGGCCGGTTCGCTGGGGTCACTCCATGGCGAGATTCATACTGTTGATGCCGGTAATCTGAGTGTTGTCTCCTCTTTCTAGACGCACCCGAAGTTACTGAAGATCCTAGGTCACGTTTCTTTCCGGATCTATGCTGTTTCTTATTGGGCAAAAATTCCGACTTTAAAGTCCTTTTAACAGTTTGACGAGTGTCCATATGAAATCTTTTCCGGGGATTAATCACTGAAGATGGTGAACTATTAGATAATTTATGTTTGTGAGGTTGCTGTCTAATAAGTGGAGGAACGGGACAGTTTATAATCTTTTGTCTTTTATGGCACACAGAGTCTGATGTATTTGACACAGCTCTCTTATTTTTATTATCATACTTTGCTCTCGGATTTCTAGGCTTTCTACTTTCAACAACAGTTTTTGGAGCTGTTTCACTAGATTTTCTTTTTGCATACTGATGAAAAGAATTAGATAAAGAAGTGCTGGACTCGGGACACTCATTGGATCGGGAATTTCGCGAAACACCACTCAACACATGAGAACCTTCACTACCATTTTCTCTAAACTTATAAACTCTAACCTGATCCAGATTAACAGTCATTCTTTCACCATTGACATTAACAACCAAATTATTATTTCGAACTTCCAAAACTTCAAACGGACCTACAAACTTTGGACCAAACTTAGCTACTCTCTTTTGACGACTTGAACTTAACCAATGCTTTTCTACCAACACAAAATCTCCAACTTTCACCTCTAACTCCCTTCTACGCATATTATAATACTGTGCTTGCTTCTCCTGCGCTTTTCCCATCTGAACCTGAGCCTCCTTAACCAACCTCTCAATATCCTGGCACATAAACTGACTTTCCGCATCCGACACCATAACTAGCCTTTGAAATGGAGTAATGACTTTTCTACCCAAAAACAATTCAGCCGGCGTTTTCCCCGTCGACTCGTGAACTGCTGTACGAAGTGCGTACGCAAAATGCTGAAGAAACTGGTCCCAATTTGCATGATGAGAACCAACATAAGAAGAAATCATTTGAATTAATGTACGATTTACACGTTCAGCCATATTAGACTGAGGACGATACGGAACAGTAAAAGAATGATCTATCTCCAGCTTCTCAGACAGAGCCTTAAATATATCAGAAATAAAACAAGGGCCATGATCGCTAACTACCCTAATTGGTGCACCATATTTAGAAATATAATTATCGAAAAATGCATCGGCAACTGCAGGTGCAGAAGCCTTCCTGAGGGGGACTAACTCTACCCATTTACTAAAATAATCAACTATAACTAGTACAAATCTATATCTTTTAGGATTCGACAATGGATAAGGACCGATTAAATCTACACCTACACATTCATTAGGAAAATTTACTTTAATAGGTATTAATCTGCCAGCTGGACTTACATTTTTATAATTATAACGTTGGCATGTGCTACAGCTGGAGACATAAGCGCGCACTGCTTCCCGCATTTTAGGGAAGTAGCAGGATTCACAAATTCGAGCATAAGTTTTCCTGATTACTAAGTGACCTGCTAATGGATTATCATGAAATTCTTTCAAGATGGTCTTACGAAGACTAGCCGGAATAAAAACTCTTAATTCACCACGTGAATTTACAATTTTAGAATAAAAAAGAAGACCATCGATAAGCTTAAAAGATTGGGACCATTTCTCAAACATAGGCACATCTGCGCTCGGGACATCATCCGGATTTTCCAAGTAACGATATAAACTACCAAATTCTTCATCTTGTTTCTGCTCCCTTATCAACTGCTCTCGTGACCTTAACACCAACGAAGACAATGCACAACACTTAACTTCCTCCGCGACCTCTAAACCACCATGCGGGTTTCGTGACAAAGCGTCCGCTACCGCATTTTCCTTGCCAGCCCTATGTTCTATAATCACATTATACTCTGCTAACTTCAAACACCATCTGACCATACGAGACGACAAACCCTTTCCATTAGTTAACTTTTTCAAAGCTGAATGATCCGTAATGACTTTAACCGGTATATTAGTGAAAAAACAACGAAATTTATTCAAAGCCCAAATTACTGCAAGACACTCCCTTTCCGTAATCGAATAGTTCCTTTCCGCTGCATTTAAAATTCTCGACGCAAACGCTATAGGTCGACCTTTCTGTGCTAACATAGCTCCAACCCCCACTGCACTCGCATCGCAATACACTTCAAACTGAGACGAATAATCGGGGTGAGCCAAAACAGGAGGGGAAACTACTGCCTCTTTTAATAATTCAAACGATTTCTGAGCCGCCGATGACCATACAAACTTCACCCTTTTCCTTTTTAAATTATACAACGGTTCACATAACTCTGAAAAACGTGGAATGAATTTGGCGAACCAAGCCACCATCCCTAAAAATGTCGCCACTTCCTTACTATTTTTGGGGGGATTCATTGACGTAATTGCCTCAATTTTCTCATTATCTATATTAATACCATCACGCGTAATTTTAACTCCTAAATACTTTATCTCTTTTCTCAAAAATTTACACTTTTCCAACTTAACTGTTAACCCAGCATCTCTTAACAACGTAAACACTTCCCTTAATAATCTCAAATGCTCTTCAAAAGTAGCTGCCATTATAATTATATCGTCCAAGTAGACCAGGACACCCTTACCAAGCAAAGGTTTAAGGCATAGGCGTAGAGTTTTCAAAACTATTGGAGGGGCTCATTCAGTGACATAGCTGTGGGGGGGGGGGGGGTAAGGGAATCTGAATCCTTTTGGAACGAGGAATTAATTATTTCATCATGAATACAAAAACGTTATTAATTTCTATGACGAAATTTCAAAAAATATGTGAGAATTTCGTTTTAGACAGGTTTTTCGCCTTTGTGGGTAATTTTTTTCAGGAATTAATTTATTTATGACTATGGATTGTTTCAGATTGAGACAGTATCCTTTCATAGACTGCTTTCATTTACAGAGGAGGTTAAATATTTATAAAGGGAAATCTGTGAAAAAGCAAGCGCAAAGGATCAAAATACAGTGCGACCTCCGAATCAGGGCCGTAACTACCGCCGGGGCCCCAAACTGGCGGTTAAAAAAACTATCGATTTTAGTTTCTAGTCTAACTTCCTATAAAATGCCCAGCACCTAACCAAAAGTTAGTAATAAAAAAAAATCAAAGTACTAGAGTAAATGTTTTTGCGTGTCCTTCGATATACTTCATACGCTTCGCATGCAAAAGCAGCTTTGGAGCAGACAACAGAATGTCGAGCCGAATGTGTCATGTCACGCCAGAATGTTTGCCGATCCCACCGAAGCTAAAGGAAGAAAATGTGGACTTCTGATCGGTTTTATAGTTTAAAAAGCATCTAAAAAATACTAGAAAATCGTTTTTCTTATAAAATCAAAAAAAAAAAAAAAAAAAAAAAAAAAAAAAAAAAATCCAAAATCCAAAATTTATTTTTTATTTTTTTAGGCTTATCATACTGTGTGCGTTTAAACAGTGGCCTGCGAAAAAAGAAAACTGCGCCCGAGGCAAAATTTTAATTTGCCCCGGGTGCGAGGGGCCTCATTAGTTTGCTCCGGGGCCCCCAATTTTATAGTTACGGCCTGGCTCCGAATAAGGGACACCTATGGGACCAGAACTTTTCCCCCTTAAATAAAGGTGTCCCTTATTCGGAGTTTTTATTAATTTTTCTTAATTAATCATCCAGATGGATATAACAATAATAAGACAATAAAGGTGAAGTTTAAATGTATTCGAGGTCTATAAATTAAATTAATCAGACACAAAAGAAATAGAGAATTATTGAATTAAATTTTCCAATTGAGTATTACATAATTAAACGGTTTGTAGAATTATTGATTTGCATTTTTTATGCAAACTGTGTACATGCAAAAAGTATAAGTACATTTAAAAGAATTTTACTTGAAGTAATCAATGAAAAGTGATTGTTTCGTTTTGCAAATTTCAATTTTTCACTATAAACTTTTCAAGTGTTCGTTTACCATACTTATAAATTTTAGTTCTTCATTATTAGCAGTATTTGCAAAAAAACAGTATTCAGCTGTTCGTGTATTTTAAGGTAACAAATCTCTTAACTGCTCTGCTCAGCAAGCGGAAAAGTTTTTGACGTACTTATAAATTCATTTTTTAAGGGAAATTTATAACATTACAGACTATAAATAATATCTGAAATGCAAAAGTCATCCCCTTTTAATCTAATTTTCAAGTGTCCCTTAAGTCGAGTGTCCCTTAAATCGAGTGTCCCTTATTCAGAGGTAAATACATTACCCGTCCAATACCAAGGGACTGGGACCGGAAGATTTGTCCTTTAAACAGAGATGTCCCTTATTCGGAGTGTTACTTATTTTGAGGTTTCACTGTAATAGGTTTGACAAAGTTCCTGTAGACTATAATAAATATGATTGTATAGTATTTCTTCCATCGGAGTCCAGATGGAAAATTGCAAATATTTGTTACAGACAGGTTCCGTTTTGCAGGTTTTAATGCACATATAACAAATACATATAACAAATATATATACATATATAGATGTATGTAAATACAACAAAATCTGTGAACTGGAACTTATCTTAATCGGAAAAATACCGCAGTATCTTTGAAAAATGTACCGTGCAGTTGCACCTTCTATGACAGAAACGCAATAAAATTAATTTTTCGCCTTCTAATTCCTTCTTAGTCTTAGTAGGTTTCACTATACACATATACAGGGTGTCCGAAAAGTCTGGAAACGGCCGAATAACTCGAGAAATACATATGAGATTGAAAAACGTAAATATACGTGTTAAATATTTTTAAATAAGCTACTCTGTGATACCAAATTTGACCTTCGAAACCGACCCCCTGGGGTCAGAGGGGGTCCAACTTTGAAATCTTAAATTATAACCCCCATTTTTTATTGCAGATTCGGATTCTACGGACAAAAATACTTAACTTTTGTATTTGATGTTTATTTCAAATCTTCGTTTATCACGGTGTAATCGAGCATATTAAATCGATACATATTCCCGCTTTTCCAACGGGATTTTCCCTAATCGAAACTGATTGGGCAGAATTTTTGACGTCAAATTCCTCGTCTTTTGTAGGAATAGCGTTTCCTGAAAAATCACCCGTGGCGATTATTTCAATAGTGCTACACTGTTAAAAATTTGACCCATTTGCTGCAGCGTCACTCCACAGCTATTATAGAATATCTCTTTTGTGACCAATGAGAATGCTCCATAACACAGTAAAGTAATCGTTTTCTATTATAGCGGTGGTGTGACGATGCAGCAAAAGGGTCACTTTTTTTACAGTGTACTTTACTGTGTTATGGAACATTCTCATTGGTCATGAAAGAGATATTCTATAAAAGCTGTGGAGTGACGCTGCAGCAAATGGATCAAATTTTTAACTGTGTAGCACTACCGAAATAATCGGCACGGATGATTTCCAGGAAACGCTATTATTGCAAAAGACGAGGAATTTGATGTCATAAATTCTCCCCAATTAGTTTCAATTAGGGAAAATCCCGTTGGAAAAGCCGAAATATGTATCGATTTAATATGCTCAATTACACCGTGATAAACGAGGATTCGAAATAAACATCAAATACAAAAGTTACGTATTTTTGTCCGTAGAATCCGAATCTGCAATAAAAAATGGGGGTCATAATTTAAGATTTCAAAGTTGGACCCCTCTGACCCCCAGGGGGTAGGTTACGAAGGTCAAATTTGGTATCACTGAGTAGCTTATTTAAACATATTTAACACGTATATTTACGTTTTTCAATCTCATATGTATTTCTCGAGTTATTCGACCGTTTCCAGACTTTTCGGACACTCTGTATATATAAGCATGAAGAAAAATTCTAGACATCTCCTTTCCTTTCTGAAATCCGCATGCTACGTCACTGGGTTCAGCTTAAAAACTCTTTTATGTGTAAACAAGGGGAAAGCAGTCATTGAGAGCCACCGTAATACTTTATCCATTATCGCATAATATAAAATATGGAAATAACACATGTGTAAACTATTTATAAAATGCATTGCAGTTTTAAAATAAAATTTAAACGTATAGTTAAATATTTTTAATACATAGTAATGCTCTATTACAAAATTGCGGATCTACTTGATTATCCCGTCGACCCATTTCGGCAAATTATATAAATCGACAAACTATTTGTAAATTATACAAATTGACATCATTTTTATTTTAAATAACGGAAAGAACAAATAAATTAGTAAAAGATTAATAAAAATATAAGTAAAGCGTCGAAATAAATATCACTTGATGACGCAATATACATATGTAACTCGTTTAAAATTAAGTAAATGTGACATTTACGATAAACCATTATTGGTATTTAATCTTATATTTTGCAAGTGACCATCACATTGCTAGTTAAGCGTCGAAAGCAACAAAGTGAAAAATGTCCAAATCGGGGATCGAACCCGGAACCCTTGGAATAGCGCCAGATGGGGTTCCAGATTTTTCTCTCTTCTCATGCTGTCGCTTCCGAAAATTCGATTCAAAACGCTAACTTTGAATTTCTTAAATTGCTTGTATCAAAAAATGGATAACGATATTCGATTACATGGTTCTGAATAAACACAACTGCTAATATGCATTTCCGAAAAGAAATGAATTCAAAAATGCATCAAAAAGTAGGTCCTTTTGATTTAAAGAAATCTTTAACAAAATGATATAGAAATATTTTCATAAAAAAACTTTTTATTGTACAGCTTCAAAAGTTATTATATTTTTAACTTTCTTTTTTTCTTATATTCTAAACCATATTAATCTGTGATAATTCAGAATTATCACAGGTTTTTAAAGCAAAATAGCAGAAATATGCATTTATTTCTGAAAGAGGTTTCACCATGAAACCGTAAACTCAAAGTGACCCTTATTCTCAAAGTGAAACTGTCGGCGATATTATAAAGGATCGCTACATCATTATCGATCAACAGAACCGACAGTCGTGTGAATGGGTCGATGACCGTCGTCGCCCCTTTGATGACACTCCGACACGAAGCGAAAGTACCAGACGACCGGGAGGACAGAGACAGCTTGGCGCCGTTACGGGGCGGTCGGGAGTGGAACTCAGGTGCCAATAGTAGCACAATTTTACTATTCATTTAATGAGAGAAAGATCATTAATGTTCATGATTGGTTTGTCACCTCTAAGGAGAGGTCTAGAGGAAAACCTGGATCAGAAGAAAAAGGAGGAAGCCAGGGTGTGTTCTCGGAGAGCACAGCGGTGAGCTCAGGGTGTTCTCTCGGATAAAGTGAAGCAGCTCGGATATAGAACTGGAAAAGCAGATCCCGCCAGAGGATCTTAGAGGGTGATCTGATCGCAGAGCCCTGTGCAGAATCGCGGAGTGTACTCTCGCCAGAAGAGACAGCGATAACTCTCAGCGATAACCGTTTGAGAGTGGACACCCTGTATAACACAAAAAAAATTTAAAATAATAATAGGAACAATTGAAATAGCCGAAATTGTGTCGGGACAGATCGGCTGGGCTTGTTTTGACTGATTTCTGCACGAGCCGGGCCTATAAATGTAAAAATATAAACGGGTCAGTCCGGTCCTGAAAATTCCTCTGGACACGATCAAGAAAAATGAAGTTCAGACTTAGCCTGAGTTTGCAAAAGAAGGGGGGGGATCTAGACTACACTGTAAAAAATAACGGACGATTTAACGGAAGTATTACTGGTAATCTAGACGCCAGTACTATTTACTGTTTTTTAACGGAAAAATTTCCGTGAATATTCCCTTTTTTTCGACTTTTTCCCGGAATTTACGGAAAATTTTCCGTTAAAAAACAGTAAATAGTACTGGCGTCTAGATTACCAGTAATACTTCCGTTAAATCGTCCGTTTTTTTTTTTTTTTTTTTTTTTTTTTTTTTTTTTTTTTTACAGTGTAGGGATCTGCACGGGTCGTTCCTTACTTTTTTCCTGGAGTATCGGGCCGGGCCAGTCCTAACTTATTTTTTCCGTACGAAAACAAAACTGATTTCCTTCTTCCTAGTCTTCACGGACCAAAATAATCAGTACCGGTTCAATCATCCCGTATGAAAATCCTTTTCTCGACGTGGCCAAGTCTGTTCAAAAATCAGTAAAATTTGGCTTGGTCTAAAATTTTTGCAAAAAAAGCATACTTTTTTAAGTCCTCTTTATTCTACAATTAAACATAAAAATTTATTCTTTTTAAAGAATCATAGATTTTTATACATATTAAAATAGAGTTAAACCCGTAATAATAATAATAATTAAAAAAAAAAAAAGAAAAAAAAACAGTCTGCGACGGAATTTTTTTTAAACTGAAAATTCCATTTAAACTTCTTTTAAAACTGTTCATCCATGCAAAATGAATGCAATAATACGCAAGGGAAAAAAATATATATATTAAACATTTACAACTGCTAAATAGGGAACTTATTTTTTACTTTCCAATGTGATTCCGCCTTAGAAAATTTTACTTTTACCATATGCCATTTTTTAGATTTTTATGTCTCCATTGCATGGAATACGAATTAATAATACTAATGATAACTGAAATATTTACGTAAAACGAATAAATGTTCATTAAAAGCATAAATATCGCAGCCTATGGCACTTCTGCATAAGTGGAGATTATAAACATGAAAGTAAATTTAAAAAAAAAGGACTAAGATAAGTTTTTTTGGTCAAAACTCTTCCGTAAGAGTAAAAATTTAATGTTCTGTAGAAATTAACTCGGAGCGGGCCGGGTTCGGGCCGAAATTTTACTTTTTTTCGGGGCAAGGGCAAGCTCGGGAATTGTTTTTAGCTATTATATCGGGGCTATTATATTTAGCTATTATGTCGGACCGCTAAATTTTTTCTACGGACCGGGTCGGGCCAAAATTTTAACTTTAATAACGGGTCAGACAGGGCCAATTTTTTTCTTTTTTTTCTTTTTCTTTTTCTTTTTTCCTTTTCTTTTTTTTTTTCTTTTTTTGTAGATCGGACCGGGCTCGGGCCAGGAAATTTGGGCTGGATTAGACTTCTAATGCAGGCTCTTACATTATTGGGTTGCGGTCAGTGGAAGAAAACCGTTCCGAGTTCAAGTTTCGGGCCCGGCCCAGGTCCGTGAAAACTTTTAATCAAATAACTTAAACATCACAAAATAAATTATTTAAAAAAATAAATAGAAACATTTGAAATAGTCGAAATTGTGTCGGGCTAGATATCTGGCCTGTTTTCATTGATTTCTGTACGAGTCGGGCCAAGAAATATAAAAATAAAAACAGACCGGACCAAAATAACTTTCCTTCCGGTCCAGACCCGGGCCTGAAAATTCCTCTAGTCACGACCAAGAAAAATTGAAGTTCAGACTTAGCCTGAGTTTATAAAAGAAGAGAGTGGGGAAATGTAAGCTCCTTCTTTATTAGGTTGCGGTCTGTGGAAGAAAACTGTTCCGAGTTGAAGTTCCGGGCTCGGCCCAGGTTTGTGAACACTTTTAATCATATAATTTTGACAACACAAAAATAAATTATTTAAAATAAAATAGGAACAATTGAATACTTACTGTTTATCGGAACTAGTTAAACCATCCGTTACTGCAAGAGACGTACCTTTAGACATAGCTATTTGTCAATCTGAAACTTTCCCGCCTATTTTTGCCTTAAAAACACTATTGAGCTGACAGTTTTTGCTTGGTCAGCAGTAAAACCCCTTTATACTGCCCCACCTGCAATCCCCCGAGTTTTTGGAAGCTTCTAAATGAAGACCTTTTTATCCAAGGTCAAAAGGCCCCTTCTTGATATGTTTGTGAAAACGCAACGTATCGGACACATCGTCTACTTTATTTATTGCCTTCTATGTAGGACGTTAGAATCGGAAAAGGCGATACTTCTTAGAAATCATGTAATTGTTCACCGTCCAAAGAATAAATAAATAAAGAAAAAACTCCGAGGGGATTGCTTTGTTTTACCCATGCAATATTTGGTGGAAGTTTCCTTCGGTTGTTTTAGTTGTTTATAAAGTATAAAAGTAAATCTTTCTTTAAATAAAAAAAAATTAAAGAAATATTTTTTTAAACAATATACGCTGAACAATTCTATTTCAAAATTTGAATTTTTTCTATATTGTTTGATGCCAAAAAATATAGCCCATCAGGAAAAATTATTGGAGGGGCCCGAGCCTCATGGGCCCATACAATTCTACGCCTATGGTTTAAGGATATTATTCATGGCCTTCTGGAACGTTGCTGGCGCTCCCGATAAACCAAAACTTATACTCTTAAAAGCAAAACAACCGTCCCGAGTAATAAACACAGTCTTAGGTATGTCCTCCGGCTTCATTGCAATCTGAAAATAACCTGACGTAAGATCTAACGTTGACATATAATTCGTACTCGTTATATTAGCCAAAATTTCGTCAATTACTGGAATAGGATACTGAGGGTATTGCGTTATCGCATTTAACTTTCTATAATCTACTGTAAACCTATATGCCTCTGGATTATCCAAACTTTTCCCATTATTTTTACGACATAACACTACTGGCGATGCAAAAGGAGACTCAATTGGCATTATAATATCGTCCGCAAGCATTTTCTGAATATGATAATCAATTATACCTTGTTTAACTTTATCATAACGATATGGTTTACTAGCAACAGGTGCTTTCAAACCAGTATCAATCTCGTGCCACGCAACATGCGTTAAACCCGGTGTATCAGAAAAAACCTCTCCAAACTCATTCAAAAACTTATAAATTCCTCCTTCTAGATTTCACTTAACCCAGACTCCTCCAAATTAACTGACACTGAAACAGGCTCTTTCTTACTCATATTCTCATCATTATTCACGATTAACGACTTTTTAAAGAAATCCAGACTAATTCCTCTATCCTTCATATAATCCACACCAACTATACATTGCACTGTTAATCCATCCAACACACAAAACTCCCAACACGTCTTAACCGAACGAATTTCAACTTCCAACTCTACTGAACCTTTATTATCACAAGCTACTCCCTGTGCCGACTGAACCACCAGACTTAACCTCTTCAACTTCTTATACGAAAAATATTTCCGATAACAATCAAAAGAAATGAACGACTTATCTGCCCCTGTATCGAAGACACTTTTAACGACAATACCATCTAACACAATTAACACCTCAGGTAACTCAACCGGATTAATAGTAATTTTATTCAAACTCACAGAAGGCTTTTCCGATTTAATCTGTGACTGCATACCTTCCGAAATACAGTCACCTACCAGTTTAACTGACCCGACCTCTGAACACATCTCTTTTGCATTGATCTACCTTCAAAATTCTCATCCGAAGTTAATCTCCTTACTTGCGAAGAAACATTCTTGTCCCGTACTCCCCCTCTCCGATCATAACCACTATTTTGTCTATTTCCATATATATGCCTATCACCACTTCTAAAATTATTAGCACCACCACAATTCCTATTACCATTACTCGTATTCGACATATTACGACCAAATCCATCATTTCTATTACGCAAATTATTATCCGGAAATCGCTGTCCCCCTCTCAAAAAATTACGTTCCCCCTCATTTCTCAAATTACTATCCGTGACAGGTCTCCGTGACGAGGGCTACGCAAATCCCGTTGATCCGAGCTATGCCGAGTCTCATGCTTCGATAATATCTGATGCATTTCTGAAAAATTCTTCGGTGCTCTAACTTCAATAAAGTCCTGTATATTCGGATTAAAAAGAGGAAAAACAATGCCCAACAATTCCTCAAATGTGATATCTAAATCCAATTTATTTTTTAGTTCAAGCTTACGTAGATAAAATTTTGACGCTGACTCATAAATATTCTGCTTATTGCAATAGAATTCTTTTCTCAAAATACTTTTATCTTTAACGGGAGGAAATGCCTTCCTTAACTCAATCACAGTCTGTTCAAATCTTTTCGCTTCATCATTAATCAGAAATTTTAATATATTCTCTAACCACAAAAGTGCTTCGCCCTTCAATGAGCATTTAAGCACTACGTATCTATTCTTCTCAGGTATATTATTGAACAAAATATAATCATCTAGTTTAACTAAAAATTCACTAATGTCACTTGCACCGGTAAAATACACACGTGGCACAATCTCACAATGTCCGACATTTCGTTGGGCGCCATTTGTAACGTTAAACACACGTTGGGCGCCATTTGTAACGTTAAACACACGTTGGGTGTCATTTGTAACGGTTGGTTGGTCGTGGTGGGGGTTAAATGCAGACATACTCAGTAATTAAGATAAAAAAAAAACACAGTTTATTAAAATGATAAGGGCTCAAGGGAAGTGGAGCAAGTCTTAATTTTCCACAACTGAGAATACTACGAAAAAACTAAACGCATACTCACAGGCTCCGGACTAGCTCAATCGTGGCACCTTCTAATACTTCTCACTATCTCTTGGCTGAGCTGCTAGATAAAACTTAATTAGACAGCCCGTGGCTGTGTCTAATTCTTTATTCACTTTCAAATAATCAAAATGTAATTACTATGAAACTTCTTACCACGGCCAACTCTCAAGTCGAATACCGAAACTCCTTTACAACTCACTGGAGGCTCGCTGCTACTTTCAATCTGCTAGCACTTCGCTGACTAATATCTCCAGAACACTCGGCTGGCTAATCGCCAGTGATTCACTCGCTGGCTAATGCCAGAGATACTTCGCTGAGTAATATCGCTAGACACGCTAATTCCTGGCTGGCTAATGCCAGAGATACTCCCTACACACTCAAACTCCAAGCTTTTATATGCTGCAAACTGAGATACTTCACATTAACATATTACTAATAACCGCGAGCTAACTGCAGAATCCGAAAGAGACACACACACTCTAGAAAGTTAAAGTAAAAGAGAGGATAGATGTCGCTTTTACGCTTACACATGTTAAATTATTGACGTCACGATCTCAGAAATACTAGAGTGCCTATATGACAAAGGTCACTCCCTCACACGTGTAGTGAGCGCAAAATTTCGAAAGAAGAACTTAATGTTATGTTATATTGCAAAGCAGCACCAGCTCCCATTGGTTGTTGGAAAAACAAAATAAATAAATAAACGCAGGTGCTTTAAGAACACCAGTTTAACCCATTAGTGCCTAGCATCCCTTTTTAGGGACGCTTCAAAAGGTGCATTCAGCACTGTTTTTGACACCGGTAAAAAAGAAAAGCAATAATTATTTTATTTAAATGATGCATTTTCGTGATTAATGAACTAAACTTAAATCTTCTAAAAATAGTGGTGCCAACCAAATAAAATTTACGCAAAAGATGCTGGGCACGAATGGGTTAACATCTTCAGAAGTACAGTAAAAAACAAATAAATCTTTTTGGGTGGCTCTGTGCATGATGTCCAGTTGGTATATTGCCTTTGACAAAAAATGAAAGAAAGAAAAAAAAAAAAAAAAAAAAAAAAAAAAAAAAAAAAAAAAAAAAACGCGGCTCTTTTGTATGCAAAACTTGATCCTGCGAATGTTAAACTAAATAACTTGAAAGTTTTCTTTTTTCTTGCTAACACAATTTAAAAGTTGCAGTGTTTTATTCAAGGAGTCCTTAAAAGTTTTAAGTCAGCATACAGAAAATGCTTCCTTCAGAACATATTTGCTCAAAGCGATTCCTCTAAAATTTATGACCAACTTGCCATATAAGTTAATGAGTTACAAACAGAGTATTATGTCGACGACTGTTTATATCTAAAACTTTTGTGAAGCACTGTTTTGGAAAAGCGGGTATTTGCATTTCAGATAGTGAAATAGTCTGTGAGGAAAATGAAAATTCAGATTTTTGTGAACTTATTAAACACATAGGCAGTGATATTGATACAGTGATATACAATACAACTGACGAGTATACATTTATCCACCACTCGAACAAAGAAATCAGTGCGTTTATCTCCAATGAAAGTAATGGTGAAAATTATGTAGGTGACTCTAAAATTGAAGACGAAAATAGAATTGAAAATTATGAAATAAAGAACTTTACAGATGCTTTAAAATTGGCAAAGCAGTTGAATACTTTTTCTTAAATACGAATGTCTAAAAATTATAATTATGGTAAAATGAGCACTTAGAAAGAAATGTCAATGAAAAATCGAAAGCTGCAAAACTTTTCGATTGATTACTTCAAAAAAGATTCTTTTAAATGTTGTTGTATTTTTTGCATGTACACAAATGTTTACTTGAAAATGCAAATAAATAATTCCACAATATGATTAATTAATTAAAAACCTATATTATTAATCATCTATTCCTTTTCTGTTTGATTAACGTAATTTGCAGCTTTCGGGCGCTGTTATACTTTGTCATTGATGTTTGTTATTTTTTTATGTCCTTTCTTCACGGTAAATTAAAAAAAAAAAAAAAAAAAAAAAAAAAAAAAAAAGGAAGAAGAAGAGCTCTGAATAAGGGAATCTTCTACTTAAGGGACAAAAGCTCCAGTCCCAAGGGTGTAACTTATTCGGAAGTTTCAGTGTATTATATTCCGTGCATTAGTTTTTAAAATGGAGCGTCCACAAAATTTATGTTACATACAAATAGACAGAGTCACAGAACCACTGACACAGATACAGATATTTTTAAAAACATGTTTTTTAGAATCTCTTAACCTTAAAACGTATAAGTCCGTCAAAAACCGGAATAAAAAAGAGTACTGTAATTTTCTGCGTATAATCCGCAGTTCATTTTCGTCGCAGAAATTTTATTTAGTAATTGAAGTCAAATATTTGCGATCTATGAAGTTACATTTTATTTAAGTAAATTTCTGGGTCGAAAAATGATTGTTTGATCCGCGGATTATACGCAGGAAATTACGGTATTTGTGTGTCATATTTACTTCGTTCGCTTTAAAAATTGGAAGAATACAATTTCATAAATCCTTATGCAATAACGTTTTCCGAATTTTGAAAAAATATAAATGAAGAATTTCTGATTACATGATGCTATTATAAACAAAACTAGTCGAATGTGGCACCCATAAAAGTTCCTTCTATATCATACATGCTAATACTTTCTGAAAAACACAGCACAGTTATACCCACCGGTTAGGTAACTTACACAAAAATCTAGTCTGCAACAACTTATATTAACTTCTAACTGCATCTGAAGTTTGATGAAAATCAGTGTATTAATTTCTGAGATAGGGTTATTGAGGAAATCTTTAAAAAATTCTCATAACAGTGCCACCTTAGGGTGATGTACACCAAAAAACGAATCAGGATAATTTTTTTATCAGGTATTAACTGATTCTGAAGTGTGATGAAAATCCAGGCATTTGTTCTTGAGATACAGCTTTTGCGAAATCGTGAAAAATGCAGCATAGTAACGCCATCTGTAGGGCGAATTTACACCAAAAATTAAACAACACTAATCTATATTAGGGACTAACGCAATCTGAAGTTTGATGAAAATTGGTGTATTAGAGCTTGAGCTAGAGCTATTGCGATAACCATGAATAATGCAGCATAGCAGCGCCACCTCTTGAGCGATTTGCGACAAAAATTTCTAAACCCTAAATTATATCAAGGACTAACTGAATCTAAAGTTTTATGAAAATTCGGGTATAGCTATTGTGGAAATTGTGAATAATGCAGTATAGCTTCGCCACCTGTTGAGCCTCATACATAAAAAATTAATGAGATTTAGTTTGTATTAATATCTAACAGAATCTAAATTTTTGTTTAATTCCGTTCATGAGTTCTTGAAATAAAACGCCCACAAAATTTTTGTCACATACAGATTGATAGAGTGACTCACAGACAGTCATTTTATAAAAAAACACCAAATCTTGTTCATGACCTTCTAAAACGTATACATCCATCGAAAACCGAAAGTCAAAATTTTTCACGAACCCAACACTTTCTTCGTGTAAAGATAAAAGAAAGTAAAAAGATGAGTGAAAAATAGCAGCAAAAGTCACAAACATATTTTGCAAATATTGATCGTCACTAGCTTTTTCATTCATTTTACATTTGACTCTCATTTTAAAACATTGAAACAGTTGTATGCTGAAATATTTTTGGCCGTTTGCGCTTTTATTTTCATTTGTTTTACACATCATGAATTCCTTTTAACACAATGAGTTTCATATGCATCATTTCAGTCTCTAAGGGCTTTCGATGGGGGAAATTGCTCCCTCCCCCCTCTTTGGGTGCACCACTTCTTTAAATTATTAATGTGTTTTAATTTTATTTTTGTAAGTATAATTTTTTAACTATAGCACTTTTAGCATTTCTTGCAGCCTGTAAAAATAAAAAAATAAATAAATAAATAAAGAAACTGAATGAAGCATATTTTTGAAGCAATTTTTAAATCAACAGTGTATATGAAAAAATTCATACATGTTACTGTTATTTTTAACTTAATTCATGAATGTTTATTCGAAATGTTTGAGAAAGACGATAAACTGTCCAGTTTTACGTGATTTGGAACAAAAGTTAGATCGATGAGGTTATATGATTAAAAGTCTGGTCGTTACCGCAATTGAGATCATGCGTGAATTTGGCGTCAAGGTTACAGTTAAAATAGCAAGCGTTTATATTTTCTTGGAGAGAATCTGCTGTAGCTGTGATACTAATGGCTTTTTCAAGCACATGTGAACATTAGTACAAAAGTTTTCATTTTTTTTCTCTTAATATGACGCTTTTATATCATAACTTACAAAACAAATTTGATCGCAATTGATTTAATGTAAATTAATAGAGAATAAGATCATGGCTTAAGATCTGATGGATTACGCAAATTAGCTTATTTTCATGTGCTACAACAGAAATGCTACAAACGCAGTTAGTGAAAGTAAGTATATAACTGATAAATTTCATTTCTTACATCAGTATATCTTGATGATCATAGTATCTTGAATGTTTTATTGTGTATATTTTAAAAATTGTGATATCGTTTTTAGATTCGATATATTAAAAACATATGAGTAAATATCTCATATTTTTCATTGAAATATGATTACATTTCAGGTAACAGGGAAATAATGTAAATTAATAACAGAATAAAAGAAATATAAAAAATAAATTTAAATATAACCTCGAATAAAATATTGCTCAAGCGTAAAAATCGATAATGTAGACCTAATCCTGAAATTTTTATACAATGCGACATAAAACATAGCTACATAAAATATAGTTAATTTCTGTACAGATTACTTTCATTTAATGCTAAATAAAAATGCACAGTAGAACTTTATAACAGAATGTTTGACACTCAGTACCTTTTTAAGGTTGTAGATGCAAACTATGATTAAAAATTACTTTTGTTTTCTTTTGATTAAAAAAAAATTAATAATTTGAAAAATTTCAATGAAACTCCAAGTACACCTATTTTAAAATTTGGTTAAGCAAAATTTTCCATCCTAATAAATACGTTATTATATAAAAACATTAGTTAATAAACATATATTTTAGTTTATTCAAAACTCATAAGTATGTGTTTTAATTTCTATGCTTTTCATTTTGTGCGTTTGAATTAGTTATGTAAATTCTTTAGAAATTTTGCAGTGACAGAAGTCCCCCCTCCCCTGCTGTTTTTTCCGGGAGGTTTGAAAAGATTGATTTTCAAAATGAAAAATTAACTTTTTATATTTTTTATTGCTTGATGTAACACCCCTGTTCGAAATATATCATGTCTCTATAGAAAGGATTTTTTTAGTTGCATTTGTTTATTTATGAGTCGAACTAATGTGAAAAGTAACAACAGCAGCACAACAAAAAATCGTATAAGTTTCAACCAGTATCACTGAAGTATGAAAGCAAATTTAAACCTTGTTATATATACCATCTATATACTGTTGTTTTTCATTATATAAATGATGCCAGTTTAAATAAATAATTATTCTAGTTCTGGTAAATATTATCAAAAATAATTATTATATAAATATTATCATTTTTCAGATCTTATATTGTTTAAAAAATTATTTTACAATATTAACATTATACAGTAGACTCCCTCAAATCCGCACAGCTTGGGACCAGAGGTTGTGCGGATTTTAGAATTTTGTGGATTTCTGATCATTGCTTTGTTTACGTTTTTTAAACAGTAATTTGAGTGCAATTAATAGTGCATAATAGTGAATGAATACTTACAATATAATAAAATGTTAAAATAAGTAATAAATTAAAATAATAAAAATTTAGATAATTTTCAAAATGATTAAAATATTAAAAGCAAAGATCAAGTTAATGATCAATAGTGTATGATTAAATATTCATTATGAAGATTAAATGTATTTTTCCAAAATTATTCAACAAAACTTGCCTCATAAAAGTACAATACTAATTCACATCAAAATCATAAAATAAGGATTTTTTTTTTCTTATTTAAAGTTTAGCCAGGCTTAGTAACCAAAAAATCTTGATTAATGCATAAATATATTTGGTAAGAAAATTGTGATTACCAGTGATATCAGCAATATCTTGAATTTTTTCAAAAAATTTTTTTTTTCTTCCTTCATGAAAAAAACATCAATAGAGTATTATTGAGAAAATTACAAATTAAAAAAATATATGGAATTGATACAAAATTTAAAAAATCAAATTTTGTCCCAATATCCAATCTGAAAGTTTCATTGTTTACATCCATAAAATATGTGCGGGTTTTAGAGAGTTGCGGATTTCTGGTTTGCGGATTTGAGGGAGTCTACTGTATATATATTTATAGAATTTATAATTTTCTTTTTCAGTAAAAAAAATATTAATTTGAAATTTTTAATTTCTTCAACCTTTGCTGAAAAAGCGTACAGCCAACAGAATGAAGAGAAGTACAAGATTAGGAGCTGTCCAAATATAACGTTATCATTTTATGGGGGAGGGGATTCTGGCATATGATACCGTAAGATATGTCTAGGGGGAGAGAAGTTGACTTTTGATATCTATATAATTTTTGATCCAATCCAATTTATCTCTTTTAATTTTTAAAAAGATCTTTGGTAAAAATAGCATGTGAATTAGCATATTAATTCCTTTTTGAAGTCGGTGCCAAACAGTCACAATTGATAATGATCATCACCATTTTCGTTATGGTACTAGACACAATATATTCACAATTCTTATTATATTTAAGACAATTTGGCACCAACTTCAAAAAGTAATTCATTACTTTTTATATGTATATATTCATAAATTAAATCGTAAGTATGTAAATTCATCTCTTGTAAAAATATTCTCTCTAAAATCTATGTTTGGTGGATATTAAATTATATATATTAAATTTAACTTTTTTTATGCCGGTACCTGATATCCGATGTGTGCTTATTGGATAACGTTTTGTCATTAGAGAATTTTAAAGAATTATTTAATTCGTTTTAGCGCTTCTTTTGAAGTCGTTTGATATATTTTTTAAAAAAAGCTTAATTTATTTCCTACTTTTTTGTTATTCATACTGTAATACTCAACTATGTGTACTGGCATATGGTGTCTCTTTGCAATGCGTTGACTAATTGATGAACTTTTTTTGGGCTTTGATGTATTCAATTTTCTGGTCAATTTCCTATTTCATTTTCAGCTATTCCTGAGCAACTTACAATGTCTTCTAGTATCGTTGTGGATCTTTAGGTTTTTAGGATGTGGTAACTCGTTTAGATAAGATCTCGCTCTTCGAAAAGTTACGGCATAAATCGAACTTTAAAGTCCACATCGATTCTTACGGACTTCGGAAATGGATATCGAAAAGCTGAAATCCATCATGTAAAGTGATTTTACGCATCACAAAGCGGCAAAGTGCTTTTTTACATATATAAGTACAGCAAAATGACTCCATATATCAATGCATAGTAAAGTGCTTTTCTAGTATAGTCAAAATTACTCACCCTCTTCAGTCAGAAAAAGCAAAAGGAAATATTTTATGAAAAATCGTGCTATTCTTCATCAGACGAACAGTACAATCTAATTCCCATAAAGGCATGGGAAAGGAACAGTGATGATTGTATAAGGAATCGGAAACTGATAACCTAAACTTAGCTGCCTCTATGTGAGAGATACTACATTCGATCCTAGATACTTCTTCGACAGACGTTTTTATCCAAAGTATAGCAATGGGAGGCATTTTCTATTACAGATCATAATGATAATTGCCTGAAAGAATTCGATTGTACGTGTTTTTGAAGTTATCAAGATTGACGATAATTGCCGACTCAACAAGATGCTTGCTGCCTCGATTTTGTCCAGAATCATTTCACTTATACACTATATCCCGTATATCGTCATTTGCACATCAAGGAATCCTACCTGAACAAAATTTAAAATCATTCCGATATCTAATCTGGTAACCAAATCTGAATCTAAAGACAATGTCGCTACACATAGCAATGCGCATTATTGTGTGTTTAGTTATGGAGATATTTTTTCATCCGGAACAACACATATAGTAATGGATTTTTATCTTTCAGGCACTTACTTCCGATATCGGTTGGTATCGATGTGGGTTTCCGATTTATTGGATGTGAGAACTTGTCCAGTTGAGATTTAGCACTTTGGAATGATCTTGCACTTCGGAAATTTACTACATCCAACAAATCTTAAGGTCCACGTTGAAATTTACGAACATCGAAGGAGAACGTCGAAAAGCTGAAAATCCGTCAGTAAAGTTTCCTTACACAATCAGAGCGCGTCTAAGTGCATCCATGAGTTAATGCAGAGCAAAGTATTTCCATATGTTAGTACATATTAAAATACTCTCCTTTCAGTCATAAAAACTAAAAATTAAGATGTTACCAAAAACGCACTATGATTTAGTAAATAATCTGCAGTCATCTAATTCATCAATAACGACATCTGAAATGAGCACTGGGCCTTGTATGTTGTTTTCGAATGTGATAACAGGAGCTTGGCTGCCTCCATTATGATAGTGGCAACATTCTACACTGTTAAAAATTTGAAACTTTTGCTGCATCGTCACTCGATAGTTTTTCAAGGCTACCGCGGTGTATTCCACGTATATTGTTCTTGAGTATTTTCTCGAATTCCAAAAAAACTTAGATTCCTAGCGGTGAAATGTAAGTAGTATAGAGAAAACGATAAAAGCAAATAATATATTTTTATGCAAATTAATGAATTTACATTTTCCTTATACCTGTGATAAATGCTTAAGCACAAATATTTTTTTTCCTAAGTTAAAATCAACCTTATATTTTATAGGAAAAATAAGGACATTGTTATTATATTAGAAAATATATGTTTTGTATTACAAATAATCCAATGTTCCCATTTGGGAATATTGGCGTTTAAACGGTTAACAGTATTGTAGAACATCTTAACCTTTAACTGATGTGACAGAAATTGTAACTAACTAGTGTGAAGTGGTCTGTGAGACCGGTATACTAGTTAAATGTTAAATTACTAAATTATTCTAAATTTCAAGCGTAATCATATTTCGCGTGTTTTTTTAAGACAGCGAAATATGAATTTGTATTTTGAAGTAAATCCAACAGGGAAATCGAATGAAATAATGAAATATGATATTGAGATTTTCAAAATTCATATAGAATCTGTATACGACCTCACTACAATTTCCTTAACATTATTGTAGAACATCTTAACCTTTAACTGATGTGACAGAAATTCTAACGTAACTTGTGTGAAGCGGTTAGTGAGACGGTAAGATCGAAAGATGAATAGAAGACGTGAATAACTCATAGGATGGTTTTTTGTACTAATCTTTTTGTACAAGACAATTGTAATTAATCTTCACCTATATAAAAATCTCTGGTGAGAGTACTAAAGTTCCAAATGAAAACAAATTTCCTTAGTGTTTGTAGTTAAACTGAAAATTACAAGTTAAGCTATAAAAATTGAAAAAAACAAACAAATAAACAACAACAACAACAACAACAACAAAACAGTGGTTTGTAAGACCGGTAACATTAGTTAAAGGTTAACTAAGGAACTTTGGTGTAACATATTTATTATGAGACTTTTTGAATTGGAGTTATTACTATCATTTTTTTTCTTTTCTCCGACATACTATGCACGCAATTTTTATAATAAATAACTGAATTGTTGGAGCTTCTATGTAATAGAAGTTCAGTTAGCGTAATAATAGAAAGTGTGAAATGTCATTAACTTATATCATATGTAGCTGTAAATATATGCATATGTTCTATAAAAATGATTGATTGAATTAAAGTTCATTAACTTTTTTCAGCTAGCTGCACCAAAAATACCCAGTGGAGCTACCGATGATTTCAGTGAAATTACATATCCGAAAGCTGAAGTTCTTCCACCAACTTTATTTTCAAATAACTCAACCCCCGAATCTATTGTAACATTTGACGATCCTTATGATTCTAAGTTCTCAACGCTGAATCATCAAATGAAAAGCACAATTTCTGAAACTGGTAACACTGAAAGTAGATTCTTTTGGATGATTGACCAAATGTCATTTCGCCAATTGTTCCGTTTGTATGCTAAATATGGAGATTGTAATAGAAGTGGTGAATCTATAACTCTTACATGTAGTGACAAATGGTTAAGACAAGCCAAAATAATTGACAACAGAAGGATAAGCACAACTGATACGGGGATTTATTACAAACAAGTGGCAAAGTATGTATTATTAAATTTTAATCACATACAGAATTACAGAAATATTTTTTTTTTTTCAATTGGAAAGAAATTTTATTGGAATTGCTTAGGAAAATAAAATCGTTAGATAAAACAGGTGGGGGAAATGCATTGCGTGTAAAAGTTTTGACAGCAAAAATCATAAATTTTTTTGATAAATTTCAAACCAGATGAAAAACGTTTACAATAATATGTATCGAACAATTGAAAAGCTAACATAAAAGTCAACAAAATTCATCTGTAAGTGTTTTATTACGAAAATAAAGTAATTGTTTTAAAAAAACTCTATTTTTGTCTGTGTTAAAATTTTAAGGACTGCAAAATATATTATGTACTAATACTTAATAATAATACTTATATGCATAATATATAATACTTAATACAGGGTGTCCCAAAAGGTCGTTTACAAACTTAACATGCTGGTCTGTCATATCAAGATGAACAATATTAAACCGGAAACTAAGGGTCCCAAACGTCTTCCAAAGGAGATATGCGCCATTAAAGTTTAGTGTCCAAAAATTCAAATGATTATAAAAAACAGAAAAATCGGTCGATTCGTTTGCGGTTTTCACTAAAACTATTCTTTATGTCAGTATTTTCTTGAAAATAAATTATAACGATAAATTTTTAAAAATGTCGATAGAGGGCGCTTTAGACTTTGGAGTAACGATAAACTAGTTTTTACCATTATTTTTTGCATCTCATTAAATTTTTTTAGAAGCTTAGACATAAACTTAAATTTTGAGCTCAAAATCTAAATCGTTGGAAGTGGTTAAGTGGCGCAAACTGAATTGCGGGGGGAGGTTCAAATTTCAAATGATTATAAAAAACGGAAAAATTGGTCAATTGATTTGCGATTTTCACTAAAATTATTCTTTATGTTAGTATTATCTTGAAAATAATTTATAAAGATAAAATTCAAAAAATGCCGGTAGAGGGCGCTTTAGACTTTGGAGTAACGTACAACTATTTTTTCCGTTATTTTTTGCATCTCATAAATTTTTTTGGAAGCTTAGACATAAACTTAAATTTTGAAATGAAAATCCTCGTTGGGAGTGGTAAAGTAGCGCAAACTGAACTGTGTTTAATGGGGGTGGGGAGGTTCAAATTTCAAATGATTAAAAAAACGGAAAAATTGGTCGGTTTTCGCTAAAATTATTCTTTATGTCAATATTTCCTTGAAAATAAATTTTAAAGATAAATTTAAAAAAATCCGTTAGAGGGCGCCTTAAACTTTAGAATAACCAATAATTATTTTTAACCGTTTTTTT
Organism: Maratus speculifer; assembly: GCA_964019185.1. NCBI lineage: Eukaryota > Metazoa > Arthropoda > Arachnida > Araneae > Salticidae > Maratus > Maratus speculifer. The sequence continues at coordinate 208,248,625 of OZ025293.1, read as the reverse complement.
TTTTTTTTTTTTTTTTTTTAATTTAATTAAATGCTTGCAAAAGTTTAGACTTAAATTTTGTGCTCAAAATCTAAATCGATAGGAGGGGTTAAGAAGCGTAAACTGAACTGTGTTCAGGAGTTGAAATGTTACCTTCCCCACCCCTCGAACGCAGTTCAATTTTTGGCCGCTTAATTACTCACAACGATGCAGATTTTGAGCACAAAATTTAAGTTTGAACTTTTACAAGCATTTTATTAGATACAAAAAATAATGGTTAAAAATAGTTGTTGGTTACTATAAAGTTTAAGGCGCCCTCTAACAAAACTTTTTGAAAGATATCTGTAAAATTTATTTTCAAGAAAATATTGATATAAAGAATAGTTTTAGCGAAAACCGGTCAATTTTTCGGTTTTTGATAATCGTTTGAAATTTGGACCTCCCCACCCCCATCGAACACAGTTCAGTTTGCGCTACTTAACCACTTCCAATGATTCAGATTTTTATCTCAAAATTTAAGTTTATGTCTAAGCTTCTAAAAAAATTTTATGAGATGCAAGAAATAACGGGAAAAATAGTTGTACGTTACTCCAAAGTCTAAAGCGCCCTCTATCGGCATTTTTTGAATTTTATCTTTATAAATCATTTTTAAGATAACACTGACCTAAAGAATAGTTTTAGTGAAAATCGCAAATCAATTGACCAATTTTTCCGTTTTTTTATAATCATTTGAATTTTGAACCTACCCCCGCAATTCAGTTTGCGCTACTTAACCACTTCCAACGATTTAGATTTTGAGCTCAAAATTTAAGTTTATGTCTAAGTTTCTAAAAAAATTTAATGAGATGCAAAAAATAATGGTAAAAACTAGTTTATCGTTACTCCAAAGTCTAAAGCGCCCTCTATCGACATTTTTTGAAATTTATCTTTATAATTTATTTTCAAGAAAATACTGACATAAAGAATAATTTTAGTGAAAACCGCAAACGAATCGACCAATTTTTCTGTTTTTTATAATCATTTGAATTTTTGGACCCTAAACTTTAATGGCGCATATCTCCTTTGGAAGACGTTTGGGACCCTTAGTTTCCTATTTAATATTGTTCATCATGATATGACAGACCAGCATGTTATGTTTGTAAACGACCTTTTGGGACACCCTGTATATTATACACTCACCATTGTGTTTAATGATTGCAAATATTCTACCCACTATTGTAATTGTTTAATGACCATGTTGTTTAACCCATTCGTGCCCAGCATCTTTTGCGTAAATTTTATTTCGTTGGCACCACTATTTTTAGAAGATTTAAGTTTAGTTCATTAATCACGAAAATGCATCATTTAAATAAAATAATTATTGCTTTTCTTTTTTACCGGTGTCAAAAACAGTGCTGAATGCACCTTTTGAAGCGTCCCTAAAAAGGTACGCTAGGCACTAATGGGTGACTATATTGTTATATTGTTTAATGACTGGAATAATCTATTTTTCATGGACATGATTAGTTTTTCGTACAGTTCAAGACTGGTTTTGTAGTATTCACCTATAGTCGTAGATCTGAATTCTGAAGCTGAGGTAAAATGTCTGTTTTTATAAACTCGTCTTGCTAGATCTCCCCATAAGTTCCCGATAGGGTTCAGATTGGGACTTCCGGGTGGCCATTGCAAAACTTCAATATTTTTTTCTGAAACCAGAATTTTGTCTCACGGCTTATGTGAATTGGCGCGTGCAGATTATCTTGCTGATAAATTCATTATTCTCCTGCAGAAATGTTACAACAGGTGAAATATCTCCAGAAAGACTTTTTAGATATGTCTTTGAATTAAATTTCCTGAAAGAAATGCAAATGACCCCATGTTGGTGAACGAAAAGCATTCCCATGACATAATGGATCCTCCACCTAACTGACGCTTTCAGAAAATTTCTTTTACTTTTCTTCAAATCATGCCAGTAATATTTCCAGCCACCAGGATGATCCAAGTTCCATTTCTTTTCATCGCAGAAAATAACCTACAGCGATCTGTCGTCCCAAGTTATTACTTGTCTTGCAAACTATATATGTTTGGTTTAATATCAGTAAAAGGGATTTAGACAGTTTTGATGTGTATTGAAATTCCGAAATAGAATAACTGCATTGCAGATTGTTTTCTTGTACATTTTGAGCCCAATCGTTTGGAAAATTTCTTTACTTGAATATTTTCCAGTTGATGCTAACTTTAAAGCTCCCCTTTCACCTCTGTTTAACAAGACTTTTCGTCTGTCTACAGCGTTTTTATTCCTATACTTATCTTTGAACCTTAAGAAATTATTGATGACTGTTTTAAATCTTACTACCTTTTTTTGCAATAGACCTACAACCGATTCCTGATAATGCAAAAGATTCATCAGCACCTTTTACATATTCAGTCAGTTTACTCGCATTTGGCATTGTTATAATCTCTAACAGAAAACTCTAAGTAGAAAACGTCAGAAAAATTACTATACAGAAGAGTTTTTATTGTGCCAGTTAATAAAAATTACACATAATATTTGCATAAAAAATAGTGGTGCCCTTAGTTTTTATAATGGCCAAAGCAGCAGTTTTTTTTGTATAATTAATTTTTTTTTTCCAATTAAAACCGCACAGATATATTTTGTCGACTTTTATACCAGTATTTCCGCTTTACGAACAACATTAAATTATCATTGCAGCTGTCATATTTTAAATATCAAAATGTGTACAACCTTTTGCTTCCCTTAAGAGCCCACAATAGTCACAGAAAAATTACTCAAAAAGACCCGGATGACCATGTAAAGTCTATGGGAGCGTTCTTTTCTAATATCTCGCTCAAATTTTAATATTTTTGCATGATGTTTTTGCACAAGATAGCTGAGGGCAATCCACAACCGGGCTAGTTTTTACTTTTTCAATTTTTGTTTCAGATTTTCTTTAAAAAATTACTTTAACATTCGAAACCGGTTTAAACCGGTTCTGAAACTGAAACTATCGTAATATAAAAAATATATAACCAAAATCGAAAAAGTAAAAACTAGCCCGGTTGTGGATTGCCCTCAGCTATCTTGTGCAAAAAAATCATGCAAAAATATTAAAATTTGAGCGAGATATTAGAAAAGAACGCTCCCATAGACTTTACATGATCATCCGGGTCTTTTTCTGTACTTTTTCTGTGACTATTGTGGGCTCTTAAAGTTTTTATACGTACTGTACTACACCTATACATACCTCTACCAAATCGGAATTTATGCAGAATTGTAATTGATTTTTAATTTTCAAGTATCATAAAATCATTTTTTGTATGTAATATTGCAAAACAAGCATATTATAAGTGTCTTATGTTTTTGCATCATAAATTTTTGAAGAATAAGATAAATTAAGATAAATTTCTGGTTACAGCAAGAAACATAATGAATAATAATAAAAAATATCTTAAATGTATTAACGCAGGTTATATCATTATGCAATAGGCACAAACAGAAAAATAAGCGTGATTTTGTGTTTCTTTGTAACAAACTTCGAATAATCCTATAAAAAGATTCTTGAACTTGTTATGCTTTCTGTTTCCGTCAACGAAAAAAACGCCCAAAAACAGCAGCGTAAAAATTAAACATAGTTATGGGAAGAGTTCAAGCAATCAATTTGAAAAAAATAAAAATGATAGTATTATTCATAATTCATAAAATATTTATGAGAATATTTAATTGTTCAAATTTTTTATTTAATGCCATGATTACAATACCAATATTTTAATAATTTTGAGAATTAAAAAAATAAATGATTTAAAATATTGCACTTCAAAGAATTACGATTATCTATACTATAATATTGTAAAGAGGAAAGATTTGATTGTTTGTTTGAATTGAATAGGCTCCGAAACTACTTGACAGATTTGAAAAATTCTTTCACCCGTTGGAAAGCTGCACTATTTCCGATGAACATAGGCTATAGTCTCCGCTTAAAAGGATCAAAATAAAACGCCGGATAAACGGATCAAAAGCAATTTGAGAAATTAAAAGTTACCTGACACCCTAGACACATGACAATCACTGAAACACATATGAAAATCGTAACTATGTAATCAAAATAAATAAATAAATAAATAAATAAATAAATAAATAAACTTTTTAGTCCTACTTGATACAAAAGCGTGTGTTTTAATTTTTAAAACTATTTAGCAATTATTAAAAAAGGAAAAGAAATGCTGAAACGCGAATTAATTAAAATTAAAAAAAATCGCAAAACGATTGTTTTGGAGTTTTCAAAAAAGTTATAACAGATAGTAAATATTTTAAAGAGTAGTGAGTATCAAATATTGGGCTAGGGGATTTTTTTTAGGAGAAGCGGTCATATATTTAAAATTGTAACATTTTGTACAATTTCAATTGCGGGCTTTTCATTAAGCCCAGGGATAAATATTAATTATTTAATATAAAACTTTCAGGTAGATTATAACACTAATATAGATTTTAAAGAGTAGGGGACGTCCAATTATGGGTAGAGGAGGCAATAATTATTTTTGGAAGAACGTGATCAAATATTTAAAACCGTACCGTTTTAGATGCGGATTTTTCAGAGCCCAGAGACAAATACTTATTTAATATAAAATTTTAAAACTACTTACCCCTGTTTTCGAATAATAATTTCATTAAAGATCTTTCTTAAGTCCAGAAACAGTTTTGTTGAGTTCGCCCCCTGGTGGTGAAATGTGAAACTAAAAAATTTCTGAACCCCCCACCCATTTTTTTCTTGCCGTGCGTGCACAGCACTTCTGCTAAACGGTACCGTAGGCAGCGGGGATTCGGTACGAGATTGTGTGTTTTTATGATACTTTGCAATACAAATTTCAGATTTGTTTTAGAATATAATTACGGGTCCGGGCAACGCCGGGCGGCTCAGTTAATCAAATTAATAAAACAACCTGTTTAGAAGAAAACAGGGTCATCTAAATACGCACGTTTTGAGAGAAAATAAACAATCCTGAAGTATCAGTGCATGCAACCATATTTCGCGTTACGATTAGCAAAAGTTAAATATCGTAAAATTACCTAGTAATCTATACTAATAAAATAACAAATCTGTCTGTCTGTCTGAGTGTGTGTGTGTGTGTCTGCGATGGCTAGCAAAATCTATGGGACGTACGAAGCGCAAAATTTTTATGAGAGTAGCTCAATATCTCTCCTGATGCACCTGAGCTTCAGAATTTCGAAATTCTATTTATTAACTGAGTAATTAATTAAATTCCAAAGATCACTCTCATAAAAAATCGCCTTTTTTCTTCTTTTTTCCCTTCATTTAGTTATGGTTGGTTGGTTGCATAAAATTTTCGCATATATAATTAAAAAAGCTGGAACAGACCTTTAAAATTCATAGACTGGCAAACTGTCATTTTAAATGATGATTTTTTATCACTGCGGTTGTAAACCATGGAGGAAAAAGATAGGTGGTGGTGAAGTAAACCGAAAAAAGGGTTGCAATATTAAACCATTTATCGCTCAAATTTTAATGTCCCAAACAAAAGCATGTGGAAGGGATTTTGTATTAATAAGACGAATTGAAAGAAATGAATTACAGCTGAAGCGTATTTTACGAAGAAATAGTAATTTTTTAAAATGGTCTTTTTTTTTATTATATCATTTAATTTTAAAAAAATGTCTGCTTTTAAAATAATTGAAATTGATAAATTCGAAATAATTAAATGTCAAAATAAAATTAAATAAAATATTGATAACATTTGATTTGAACTAAAAATTGTATTACTAAAAGTTTTCTTTTTCTTTTCAGAAATTTTTAATACTTTATAACGTAGATGAAAAGATGTTTTGAATTTAACAACATATTAATAACTCTATGTCAATATATAAAATATATTTATGAAAACATTCTTTTAAAATCATGCGCGAAAACTTAAATAACAAATATTAGTCTAAAATCTAGAATTCAGAGTGCAGACGATTTTAAGACATTAACGAAAGAATGTTAACTTTTCAAGCAAAATTTTAAATGATGCTTCTATATTGATATTTCAAAGTGACGGCTAGGTTACATTTATGTTATATTTAAGTTACGGTAGGGTAATGTTAAGTTGCAGTTAGGTTACAGACAGATTATGGTTATGGTACAAAAGTTTAAGGTTAGGAATTTGTCCACAGAGTCAACATTACGCATGCATTGATTAAAAATATACACTTTTGTTAAATGGCTCTGAAATTATAATACTATATACCAATCTTTTATCATCGCGTATCGATTTCATTCACGGAATAGTCGGATTTAAGAGTGATATAATTAGTTTGAAATTCAAAATATTTCACTTGGGATTTCTATGCGAAAAAAATAATTAGTTACGTGATTTTACAGTCATTTTTACGGGTAAATATCAACACTTTAACACGAAACTAACGCAATCGTTGGATACATGTTCCCTCACTTGTTTCTCATTGCTCATTTTAAGTACCTTTAGAGCTTAATATTAGTTGTTGTTTTTAAAACCGATTTTTCACAAAGTCAGCTGCGACGTATTTCAGACAATGCATTTGTGCATGCTTCCAGTTAATGATAAAATCATACAAATTTCAGGTTCGTTTAATATTGTTAATACGGACCCGGGCAACGCCGGGCGGGTCAGCTAGTACTATCTATATTAATAAAATAACAAATCGCTCTGTGTGTGTGTGTCTGCGATAGTTAGCGAAGACTACGGTACGTACGAAGCTCAAAATTTTTCTGAGAGTAGCCCAATATCTCTCCTGATGCACCTGACGCTCAGAATTTCAAAATTCTATTTATTAATTGAGTAATTAATTAAATTCCAAACCTCACTCTCATAAAAAATCACTTTTTTAGCTTTTTTATCTTTCATTCTCTTATGGTTGGTTGGTTGCATAAAGTTTTCGCAGAAATAATTTAAAAAACTGGGACTGACCTTTAAAATTCATAGACTGGCAAACTGTCAGTTTAAATAAGGATTTTTTTTTTTTTTTTTTTTTTTTTTATCGCAGCTGTTGTACGCCATGGAGGAAAAATATAGGTGGTGGCGAAGTAAACCGAAGAAAAAAAAGGTTTGCAATATGAAACCATTTATCGCTGAAATTTTACTGTCTCAAAATAAAGCACGAGGAAAGAATTTTGTATTAATAAGATGGATTGGAAGAAATGAATTACAGCTGAAGCATATTTTACGAAGAAATAGTAATTTTTTTAAATGGTTTTTTTCTATTATATTATTTATTAAAATAAATGTTTGCTTTTAAAATAATTGAAATTGGAAAATTAAAAATAATTAAATGTCAAAACAAAATTAAATAAAATATTGAAAACGTATGATTTGAAGTAAAAAATTGTATTACTAAAACTTTTCTCTTTTTTTTCCAGAAATTTTTAATACTTTATAACGTAGATGAAAAATGTTTATGATTTAACAACATATTAATAATTCCATTTCAATATATAAAATATAATGATGAAAAGATTTTTAAAATCATGCATGAACACTTAAATAATAATATTAATCTAAAATCTAGATTTCAAAGTGCAGACGATATTAAGACATTAACGAAAGAATGTTGATTTTTCAAGCAAAGTCTTATACGATGCTTCTATATTGATATTTCAAAGTCATATGATAAAAATAATCAAATAATTCTTGCCTATGATTGATCTAATTGTATCTTTCATGCATTCTGATCGTGTATTACAGGCAATAATGGCACAAAACGTTATTTTTAAATGAAATTTTAGTCATCTATTCAATAACAGTTTAAAAGGTAAAAAACAAAAACAAAGAAATACTGGTTTAAACCAGTTTGAATTGATCGGAGTTTCAAAGCACAACTTTTGTTGGTGCTTATTTGGATTTAATGTAGTGGATTTTAGAGTTACATTTTTTGCGTCACCCCAAGACATTATACTGCCACTCTATTAATTTCTTTTTACTATATGGTTGTACGCATATTTTTGTCATTTCGAACATTAGAATGTATGATTCATTAGGTGTGTTGCAGTAAAAAATATTACACAACACTTTTCTATGAGTTTATTTTTTTTAACATTGATTAAATTTAAATCTGTTCTATTCAATTTAAAATTGTAATATGGCTTTAATTTGTTTTTAAAACAAAAATAAAATAGCTGTTTGACGTACAATTGTTTGTATCCGCAAACGATTCATTCACCATAATAAATTATCAAATAGCAAAGCAAATTATCTATCAGAAATAGCCATAAAAAGAATAGTAGCAAAACGGATTATAACCTTAATGTTTAGACTAATTTAAAAATAACCCGATCCCAACCAGAAAAAAAAAAAAAAAAAAAAAAAAAAAAAAAAAAAAAAAAAACAGACCGCACTCCGATCCGTGATACACAAAATTTCCGTGAGTATAAACCCGACCCTGACCTAAAAATTCTGCTTGGAAAAAACTATGGATTTGATAATTGACCCGAACCAAATCTGAATCCCGCAAAAATGTTCAAGTGAAGCATAACCCGATTCAAACAAGGAAAAATAATTTTCATGGGCATGAAACCTGACCCGAACCTACATATTTTCTTTAAAAAAAAAACCCGAAATATGACTCGAACGAAATCTGAAACCGATAAAAATATTCCAGAGAACTATAACCCGATCCCAGCAAGACAAAATACTTTCCATGGTCATAAACCCGTCTCAAACCTAAAAAACTCCGTTTGAAAAATCCTGAACTTTGACCCAAACCACATCTAAATCTGACCAAAGTATTCGAAAGAACCATAACCGGATTCGAGTAAGACATAATTTCCGTGGACATGAACCCGATACGAATATAAAACTCTCATTCAAAAAAATACCTGAAATTTGAATCTAACCAAATCTGAATCTGACAAAACTATTTCAAAGAAACGCAACCGGATCCAAACAAGACAAAATATTTCCATGGACATGAACACAATCCGAACCCCAAAAAATTTCTTTGAAAAAATCGCGAACTGAACGAAATCTGAACTTGGCAAAAATATTCCAGTGAAGCATTTCCTTATTCGAACAAGACAGAATTATTTCCGTGAACATGCAATAAGACCCGAACTCAACAGTTATATTTGAAGAAAGAACCCGAAATCTGAATTGAACCAAATCTGGACTTGACAAAAATATTCCAAAGAACTATAACCCAATCCAAACAAGACGAAATAATTTCTATCGACATAAACCCAACTCGAACCTAAAAAATTCGATTTGAAAAAAACTGAAATTTTACCCAAACCACACCTAAATTTGACCAAAATATTTGAAAGAATCATATCATAACTGGGATTCGAGTATGACAAAATAATTTCCTTGGACATGAACGAGATCCGAACCTAAAAATTCTATTTGAAAAAATACCTGAGATTTGAATCGAACCAAATCGGAACCTGATAAAAAATATTCCAAAGAATCGTAACCGGATCTGAATAAGACAAAAAATTTCCATTCACATGAACCGAATCTGAACTTAAAAAATTTCTTTGAAAAAATCACGAAATCTCAACTGAACCAAATCTGAACTTGAAAAAAAAATATTCCATTGAAGCATGTTCTTATTCGAACAAGGCAGCATAATTTCCGTGATCACGCAAGAAAACCCGAGCCCAAAAATTCCATTTGAGGAAAAATCCGAAATCTGAATTTAAACAAATCTGTTCTCGACAAAAATATTCCAAAGAACCATAACTGTATCCGAGCAAGGCAAAATAATTTCCATGGACATGAATACGACCCGAACATTAAAACTCAACATCAAAAAATACCTATAATCTGAACCGAACGAAATCTGAACCCGACAAAAAAGTTCTAATGAATCATAACCAGATCCGAACAAGACAAAATAATTTCCATGGACCTGAAACCAATATATGGTTTGATAACATTTAGGTTGCAATTACATTACGGTAAGTCTTTGATTATATTTAATTTCCCGTTAGGTTACAGTTAGGTCACGGTTAAGTTAAAGTTAGGTTAAAGTTAAATTGCATTTATGCTATGGTTAGAAAAAGGATATGTTACAATAAAGTGAAGGCTAGGTTACATTTATGTTATATTTAATTTACGGTAAGGTACTGTTAAGTCAAAGTTAGGTTACAGGCAGGTTATGGTTACGGTACAAAAGTTTATGGTTAGGAATTTATCCATAGAGTGAACATTACGCATGATTTGATTAAAAATAACACTTACTTTTGTTAAATGACTCTGAAATTATAATACTACATACCAACATTTTAGCTACCAGCGAGTATCGATTTCATTCATGGTATAGTTGGCTTTAAGAGTGATATAATTAGTTTGAAATTCAAAATATTTCACTTGGGATTTCTATGTGAAAAAAAAATAGTTACGTGACTTAACAGTGATTTTTGATAAATATCAACACTTTAACACGAAAATCAGGCGGTCGTTGGATAAATATTCCCTCCCGCGTTTCTCATCGCTCATTTTGAGTATTTTTAGAGCTTAACATTAGCTGTTTTTTAAACCGATTTTTCACACAGTCAGTGGCTACGTATTTCAGACAATGCATTTCTGCATGTTTCGAGTTAATGATAAAATCATACACATTTCAAGTTCGTTTAATATTGTTAATACGGAACCGGGCAACGCCGGGCGGGTCAGCTAGTTATGAAGAAAATGAAAATGCAGGTTGATTTTTTGAAATATTAAGCATAATAAATTTTAGAAAAGTGACTTGCAGAACTGACGCTAAGATCTTTAAACTGCCGATTTGTACGTTAATATATAATAAATGCCTATAGCTTTTCTTTATGTGGAGGATAGTTTATTAAAGATGAACTATCAAATATTGAGGGCAAATTAAAGTTTTTGGGAATCATGTGACTTGTCCCTCCCTTTGTACCAGTACACGAAAAACAATATAAATAAAACATTAAATTAATTCTCCAAAATTGAGAATAAAATAGCTCAAAGTTTAAATTAAAATATGTCTGCTAATTCAGATATTTTTTTGGATGCTGTTAATTATTTTGTTTATGTTTGCTTTTTCTTTTGAACTTTTTTTACGGGTGAAGTTTTGTATTTCAATGTATACGTACTAATTTAAATACTGTTTTCACTTTTCGATAAGAAAGGAATGAAATTTCAAATACTTTCCGAATACACAGATTCATTATTTATAAAACTTTCATCTAAAATAAAAAATTTAAAAACATTTTTTTTCTTGCGTGTGTGTGTAATTGAATTGAAAAAGAATATAGGTATAAACAATTGATACAGTCGGACCCGTTTAATTGCATACATTTGGTCCAACTGCATTGTATGCAATTAAGCGGGATCAACAATTAACGTTATAAATAAATAAATAAACAACGTTAAAGAGCACAAATATTATAAAATAATAGATGTTAAAAAGCATACAGCTGTTTCGGGACTTCTAAAGTCCCATCATCAGTGCTAAAAAAGTGTAAAATGCACTGTAATTTAGCACTGATGATGGGACTTTAGAAGTCCCGAAACAGCTGTATGCTTTTTAATATCTATTATTTTATAATATTTGTGCTCTTTATCGTTGTTTATTTCATAAATGTAACCTAGCCTTCACTTTATTGTAACATATCCTTTTTCTAACCATAGCATAAATGCAATTTAACTTTAACCTAACTTTAACTTAACCGTGACCTAACTGTAACCTAACGGGAAATTAAATATAATCAAAGACTTACCGTAATGTAATTGCAACCTAAATGTTATCAAACCATACATTGGTTTCAGGTCCATGGAAATAATTTTGTCTTGTTCGGATCTGGTTATGATTCATTAGAACATTTTTGTCGGGTTCAGATTTCGTTCGGTTCAAATTATAGGTATTTTTTGATGTTGAGTTTTAATGTTCGGGTCGTATTCATGTCCATGGAAATTATTTTGCCTTGCTCGGATACAGTTATGGTTCTTTGGAATATTTTTGTCGAGAAAAGATTTGTTTAAATTCAGATTTCGGATTTTTCCTCAAATGGAATTTTTGGGCTCGGGTTTTCTTGCGTGATCACGGAAATTATGCTGCCTTGTTCGAATAAGAACATGCTTCAATGGAATATTTTTTTTTCAAGTTCAGATTTGGTTCAGTTGAGATTTCGTGATTTTTTCAAAGAAATTTTTTAAGTTCAGATTCGGTTCATGTGAATGGAATTTTTTTGTCTTATTCAGATCCGGTTACGATTCTTTGGAATATTTTCTATCAGGTTCCGATTTGGTTCGATTCAAATCTCAGGTATTTTTTCAGATAGAATTTTTAGGTTCGGATCTCGTTCATGTCCACGGAAATTATTTTGTCATACTCGAATCCCAGTTATGATATGATTCTTTCGAATATTTTGGTCAAATTTAGGTGTGGTTTGGGTAAAATTTCAGTTTTTTTTCAAATCGAATTTTTTAGGTTCGAGTTGGGTTTATGTCGATAGAAATTATTTCGTCTTGTTTGGATTGGGTTATAGTTCTTTGGAATATTTTTGTCAAGTCCAGATTTGGTTCAATTCAGATTTCGGGTTCTTTCTTCAAATATAACTGTTGAGTTCGGGTCTTATTGCATGTTCACGGAAATAATTCTGTCTTGTTCGAATAAGGACATGCTTCACTGGAATATTTTTGCCAAGTTCAGATTTCGTTCAGTTCGCGATTTTTTCAAAGAAATTTTTTGGGGTTCGGATTGTGTTCATGTCCATCTAAATATTTTGTCTTGTTTGGATCCGGTTGCGTTTCTTTGAAATAGTTTTGTCAGATTCAGATTTGGTTAGATTCAAATTTCAGGTATTTTTTTGAATGAGAGTTTTATGTTCGTATCGGGTTCATGTCCACGGAAATTATGTCTTACTCGAATCCGGTTATGGTTCTTTCGAATACTTTGGTCAGGTTTAGATGTGGTTTGGGTCAAAGTTCAGGATTTTTCAAACGGAGTTTTTTAGGTTTGAGACGGGTTTATGACCATGGAAAGTATTTTGTCTTGCTGGGATCGGGTTATAGTTCTCTGGAATATTTTTATCGGTTTCAGATTTCGTTCGAGTCATATTCCATGAAAATTATTTTTCCTTGTTTGAATCGGGTTATGCTTCACTTGAACATTTTTGCGGGATTCACATTTGGTTCGGGTCAGTTATCAAATCCATAGTTTTTTCCAAGCAGAATTTTTAGGTCAGGGTCGGGTTTATACTCACGGAAATTTTGTGTATCACGAATCGGAGTGCGGTCTGTTTTTTTTTTGTTTTTTGTTTTTTTTTTTTCTGGTTGGGATCGGGTTATTTTTAAATTAGTCTAAACATTAAGGTTATAATCAGTTTTGCTACTATTCTTTTTATGGCTATTTCTGATAGATAATTTGCTTTGCTATTTGATAATTTATTATGGTGAATGAATCGTTTGCGGATACAAACAATTGTACGTCAAACAGCTATTTTATTTTTGTTTTAAAAACAAATTAAAGCCATATTACAATTTTAAATTGAATAGAACAGATTTAAATTTAATCAATGTTAAAAAAAATAAACTCATAGAAAAGTGTTGTGTAATGTTTTTTACTGCAACACACCTAATGAATCATACATTCTAATGTTCGAAATGACAAAAATATGCTTACAACCATATAGTAAAAAGAAATTAATAGAGTGGCAGTATAATGTCTTGGGGTGACGCAAAAAATGTAACTCTAAAATCCACTACATTAAATCCAAATAAGCACCAACAAAAGTTGTGCTTTGAAACTCCGATCAATTCAAACTGGTTTAAACCAGTATTTCTTTGTTTTTGTTTTTTACCTTTTAAACTGTTATTGAATAGATGACTAAAATTTCATTTAAAAATAACGTTTTGTGCCATTATTGCCTGTAATACACGATCAGAATGCATGAAAGATACAATTAGATCAATCATAGGCAAGAATTATTTGATTATTTTTATCATATGACTTTGAAATATCAATATAGAAGCATCGTATAAGACTTTGCTTGAAAAATCAACATTCTTTCGTTAATGTCTTAAAATCATCTGCACTTTGAAATCTAGATTTTAGATTAATATTATTATTTAAGTGTTCATGCATGATTTTAAAAATCTTTTCATCATTATATTTTATATATTGAAATGGAATTATTAATATGTTGTTAAATCATAAACATTTTTCATCTACGTTATAAAGTATTAAAAATTTCTGGAAAAAAAAGAGAAAAGTTTTAGTAATACAATTTTTTACTTCAAATCATACGTTTTCAATATTTTATTTAATTTTGTTTTGACATTTAATTATTTTTAATTTTCCAATTTCAATTATTTTAAAAGCAAACATTTATTTTAATAAATAATATAATAGAAAAAAACCATTTAAAAAAATTACTATTTCTTCGTAAAATATGCTTCAGCTGTAATTCATTTCTTCCAATCCATCTTATTAATACAAAATTCTTTCCTCGTGCTTTATTTTGAGACAGTAAAATTTCAGCGATAAATGGTTTCATATTGCAAACCTTTTTTTTTTCTTCGGTTTACTTCGCCACCACCTATATTTTTCCTCCATGGCGTACAACAGCTGCGATAAAAAAAAAAAAAAAAAAAAAAAAAAAAAAAACCTTATTTAAACTGACAGTTTGCCAGTCTATGAATTTTAAAGGTCAGTCCCAGTTTTTTAAATTATTTCTGCGAAAACTTTATGCAACCAACCAACCATAAGAAAATGAAAGAGAAAAAAAGCTAAAAAAAGCGATTTTTTATGAGAGTGAGGTTTGGAATTTAATTAATTACTCAGTTAATAAATAGAATTTTGAAATTCTGAGCATCACGTGCATCAGGAGAGATATTGGGCTACTCTCAGAAAAATTTTGAGCTTCGTACGTACCGTAGTTTTCGCTAACTATCGCAGACACACACACACACACACACAGAGCGATTTGTTATTTTATTAATATAGATAACGTATTCTATATTCATTCGAGAGTATTAATTTTGTTCTATTGATTTAATAGAAGACAGGAATTAAGAGTGTAGTATTTTTGTCAGTGCTAGGTTTTTTTTTTATACCTCTTGCATGATTTTACAGTATTTTAGCAATTTAAATGTTCTTTTTTTCAAAACTGATTGTATGAATGCACACAAGATAATCTTATAGAGAAAATTTCGAGCTTCCTAAAAGGGTATTTATTAAAAATAAGATAAAATTTAAATTAAAAGATATTTGCAATGCAATGGACACAGAAAAACGGCTTAGAGACAAGAGTGATACCTTTACATATGCAAATATATGCAATAGGAACTTTGACAAAATAACCAATCAGTAGGACGTTTTTCCCATAAGGAAGCGGGGGTACATTACCCTAAAATATCTTCTATGTTTGTGGCGAGACCTTTCATACAACAATTTATAAAGTGTGCGTTCATGTCATTTTGTATCGAACAACAGCGTTGGCTGACCTCAATTTTTCGCAATGAAACTATTTAAATTTAATTTTAAAAAACACATTACCATTGTATTCACCGATCCATAGTGGGGCAAAATCCCGAAAAGCTGGCCAAAATATGAAAATGTTATTCAAATTGTACGAAAATTCGTATACAGGTGTTTTGAAGGATGTTAAGTAAGAATACATAACTAAAAAAAAAAAAAATAAAAAAAATAAAAAAAATAAATAAAAATAATGGCGGAACAAAAATTAAAATGTCTCGAAAATTATTCAATTTGTATGAAATTCCGTAAACTTTTCAGGATGCTAATTAGAATTCAAGATTTAAACTTTAAAAAGAAATAAATATATAAAATGGCAGATTAAAAGTAAAAACAATTAGATTTAAATAAAATTTAAAATTTCGTGGCTAAACTTAAAAAAGAATTTTCAAGGAATTAAGACATATTTAATTAAATTTTAAGCACGTTAATAGAAAGTAAAATATTAGACTATTTAATTTTTATATTATTAAAATAAAAACGAAAATATATTCCAGAAATTCAACTTTAGAATCAACTGTAGTATAATTAAAAGATTCTTCAAAAGTCAAGGTGTCGAAATAGTTACCAGAACTTGTTGGCGGTATTAGAAGATCATGTGACTCTTAGGATTAATGATTTTAATTTCTTCTACGATAATTTTCCTAACTGGAAATGAAAGAATCTGATGACATTCAAAACGTAAAAATATCTTTCTTTTTTACGCGTTACTACATGTTTGCGACAAATCTTCTTGTTGCTTTTTGATAAGTTTGTTGCATGATTTTTGAATATTTTACGGCATTTGAGAAATTGGCAGTAATGAAGGTAATGTTCTTTGTTTGTCATTAATAAGTAGTTTGTGTACTGAAGTAGGCATAGAGAACCAGATATGTAGTTTAAATCTACGAGCTGTTTGTAAGGAAACATCTTAGAAATTGATCAAATAAATGACATGGCTACACTCTAAAAAAAAATGTGTAAATTTACACACAAAAATGTGTAAATCGATTATACAAAAACGACATGTCTACATGTGTAAATTTGTGTGTAAATTGACAAAATACACGCCTAATGTGTAAATTTGAAAATACACATTTTAATGAGTAATTTGATCATAAGTCCAAATGTGTAAAAGTTATCTGATAACTCTTGAAATACACACTTTAGTGGGTGAATTGCACTAAAATACAAGTATTTCTGAGTATTATTTTTACACATATATCTGTGTAATATTCTGTTTTTACATATGTTTTTGTGTAATAAGAAAATACACATAATGCTGTGTCATATGCAAATTACACATATGTTTGTGTTATATACAGAATACACAGATTTGTATGTAATATTCTGTTTTTACACATATGTATGCGCAACATGCAAAGCACGTATTTTTGTGTAATATTTAAAATACACAAAGCTTTGTGTACATAGCTTTATATTATGTTATGCTTTGATGTGTGAATTGAAAAAAAAAATGCTTTTATGATCGCAAAATACAATTGCATTAAATCCAAACTCATATGCTTGACATGTCTTTTCTTTCTACCAGATTTATAGACTTAAAGCAAGA
The DNA here is from genome assembly GCA_964019185.1 of Maratus speculifer. Lineage (NCBI taxonomy): Eukaryota > Metazoa > Arthropoda > Arachnida > Araneae > Salticidae > Maratus > Maratus speculifer. Next base: position 208,231,649 of record OZ025293.1, on the reverse strand, counting down.
CCGCAAATCATTATACACTTTATTTACAAGAAACATGGTCGGCTCAAATTATAATCTATTACCTTTATGTTAGAAATGTTTTGTAATCCGAATTGTAATGTAGGAGCAGGGATGTATAATTTGAATATAGACAGCGTGGAGACTGTCTTCTAAATTAAGTTAAAAATTAAAATTTCTTCACACAACCTTACAATTGTAACAACTTGTGTTGTGTTTAATAAATTTATAACTTTCTCTTTTAGAAATACATATACATTTTTTCTCCATATTCTGAAAATGGCATAAATTTAATTGTATTTATAACGGACGAAATACTATTTTTTTCTTTTCACTTGTTGCCATGTAAAATAAAACTATACAATTTATTTCTTTTTTAATAAATTATTACAATTTTTTGTGTGTGTTAAATGTATTTTTGTTTTCTCTTTGAAAACTTTTGCTCAATTTAACTTCCAAAGTTATCAGCACACATGTAAAGCACTACAGATAGTTACTACTTCTAACCAATAACGTACAAGAAAAATTTTTCTTTAATGTAATTTTACCAAATGGGTGAAAAAGCGTCCAGGGCAGGATTCGAATCACAGATCTTTAATTCATGTTGTCAGTCTGGTATTAGTTAGCTATACTTAGTATGTAACTCTAGTTCTTTGGCTGATTTGTGTATGCCAGATTTATCCAGGATAGTAGCTCAACTGGTAGAGCATCGGCAACTCTCACAAAAGTCTCCCGGTTCGAACCCACACCTATACACTTTTTAATTCTGCTGGAAAAATTCGCAAGGCGTGTGATTTACTTACCAATTATAATAACTGTGTTAAAAGTAATATATATATTAAATCAAACTACGTAAATTATAAGAGCAATATTTGTAACAGTATTTTTTAAGAGTTAAAATTACTAAAGAAATATTTCTGCTTAAATGTGCAAAGTATTATCAAAGTAAAATTTATGTAGAAATATAATCCACTGAATTATACATAATACTTTTTGAATTATTTAAATAATAAAGATTATTAATTGCCTGAATTTAAAGATTATTAATTTACTATTGACAAAAATGAAATTAATTTAGCAATTTAATGTGCATTTTGAACCTTAAGTCACTAGTTATCCTTTATTACACAACAGCTATAAAAAATATTAAAAGATAAAAAGTAAAACCGATATTATGTAATTATATTTTATCTACATTAATTGTATGATACTAATTACTATGAATGAAATATACGATTATAATGCAATGCATCTAAAAAATTTCAAACTATTTCGATTCTAAAATGTACAATAATTTTTCATACTATTAAAATAAAATAAAAAATGGAAACTAGCACATCTTTCTGTTTCTGTAATTTGATATTTTGAAACTTTTGACTTTTTCTGTCTACTCGTGTATTGTACTCCGAACCCCAAAAAATTTCTTTGAAAAAATCGCGAACTGAACGAAATCTGAACTTGGCAAAAATATTCCAGTGAAGCATTTCCTTATTCGAACAAGACAGAATTATTTCCGTGAACATGCAATAAGACCCGAACTCAACAGTTATATTTGAAGAAAGAACCCGAAATCTGAATTGAACCAAATCTGGACTTGACAAAAATATTCCAAAGAACTATAACCCAATCCAAACAAGACGAAATAATTTCTATCGACATAAACCCAACTCGAACCTAAAAAATTCGATTTGAAAAAAACTGAAATTTTACCCAAACCACACCTAAATTTGACCAAAATATTCGAAAGAATCATATCATAACTGGGATTCGAGTATGACAAAATAATTTCCTTGGACATGAACGAGATCCGAACCTAAAAATTCAATTTGAAAAAATACCTGAGATTTGAATCGAACCAAATCGGAACCTGATAAAAAATATTCCAAAGAATCGTAACCGGATCTGAATAAGACAAAAAATTTCCATTCACATGAACCGAATCAGAACTTAAAAAATTTCTTTGAAAAAATCACGAAATCTCAATTGAACCAAATCTGAACTTGAAAAAAAAATATTCCATTGAAGCATGTTCTTATTCGAACAAGGCAGCATAATTTCAGTGATCACGCAAGAAAACCCGAGCCCAAAAATTCCATTTGAGGAAAAATCCGAAATCTGAATTTAAACAAATCTGTTCTCGACAAAAATATTCCAAAGAACCATAACTGTATCCGAGCAAGGCAAAATAATTTCCATGGACATGAATACGACCCGAACATTAAAACTCAACATCAAAAAATACCTATAATCTGAACCGAACGAAATCTGAACCCGACAAAAACGTTCTAATGAATCATAACCAGATCCGAACAAGACAAAATAATTTCCATGGACCTGAAACCAATATATGGTTTGATAACATTTAGGTTGCAATTACATTACGGTAAGTCTTTGATTATATTTAATTTCCCGTTAGGTTATAGTTAGGTCACGGTTAAGTTAAAGTTAGGTTAAAGTTAAATTGCATTTATGCTATATTTAGAAAAAGGATATGTTACAATAAAGTGAAGGCTAGGTTACATTTATGTTATATTTAATTTACGGTAAGGTACTGTTAAGTCAAAGTTAGGTTACAGGCAGGTTATGGTTACGGTACAAAAGTTTATGGTTAGGAATTTATCTGTAGAGTGAACATTACGCATGATTTGATTAAAAATAACACTTACTTTTGTTAAATGACTCTGAAATTATAATACTACATACCAACATTTTAGATACCAGCGAGTATCGATTTCATTCATGGTATAGTCGGCTTTAAGAGTGATATAATTAGTTTGAAATTCAAAATATTTCACTTGGGATTTCTATGTGAAAAAAAAAATTAGTTACGTGACTTAACAGTGATTTTTGATAAATATCAACACTTTAACACGAAAATCAGGCAGTCGTTGGATAAATATTCCCTCCCGCGTTTCTCATCGCTCATTTTGAGTATTTTTAGAGCTTAACATTAGCTGTTTTTTAAACCGATTTTTCACACAGTCAGTGGCTACGTATTTCAGACAATGCATTTCTGCTTGTTTCGAGTTAATGATAAAATCATACACATTTCAAGTTCGTTTAATATTGTTAATACGGAACCGGGCAACGCCGGGCGGGTCAGCTAGTTATGAAGAAAATGAAAATGCAGGTTGATTTTTTGAAATATTAAGCAAAATAAATTTTAGAAAAGTGACTTGCAGAACTGACGCTAAGATCTTTAAACTGCCGATTTGTACGTTAAAATATAATAAATGCCTATAGCTTTTCTTTATGTGGAGGATAGTTTATTAAAGATGAACTATCAAATATTGAGGGCAAATTAAAGTTTTTGGGAATCATGTGACTTGTCCCTCCCTTTGTACCAGTACACGAAAAACAATATAAATAAAACATTAAATTAATTCTCCAAAATTGAGAATAAAATAGCTCAAAGTTTAAATTAAAATATGTCTGCTAATTCAGATATTTTTTTGGATGCTGTTAATTATTTTGTTTATGTTTACTTTTTCTTTTGAACTTTTTTTACGGGTGAAGTTTTGTATTTCAATGTATACGTAATAATTTAAATACTGTTTTCACTTTTCGATAAGAAAGGAATGAAATTTCAAATACTTTCCGAATACACAGATTCATTATTTATAAAACTTTCATCTAAAATAAAAAATTTAAAAACATTTTTTTTCTTGCGTGTGTGTGTAATTGAATTGAAAAAGAATATAGGTATAAACAATTGATACAGTCGGACCCGTTTAATTGCATACATTTGGTCCAACTGCATTGTATGCAATTAAGCGGGATCAACAATTAACGTTATAAATAAATAAATAAACAACGTTAAAGAGCACAAATATTATAAAATAATAGATGTTAAAAAGCATACAGCTGTTTCGGGACTTCTAAAGTCCCATCATCAGTGCTAAAAAAGTGTAAAATGCACTGTAATTTAGCACTGATGATGGGACTTTAGAAGTCCCGAAACAGCTGTATGCTTTTTAACATCTATTATTTTATAATATTTGTGCTCTTTATCGTTGTTTATTTCATAAATGTAACCTAGCTTTCACTTTATTGTAACATATCCTTTTTCTAACCATAGCATAAATGCAATTTAACTTTAACCTAACTTTAACTTAACCGTGACCTAACTGTAACCTAACGGGAAATTAAATATAATCAAAGACTTACCGTAATGTAATTGCAACCTAAATGTTATCAAACCATATATTGGTTTCAGGTCCATGGAAATTATTTTGTCTTGTTCGGATCTGGTTATGATTCATTAGAACATTTTTGTCGGGTTCAGATTTCGTTCGGTTCAGATTATAGGTATTTTTTGATGTTGAGTTTTAATGTTCGGGTCGTATTCATGTCCATGGAAATTATTTTGCCTTGCTCGGATACAGTTATGGTTCTTTGGAATATTTTTGTCGAGAACAGATTTGTTTAAATTCAGATTTCGGATTTTTCCTCAAATGGAATTTTTGGGCTCGGGTTTTCTTGCGTGATCACGGAAATTATGCTGCCTTGTTCGAATAAGAACATGCTTCAATGGAATATTTTTTTTTCAAGTTCAGATTTGGTTCAGTTGAGATTTCGTGATTTTTTCAAAGAAATTTTTTAAGTTCAGATTCGGTTCATGTGAATGGAAATTTTTTGTCTTATTCAGATCCGGTTACGATTCTTTGGAATATTTTTTATCAGGTTCCGATTTGGTTCGATTCAAATCTCAGGTATTTTTTCAAATAGAATTTTTAGGTTCGGATCTCGTTCATGTCCACGGAAATTATTTTGTCACACTCGAATCCCAGTTATGATATGATTCTTTCGAATATTTTGGTCAAATTTAGGTGTGGTTTGGGTAAAATTTCAGTTTTTTTCAAATCGAATTTTTTAGGTTCGAATTGGGTTTATGTCGATAGAAATTATTTCGTCTTGTTTGGATTGGGTTATAGTTCTTTGGAATATTTTTGTCAAGTCCAGATTTGGTTCAATTCAGATTTCGGGTTCTTTCTTCAAATATAACTGTTGAGTTCGGGTCTTATTGCATGTTCACGGAAATAATTCTGTCTTGTTCGAATAAGGAAATGCTTCACTGGAATATTTTTGCCAAGTTCAGATTTCGTTCAGTTCGCGATTTTTTCAAAGAAATTTTTTGGGATTCGGATTGTGTTCATATCCATGGAAATATTTTGTCTTGTTTGGATCCGGTTGCGTTTCTTTGAAATAGTTTTGTCAGATTCAGATTTGGTTAGATTCAAATTTCAGGTATTATTTTGAATGAGAGTTTTATGTTCGTATCGGGTTCATGTCCACGGAAATTATGTCTTACTCGAATCCGTTTATGGTTCTTTCGAATACTTTGGTCAGATTTAGATGTGGTTTGGGTCAAAGTTCAGGATTTTTCAAACGGAGTTTTTTAGGTTTGAGACGGGTTTATGACCATGGAAAGTATTTTGTCTTGCTGGGATCGGGTTATAGTTCTCTGGAATATTTTTATCGGTTTCAGATTTCGTTCGAGTCATATTTCGGGTTTTTTTTTAAAGAAAATATGTAGGTTCGGGTCAGGTTTCATGCCCATGAAAATTATTTTTCCTTGTTTGAATCGGGTTATGCTTCACTTGAACATTTTTGCGGGATTCAGATTTGGTTCGGGTAAGTTATCAAATCCATAGCTTTTTCCAAGCAGAATTTTTAGGTCAGGGTCGGGTTTATACTCACGGAAATTTTGTGTATCACGAATCGGAGTGCGGTCTGTTTTTTTTTGTTTTTTTTTTTTGTTTTTTTTGTTTTTTTTTTTTTTCTGGTTGGGATCGGGTTATTTTTAAATTAGTCTAAACATTAAGGTTATAATCAGTTTTGCTACTATTCTTTTTATGGCTATTTCTGATAGATAATTTGCTTTGCTATTTGATAATTTATTATGGTGAATGAATCGTTTGCGGATACAAACAATTGTACGTCAAACAGCTATTTTATTTTTGTTTTAAAAACAAATTAAAGCCATATTACAATTTTAAATTGAATAGAAAAGATTTAAATTTAATCAATGTTAAAAAAAAATAAACTCATAGAAAAGTGTTGTGTAATGTTTTTTACTGCAACACACCTAATGAATCATACATTCTAATGTTCGAAATGACAAAAATATGCGTACAACCATATAGTAAAAAGAAATTAATAGAGTGGCAGTATAATGTCTTGGGGTGACGCAAAAATGTAACTCTAAAATCCACTACATTAAATCCAAATAAGCACCAACAAAAGTTGTGCTTTGAAACTCCGATCAATTCAAACTGGTTTAAACCAGTATTTCTTTGTTTTTGTTTTTTACCTTTTAAACTGTTATTGAATAGATGACTAAAATTTCATTTAAAAATAACGTTTTGTGCCATTATTGCCTGTAATACACGATCAGAATGCATGAAAGATACAATTAGATCAATCATAGGCAAGAATTATTTGATTATTTTTATCATATGACTTTGAAATATCAATATAGAAGCATCGTATAAGACTTTGCTTGAAAAATCAACATTCTTTCGTTAATGTCTTAAAATCGTCTGCACTTTGAAATCTAGATTTTAGATTAATATTATTATTTAAGTGTTCATGCATGATTTTAAAAATCTTTTCATCATTATATTTTATATATTGAAATGGAATTATTAATATGTTGCTAAATCATAAACATTTTTCATCTACGTTATAAAGTATTAAAAATTTCTGGAAAAAAAAGAGAAAAGATTTAGTAATACAATTTTTTACTTCAAATCATACGTTTTCAATATTTTATTTAATTTTGTTTTGACATTTAATTATTTTTAATTTTCCAATTTCAATTATTTTAAAAGCAAACATTTATTTTAATAAATAATATAATAGAAAAAAACCATTTAAAAAAATTACTATTTCTTCGTAAAATATGCTTCAGCTGTAATTCATTTCTTCCAATCCATCTTATTAATACAAAATTCTTTCCTCGTGCTTTATTTTGAGACAGTAAAATTTCAGCGATAAATGGTTTCATATTGCAAACCTTTTTTTTTTCTTCGGTTTACTTCGCCACCACCTATATTTTTCCTCCATGGCGTACAACAGCTGCGATAAAAAAAAAAAAAAAAAAAAAAAAAAAAAAAAAAAAAAAAACCTTATTTAAACTGACAGTTTGCCAGTCTATGAATTTTAAAGGTCAGTCCCAGTTTTTAAAATTATTTCTGCGAAAACTTTATGCAACCAACCAACCATAAGAGAATGAAAGAGAAAAAAAAGCTAAAAAAAAGCGATTTTTTATGAGAGTGAGGTTTGGAATTTAATTAATTACTCAATTAGTAAATAGAATTTTGAAATTCTGAGCATCAGGTGCATCAGGAGAGATATTGGGCTACTCTCAGAAAAATTTTGAGCTTCGTACGTACCGTAGTTTTCGCTAACTATCGCAGACACACACACACACACACACAGAGCGATTTGTTATTTTATTAATATAGATAACGTATTCTATATTCATTCGAGAGTATTAATTTTGTTCTATTGATTTAATAGAAGACAGGAATTAAGAGTGTAGTATTTTTGTCAGTGCTAGTTTTTTTTTTTATACCTCTTGCATGATTTTACAGTATTTTAGCAATTTAAATGTTCTTTTTTTCAAAACTGATTGTATGAATGCACACAAGATAATCTTATAGAGAAAATTTCGAGCTTCCTAAAAGGGTATTTATTAAAAATAAGATAAAATTTAAATTAAAAGATATTTGCAATGCAATGGACACAGAAAAACGGCTTAGAGACAAGAGTGATACCTTTACATATGCAAATATATGCAATAGGAACTTTGACAAAATAACCAATCAGTAGGACGTTTTTCCCATAAGGAAGCGGGGGTACATTACCCTAAAATATCTTCTATGTTTGTGGCGAGACCTTTCATACAACAATTTATAAAGTGTGCGTTCATGTCATTTTGTATCGAACAACAGCGTTGGCAGACCTCAATTTTTCGCAATGAAACTATTTAAATTTAATTTTAAAAAACACATTACCATTGTATTCACCGATCCACAGTGGGGCAAAATCCCGAAAAGCTGGCCAAAATAGGAAAATGTTATTCAAATTGTACGAAAATTCGTATACAGGTGTTTTTGAGGATGTTAAGTAAGAATACATAACTAAAAAAAAAAAAAAAAAAAAAAAAAAAAATAATAATAATAATAATAATAATGGCGGAACAAAAATTAAAATGTCTCGAAAATTATTCAATTTGTATGAAATTCCGTAAACTTTTCAGGATGCTAATTAGAATTCAAAATTTAAACTTTAAAAAGAAATAAATATATAAAATGGCAGATTAAAAGTAAAAACAATTAGATTTAAATAAAATTTAAAATTTCGTGGCTAAACATAAAAAAGAATTTTCAAGGAATTAAGACATATTTAATTAAATTTTAAGTACGTTAATAGAAAGTAAAATATTAGACTATTTAATTTTTATATTATTAAAATAAAAACGAAAATATATTCCAGAAATTCAACTTTAGAATCAACTGTAGTATAATTAAAAGATTCTTCAAAAGTCAAGGTCTCGAAATAGTTACCAGAACTTGTTGGCGGTATTAGAAGATCATGTGACTCTTAGGATTAATGATTTTAATTTCTTCTACGATAATTTTCCTTACTGGAAATGAAAGAATCTGATGACATTCAAAACGTAAAAATATCTTTCTTTTTTACGCGCTACTACATGTTTGCGACAAATCTTCTTGTTGCTTTTTGATAAGTTTGTTGCATGATTCTTGAATATCTTACGGCATTTGAGAAATTGGCAGTAATGAAGGTAATGTTCTTTGTTTGTCATTAATAAGTAGTTTGTGTACTGAAGTAGGCATAGAGAACCAGAGATGTAGTTTAAATCTACGAGCTGTTTGTAAGGAAACATCTTAGAAATTGATCAAATAAATGACATGGCTACACTCTAAAAAAAAATGTGTAAATTTACACACAAAAATGTGTAAATCGATGATACAAAAACGACATGTCTACATGTATAAATTTGTGTGTAAATTGACAAAATACACGCCTAATGTGTAAATTTGAAAATACACATTTTAATGAGTAATTTGATCATAAGTCCAAATGTGTAAAAGTTATCTGATAACTCTTGAAATACACACTTTAATGGGTGAATTGCACTAAAATACACGTATTTCTGAGTATTATTTTTACACATATATCTGTGTAATATTCTGTTTTTACATATGTTTTTGTGTAATAAGAAAATACACATAATGCTGTGTCATATGCAAATTACACATATGTTTGTGTTATATACAGAATACACAGATTTGTATGTAATATTCTGTTTTTACACATATGTATGCGCAACATGCAAAGCACGTATTTTTGTGTAATATTTAAAATACACAAAGCTTTGTGTACATAGCTTTATATTATGTTATGCTTTGATGTGTGAATTGAAAAAAAAAATGCTTTTATGATCGCAAAATACAATTGCATTAAATCCAAACTCATATGCTTGACATGTCTTTTCTTTCTACCAGATTTATAGACTTAAAGCAAGACCGCAAATCATTATACACTTTATTTACAAGAAACATGGTCGGCTCAAATTATAATCTATTACCTTTATGTTAGAAATGTTTTGTAATCCGAATTGTAATGTAGGAGCAGGGATGTATAATTTGAATATAGACAGCGTGGAGACTGTCTTCTAAATTAAGTTAAAAATTAAAATTTCTTCACACAACCTTACAATTGTAACAACTTGTGTTGTGTTTAATAAATTTATAACTTTCTCTTTTAGAAATACATATACATTTTTTCTCCATATTCTGAAAATGGCATAAATTTAATTGTATTTATAACGGACGAAATACTAATTTTTTCTTTTCACTTGTTGCCATGTAAAATAAAACTATACAATTTATTTCTTTTTAATAAATTATTACAATTTTTTGTGTGTGTTAAATGTATTTTTGTTTTCTCTTTGAAAACTTTTGCTCAATTTAACTTCCAAAGTTATCAGCACACATGTAAAGCACTACAGATAGTTACTACTTCTAACCAATAACGTACAAGAAAAATTTTTCTTTAATGTAATTTTACCAAATGGGTGAAAAAGCGTCCAGGGCAGGATTCGAATCACAGATCTTTAATTCATGTTGTCAGTCTGGTATTAGTTAGCTATACTTAGTATGTAACTCTAGTTCTTTGGCTGATTTGTGTATGCCAGATTTATCCAGGATAGTAGCTCAACTGGTAGAGCATCGGCAACTCTCACAAAAGTCTCCCGGTTCGAACCCACACCTATACACTTTTTAATTCTGCTGGAAAAATTCGCAAGGCGTGTGATTTACTTACCAATTATAATAACTGTGTTAAAAGTAATATATATATTAAATCAAACTACGTAAATTATAAGAGCAATATTTGTAACAGTATTTTTTAAGAGTTAAAATTACTAAAGAAATATTTCTGCTTAAATGTGCAAAGTATTATCAAAGTAAAATTTATGTAGAAATATAATCCACTGAATTATACATAATACTTTTTGAATTATTTAAATAATAAAGATTATTAATTGCCTGAATTTAAAGATTATTAATTTACTATTGACAAAAATGAAATTAATTTAGCAATTTAATGTGCATTTTGAACCTTAAGTCACTAGTTATCCTTTATTACACAACAGCTATAAAAAATATTAAAAGATAAAAAGTAAAACCGATATTATGTAATTATATTTTATCTACATTAATTGTATGATACTAATTACTATGAATGAAATATACGATTATAATGCAATGCATCTAAAAAATTTCAAACTATTTCGATTCTAAAATGTACAATAATTTTTCATACTATTAAAATAAAATAAAAAATGGAAACTAGCACATCTTTCTGTTTCTGTAATTTGATATTTTGAAACTTTTGACTTTTTCTGTCTACTCGTGTATTGTACTATTTCTACGGATATCAAATTACACATTTAATTTTTTTTTTTTTTTGTTTTTGTTTTTGCTATCAATAGTTTTTGAATTTAATACGCATAAAAAAGTCTTCAATGTATTTAAAAATAATTTTTAATTATCTTCCTAATAAAAGTCACAAAAAAAAAAAAAAAAAAAAAAAAGCACGAATAAAAACTTTTAAAAGGTGTCATTTGGATAAATTCACTTTACGTCAAAATTTACAAGTAGTAAAATAATACTTAAAAACATTTTTATTATAAAAAAATAAGTTTAAAAAATATATTTTAAAAAATAAGTTAAAAAATAAGTTTAATAACAGGTTGCAAAAATTACATAAATATTTATGAAATTACACATTTAAAGCAATAAATTTGAACATTATACATTTAAACCAATAATATATCTTAATATCCAATTTAAAAGAAAAAAAATTGATCATTAATTGTATATATTACACAGCACCGCATCTACTCTAGTTTCCCTATAATGTGATATTTTTATGTTCTTTTTTAGCACTCTCCAAAAATGTTGAAAAGTGCTTATGCATTCGGTTTGCCAGTCCGTCTGTCGATGCTCTAACTCCTATAATTTTCACGCAATTGATAAAGCTCATTTAAGGTCACGAAAGCATGTTTCGTATTGCATATTAAGTATGTATGATTAATATTTCATTTACAGGGACACTCAAAAGAATTCGATTACATTATAGTATATGTGGAAAATCGTTTTGAGAGTATTTTAATGACATTTTGCTATTTCAATTATACTGAAGCTGATATAACTCAGATCACGTTAAAACAGAGTATTCATAGCATTTTTCACTAATTTACAGGGACAAACAAAAGGAATTGATTACAGTATTTTGCATTATTGTATAGATTACAGTTATCTTTGCTTAATAAATGCTAGAGAGTACGTATTAAAATTCAGTATGCACTTTTAAATTTAATTAGTTTTTTGCATATTACTCTGTATATATATATATATATATATATTATACTTCATAATTAGGGCTGCACAAAAAGTATTCGCCTACCATTATTCTTATTATTAAAAAATTGCTGAAGGAGAATTTTCTGAAATGGGCGATTCTCAAAATAGGGGACAATTTATGTCTTTCGGCATACAAAAAAATTAAGAGATTTTCTGTCTTGTGTTTTTATATTTAGATATGTTTGTCTTAATATTATTCATATTTTGCACTCAAGAATTACTCACTTTTTAGTTAAAAATACCTTAAAATAACAGAATAAATATTCAAAATGTCATTTGCATGGATGTCCACAGCAGCTGTGCTTAGTGTATACTAGCATTTTTCAAGAGTTAATATCATGTTTATAAAATAAAACAAATGTTATTCTTTCTTTAAATTAATCAAGGAGGGGTTTTATCCAATAAATTTCTTTTTAAAAATAAAATTATAGTATATAAAAAAATAATTAAAGTTTGTCCTCCATATTCTATTTTCAAAACAAGGTCATACTATAACAGCTAGTTATTAATCAAAATTTCATTTTCACATATGACAATAGTTTGAAAATATAAAGTTTCCCCATCGCAACAAATATCCATTTTATCCCAGCCTGAAAATAGAAGTATGTATTGCATTTTAAGAATAGAAGTTGAATATTAGGGGTGTACATCAATTGCATGTCATTAGAATGGATAATAGTTTTCATGTTTATTTTATAGTTAAAATTTTTATTTTACTTATTTGCATAGAACTTTTGTGTTTTAAAAAGCCCCAGAAAGGACTACTGCATTGTGATTATATTATGGCTCATAATCTTATTTAAATTAAAATTTGTCATTAGCATGGACAAATATCAGTGTCATTAGCATGGTTTTTCTGTCCATGCTAAAGACTTCTATGTGCATAAATGTAACCAGTGCTTATATTGTATCCTTTATAAAGTTTAATTTTACATATGAATTTACGTATTACATTTATTATCCCTAAATTATGCATTAAATCTGTCAGAAAATCAATAAGACAGCTTCTTACGTTGTTAGTGTCAGAATGTTGCTCATGTAAACAAAGTTTGCTCTTTGGTAATGTTTTTATTCTCCTTGTATGTATATATGTAAAAATGGAAACCATTTGCTGAAAAGGAAGGCTAATAAATATAGAAAAAAATATTTAAACAGGAAGAAAATAAATTTCTTAATATATTTATTCCATGCAATTTGTTTTGTCATTAGCATGGCTCAAAAAGTACTAATTATTTTTTTAAGTTAATTTTTAAATATTTAGCTCTGCTGACTACATGTAAAGTATACCTAATACTATATTAACACTTATTTTTTTTTCAGAAATTTTGCTAACAGTAATTTTTTTAAGATTTAAATTTTGAAAACGTCTCTTATTTTGAGAATCACCCAAATATATGTATCTCTTTAACCCTTTCCGGCGCAGACAAATTCTGTTCGTAAAATGAGAAATTGTTGACTGACACCGTAATTTACAAAAGACTTTTTTAGAAATTAAGAATTCCCTGGTTTAAGCTGTCATTGTAAAAGTAAAATTTTACTAAAATATTATTGGTGTTGTTTGTAAGTTTGGAATTAAAATTAGGTGTTGCCGGAGTGGTAACACTGCGCCGGAAAGGGTTAATGAACTAAATTTTGAAATGCATGTTATTAATAGATATAAACCTCTATATCATATAGAGGGCTGCTAAAAAATTCAGATTTTTACAGTTAATGGTCCAACTCAATTTCTACAAAAAATTCAGATTTTTCTTAACATACAATTAAGATTCTTTTAAAGAATACTGCATACATATCTATGGGATAAATTTAACGTATATTTTAAAATTACGATGGAAAACACACAATACAACAGTAACGATTACTTAGATTTCTTGGACGTTTCAACATTCAAATAAAAATTCATAAAAAAATTAATATTGCTTTGACTAAAAGAAAAAAATGAATGCTATAAACATAATTTTTAAAACTCTTTTATAAATAGAAGATTTGGGAAAATATTTATCTTTCTTTTACTAAGGCTATTTTTAAACCCCAAAGAGCTACTTTCTGACACATTTATGAACTCATATTTTTTTTGGAACCCATAACACAGGTGTTTTCATAAATAAATAATGTAATCGAATGGCGTTATCCATTTTTTGATAAAGGCAATGTAGCTTTGAAAAAATCGTGCAAAAGATAACGTTTGAATTGAATTTCCGAAAGCAACATCACGAAAAGGAGAAAAACCTGAAGCATCGATAAGAAACTCTTATTTGTCGAAAAATAATTTATCTATCAAAAATAGAAAACGCTATCGATTCCAAATTCCTTTAATAGTCAAGCTTGTCAATTTTAAGTCTTTACTGTTAAATAATATTAGTCGGAATATGTGTCAAGTTTCACGTTGAGTAAGGAATTAAGGGTGTATTTCGATTCAAACCGCTTATTTTCCGATTTATTTTTGAATTCATTTTTGCTCTCAAATGCACCAAACTTTCAAATTCTCTTATTTAGAAAGTCACAAGGTGCCGTAATCGTCGATTCTCTGATAAATGCAAAGAATATTGCAAAAAAAGCAATCAAAAACGGCATTTCGAACCGATTTTTCTGAAGCGGGAGGTCTGCGAACGAAAAAAAGGGTCATACTGAGAAGGTAATTGTTTATAACTCAAATTCTAATGAATTGAGAACAAAATAACATCACGCGGCACCTCGTACGTCCATTCAAGAATCCCCTCAGCAAGTTTCATGTTTCTACTTTTAAAAATGTGTTTGAAATTGTATCGGAAAATTTCGAGCTGTTGAAGATGGAAAACCGTTTTTTCGAATACACCCTTAAAAAACATTTTAAGGTACATTTCCAAAGATTCCGTAAACAGAAGTTCATTATCACTACTAATATTTTTACAAAACATATTGCTGGCCCCACACATCCTGGGAACAGCTACGTTCAGTTCCGGCCCAGCTCCACTATGTAATAAAAAAATGCAAATCTGATCTCAATACCGCACAAGTGTGCTGAAAAAATCTAAACAGACACCATGTCCGATACCAGTCTCTTCGGTGGACATGTTACATTTCTTCATTAATGTTATTTATCAAGCATCAGCTCGTGACGCAGGTTTATATTTATTCTGATAAAAAACAAATTCTTTGAAAATAGCTAATATTTTATCGGCTTGGTTTAAATTTTTATGTCGGCCGGTAGGACCGCTAAATATATATATATATATATTTTTATCGGCCCAAACCCGTTTATTTTGTTTACCGGCCCATTTGAAAATTCTGATTCATATCGTCAGCCAAGCCCGGATGCGTGCACATCTCTACTTTGAACAAAACTTTTTATTTGCATGTAAAATAAAATGTAATTAATTCATCAACAACATAGAATGTTAGAACTTTTAGAAATAGCAATCGAAACATCTGCGGTTTTAAACTAAAAATTTTCTATTACTATTAAGCGTGCAGCAGGAGCAGGTGAAGAGCGTCGTATGTAGAAGGATGTTTGTTTAATTTGATTTCACGTCATGAATCAGCTATGGTCGATAATTATAAACAATAAACTTTATTCATAGCATTAAATAAAGAGTTTCTCATCTGAGCGGAAACAGCTCAATCAACAAGTCATGTCAAAAATTTCCAATGGAAGAAAGAAGATTTCTAGAATTCAGATAGTTTCGGCCGAGCTTCGGTCCAGCCGAATTTCTAACAGCATTTCCGCCGATAACGAATTTTTGGAGAAACTCAAATTTTGGGCCAAAAACGAAACCGAAACCGAATTTTCGGTGAAATTCAGATTTTGGGCCGAAAACGAAATCGAATTTTCGGCAAAATACAAATATTGGACCGAAAACGAAAACGAAACCGAATTTTCGGCCGAACTCAGATTTTGGGCCGAAAACAAAAACAAAACGGATTTTTCGAATATTCTCTGCTTGTAATTATGTCTAACACACCATTTGTGTAATTTCAGGCATTTTTCAACATTTACACATTTGTTTGAGTTTATAAAGAGATAACATATTGCACATTTGATTTCTCAAGTTAGGTGCACATAAAAACAGGTAATTTTTTCCTCAAAATGTGTAAATTTTAAGTCAAGTATGCATTTAAAAAAAATTACACACTTATCTGTGTACATATAATTATGTTTAAATTAGAATAAATCACAAATTCGTGTAAATAATGTCATTTTTCAACATTTACACACTTGTCTGAGTTTTTCAAGTGATAACAAATTACACACTTACTTTCATAAGATAAATACACATAAAAATAGGTAAATTTCCGAGAAAAAATGTGTAAATTTTACGACAGGTGTGTAAATTTACAAATTTACACATATCCATGGGTAAAATTGGCCAATTTACACATTTATTTTTTAGAGTGTACAAGAAATTGCTATGACATAGAATCGTTTAATCAAATCTTCGTATATGCTCGTTTTAGAAGCACAAATAGTTGCGCTTTCAAAGAATCGTTGAATTGTATTGCCATCATTTGTGCTTCCAAATCTGGGATTTGGTTTTTCGACGAGAAGTCTTAATTGCTTCCGTATTTCTTGGAAAAAAAATGGATCTTGATTGGCCCGGTAAAATCAGTGAAATGAAGATCTCGTAATTTTCAAATTGACGATTCATAAATTATTCACAACATTTATGTACTCTAGTAGCACGGGAGAAGTGAGACATATATTAGAACCTCCTGCCATCTTCATAGCTAAATATTTGCTTAAATATAATTAGAAGGATGTGCCATCACATCCTCATTTGAAATCCAATTCGAAATTGCTCATGTAGGCGAAAGTCATATTCATAATTATTTTCACTCGCATTAATAAGATACGCTCAGTAGTTTGATCTAGAAAATATTGCCAATGATAAAATAATTCTTCTAATTACAATAGAAACAAAATTACTACCTATTAAGATAAGAAATGTTATTCTATCGGATCAATAATAGAGAATTATTTTCGTTTTTTCATTACTAAGCTTACTTATTAAATTAGTTTAATCTTATGATTATAGTACTTATTTACAATATAATAGGTAATAAAATGTTACAAAATTGAATAATCCAAAAATTTGAAAAATATTAATCAGCTAAATTAATTGGAAAGTACTCAATTTCAGAATTTTTAAAGCGGCCGAAAAAGTGGCATTTTTACTTGCGGATACTAAAATATGCGTAAAATGCAGAATGGCAGTTTTTGGCAGTTGATTTTTCATGAATCATTAGACAACAGCCCAGGTTATTATTTCCATTAAATTTCGTTGCGGAACACCGTGGAACATTTAAACTTTTTGATGTTTAAAAGCAAAAAAATAAAATATTTTCTAAAATATTTTATCAAAAATGACTATGAATTTATAAATTTTATCATTTTTATGTGCTTAATATAAATTTTGTAATACATGCAAATAAAGTACATAATATCATAGTGTGAATCCATTTCAAATCATTAAAATCGGATAATATTTTAAAAAATAGCACGCGTTTAAAGGAACCATTGTTTTGCTGTTTTTGTTCGCTCTAAATGATACTCCTTCAAGCATCATTTTTGAAATAATGCTGCTTGTAAGGGCAAAGCAAAAATATTTTTTTAAATGCAGATTCTGACACCCCAAATATTATTCTAGCCAACTATATAATCAAAATTCCCTAAATCGTAACTTCATTTTTCGACTTTCGGCCAGCTTTTTGGGGTTTTGCCCCACTGTGCGATCTTTAAAATAACAACGATAAAAATCTTCTGACACTTGGGTGGGATTTGATTCTAGTTTCGGACAAGGCCGACCAGAATATTATTATAGTACTAGATGAGTGAAGGGAACATTTATCATATTTAATTATTCTTGTATTATATAACTTAGGATAAGCCTCTAAAAGTACATTGGAATAATATAAATTTTTGTCTAAAGCAACCCATAAGCATCATTAATTTCAAATATTTATATTCGTACATATATTTTTTGTTGTATCTGATAACGGTATCATAGAGCTTCATAATCTTATGCTTTTCCATTATAAGGTTTCAGTACTCATTTAATTTTATTTGAAAGGTGCAATAATTATATAATTGTGAAAGTAATGAATTTTAATTGTTTTCTAGATAATTTTTTCCAACAACTTTTCATACATGTACAGTATATTTATGGTGGTAGTAGCATTTCTTTCGAAGTTGATATATTTATATTATTGTGTTTGTTTTGAAATTATCAGGACATCATATCTAGCGTAGATAAATATTGTAGTAGAAAGAAAATTCTACTTCCTAAAAATTGTTCGGGGAGGATTTTGGGTCTTTCAATCGATCGGTAAAAGGTAAAGTAAATGAAATGACTGAGTGTATGACTTATATGGAAATCAGTAAATTTTAAAGTTTCAAACTTCACTATTATATTATTTTTTTTCAAAAGCAAAAAAAAAAAAAAAGACTGATTGCCGTATTTATTTATGTATTTATTGTTAACAATGTTTGTTGAGCATATGTTTCTGAGTTTGATATGTTTGAAAACGCTTTTTCTGTTAAAATTGAATTGCATATTTTTCTAAAATTTTTTAACCCTTAACCGGAATCGTATCGTCTGTGAGATGCTTGCGTCTACATCAGTGGCACAGCCAGGGACGGGGTCCAAATGCTCTGATACCAGTAGTATTTTAAAGTTTTCTTCGTCTTAATCTGCTGAGAAAAAGTCTCTAATTAAGTAAGGCGAACAAAACTTAACAAAATTAGTGGTATCCAGAGCATTTGGACAACATCCATAACTATGCCACTGATGTAGACTCAACCCTTTTACAAACTGTACGTTTCCGGTTAAGGGTTAAGCAAAAAAGTTGTAGATTGTGTTTTTAAAAATTAAGTATGTATTCAAATGTAACTTAACCCTTTTAGTGCCAAGGAGCGCCGTCGCGCTGCTTGAAAAATACCAGCATCGCGTTAGCGCGTCCGTCACAACACTCGGTAACACGGCTGTCACTATGTTTATCCAATGTTCGAAATTATATCACACCATATTTTTTCGCACAGCTGAGAAAAAACTGCAGAAATAAAATGATAATGTCTTTCATTCACAGTTTATCGTTTTCAATTAGAAAACTTCTTACATTTTGGTATTTCTGTTGCTAGGAGACAATAAGTTAAATAAATTTAATTAAATTAATTAGTGTTTAACGAATACTCCATTATCTGAAACATAACATATATTGTTGTTTTGAGTACTATTGAATTAATATCCATATGACTATCCATAGGCTAAGAAAGAATTTTTGGTGATGTTTAGAAAATATTGTATTACAATAAGACTTAACAGATATAACTTTCTAATACTTTTTGAGCTTTGTTACACACGATTCTTTCAGAAAAGTAACTTTTATTTTAAATTTAATGAGTGAAATATATGTTTAAAATAAAAAAATCGTAATCAGCGCAAAGAGAATTCGAAAAAAAATAATAATTATTATTATTACTAAATGCTGAAACATAAATGAAGCGTTTAGTAAATGCATAGTCATATATTAACATAACTACATGTAAATAATAGCAAAAGTATTTCTTAGAACAAAATAATACTCCATTAAAAGACGTGTACTAATAATAGTACACCAGAACCGAAAGGGTTAATTCAAAACCTATTAATAACGCATTCAAAATCTTTATTCAAAGGTAAATGTCTGTACATTTGCTTCGTTTGATAAAACTTTTTTTTTCTGGTATTAAAATTACATTTTACAATTTTCTAAAGACATTTTTTAATAATAAATTATATTCTTTAAGTCTTATATACTTTAATAGTTACAAGAATTTCAGTTTAGTTAACCACTTAACTGATTTGCTCGTACATCGTACGGGCAAGAAGTATTTGCTTGATCCAACACTTAAAACTTTTTGACACCACAAAATTTTTAAAATATAATTTGATACTATTTGATGGCAGAAATGTTTAGATTAAATCTTAAAAATATTTTATCTTAAAAGAAGTGGTTTTCAAACCAAGTGGTCAATCCTACATTTTCAATTTTATTGTACGTAAAAAAGAATCGGTTAAGTGGTTAAGTTATCAAAATAAACTATAAAAGCTTCATAAAGGGGCTTTCAAAATTTTTTCTAATTTCAATCCTGAACTAGTCAACATTTATTGCCGCGACGTGGCGATTAGGCAATCACCCGCCCCGATACCAGGTATCAAACCTATTTGGCTGAGGCCACCCAACAGGTAGGGGCCTGGTCATCGGTTAGAAAGAAAGATATGTTAAAATCCAGGTACAGAGGTGTAAGTGTGAAAATGTTTGGCATTTTTGAAATTCTCACAGAAATAAACTAATATATTAAATAATTACATTAACTTTTATTTAGTTAATACAATTTAGCACAGTAGTGATGTAGCATAGTAGACAAGGGGGGGGGGCACTATTTATACAGGAACTAAATATTTGATGGCGCCAAATAAATATGTATGGACTTATAACTGCTAATTTTTGTGAACGAGTTGTCATGCTATGGGGGAGGCATAATATATTAAGCTGTAACAGAACATCACTTCACTGTAAAACATTCTGCACGTTATTAAAATTTTCTTTCGACTTTCTAAAATTCAAGCAGAATTAAAATTTACACAATCTGTCTGTGATACGTCCTATAAATGCTTTGTTCCATAATACATTTAAAATAATAGTAAACTTTAATGTTACATATACGAAATTATTAGAATGTGGCCGCATACCGCGTAATCAAGTAACTAAGAATTAATCATTGAAATAGAAATAAAAAGTATGTTACTTTTAAAGCAATATTCAAATTAAAGTAGTCAAGAAAAGTAAAATGATTCTGTTTAACATTTTATTTTAAAACACTACTTATATTTAAAAATGGCTAAATTAATAAAGACACATTTTAAGAGAATATGGCAAAAAATTCTACCATCTGAACTAAACGTTTCAAGTTATAATTCAATATAGGTATTCTTGATTTAAAAAACTTTTATTTTTAAAAATTCTATATAAGTAAAAATATTTAAAATTCTTCTCCACTCCCACCCTATAAAAAACTTTTTGCCCGGATTTAACTCTTTCAAGAAAAAAGTACTTTTGTTGCTAAAATGTTCAGAGATTGAATGACATGATTGACAAATTTATTTGAAAATAGTAAATGCTTTTCTTTACGTACATTATAAAAAAAAATCCCCCCCCCAAATTTTGGTGCTATTGTGACATTTTGTGATTAAAATTACGTATATGATTTCACCACCCTTTAACGGGTTAAGATGTTTTTTTGTCTTCCCACTTCTTGTAACTATAGTCAAGTTTCGATTTAAAGTACATGTAAAGAACAATCTTTCTCATCCTTTATATTATAATCAATATATTGAACAAATCGGATATATTGAAACAGATATTTACTTACTCTAAGATTGTTTTTCCTGTTTTAAAAATCAACGCAAAACAAACTTTAAAACTGGAGACAATAGTTTGAGTATGAAATCCAATAAACGTGTATCAATGAATGGGTTACAATTATACCGATGCGAAAACTATTTAATTCGTTGAATTTTAGTTCTTGGAAAATTGGCATATCGTATTACGTTGCTGAAAAATGCATATTATGCAAAATTCGGAACAGAATCGTGACTTAATTTAGGTATATCTTTTTTTAATGAGTCCTTATTGATAGCTTCTTTTACACTGATACGCGATCTGAAGTTTCTCTTTTTATCTTCAATTTTCAAAAAAAAAAAAAAAAAAAAAAAAAAAAAAAATCGTTATTATCAAATGGATGTAAACAAATATTCCAATTGCTTGATTAAAAAAAAAAAAAAAAAGAAAAAAAAGAAACGTCTTAACTTGTCACCTAATTTTTTTATTTACTAGCTGACCCGCCCGGCGTTGCCCGGGTCCGTATTAACAATATTAAACGAACTTGAAATTTCTATTATTTTATCATTAACTCGAAGCATGCAGACATGCATTGTCTGAAATACGTGGCAGCTGACTTTGTGAAAAATCGGTTTAAAAAACAACTAATATTAATCTCTAAAAATACTTAAAATGAGCAATGAGAAAGGGAGGGAACATGTATCCAACGAGTGCGTTATTTTGGAGTTAAAGTGGTGATATTCACCCGTAAAAATCCCTGTTAAGTCACATAACTAATTATTATTTCATATAAAAATCCGAAGTGAAATATTTTGAATTTCAAACATATCACTTTTAAATCCGACTATACCGTGAATGAAATCGATACTCGATGATAAAAGGTTGATATATAGTACTATAAATGCAGAGCCATTTAACAAAAGTAAGTGTAATATTTTTAATCAAAGCATGCGTAATGTTCACTCTGTGGACAAATTCCTAACGTAAACTTTTGTATCTTAACCATAACCTGTCTGTAACCTAACGGCGACATAACAGTACCCTACCGTAACTTAAATATAACATAAATGTAACCTAGCCGTCAACAAAGCCGCACTCATAATTTCAACTTTAAGTCGCGTTTTCTCAAAACTGGATTTTTAACGACTATCCGTAAGATTAAAAAAAAAAAAAAACTATTTGATGGAATGGTTTAATTTTTTTTTTGCATGCATATAACATCATTATCTGTAGAATGAATTAATATATTTTAAATAGTTTAATATTTTGAGTATTTTTAATGAAAAAAAAATTGTATTTTTTAGGAGTTTTTTTAATTTTCAAATTTGACAGTTTTTTTTAATAATGTTTTTTTTTTCGAATGATAGTTATATCC
The DNA here is from genome assembly GCA_964019185.1 of Maratus speculifer. Classification (NCBI taxonomy): domain Eukaryota; kingdom Metazoa; phylum Arthropoda; class Arachnida; order Araneae; family Salticidae; genus Maratus; species Maratus speculifer. The sequence goes on along the minus strand of OZ025293.1, from coordinate 208,208,960 downwards.
TTAATTCATTCTATAGAGTAAAGTTTCCTGATCATTTTAAAGCAAAAATTAGGTTCTTATGTCAATTCAACGTTAAGATATGGTGATATAACACGAATGGTGATATAACACATTATATTTTTTCGAAAATTGCATTATATAAATTTTGCTATTTTTTTATTGTACTGTGAAACCTCCAAATAAAGGACAATCCCAATAAGGGATTCCTCTATTAAAGGGACAAAAGTTCCGGTCCCATAGCTGTCCATTATTTGGAAGTTTCACTGTAATAAAAACTCCGAATAAGCGACACCTCTATTTAAGGGACAAAATTTCTGGTCTCGTAGGTGTCCCTTATTCGGAGGTTTCACTGTATTACATTGAAGTGCTTCATTTTATAATTTGATAAGACTACAAACATACCTTAAAAATATCAGAAAGTTTAAATTAATTACATTGAATACTTCTGTTTTTATATGGACTCGAAGCGAGAGCTATGTTTACATGTTTTTTCCTTATCGATCAAGCCCTCAGCCTCCTTAAGGAGCCCGAGGGGCAGGGAGACAAGGGCGAAAGTAAACTGAAGTTAATGAGCTCTTAGAGGCAGTAAGTTAAAGATGCGACATTCCTATAAGTGAAGATGCTTGAGAAATTTAAATTTTAGTCCTTTATGCGTCCGTAACGTGACCCAGAATGACGGGAGAAAATTGTTTATGCTAGATTGTATGCTAATGTATGAAGCATAAGCTTTCGATAGACATATAACATCAAACAATGAGAAACGCCCCCCCCCCCTCCTCACCCTCAAAAACGGTCCGATGAAAAAAAAAAACCCGAAAATCTAAAATAACCCCCCCCCCCCAAAAAAACAGCGAGGAAAAGTTAGTTATACTAAAATACCCCCCCCCCCCCCCGCTATAGCTCCCATACAAGCAAAGATATGTTCTTTTAAAGATTGAAGAAAGAATAGATTGAAGAAGAATAAAAGATAAAGATTACAGAATAATAGCTGAAGAAATGAGCAAAATTAGCTGAATAACCGACAGGGGGGTCCACAGCCCCGGCGTGCAATGTACCCGTAAGACATGGTGATGTCATAGTGACGTCGTTGTGAAGTCACATTGTGACTTTGTGACCGTCGATGTGACGCCACGTAACGTCGATGTGAAGTCACAGTGACTAAAATGTGAAGTCGTTATGGCCGTTTTAGAGCTCGTTTGTGACGTCACATTGTGACCACTTTGTGAAGTCACGGTGTGACCAAAATGTGAAAAATGTGTCATTTGTGACAAAATTGTCATTAAAACTGTGACTACTTTGTGACGATAGTGACAAGCTTGTGAAGACAGTTTGCGATTATTTTTTGATTTGTGACAAATTTGTTATTTACTTTATGACGGTGGCAGCATTGTCAACGTTGTGAAGTCACACTGGGATACAATTATACAGTTATGAACATTGTTATGTAGTACAAAATCACTTAAATCTATAATTTTATTATACTTTGGCGATGCATCTCAATTAAAACTTGGGAGCTGCTGTAAAAAGAATGTACCAGAAGAAAGTTGCTGAATCAAAATGTGATGCCGTGCAGACTTTAATCTTTGATAAATTTTTTTCTGTTGCAATAAATAAGAATATTTAAGACAATTTAATCTTCGATCTATCACAATTATTTCAAATTTAGCAATTTGTTTTTCTAATAAGCATTAAAATTATCAAAGAAACACTTCCTTTAAGGTGCAACAGTAGTCACAGAAAAAGACCCGGATGATAATACAAAGTCTATGAAAGCGTTCTTTTCAAATTTTAATATTTTTGCATGATTTTTTTTTTGCATAGGATAGCTGAGGACGATCTACAACCGGCCTAGTTTTTACCTTTTCAATTTTGCTTGTATATATTTTATATTTTGATAGTTTCATTATCAGAACCGGTTTAAACCGGTTTTGAAATTAATTTTTTTTTTTTTTTTTTTTTTTTTTTTTTTAATCTGAAGCCAAAATTGAAAAAGTAAAAACTAGGCCGGTTGTGGATCGTTCTCATCTATCCTATACAAAAAAATCCTGTAAAAATATTAAAATTTGAGCGAAGTATTTGAAAAGAATGCTCCTACAGACTTTACATAAACATCCGTGTCTTTTTCTGTGACTAGGGCTGCACGATAAAGGAAGTGTTTCTTTGATAATTTTAATGCTTATTAGAAAAACAAATTGCTAAATGTGAAATAATTGTGATAGTTCGAATATTCAATTGTCTTAAATATTCTCATTTATTGCAACAGAAAAAAAAAAATGTGTAACAAAGATTAAAGTCTGCATGACATTACATTTTGATTCAGTAACTTTCTTTTGGTACATTCTTTTTATAGCTGCTCCCATGTTTTAATTGAGATGTATCACCAAAGTGTAATAAAATTATAGATGTAAGTGATTTTACACTACATAACTATGTTCATAGCTGTATAATTGTGTCCCAGTGTGACTTCACAATGTTGAGAATGCTGCCACCGTCACAAAGTTAGAGACAAATTTGTCACAAATCAGAAAATAATCGCAAACTATCTTCACATACTGTCTTCTATAAATATTAAAATATTATTAAAACATGCAAAGAGGAATTATGAAAAAAATCAAAGCTAAATATTTCTTAGTATATTAATGAACAAAAAACATTAAGGGGTTTCAGGAGTCTTACTTTTTACCTGGTAGTGCAAATTAGCAACATGTCACATTTGATTTTTTTTCTCAGTCCCTATAAAACCTAAATGCATAAAATTTTTAATATAGACACCTTAATATCTTTTCTATTTAAAATAATTTTTTTAATATTCTACATTTAAATTCTATTTTATTTTTTTAATGTTTAATTTTGATTAAAAAAAATTAGACTTGTATCCATTGCGCGCAGGATTCTAGCAAAACTATTAATTCAAGAACCGCTGAAAAAGTTGATAATGGTGTAAAATTAATGTATCTTGAACTTATACCTCATTTTAAAGCAATTTATGCATTTATTTATTTCAAATTGAAACTGAAATTGAAAAAATTGAAAAAAAAATCATTTTTGTTAAAAAAAGTTACCAATTATCAATAATCAATGTAATTAAAATTCTAAATTTGAGGTTTAAGGTTTTCTTAAACTTAAAATGAAGATATTACCAAGTTTCATACAAATTGCTTTATTCTTTTTTGAGAAATGTTGCGCGCAGTCAAAGAACAATTTAAATTTTAAATCAAAATCTATACTAATAAAATAACAAATCGCTCTGTCTGCGTGTGTGTGTGTGTGTGTGTGTGTCTGCGATGGCTAGCAAAATCTATGGGACGTACGAAGCTCAAAATTTTTATGAGAGTAGCCCAATATCTCTCCTGATGCACCTGAGCTTCAGAATTTCGAAATTCTATTTATTAACTGAGTAATTAATTAAATTCCAAAGATCACTCTCATAAAAAATCGCCTTTTTTCTTCTTTTTTTCTCTTCATTCAGTTATGGTTGGTTGGTTGCATAAAATTTTCGCATAAATAATTAAAAAAGCTGGGAATAGACCTTTAAAATTCATAGACTGGCAAACTGTCAGTTTAAATGATGATTTTTTATCACAGCGGTTGTAAACCATGGAGGAAAAAGATAGGTGGTGGTGAAGTGAACCGAAAAAAGGGTTGCAATATTAAATCATTTATCGCTCAAATTTTAATGTCCCAAACAAAAGCATGTGGAAGGGATTTTGTATTAATAAGACGAATTGAAAGAAATGAATTACAGCCGAAGCGTATTTTATGAAGAAATAGTAATTTTTTAAAATGGTCTTTTTTCTATTATATTATTTATTTTTAAAAAAATGTTTGCTTTTAAAATAATTGAAATTGATAAATTCGAAATAATTAAATGTCAAAATAAAATAAAATAAAATATTGAAAACATTTGATTTGAACTAAAAATTGTATTACTAAAAGGTTTCTTTTTTTTTCAGAACTTTTTAATACTTTATAACGTAGATGAAAATATGGTTTTAATATAACAACATATTAATAACTCTATATCAATATATAAAATATATTTATGAAAACATTCTTTTAAAATCATGCGCGAAAACTTAAATAACAAATATTAGTCTAAAATCTAGATTTCAGAGTGCAGACGATTTTAAGACATTAACGAAAGAATGCTAACTTTTCAAGCAAAATCTTAAATGATGCTTCTATATTGATATTTCAAAGTGACGGCTAGGTTACATTTATGTTATATTTAAGTTACGGTAGGGTAATGTTAAGTCGCAGTTAGGTTACAGACAGATTATGGTTATGGTACAAAAGTTTACGGTTAGGAATTTGCCCACAGAGTCAACATTACGCATGCTTTGATTAAAAATATACACTTTTGTTAAATGGCTCTGAAATTATAATACTATATACCAATCTTTTATCATCGCGTATCGATTCATTCAAGGTATAGTCGGATTTAAGAATGATATAATTAGTTTGAAATTCAAAATATTTCACTTGGGATTTCTATGTGAAAAAAATAATTAGTTACGTGATTTAACAGTGATTTTTACGGGTAAATATCAACACTTTAACACGAAACTAACGCAATCGTTGGATACATGTTCCCTCCCGTGTTTCTCATTGCTCATTTTAAGTATTTTTAGAGCTTAATATTAGTTGTTGTTTTTAAAACCGATTTTTCACAAAGTCAGCTGCAACGTATTTCAGACAATGCATTTCTGCATGCTTCCAGTTATTGATAAAATCATACAAATTTCAAGTTCGTTTAATATTGTTAATACGGACCCGGGCAACGCCGGGCGGGTCAGCTAGTTAAATATAAAAAATCTATACTAATAAAAGAACAAAACGCTCTGTCTGTGTGTGTGTCTGCGATGGCTAGCAAAATCTACAGCACGTACAAAGCTCAAAATTTTTTTGAGAGTAGCCCAATATCTCTCCTGATGCACCTGAGCTTCAGAATTTCAAAATTCCAATTATTAACTGAGTAATTAATTAAAATCAAGAGGTCACTCTCATAAAAAATCATCTTTTCCCAATTTTTTTCTCTTTCATTTGTTTACGGTTGGTTGGTTGTGTAAAAATTTTCGCAGAAGTAATAAGAAAGCTGAGACAGAATTAAAGAATCCCATGGAGGAATAAGATAAGTGGAGGTGAAGTAAGCTCAAAAAAGGTTTGCGATATGAAACCATTTATCGCTCAAATTTAATGTGGCAAACAAAAGGACGTGGAAGAGATTTTGTATTATAAGACGAATTGAAAGAAATGAATTACAGTTGAAGCATATTTCAAGAGGTAATAGCAAATTTTTAAAATAGTCTTCGTTCTATTATTATTTATTAGAATAAATATTCGCTTTTAAAATGAAGGAAATTGGAAAATTAGCCATAATTATATATCAAATTAAAATTAAATAAGATATTGAAAACATTTGATACGAATTAAAAATTGTATAACTAAAAGTTTCCTTCATTAATGTAATTTTCAATACTTTATAACGTAGATAAAAAATGTTTATGACTTAATAATTGCATGTAAATAAATATTTAAAATATAATGATGAAAACATTCTTTTAAAATCATGTATGAAAACTTAAGTGATAAATATTAATCTAAAATATAAATTTCTGACTGCAGACGATTTTAATGTACTAACAAAATAATGTTATATTTTCAAGCAAAACGTTAAAATAATTTTCTATATTGATATTTAAAACACATATGATAAAATAATCAATAAATTTTTACCGGTGAAGCGATAAATTAGTTCTTTTTTTAAAAACGAGAGAAAAAAAAAATACAGGTTTAAACCTGTTTCAATTGATAGCGAAATTTTAAAATGGAGGGCCAAAATCACAGTCCGGTGAAATCCAAATACCTCATTGGTCATTGAGCCGCGTCCTTTTCAGGGAACAATCTCTTAGCAGTTGGGTAAATGTTGTCATACTCCTTTTTCCGAGAAAAAATCGTAGCGGCAGTTTTGAAGTAAATCTTATGTCTTTTCATTTATAATCTAAATTTTTCACTCTCATTTTATAAAATGGCATCAAAATATCTTAATTGAGTTAATTTCGATGGTTTATCTTAAATAAGAACAGACGGTAACAATCGCTTAAAAAATACTTTCCCCCTCACCTTTTTCAAATGGAGAAACAAGTTCGTGATTTTCATCCTTACCACACGACCAATGGGGTGGCTGGATTTCACTTGACTGTGATTTTGGCCCTTCATTTTAAAATTTCGCCAATAGGGCAGTTCATCAAATGGCAGCGGTCACGTGATTTTCATGTTTCTCTACAAAACTGACGTCATCACCCCCAATGAAGCGGGAGATTTGGCGTTTTTTTGGCGATTTTCTGGCAACCTCGTATATTTTTGTTGACATATTATAGATGTAAACAACAAATTATTATCACATAAAGATCATTCTCACAGAGGCTGAGATAGAGAGAGAGAGAATTATTATCACAAGTTACATGAAACATCACATACTATAATGTATTTCAGAATAATAATTAAATCAACGTGAAAAATTATGATTATCAATATTTAAAAAATGTATAGTAGATAAAAAAGTTTCATAAGCAGCTGTAATAAAAAAAAATTGTTTTATTACTCAACTTATTTACTTTGGAGTAAAGAAAATTTATAATTACAAAAAATATAAAGATTGATTGACATATTGCGAGCGGAAAATTGCATATTTATTTAATGCTTCACTTTTAACGCTTATTGTATATTCATCTATTTATATATAAATATTATTTATATAAAATCGTATTTTAATATACTAGGCTGTAATTCGAACTAAAACGCTCCTTTTTTAAAAGATAAAATTGTATTGTAATATATTAGGCTGTAATGCCGAACCAGAACGCTTTATTATTATTATTATTATTTTAACAAAAGCATGAAGGATTCATTGTAGATGTTATCACAACTTATTTGTGAATTTTACTTCCTTTTTAATTTCTGCTTTTCTAATGAATTTTTTTTTTCCTCAATATTATATTTAAAATTTCTGTTACTTCTTTATATTTCTGAATTAGAATTTATTAAATTAGAAAGTAAACCAAATGCTAGAGTAAGACCAATGATATTGAGAAATTCGACATATTCGTACTTTAATATTCATAAGTTAATAAAATGCCAGCATTTTAGAATTCCCTCTATAGCATTTATCACTATTCTGAAGAATTCAGCATTCTTTTAATATTAGCCTGAACAAATTGAATCTGTGCTGTAGATATGTTTCTTAAAATAAATTTGATGGTACAGTTTAAACACAAAAAAATGTTGACAGATTTCACTCAGCAAATATAATTATATAGTATTTCTTTGACCAAAGCTATGAAATTTCTGATGTAATGATATTGCTGTCTCAAAAAATCCTGCATTAATGATCAAGAAGGAATATTACAGTCCCAATAAAAAGAATATCATAACCATAACATTATACATACTAAAATTAATAAAACACACCTTTTAAAAAATCCTTAGGAGTTCCTTCTTACCATACTTTACTGTATTTTATTAATATTAGAATAGTTCCTTGTGAAAAACTATATTTTTTATTAGTTAGCCACAGTTTATATATTGACAAACAATGTTCTTGCCATAATCTAGCTTTTTTTTATATTGCATTCATTTCATTTAAAATATAAATCTTTTATTATTTCATTAAAATAAAGAGGAAGAAAAACAGAAAATAATAAGGCAAACCAAGGCATTTTATTTAGGGATTGACCGAATACCAAATAATTGATTTGGTATTCGGTGATTCAGCATGTAAACCGAATATTCGGTTTCGGCCGAATACTTATAAATATTCGGCTGAATTTTTAGAATAATTTATGAAAAATAATAGGTTAAGTATTACTCTAAAAGTACATGATGGCTAATGCCCATTTAATGTTATTTATTTCAATAGTATGCCTCCGTTATATAAGTGATAATTTATAAAATGATACATTATAATTATTTGTAATTGAAATTTAATATGGACAAAATATGAGGCAAAAAAAAGCTGTACGGCATTATCTGGTTGTAATGTTTCTTTTTTGTTCATAAATCCATTTTACTTTGGGAAATAAATGTTCACTGTAAACACTACTGGTTGGCGCAGATAAGTATTTCTTAACTAACTTGGATAACGTTGGATACTTATTATGTTTTTTTTTTTTTTTTTTTTTTTTTTTTTTCAACCAAATTAACGGGTTGTCTTCCCTTGATATAAGTGGTATTACTATGTATGCAGCCAATTCATCTGAAGCTTTAATGTCTAATGTGATGATATCATTTTCAGTAGAAGGATTTTCACTTTCTGTTTTTTCACTTGTAGCAATTTCAACAAAGCACTCCCAAAATGATGAATGCACAGTTTATGACAGGGCATCATTTTTATTGAAATTTTGTGATTAATTTGGCTCAGTAATTTCAGTTTGAGAGGATATATTTATTATTTATTGCACTTTATTTTTAAATACATTTTTTAATTTATTAGCAGTTGCTCCATCTTTAAAAAAAGCTGTTTTGAATCTGGGATCCAAAATAGAGGCTAGAAAATAAAACTCATCATCATAAATTTCTGAAAAACGTTCTGCGAATCTTTTTGGTTCTTTCATGTTCCCACTCCAAAAAATTCTACATTATCACTTTTCCAAGTAACGTTTCAATGTAGAAATAATAGGTATTACTTCTGAAATTAAAGATTTTTTGTTACTTATAATTTTTGTTATTTCTTCGAAAGGTCGGAGAAGCCTAAGAATACTTTCTATCATTATTAAAAAAGTTAATACATGCAAAAATATTTATTAAAAAATTTTAAGTATTCGGTTGCCGAATACCGAATATTCGGTGCACACTTTGACCTAATTTTCGGTAATCGGCGAAATTCCTGATTCAGTCAATCACTAATTTTATTTCAATATTAAAGCATTATTTTTATCTAAATCACAAAAAATAAAAACTGCATTAGCGAGGTAAAAAATACTATTGAAACAATTTGCTCTCAGTTAACATAAAAGTACTTAAACAAAAGGTTATTATTAAGCTAAATTTAGTTTTATGAAATGTGAAATGAAGTTTAAGTATGCAGTACCTTTTATCCTCAGTACCGAGTTAAATTCCTTATACATAGATAAGGATTTAAAAAAAAAAAAAAAAAAAAAAAAAAAAGAAAGAGTTATACAGAATAGCAATATTTGATATTATTTTAGCTTCATATCACTTTGAATTTTTATGATATATCCATTCTTACTTTTCTAGTACATACAGCTGTAATGAACCCTACTTTCCATAGTTTTTACCAAGTCTTATTATTCTTGCAGCAATGATTTTCTTTTAATAATACAGTTAGCTCCTTCACAATGTTTAATTTTAAATCTTTAATCACTGATATTTCAATACAGAAATTTTCTGTACTTAAATAGTGATAATACTCCAATTAAATAAGGTAAACTTAAAAAATAACTGGTGGGAATAATGAAGGATTCTGAGAATTTTAAATGCCACATATATCAGTCGCTCATCCCCAAGGGGTTAATAATATACAGTAGACTCCCTTAAATCCGCACAGCTTGGGACCAGAGGTTGTGCGGATTTTAGAATTTTTCAGATTTCTGATCATCGCTTTGTTTACATTTTTTAAACAGTAATTTGAGTGCAATTAATAGTGCATTCAGGACTATAACGAATGCTTACAATGTAATAAAATATTAAAATAAGTAATAAACTAAAATAGTAAAAATTTAGATAATTTATAAATTGATTAAAGTTTTAATAGGAAAGGTCAAGTTAATAATCAATAGAGTATGATTAAATATTCATTATTAAAGATTAAATGTATTTTTCCAAAATTATTCAACAAAACTTGCCTCATAAAGTTACATTACTCATTCACATCAAAATCATAAAATAAGTTTCTTTTTTCCAAGTTTAGCCAGGCTTAATAAAAAAAAATCTTCATTAATGCATAAATATATTTGGTAAGAAGATTGTGATTACCAGTAATATCAGCACTATTTTGAACTTTTTCTGTAATAAATTTATTCTTCCTTCATGAAAAATCATGAACTCAGTCATATTAACAAAAATTACAAAATAAAAAACCTATGGAATTGATACATAACTAAAAAAAAAAAATCAAATTCCCAATATCCAAATTGAAAGTTTCATTGTTTACATCCATAAAATATGTGCGGATTTTAGAGAGTTGTGGATATGAGGAAGTCTACTGTATATACATATGATACATATGTTTGTTGTTTTTTGTTTATAGCAGGATTCCGTTATGAACAGGCTTTATTACAGATAATAAATTTGCTGGACATTACCATTTAAAAAAAACTATAAAGTATTATTTGTATACAATTATGTATACATTTATAATGTAAGATGCATTTGTAACCTTCTTTTATTTCTAATTAAAAAGATTTTAACCTCTATTTAAAAAGATTTTAAATAAAATTTAAAATATTGAAAATATAATTCAATTTTAATTGAAATCATTGATTAACTCTAAATGAAAATGTTTAAGAGGCTACTTCACACAAATGAAAAGACCCGTTCGCTAATTCTAATCCTATGGGAGAAATTTATAAAAATATCTTGGTTGCATTTCAATATTTTTAGATGATTCTTTTTGCATTGGATAACTCAGATTGATCTGAATGGAGGTCGTTTTTTAGTTTTTCGATTTTGGTTGCAGATATTTTTTATGGGGTTGCTTTCGCTTTCCAAACCGGTTCCAAAAATGAAAGCGTCCATGTAAAAAATAACTGTGAACAAAATGAAAAAAGTAACTAACGTCATGCATACAGATCGATCTCAGATATCCAAAGCCAAAAAATCATTTAAAAATATTGAAATGCAACCGAGATATCTGTATAAATTTCTTCCATAGGATTAGCATTAGTGAATGGGTCTTTTCATTTGACTGAAGTAGCCCCTTAAGATATGAAAGAAAAAAAAAATGCTAAACCTTCTTGTGACTTTATTCAACCTTCTATTTGATTAATTCCTGTTTGCATGTCTGAAATTAGTCATGTCATAAAAACAGAGGCACAATACCAAAACTTTCTTGATAAAAATGAATTTTCAAATATTTGTGCTTGTTTTTATAACTGAAGCCAAGACTGCTAGACTAGTCAGGCCCTGGTAATGTTTAACCACTCTACTACTCTCTGTTTGGGTCTGAATTTAATTAAATATTATTATCATCACCAAGATTATTATTATTATCATTACCATAACTGCAAAAACAAAAACTTTATTAGCTATAATTAAAAAATGTATTTATTTATTTGGCATAAAATTTTGTATTAGAAAATAAACTAAAACTTTTCTAAATACTATAAAAAAAAAAAAAAGAAAAGATAGTTAATAGAAAAATGTTCATGGTAATTGTTAAATGAGAAAAGTAAAATGATTGTGAATGTACAAAAAAAGGATACAGTAGACTCTTTTAAATCCGTACAGCTTGGGACCAGAGCTTTTGCGGATTTTAGAATTTTGCAGATTTCTGGTCATTGCTTTGTTTACATTTTTTAAAAGGAAATTTGAATGTAATTAATAATGAAATCAAAAGTATAATGGATGCTTACAATATGTAAAATATTAAAATAAGTTATAAACTAAAATAATAAAAAAATAGATAGTTTTTAAAATGATAAAAATACTAAAAGCAAAGGTCAAATTAGTAATAATGTACAATTAAATATTCATTATAGAGATGAAATGTGTTTTTCCTAAATTATTCAATGAAACTTGCTTCATAAAGATACATTGCTAATTCACATCAAGATCATAAAATAATGAAGCTTTATTTCAGGTTTAGCCAGACTTAATAACTAAAAAAGCTTGATTAATACATAAATATATTTGGTAAGATTGTGATTACCATTGATATCAGCAATATCTTGATTTTTTCAGAAATAAATTATTCTTTCTTCATGAAAAAACATGAATTCAATAACCTTAACAAAAATTACAAATTAAAAAATATATGGAATTGATATAAAACTAAAAAAGTCAAATTTTGCACCTACATCTGAACTGAATGTTTCATTGTTTACATCCGTAAAATATGTGCGGATTTGAGGGAGTCTACTGTATATGTAAGTGTAACGGCAGATCTTAAAGGAGGTCACGGGCAGGCTCAGACTGGCCCGCTGGCCGGTGCACTATTGTCTCAAGAAAACTTTGCACGCCTAAATTCTTAAGCTGCTCAAATATTCTTTCTCTTATTGAACACATGTATTCTGACTAGTGCACTAATTTTTGAGAATTCATTAAGGGAATAATTTTCACTCAACAGACAAGCAGCACAAGAAGTTTTTTTTTTTTTTTTTTTTTTTTTTTTTTTTTTTTTTTTCACAACAAAAAAAATTAAAGATAGATCGAAACAATTTTAGAATAGGAAACCAAAGTAATCATCTCTGCATATGATTGAGAGAGAAAACATGCACTCAAGAAAAATTTTAATAGCCATGGCGCCCTGGGTTAGATTTTCACCGAATAATTTGCAAATTATCAATACTTTAGGTCTTAATACCTTGTTTCTTCCTCCCCCTTTAAAGTCAGACCTGAATGCACGTATAATTAAAACCATGCTTTATGAAAATAATTTGAGAAAAAAAAGACAAAAATATCAGATGGTAAAAAACATTTTGTTGTTGATTTGAAAACATGATCTTTGTTTATGAGGAATCTAAACCTGTTGACACTTTTGGACTCTGCAAGCTTTGGAATGAAACAGTGAGTGATTTTTTTTTTAAATTCACAAAATCTACAACATAATTTTTGATTAGTAATATTCACTCTATTTAATGACAAACTTTCCGTGGTTAAATAACTATAAGGAAATTCTAGTATGTATTTCAAATTTAAAAATGTTAAATTTAATCATGGAAAGATCTATTATTTAAAAAAAATGATGATTATATTGAGAAATTGTAATAGGTTTTTTTATATAATAATAATTAAGCACGCTGGACACAAAATCCTGCAACTTCGAGGAATAAAATCCGTGAGACATTTCTCTTGATTATCGAAATTTAAATATTTCCCTTGAACTCTAATTATCAGGGGGATCGTGGGCTCATGAAAAAATACCTGAAATTTTAGCGAGAAAATGTTTCTGTATGGGAACAAGGGGGAAAGACAACATATTTATAACAGGAAGGCCAAATTACATAATATATAAACTTTAATTATGTTTAGCAATCATATGAAATTGATATTTTATTTTAAGAATTGAACTATCATAAAAACTGGAATTTTGGTACAATAAATTTACAAAATACCTGAATTGAGGTATATAACCTGAACACAATCGCCCCTGAATTATCAAAAGAATTTTGCAAATCATGGGAAGAGTGTTCTGTAAATTATTTTAGTGTAATAAAGTTAATCTTTATTAGACCATTTCTTTTTTGTATAAATTTTGGATACTTACGTATTAACGCCACTGCAGCTCAGATTTGATGGTTTTTAAGTATCCCCAATCTATGCCTAAAATTTTTGCGACAAATCATAAAATAAAACACTTTCAAAATTCAAAACACATTATTTAAAAACAAAGCAGTTAGTCGGATTTCAGTGGAAAATGGCCCGATATAGAGTTTAACTCCTGTATCATCGCTCCTGAAAAAAAATAAAATTGCATCTTGATCTGTTTTTGTGCAAAACAGGCATCAAAAATCAGCAAACAACAAGGCAACAAGAAATCCAAACGATAACTGTATGCGCGTGCAAACAACGAGATTGCTCTTTATTGCAGGGTTTGAAAAAGCCCAACCCACTGGGCCCAGTAGTCTAAAACCCGGGTTTTTTTCGGGGTTTTTTGAAAAAACCCGGGTTTTTACGGGTTTTATTAAAAATTTTTAGAGAACTCTTCAAATTTCTAATTTTTACATGATGCACAGTACCTAAATTTTTCATTTATCAGTGAAACAAAGGTATAATTTTGCATTAAGTATAGATTAACAATAAAAATAAATATATAAAAAGAAAATATAAATATATTTAAAAAGATTATTTTGTATCTCATAGAACTAGATTACTGGAAGAATGATATATTAAACCAAGTGCAACTGAATTTCTTTATATAAATCTTAAGTTAAACAGACTAATTTATGCAATTTCTTTCATTTATTTCAATAGTTTAAAGCAGCAACATTTATGTAAATATTTTTATGAAGAAAAAAATAGAAGTCACACAATTGAAGCAACATTTATATTGCAATAGTATTAAATTGGATTATTTTAAAGTCAATGTCAGTCATATCTATAAAGTTAGATCGTAAATGGCAATACACTTTAACTAGTTTAGTTTTGTATGCCATCTGTAAGCAATCATTTAAAGTATCTGGATACATTTTAGATTATATTTTATTAGGGTTTTTTTAAGTTAAAGAAATATGGTTTAGAATGTTTGAAAACAAGGTACTTATACTACTAAATACAAATTAAAATAACTAATTGATTACAAAAAGTTTATAAATCAATGATAATAATAAACATTATAATTTGCTTTTCCAAAAATTAATTATTAGTAATAATTTTAATAATGAAATTATCATTTAAGTACTATACTCAAACTTTTTCACTCTTTTTTTTTTTTTTTTTTTTTTTTTTTTGTTATAACAAGATTCCCAGAAAAACATGACTAGCAAATTCCTTGATTTTCCATGACCAAATCTCAAAAAATTCCCTGACTTTCCCAGATCAAATCTCGAAAAATTCTCTGACCAAATAAACATACAGCGAAATTTGATACTTATTTTCACAATCTTTTGCCAAAATTAGCAATTTTCTTTCTGCAATCATACTTCAATCTTTTTTTTTTTTTTTTTGGCCCCAACTGTTTGATGAATTTTGTGTCATTTTTCATTTTTTCACTCAAATGTTTTCCATGATTTTTTTAGAAAATATTTGTAAATTCCCTGACTTTTCCTGTATATTTTGAGATTTTCCTGACTTTCCATGACTACTTTGAAATTCCCTGACTTTCCATGATACTAGGAACCCTGGAAATCTGTCAAGATTTTTGTGTTGAAAATTACTGTATAAACTTTCATTGAACATTGAAGAAGAATAATAAATGTTGCAATTAATCTTAAAAGCTATAACAATACAAGCAATCAGGATGGGGATCACATTTCAACTGCCATTTTTAGGTATACATTAAGATTTAAAGCACTTGGATGCATTTTAAAATATATAGCCAAAAAAATCTTCGTTATTTACAAACTAATTTTTTTTATGGTCATTTTATCAATACTTAGAAATTCTTTTAAATACGGTTAGTTTGAAACATATTTAAATTGGCATTTATCTTTTTATTCTCATATCTTAGATTAAATAATGATACAGTTGTGAAAACACGAGAAAATTTGAAAAAACCCACTGGAAATGGGTTTTTTGGGTTTGAAAATGGGTTTTTTGATGGGTTTTTTCAAGTGGGCCCGCCCGGGTTTTTTCGGGCTGGGCCCACTTCGGCGAACACTGCTTTATTGGCACATCAGTACAATTTATGCTGCAGTGGCATTAATACACTACCACAGCATAAATTGCGCTGTACCAAATTTTGTAATAGTGAAACATAAATTTAGCATTTTGTATATAGATAAAGTCATGATTTAAGGATAGAACAAAATGCCTCTTGCTACAAAATATCTGACTCGCAAAAGTAATAACTGTCAGATTGTAACAGAAATTAAATTTATCTCATATTTAACTGATTGATAAACAAATCTTATTACGTTAAAAAAATATTTAATTTTTAACGTAGGTTGAACTTTTTGCAGCATTGCAGAAACTCTATTTCGCGCGTAGCAAAAAAAAAAAAAAAAAAAAAAAAAAAAAATTCTTAGTTTTCAGTTACCAATTTCTAGAGCATCAATGGTGATAAGTGGAATGAAAGGGGTTATTCTGAACTAATTATGCTAAAAATAATCATAAACTCTAGGAATCAGACTGAGCATAATGTTTATTAATTATTATTGTGTATAAATTATGCTTTCGAAGTCATCTACATTTAAAAAATTATATCAACTTTGAATTTTCAATTAGTAACACCCATTTTTGACATTTTATTTGAGTTTCTTGGATCCAAATGGATCAGGAAATGATTGTATATCCATATTATCTTAAATCTTGATACAGCTGGAAGAGCATGATTTTGAGGATGATATAATTGAACCCATTTCAAAAACATTAATTTATATCTTCATGAAAGTCATCTGATTTTTATACTAAATTGATCCAAACATATTACAGGTTTCTTTCTCTATTCAAAAAAGTTTTTTTAATTATTTAAACTATTAATAAATTTATATTAAAATCAATGTGAAATATAAAAGCAGTAATTCTTGATTACGCCCATTAATAACTACTTTGCGTATAAAAACAGCAAAAAATGTTGATTTTCTTAAAAATTTCAAAACAAATAAATCTTTTTTCCTTATAAAAGGTATCAAGTTGCAAAGCTAATAAAAAAATCAACAAAACTAAGTATTTTATTACGAAAATAAAGTAATTGTAAAAAAAAAAAAAAAAAAAAACACCATTTTTGCCTGTGTAAAAACAATAAGGACAGCAAATAAATTCAACATAGTAACCAAAGGAACTAATATTTCATATATTAATACAACCACCTCTGAAGTTTAATGATTGCAAATATTCCACCATTCCTCGACATCATTCATTTTTGCACTGTTCGGGATTGTGTTTGTGCTATTCATCCTTAATCATAGACTTGGGTTCTGATGATGAGAAAAAATGCCTTCCTTTTTGATAAACTCAATCTTCTAGATCTCACCATAAGTTATTGATAGGATTTAAAACTGGATTTCTGAGCGCCCATTGCAAGACTTCAATATTTTTCTTGTGGAACTAATGTTTTGTGGAAAGGCACATTATCTCATTGTTATAGCCATCCTTTTTTTTCCCCCCTGCCAGAATTGTATCAACAAATGAGAGATGGCCAGAAAGAGTTTGTACATGTGTCTTTCAATTAAATTTTGCTAAAAACATATACAAATGGCTCCACATCTTTGAACAAAAAGCAGCCCCATGTTGCAATTGATCCACCACCTAACTGATGTTTTAATAAAATCTTTTTTTTTCTTTTTCTTAAATCATCTCAATAATATTTTCAACCACACAAGTGATGACTTGGGACAACAAACTGCTGCAGGTTACTTTCTCTGATGAAAATAAGTGAAACTTGAATGGTCCTGATATTATAAAAATTTAATTAAATCCAATTGATTTTTTAAATCACCAGATTATAAAACATTCACCTTTTATATAAACATTTTAATAAAATTTTTTAATTTTATTTAAGAAAGGTGTTATAATAAAAATAAATGACATTGACATGTTTCAGAACCGTCAAACAAGTTCCATTATCATAATATAAATAAAAATAAAATTTCAAAATATTTCACAGTCAATACAAATGACACGCGACAATGAGATAACAAAAAACCTGCGCTCTTTTGTAAAAAATTAAAATATAGACCATGATCTAAAATGTAAATAAAAATAAAATTTCAAAACTATTGTGACAATTTGAAAAAAAGAAAAAGAGATCTTCTCAAAACAGTTAATTGACGTAATCATTGCAGCATTAGACTGCTTTTCGTTCAGTGACGTTGAGTCACTTGTGTATATTTCCGAAAATTTTAATTCAAACATATATATACAAACTCTTTTTGACCATCTTTCATTTGTTACAACACTTCTAGCATGATAAAAAAAAAAAAAGAAAGGATTAACAGCAAGATAATGCACCTATCCACACAAGCCGTAAAGGCATTCAGAATTCTCTAAGGTGGGACTTTCCTCAATAATATACTTTATACAATAATTTTTTTAACATGCCAGTTTTGAGGCAATATAATGTAAAGTTAACATCCAAAACAATGCAACTTGGATCAAATTCCCAACAAAAATTCTATGTATTGCTGACAATTTGCACAATGTTGAATTAAAACTGAACATCCTAAAGAATCTAAGCGTAGGAAAAATCAGTCCTCTAGATTAGAGGATAAAGACGTGCCATCAGCAATGCCCTTCGAAATTTTTTAAGATAAACTAAAAAGCTTTTATATGCGAACATTTAAAAAAAAATTAGAGGGAAAAAAAAAGTTTTTTTTTAATTTACCTAATTTTTCTTTTATATATTAAACTTATATCTCAAATAAATATAACTGAAGTAAACTTACTTGTTTTTGTTTATATGTGTTTTCTTTTTCTTGATTTTTATAATTTTTTTTATATGTAACAAAAGCATTGACCGGGAGGAGTTTCCTGTGTGAGCGGCCGAACACTGTGTGCCAGGCGCTACCCGCGCTAGAAACTCTCCAAGCGTTATGCCTTTATTCACATATAATTACAAACATATTCTTCTGTTGCCATTGTCACATATCACTTTTTTTTAATGAGAGATCTTCTTGAAGAGAAATCTTTAGCATGCAGGGTCACAGTTGATGCCGGGATTTGTCTATGCCTGTGATGATTCTCATAGGGGAGTGCCGATTCTGCCAAAAGGGTGCAATCTGGACGAATTTCTTTTGCAGTAGCTTTTATCCCAATACATTGTTGCCACAGCCGACACAATTCCTGTGTAGCGGTTTAAATTCTAAAAAAAAAAAAAAAAAATAAGTAAACAGATAAATAGATTTTGAAAAATTAAAGAAAATGTATTACTTACTTCTAAATTTTACTGCAACACTTACCTGAAAGAGATCTTTAAGGCTTTCATGCTTTGCCCTAATATCGAATTCTAGACCCAACATTTCACAAACTTCTAGAAAATTTTTCAATATTTAATTTATACATACTTTTTCCCTTAAATGAAACTTTTTCGAAAATTTACTAAAAAAAAATCATACTTATTAATATTGATAACAATAGCTTTTTTTTTAAATCAAATTTAACTTCTTGAAATTCATCTTTGTGAGCCTGGTAGAAACTGTTCATTCAGAAAAAAAATTTAACAAACTGGATCCTGATTGACAGTTCACCTTATACAATTCGGCAGGAAAGTGTTGTTCATTTGTTGTTATTATTCCCATCCATCATTTCTCTCATAACTCTGTCAATCTCAATATTATGGAAACCAACAGATGTTACATCATAATATGTAAGAAAAGCATGCGGATAGCTTGCCCTAGCTGAAATGTTAGCTATTGTCCTCATTTGTATTAATATTCATAGGAACCCCATTAAATAAATCAACTAACTACACCCGAAGCGAATGTAGTTTTCCCAGAATTAACCGTCCCCTGTAGTGCAACCCATCTATGTTTAGGCTTTCCAATCTGATAAGCATAAAGCAATTTACTTAACAATGGTAGTAGTTTAAAGAGTATTTTTATATGAATTAAATTTTAACAAAATACTTTCATATAATAAGGGTACTAGATAAACTACAGGGCTGTACAAAAGTATTCAAGTATGTTTTGATCTATTAATATTAATTGTTGAAAGAAAATTTTCAACTAGTTAGGCGTTTTCTTGCAAGACTAAATTTACTCATTATGTAGTACAATTAGAATACATATTTGGCTGTGAACAGTAACACCTTATTTCTATAGATAATGAGGTTTTGTTAATGATTTCAGGAAGAGGAAGTGTAAGAAAGTGTTCCATAATCTATGCTTAAGGCATAATTTTTCTTACTTGTTTAACTTAAATGAGTTCAGAAAATTCATAAACTGTGTTATATTTATTTGGTTCTTATTCAATTTCATTTAATTTAAATAAAACTTTTAGCAAATAAAATACTTATTTGAGTAGAAAAAAAAATGGGGGGAAATTTGGCAGATATATGTTTTCATATTAATAGGTCTGCAAAATTGACTGTTTTAAAAGTAAAAAAACTTTATTAAAGTATTTTTAAATATATTTTTTCCGTGAAGGATTGTGAATATATCTTGCAGGAACTAGAAGGAAATATTGTAGTGTTGCGTATTGATTGAAAGGAAAAAAAAAAAAAAAATCAACAAGCATGTACAGTGAAACTCCAAATAAGGGACACCTCTATTTAAGGGACAAAAGTTCCGGTCCCAGTCCCTTGATATAGGCTGAGTAATGTATTTACCTCTGAATAAGGGACACCTGAAAATGCGATGAAAGGAGCTGGTTTTTGCATTTCAGATAATGAAGTAGCCAGTGATGAAAACAAAAATAGATTTTTGAGAGCTTATCAAACAGACAGGCAGTCATGTTGATATGACTCAATTGATGTGCATTTATTTACCCACAATTAGTGTTTTTATCCCCATCAAAAGTAGTGCTGAAAATTGTAAGGATGACTATGAAACTGAAGAAGAAATGGAAATTGTGAAATAAAGAACTTTACAGATGTTTTAAAATATGTAAAGTTCAATACTTTTTTAGTAAATGTTGCTGATAATGAAGGATTGAAATTTATATGCATGGTAAAAGAACACTTGAAAGATTTGTAATGAAAAATTGAAATCTGCAAAAGAATCACTTTTGATTGATTAAGTAAGATTCTTTTAAATGTTAATGCACATTTTACATGTATGAAATATTTGTGTAAAAAATGTAAATCAATAATTCTACAAATCTTTTAATGAAGTAATCGATTAAAAATTTCAATGAATTAAATATCTATTTGTTGTGTCTGATTAACGTAATTCATATCCTTCTGGTACATTTAAACTTCACCTTTAATTTAATGTTATATTTTATGTCTATCTGAAAGATTAATTTAAAAAAAAGAAAAAACTCCGAATAAGGGACACCTCTATTTAAGGGACAAAAGTTCCGGTCCTATGGGTGTCCCTTATTTGGAGGTTTCACTGTATATCACAAATATTTTTCAAAATATACAATGTCTTTTTTATAAAATATTCTAGTATACTTATCATAATGATAAATAAGCTTTAATATAAAATTAAACAAACAGTTTACAAGTATTTAAAAAGCAGGCATGATTCTAGCACTAGAAATATTACTATTCACGTAACAGACAAAAAATTATACGAAATATTGAACAAGAAGTAATCGGACAGATTATTAAATAGAAAACAATTACAAAACACTTACATAATATATTTCTTTCATTTACATTCAAGTCTGGATAGCGCAAAGATTTCTGAATTTTCTATTAAAAACAAATGATTAAGGCTAATTTAAATAAAGCATTTGGCATTTAAATCAAATGCGATAAAGCAGCCAAAATGGTAACCATACATTCACTTGAAAGATGCCAATAATATGTGCGTGAAGTTGCGCAGATAGAAGATTTTGGGCGGTAATGTCCCTGACGTCATGTTGGAATGCCCTATGGACCATATTCTCCCTTTTGGTTCGAGGCTACAAGAATTCGTCTGTTTGGGAATAACATTCTTAATCGCGCCATTTAAAAGCATTGTGATTAGAAAATTTATGCTTATATTTTATTTTTATATGAAGTTTTAGACTTTTTCAGGGACATGTATGAGTTATATATGAATTTTTTTCTCTATTTTAAAGCAATTGCATTCATCTTTTTCCTTTTATTTATAAAATAAAAATTTTAAATTTTAATTAATAAGCAAATATTGATTTTTATTAGTATGTATATAAATATTTATCGAAAATTATTCGTACAGAATAAATTTGCATTATTTTACACATGCATTTATCTGTTTTTTAGGCTTCATCAAATGATGAAAAAACGAAACAAACTCGCTAGCAGCCGCTTTTTTACCCACATGATTCCCACTGTGACGTCACGAGAATACTGTCCATTGATAGGCGTGTCAAAGCACGTGCTTTTGTTGGTACTTAATTGGACTTAATGTAGGGTTACATCTTAAGCATCATCTCCAGAGATAATACCTCCACTCTATTAATTTCTTTTTACTCTATAAAAGAAACCAATTTGAGATTTTGACATTTCAAAAGTGACTGTTTTTTTCCCAAAGACCTTTAAAATTCATAGACTGGCAAAATGTCAGTTTAACTTAGGATTTTTGAACATAGCTATTACGTCAGATCGTTGGTACTTCGTACATTAGAATGTATTTGTGGTTGGCTATGTTGCAGTTAATATATGTATATGTATATATGAGGCTTTTTTAGCAGTTTTTTTAAATCATTGATTAAATTTGAATGCAATTATTTAAGTTAAAATTTTATTAAGACTTTAATTTGTTTTTAAAACAAAAATGAAATGGCTCTTTGGCGTACAATTGTTCGAATAGGCAGACGATTCATACACAGTAATAAATTATCAAATAGCAAAATAAATTATATATAAAAAATAGTCACTAAAAGAATAGTAGCAAAACATAATGTTTAGGCGTATTAACACATAACCCGATCCCAACCAGAAAAAAACAGACTATACTCCGATCCAAGCAAGACAAATATTTCATGAGCATAAACGCGACCCGAACCTAAAAATTCCATTTGAAAAAAAAACTATGGATTTGATATTTGACCCGAATCAAATCTGAATGCCACAAAAATATTCAAATGAAGCATACCCCAATTCGATCAAAGAAAAATAATGTTCGTGTATATGCAACCCGACCCGAACCTAAAATTTTTCTCTGAAAAAACCCAAAAATGACCAGAACGAAACCTGAAATCGATAAAAATATTCCAAAGAACTATAACCTGATAAGAGCAAGACAAAAAAACTTCCATGACATAAACCTGACTCGAACCTAAAAAATTCCATTTGAAAAAAAGCCTGAAGTTTTATGCAAACTACATCTGAATCCGATCAAAATATTCGAAAGAACCATAACCGGATTCGAATAAGAGAAAATAATTTTCGTAGACATGAAACCGATCGGAACCTAAAATTCCATTTGAAAAAAATACCTGAAATTTGAATCGACAAAAATATTCCACAGAACCATACCCGGACCTGAACAAGACAAAAAAATTTCCATGAACATGAACCCAATCCGAACCTAAAAAATGAACTAAATCTGAATCTGACAAAAATATTCCAGAGAAGCATATCCTTATTCGAACAATGCAGAATAATTTCCGTTGATGCGCAACCAAACCTGAACCTAAAAATTCCATTAAAAAGTCGAAATCTGAATTGAACGACATCTGAACCCGAAAAAAATATTCCAAAGAACCAAAACCCGATCCGAGCAAGACAAAATAATTTCCCTGGACATGAATCCAACCAGAACCTTAAAAATCAATTTAAAAAAAATACCTGAAATCTGAATCGAACCAAATCTGAATCCGACGAAAATAGTCCAAATAACTATAACCGGATACGAACAAGACAATATAATTTCCATGGACATAATCCCCATTCCAAACCAAAAAATTTATAAATAAAAGAAAAAAAAAATCCCGAAATTTGAACCAAACTTAATCTGAACCTAACAAAAATATTTCAGTGAAGTATAACCTCATTGGAACTAGGTAAAATAATTTCCATATAAGTACAACCCGACCCGAACTTAAAAATCCCATTTGAAAGGAAAAAAAAACCCCACGAAATCTGAATTGAACCGAATCTAAACTGAACACAAATATTCCAAACAATCATAACCGTATCCGAAGAAGACAAAATAATTTCCATGAACATGAATCCAATCCGAACCTAAAATTCGGATGTTCTACAAAACATAATGCGCTCCGTAGCGGTGGAAAGTGAAACTAAGTACTTAGCGCGAGATGGTTAAAATATTTCGTTTATAGTTAATGTCAAATTAGAACTTGGTTACGGTTAGATAACAGTTAGGTTGCAATTACGTTCCGGTGACCCTTTTGTTATTTTATTTTCCGGTTAGGTTACAGTTAGGTCATGGTTAAGTTACAGTTAGGTTAAGGTTAAGTTGCGGTTAGGTTGTGGTTAGATTATGGATAGGTTATGATTAGGTGACGGCCAAGTTACATTTATGGTATATTTAACTTG
Source organism: Maratus speculifer (assembly GCA_964019185.1). Lineage (NCBI taxonomy): Eukaryota > Metazoa > Arthropoda > Arachnida > Araneae > Salticidae > Maratus > Maratus speculifer. Next base: position 208,185,052 of record OZ025293.1, on the reverse strand, counting down.
CAGTTAGGTTACTGTTAAGATACAGCTAAGTTACAGACAAGTTATGATTCCGATACAATTAGGTTACGGTTAGGATTTTGTTCATAGAATGAACATTACGCATGTTTGATAAAAAATATACACCTATTTTTGTAAAATGGCTCTGAATTTATAATATTATATACTAACCTTTTAGCGAATCATCGAGAATCGATTTCATTCACGGTATAGTCAGATTTAAGAGTGATATATAATTAGTTTGAAATTCAAAATATTTCACTTGGGATATCTATGTGAAAAAAGTATTTAATTAAGTCACTTAACAGTAATTTTAAGGATAAATATCAACACGAAATCGTTGGACACATATTCCCTCCTGCGTTTCCCATTGCAGTCATTTTAGGTATTTTTGCAGCTAAATATTAGTTTTTTTTAAAAACCAATTTTTGACACAGTCAGGGGGCACGTATTTAATATAATGTACACTGTAAAAAATTGGACCCTTTTGCTGTATCATCACTCCCCCGCTTTTATAGAATATATCTCTTTTGACCTATGACAATGCTCCAAAATAGGCTGAAGTAATCATTTTCTATAAAAGCGGTGGAGTGACGATGCAGCAAAAGGGTCAAATTCTTAACAGTGTATTAACACATATTTTGAGTTGAAGATAAAATCATAAAAATTTAAAGTTCGTTTAACATTATTATAACGGACCCGGGCAACGCCGGGCGGGTCAGCTAGTATATAATAAAAATTCAACATAGAATGTTAAAAAAATTAGTTTAAATAGAAGAGATATTAAGTTGTCTATATAAAAATTTTTATGCATTTAAGTTTAATAGGGACTAAGAAAAAAAAATGAAATGTATATGTTGCTAAATCGCATTACCAGGTAAAAAGTAAGACTCCTGAGACCCCTTAAAGGGCTATCCATTATTGGAAGGCTGTCCATCACAGACACATCTAACTAAATAAGAATTCCAACGATAAAATAGAACAACAAATACGTTAATTGAAATTATTAATATCTCATTTATAATATTAGAGAGTAATTATAAATAAGAGACCCACTTTAATCACGATGTATACTAATACTTACATATAATGGAAAAATTTAAAATTTACTTCTGTAAAATCATTCAGAAAAGGAAATAATAAAAGTGTCTAGAATGAAAAATAAATAATAAAGTACAGTTATTACTTTTTAGCTTCACACCGTTTAAGTATTTGTGTTATTTGTTTTAAATACAATCATGATTAAATTCTTATTGATAGCGTAACTTCCAAAATTTCATTCCGACTTCTAGTTCTCTCTGAAAACATTCCAATAAGAATATTTACAACTGAAACGTTTTTACCCACATTGACTATCCATTTAGAAATTTTATAACATTTCACAGTTTGAAAAATAAATTAAACAATCATTAACATTATTTTTTTTTAATATGAAACATCTACGATTTCTTTTAATTGTTCTTCTCGTTCTCTTATAAATTCCTCTTCTGAGAATATGTAATTTTTTAAATAAAATTATGTAATGTTTCAGAAGATTACTTAATACGAAAATTAAAAAAAGATGTTTGCAAATAATTTTATTCTATAAAAAGCTACTTTATTAAAAAATATAAAATTTTATGTTTACGGAAACATATTATTTTAACCAGATATTTTAAATAAGGAAACAACGCAGATTAAAATGCAGTTAAAATCACTACTTTTAACACATTATCCAAATTATTAATAATCAAGTTTTCTATCTCAAGAAAATAAATAATGAATGTATTAGACTTTATAAAGTTAATGGAGCATTAATGTTTTATAGCATGTTTTTGAGAAGCTAATTAAAATCATTCTAAGAACAATAATAATTAAAAAGCAACCATGAAAAATATTTTTTCATACCTTTTTTCCATCGAAGTCATTCGTTCTAGTTATTCTTTTTGCCGCATAAACTAAATCCGATAATAATTAAAGTGGCAAAGACCAAATAATTTTCACAGTCAAAGCCTCATTAATTTTCTCGACTTATTTTGTCTGTTGGAAGAGCTGTAGTAGATTTTCTTTTTAAAATTGTTAAATCCGTATCAATACGAAACTTCCCACAACTGCCATAAATTCCAGACAACTAACTTCTTGCGTCTATCATCAATTTAAAATATTTCTGTTTACATTTATTTATTCTTTCCACGGAGTAAGAAACCACGGTGTAAGTTTCTTACTCCGTGATTCTTTCGTTTGCAGACGATTTTAACTTTCCACGCGCATGGCCGTTTTGTTTTTTCTTTTTCTATACAATATTTTAGGAATTTAAATTCGCAATAATTTTATGAGAGTGTCTTTAATTAAAGAATATTTTAATGTATTTTTACCTTTTATTTTTATTAGTTTCAAAACAATTCAAGTCAAAATAAATTGTAAAACCATTTTTTGTAAATAATAATAATAATATTCATAATAAGAGTTCATTAGATAAAATATTACTTTTAGAGAGTAAAAATGATAGCTTTAATGCTAATAATAAAGAAAAACATTTTTTAAAAATAAAGCTTGTATCACATGCAAAAATAGATAGTATCTTCTTAATAAAAAAGAGGGGGGGGGGGGGCTTATAGAGGATGAAAAGTTTTTTATTTGTCAATTACTAATTTTTTTCATATTAATTTTCTGCAGAATAAAGCATCTTATAAAGTAACTTTTTTTTTAAAAAAACACACCTCTAAAACAAAAATTTGAAATTCGAATAAATAGTTTGAGAACTACATGCACATTAAAACCTTGAGATTTAATTGTAATAATAAAAATTGTAGTTTGAAAATGCAGAAGTGATTTGAATACCTTTGAGAAATTTCTAGTAGAACAAATGATCATTTACAAAAATCATTATAAAAGATAAATCTAGGTATTAGGCCTAAAATATTTTTTAATCAGATAAAATTCGTATAATTAGAAAAGCATTTTGAGTCGCTGATGAATTAATTACATTTCATGTTATATGAAAATAAAATTTTTGTCAAAAACAGTGTCATTTTGGGCCACCTTTATAATTAATTAATAATTATGTATAGTTCTGTACGCATTAATTACTCAAAACAATTTATGGACATTTTAGTTTTCAACCGAAAATATGAAAATTACTACGATTCCATTTCGGTCTAAAAAACTTTTTTCAGTCAATCCTTATTAATAATTATGTGTAATATATCCCTTTTTTTAAATCCAAATATTTTTCTACATTTACACATACATTTTCACAGTCAAGAATAATAAATTACACATTTAATTTGAAATGTTAGATGCACATCAATTCGTTAATATTTAAAATGATTTAAACAGTTTTGAAATGATAAAAACGTTACGTAATACATAACTGTATATTTTAATGGCATTTCATAGTACAATTTTTACAAGATTTGTGACAAGAAAACTTTAAGTTTTGCATATTTGGCACTTAAAATGGATTATTGTCCTTGCGTAAGTGATTCTTCATAGTTTTTGTTATTACTGGAAAAATTTAACCATTTTCCAATCATCAAAAATAAACTACTAAATATTAAATAAAACTTAATTTGTAAGATGCGCACAAAATCGATCTGATTCAAGCTCCGAAATATATTTAAACGGTCTATTTAAAGTACACTGGTGTCCAAAAGTTAAGCATAATTGGTAATTAAGTATTTATTTTTAAGTAATGAAAGAAATATGAATCGGAATGTACTGAAACTCCAGGTGTGTAAACAAAATAGTACGCGTCACATATTTTCGCGAAGAGTTTTCCCCGAAATCGAACAGGGGACCGTCAACAAATTGAAAAAGAACGAAGATCTTTTGGATAACCCTGTCAAAACTAATGTAGCAAAAGCGTTCAAACTGCACATTATGATTAATTGGCTTATTGTAATGTACTGTGTTAATTTTTACAAGGATAGCATGTATACTCGTAGAGAAATTAAGGTTTTTATAAAAACAATCCTAAATTTTTCCAAGTTTTTTGCTTATAATTTGCAGAGTTCTTATTATAAAATAATGTTCTTTTCTGAAAATATGACAAACATCATTGTACACAATACCCTGTCATCAGAATTTAAAAATAATAAAAATTGTATGAAAAATGAGTATGTTTAGTAAATAATTTTTCATTGCGCATGCGTCAACGATATCAAAATGTCATTTGCATATTGTGTTAGCTAAATGTATAGAGCAACTTCTGTAAAAGTTTCAAAAACATAGCTTGAAAATTCTGAAAATGGGAGCCTATAGAATCAACTCAAAATCCGTTATTCCTAAATGAAGCAAAAAGATGAGGGGCTGTATCCATATTCCATTGTTTAGTGCCTACACAATATTGCACGTACAACTATATTTAGGTAAAACCCCTGATTTTTTTGCTTCCTTTAGGAATAACGGATTTTGAGTTGATTCTATAGGCTCCCATTTTCAGAATTTTCAAGCTATGTTTTTGAAACTTTTACAGAAGTTGTTCTATACATTTAGCTAACACAATATGCAAATGACATTTTGATATCGTTGACGCATGCGCAATGAAAAACTATTTACTAAACATACTCATTTTTCATATAATTTTTATTATTTTTAAATTCTGATGACAGGGTATTGTGTACAATGATGTTTGTCATATTTTCAGAAAAGAACATTATTTTATAATAAGAACTCTGCAAATTATAAGCAAAAAACTTTAAAAAAATTTAGGACTGTTTTTATAAAAACCTTAATTTCTCTACGAGTATACATGCTATCCTTGTAAAAATTAACACAGTACATTATAATAAGCCAATTAATCATAATGTGCAGTTTGAACGCTTTTGCTACATTAGTTTTGACAGGGTTATTCAAAAGATCTTCGTTCTTTTTCAATTTGTTGACGGTCCCCTGTTCGATTTCGGGGAAAACTCTTCGCGAAAATATGTGACGCGTACTATTTTGTTTACACACCTGGAGTTTCAGCACATTCCGATTCATATTTCTTTCATTACTTAAAAATAATTACTTAATTACCAATTATGCTTAACTTTTGGACACCAGTGTACAGTTCAAATTATTTCCCTCTATATGTTGACATTTTCTAAGATTTTTGAAGTTCATATTTTTGTCTCACTGCCACTTTACAATATGGTGTTTTTTTGTCACAAATGTGACGTGATGTACATTACATACAGTGGCATAGCAATGACGTCACAATTTTTTTAAATTGTCAAAAATGTATAATTTTACAAAAAATAAAATGTTTTGGATGTTTTCTAAAAAGGTCACCACTCAGTCACAATGTGACGTCACTGAGTGGTTGCATTTTGGTCACAGGTGTAACGTGACCACAGTGACTCACAGTGACGTCACAATGACGTCAATGTGACCATACATGCTATGAGGACAGCTTAAGAGCCCACAATAGTCACAGAAAAATTACTCAAAAAGACCCGGATGACCATGTAAAGTCTATGGGAGCGTTCTTTTCTAATATCTCGCTCAAATTTTAATATTTTTGCATGATTTTTTTGCACAAGATAGCTGAGGGCAATCCACAACCGGGCTAGTTTTTACTTTTTAAATTTTTGTTTCAGATTTTCTTTAAAAAAATACTTTAACTTTCGAAACCGGTTTAAACCGATTCTGAAACTGAAACTATCGTAATATAAAAAATATATAACCAAAATCGAAAAAGTAAAAACTAGCCCGGTTGTGGATCGCCCTCAGCTATCTTGTGCAAAAAAATCATGCAAAAATATTAAAATTGGAGCGAGATATTCGAAAAGAACGCTCCCATAGACTTTACATAAGTCTATGGGAGCGTTCTTTTCTAATATCTCGCTCAAATTTTAATATTTTTACATGATTTTTTCTTGCATAGGCTAGCTTAGTACGATCTGCAACCGGGCTAGTTTTTACTTTTTCGATTTTGCTCATATATTTTTTATATTATGATAATTTCAATTTCAGAACCGGTTTAAACCGGTTTTGAAAGTTAAAATATATTTTTTTTAAATCTGAAACCAAAACTGAAAAAGTAAAAACTAGCCCGGTTGTAAATCGTCCTAAGCTAGCCTATGCAAAAAAAATCATGTAAAATATTCAAATTTGAGCGAGATATTAGAAAAGAACGCTCCCTTAGACTTTACATAATCATCCGGGTCTTTTTGCGCACTTTTTCTGTGACTATTGTGGGCTCTTAAACTTTTAAGTTATAATTGATAGGGAATTAAATAAGCGAAATTTTAAGGTGTATGTTGGGAGTGCATGCCCCGGCGCGCGAACCACCCGCCCCGCCTTACCTCATACTACATCATACACAATATATGTACATACTTATATACAGCGCTGTCAGTTACGGTAACAGCGTCGCGAGTTGAATAATTTTTTTCCCATCTCACAAATGTCCAACACGCCTAAAGAAGTTTTCTGATACAAAGAATCCGAAGCATTTTTACTTTCTTCTATCTTTACAAGAAGGGAAGTATTGGATTCCCGAAATTTTTTGAATTCCCAGTTTCGACGGATTAACACGTTTCAAGGGTCAGAGAATACAAAAGACATGTTTTTACAAAATGTCTGTCTATGAGTCGGTGACTCTGTTTATCTACCTGTGTGTATGTGACATGTGGACGCTCTATCTCAAGAACTAATGCACGTCACTCAATAAAAAATTATATTTAGGTAATCCTTGATATAAATTTGTGCTGATTATTTTTTGGTGTAAATCGCTCAACAGATGGGGCTGCGTGATTTTGCGTGATTTTTGCAATAGCTCTATCTCCAGAATTAATACATGGAATTTCATCAAACATCAGATTCAATTATTCCGTAACATGAATTGATACTTGTTATTGTAAATCAATCGACAGGTGAGCCTACTATGTAACATTATTTAAGATTTCCGCAATCCCTCAATCTCCAGAACTAATGTACGAATTTTCGTGAAACTTAAGAATCGGTTACTCCTTGATATGAAATGAAATTTATACTTTGGTGTAAATCGCTCAACAGGTGGCGTTGCATTGCTGCATTTTGTGCAATTTTTGAGACTGTTCTATCTCAAGAACGAATGCACCGATTTCCATCAAACTTCAAATTCGATTAGTCCTTGACATAAATTGATGCTATTTAGATTTTATTGTAAATAACTCCACAAATTGCGCTGCTATACTGTATTTTTTAGGATTTCTGTAACAGCTCTCTTTCAAGAACTAATGCACGGATTTCCTTCAAACTTCAAATTCAGTTAATCCTCGACATGAATTGGTTTTGCTTGCATTTTTGTGTCAATCGTACAGCAGGTTAAGCTGCTATGCTGAATTTTGTCGTATTTCCACGATTTTAGGAATAGTCATATCAAGAAATAATGCACGGAATTTCATATGTTTAAAATTTTCATGATGTGCTCATGATGCCATTTAATTTTGAAACTGTGATAACAAATTTCGAAATGTTAACATGTATGAGATAGAAGAAAGTTTTGGGATTGCTACATCCGACTAGTTTGTTTTGTCTTTACCTTAAAAAACAGCTGAGATATAGCAGTTTAAATTTCTTATGTGGGTGACATTTTGAAAAATCCTATTGCCTGCGACAGCATTCGTATACATCAACTGATTTCGATGCGAGTGAGCATGTGTACAGAAATTACTATGATCTTGACCAACTGCATTGGTTAGTTTAATCCACCACGATTTTTTAAATGGCAGGCACTTTAATGCTCGTATTCACAATCAACCTCAACCTGAAAATTTCGCTCGATCGCTTACATGAAATTCACGATATTATTTGATTGGACATTATCAAGGAGACATCCAATCAGGATTAAAGTTGAATATTGTTTGAGCTTTCGACCGAAGTTTTCGATATAACTCGGGGTCGAAGTAGTTGGTGAATACGTGCGTAAGATATTGGTAAATTCAGCGACCAAATATAAATCACTTTATGAATAAAACCAGCTTTGATAAAGCTGACTAATTTCCAGAATTTCCCATTTATATTCAGTATTGACAAAAACTAATATTGAACCTTCTATAATCGAGTTCCACTAAGAATAATATAACCTTTTTTATTAAAAATTGAATATGGAATGTACCTCTTCCTCCCGGCACTGGCCGGAAGATTTTTTATATTTTATAGTCTATTTAAAGCCCTTAAAAGTGCATCGATTGTATTAGCTTATTGAAAAATTTAATTTATGACTATATCAGCTTTTGCAGCAGCAAATGTTTAGTTTTAAAACTAAAATTTTCAATTTATTTTAATTAGTAATTGGAATATTATAACCTATTTTATATTTCTGATTTCAGGTTCAGGAAGGCTCTGAATATCAGATTATATGAAACTTTTCTACAACTTTTAGCTAAGAAAAAACATTTGAATTTCGATGAAATGAAATATAAAATGGTAATGTGCGGACCACCAGAGTCTAAGAAAACAATGGTAATCAAATATATTCATTATTTTCTTTATTGTAATAATTTACAAAAATTAAAAAAGGTTCCACCCTTTGATCTATAATTGTAATATTTTACTTAAAAATATGTGTAGATTTATAGTGTGTACCTTGAAAAGCTTTTACTGTAAACAGTGTAAAGATATATTTTACTGAGATTAAGGGGACTCTGTACTCCAGAAAATGACTGTTTGTGTGAACAGAATTGTCAGGAGAAAAAGCAATTGAGGAGCCGAATATAAATGCCCCTATAATAACCCGCAATCTGCGGAATAAAAACATTGCTGAAATAAATTGGTCTACCATGCAAGACTCTTGCGTGATGTAGAACATTATGGAAGAGTCGGAGTTAAAAAATAATGTTGATATTATGAACTTCAATTATTAGACTGTTTAAATTCTTACTCATACTCCTTGTATTTAACGTGCTTTCTTATATGTAGTTTTCTTTTGTTAACTTTTGTGGCAATTGTTGGTTATTAGGTTTTAAATAATTTTTTTAGCTTGTTCCACTGCGGAAGCCTGTTAGTTTTCTTTTTCTAAATTAAAGTTATCTTCGTAATGTTTATTTCATATTTTTTATCTGAATTAAGTTAATTCTTGTTTACCCGTTATCTGCTAAAATATTTTCAAGTGGTTATGCTCCCACACTTGCTTCGTACTGCGCGATAGTTACGGTAACGAGAATTAGTCCTAACCAACGGTAAAACGCATTTCAAGTTTGTGTGTTTTGTTAATTAATAAAGATAAAAATATGGAACTTTTTACGACTGATAAACTTCTTGGCTCTGAGAATTGGGTCAGATGGAAATGGATGGTGGAAGGCTTGCTAATGGAAAAAGAAAATGCTTTCGAGGTGTGCTCTGGCGAGATTGTACAGCCAGAACCGGTTCCAGAAGGCGCTGCTGCTGCTGCAGATAGGAACAAATATAACAGAGACTTAGCCAACTTCAATAAAGGCAACAGAGCTGCCAGAGGTATTTTTTCAAGAACATTAGATAGTAGAATATGTGACCTCGTATCGATGTGCAAAACCGCAAGAGAAATATGGGTGAAACTACATGAACGTTTTGAGGAGAAAAATACTCAAGCTCAATATGCCTGCCAAATGCAGTTCTCATCTTTTGTGCGAGATCCGACGGATTCAATGGCTATGCACATAGCAAAACTAGATCGCCTAGTGTCACGGATGTCTGATTTGGATATCAAACCAAATGACTTTGTGGTAATGAGTAAGCTTTTGGAGACTTTATCTAGTGACTTTGAGCCACTGAAAATGGCTTGGTGTGCAAGACCTGAAGAGACACAGACACTAGTGGAGCTTAAGAAATTACTTGTTGCAGAAGAGCAAAGAAGAATGTTACTCTTCCAAAGAAAATGAATTAAATGTCTTACTTGCCAAGTCTAGTTTGAGAAAGATTCACAGTGCTGCAGAAAAGTATGGCAACCATGCAAACAAGCAGGGGAAGCAGTTTAAATGTTTTAGATGTGGAAAAAGAGGTCACATGAAACGTGATTGTATTGTTAAAAAAGTTAATAATGTGCATGAGAGAAAATCAAAGGATGAAGTTTTTATTAGTGAATACCTTGCAGCCAATTGTGATGACACATGGGTCATTGATACAGGAGCCACACAACACATAACTAACAGACACGATGTCTTTCAAAGTTTTACACAGTATAAGTGTCCAATAGAAGTAAGGGTTGGTAATAATTCCACAATGGAAGCGTATGGCCATGGTGAAATCTCTGTGAAAATGTTAGTTAACGGCAACTGGAAAGCCAGTGTACTGGAAAATGTATTATATGCTCCAGATGCTTCGAGAAATTTATTTTCTGTAAGTCAAGCTCTAGACCATGGATCAAAATTTAAGATGTGTAACAATAAGTGTGAATTTGTAAAACCTAAAGGAGTTGTTGCTGTGGGTATACGCCAAGGTAACGTATTCAGATTGCTATGCAAAGTAATAGTACCTGCGGTAAACAGTGCAACTAACATTGTAACAGTGCCCTCTTCTGAAGCTCAACTTACTGAATCAAACTCGCTTCAACTTTGGCATGAGAGACTTGGACATTTGAATAAACAACATGTGAAAAAGTTTCTTCACACTCAAAGTATAGAAGTGCGAGATGATGGTGAGTTTTGCGAAGCATGCGTGCTAGGTAAACAACATCGATTACCATTTCGAAATCGTCAACAACAAGCTAAGGATGTTGGTGATGTTATCCATACTGATGTCTGTGGGCCTATGGAAGAAGAATCATTAGGTGGCGCCAATTACTATGTATGTTTTACTGATGATTACTCTAAATTCAGAAAAGTGTATTTTCTCAAGCATAAATCTGAGGTTACATCTAAATTTGAAGAATTTTGTGCTTTCTTCAGAAATCAAACACAGAAACCAATCAAGGCAGTCCTTAGTGAAGGTGGATTGGAATATAACAACAAAATTTTGAAAGGTTTGCTTCAGAAAATGGGAGCAGAATTTCAATACAGCACACCCTATACACCTCAACAAAATGGATCTGCTGAACGAAATAATCGAACTCTCATCGAGTTAGCTAGATCAATCATGATCGCAAAAGATTTACCAAAATCCCTGTGGGCTGAAATAGTCAATGCTGTAGTACATATACTGAATCGTGCTGGAACACCTGCAGTTGAACAAAAGTCTCCTTATGAAGTTTTTTATGGGAAAACTCCAAGACTCAATCATCTTCGAATTATTGGTACAGAGTGTTTTGTTCATACCCCCAAGCAGAAGCGCAAGAAGTGGGATCCGAAAGGCCGAAAAGGCATTTTAGTTGGCTACTTAGATGATGTTGATGGTTATCGTGTATGGTTCAAAGGTACAAGAAAAATCGAACGAACAAGAGAAGTAGTGTTTTCTCCTGAATCTATATCAACATCAACTGTTGTTGCAATTGAGCCGGAACAGCTTAGAATAGATGAAAGTCCTACTCCTGACGGTTATGGAACTGATTTTGATGCAGATGAAACTTCTGAAAATGCGCAGCATGATCAAAATCTAAGGGACAGGACGCAGTTAAAGGCACTTGAACGTCTTACTGAATGCTGTATTGCAGAAGAGAGTGAACCAGAACACTACTACCAAGCGGTAAAATCGGACAAGGCAAATGAATGGCAAGCTGCAATGGATGAGGAAATTAAATCGTTATTAGAAAACAATACTTGATATTTAACAGACCTACCAGAAGGAAGACGAGCCATTACAAACAGATGGGTATATAAATTGAAGCGTCATGCTAATGGTGACATTGATCGATACAAAGCTAGGCTTGTAGTTAAAGGATTTTCTCAAAGAAAAGGTATAGATTATTCAGAAACCTTCAGCCCAGTTGCACGTTTTGAAACTATTCGAGCTTTAATAAGTGTTGCAGCAAATGAAAATTTAGACCTGGTACAATTTGATGTTAAAACTGCATTCTTGTATGGGACGTTAGAAGAAGAAATCTATATGAAACAGCCCGAAGGATATGATGACAACTAAGGCCGTGTGTGTCGACTAGTTAAAAGCCTCTACGGATTGAAACAGTCGCCAAGGTGTTGGAACAAGCGATTTAAAGAGTTCCTGGGAAAATATGGTCTTACAGAAAGTGCTGCTGATCCATGTTTGTTTTGCAGTAACGAGAAGCAACAGAAGTTGTTATTAGCATTACATGTAGATGATGGACTCGTTGCCACAACTCCTCAAATCAAGAAACATTTCTTTGAAGAATTGCAGCGTGAATTCAAAGTAACATACAAAGATGCTGAATATTATCTTGGTGTAGAGATAAAAAAGCTGACAAGTGGAGATATTTTTATTAGTCAGCAAAATTATGCTAATAAAGTTTTGGAAAAATTCAACATGAAAGATGCTAATCCAGTTTCTACTCCTATAGAAAAGGATAATATTTCAGGGGAAGATAATGAAGAGATTGTTTCTGAAAAAGTTCCTTACAGACAAGCTGTAGGCAGTTTGATGTACATGGCAGTTGCTACCCGTCCCGATATTGCCTTTGCTGTGTCATATTGTTCTCAGTTCTTGGATAAAGCAAAACAAAAACATTGGTCAATGGTAAAACAAATACTAAAGTACATCAAGGGAACATCTAATTTTGCATTAGTGTTTAAGTCTGGTTTTCACACTGGTACCTTAGAAGCATATAGTGATGCAGATTATGCCAGTGACACAAGAACCAGAAAATCAGTTTCCGGTATTGTATTTAAATACAGTGGAGGAGCAATTGACTGGGCAAGTCGTCGACAGCAGTGTGTGTCATTGAGCACCACAGAAGCAGAGTATATAGCTGCAAGTGAGGCAACATAAGAAATTGTTTGGCTGAAACGTCTCTTTGATGACATTGCCCCATTAACATCAACGCCTATTCTGCAAGTTGATAATGCGAGTGCAGTTTGTTTGGCTAAAAATCCTGAGTTCCATCAGCGAACTAAACATATAGATATTAGATATCATTTTGTTCGAGAAAAGTGTTTAATTGGTGAAGTCAGTGTCCAGCATATTGATGGCGAATTACAAATTGCTGATATTTTTACAAAAGCCTTACCTAGAAAACGTTTTGAAATGTTAAGGACTCGCTTGGGTATGGTAAGAATGCCATAATTGCAAGTTCAAGGGGAAGTGTTGATATTATGAACTTCAATTATTAGACTATTTAAATTCTTACTCATACTCCTTGTATTTAACGTGCTTTCTTATATGTAGTTTTCTTTTGTTAACTTTTGTGGCAATTGTTGGTTATTAGGTTTTAAATAATTTTTTTAGCTTGTTCCACTGCGGAAGCCTGTTAGTTTTCTTTTTCTAAATTAAAGTTATCTTCGTAATGTTTATTTCATATTTTTTATCTGAATTAAGTTAATTAATTCTTGTTTACCCGTTATCTGCTAAAATATTTTCAAGTAATAACCTTTCATAAGTAAAAATAATAATCAGCAGGCTCGACTGGCGTTTGCCAAAGAGCACAAAGAGAGTTAATGCAAGCACTATGTTCGATGACCTAAAAACAAAGGCATAATTCTAGATATGTTATTCCTGCAATCCAGCATGGCGGAGGGCACGTTATTATATGACAGCATTTTTTGGAAAATGTATCGGTTTTTCAGTTGAAATAAGTGGCGAGATGAATGATTCAATGCATAAGGATATCTTACAAGATCATTTACTGTGTTATTGGAGGAAAAATTTCGGTTGAAACTATTTGTTTCAGCATGATAAGGACCCAAAGCATATATACAAGCTCGTTAAGCAGTAGCTTTAGTACAAAATATTTTGCTTTTGAAATGGCCATGGCCAGCCCAATCACCCAATCTGAATCCTATAGAAAATATTTGTAAGGAACTTTATAAACGTGTGCAGAATTATAAATTTTTCAATTCAGTAGAATTTTCGCAAAATTACAAGAAGAGTTAAAAAAAATTACCATAGACGATCTTCAACCATTCATTGAAACGATGGCACGTTGTTGCGCAACAATAATTATTGCTAGAGGTATGACGACAAAATACTAATTGTAAATATCGCTGATCATAATTATTTTCTATTATAGCATCTTTTTTCGTAACTTATCAAGATGACCGGAAACTTTTGAGAACATGAGTTTTGCTTTACAATTAATTTTTTCAATTAAATTTATTGATATTTATTTGTTATTTCATAAATAAGTTCCTAATCATTCTGTCAATAAAATGTATAAGTATCACTTTGATATTCTTCTTCATATGGGTATACTTTCAACCTTTCTAATCGATAACCAGGCCCCTACCTGCCGAATCTCACCAGCTAAACGGGTTTGATACCTAGTATCGGGGCGGGTGACCGCATAATCACCTCGTCGCGGCTATTAATTTGACGATCATCTAGATCTCTAACATAACGGCATTGTCTATTGCTTAGTTGTGAGCTCTGTTAATCCTGTTGCTTAACATTATGCTCTTGTTGTTTGGTACCTGTGCTTTTCTACGAGTTCATCTCTTAATTTAGAACCTTGATCAAGTGACGAGACCTTCACGTGGCAAGGCACTTCCAGAAATATAATTCACAGGTAACTTGGAGGTCTTTGCACCCACGATGGATTTCTCATGCACCAAGCGCCATTAGCGTACATGCTGGACATCGGCTGACACCAATCCAATGACCAGTCCCCTAGCTACCAGATTTCTCTAGCCAAACGAGTTACTTGTCTGGCATCGGGGTGGTTGTCCGCCTGATCGCCGCATGACGGCCACCGAGTAGACAAACCACAGGGCCGACCTAATTGCAGAGCCTGCTATTTTGATGATTGCTAAGTTAACAGGTTGCTTAACTAATTGAATTTCTTGATTTGGTTCCTACACATTACACAAACAAATTTGGCCTGAGGAGTAGGGAAACTAGGAATTTAGATGCCTAATCGATGGCGGGTACTTGTCCTGAAAAGTGGTTCATGAACCAATTTAGAGGAAGAGAGAAAAAGAAAAACTATGGGTTCCGCTGAAAGACAAGTATCACCATACGAAATTTTGGGACCGAGATGCAATGCAAGCTCACGTTGCAGGGGGAACGATACTCCACTTATACCGCACCTCTTTCATCAAATGAACGAAAAAGTTTTATGCTGACCGGAAACTTTTGACCGCCCCTGTACATAAAAGTTTTCTCTCTTTGAACATACCTTTCGTCGAAAAAGCACAAACTGAGAAAAATCTTAGAGAAGGCGATGTAATAAAATCGCTTTAAACTATATTTATAATACTCGAATCTTACACTGAAAAAAAATATACCGCCTTCATCTAGAATGAATAAGTAGTCGTTTTCTAAATCCCTAAACTAGAAATATAGATGTCAGAGTTATGCGAATATGTCTAATAAATAAACCGTATCGATGAAATGAACGAGAATTTCTAATATTTTGATTTATAAATGACGAAACTATATTTTAAGAATTATAGCTATTATGAATCGTTTGAACTGCGAGAAATTATGGCTAGATTACTGGAATCGATTCGTTTACTAGAATTCTAACTATTGAGACATTTTTCTTGTGTTCGCATTTATTTGCAGAAATTTTTGAATAAGTTTGACAGCTATAATACAAGGAAATGATCGAGAATAAGAATAAGTAATACAGCGAGAATTTGAGAGAATTTTTAAAGCTGTTGGGTTGTTTTCTGTTTTAAAATGGCGATTTAAAAAATTGACGACTCTAAAAATTTAAACCTTTCTTAATTTGTTTACCACCCTTATCAGTATAATTATTGTTATATTTGACAAAAAAAGAAGACTGGAGCTTTTTATAAATTTATATATTTTGAAACAAGTCGAAAAAAGGCATATTTTATTTTATTTTATTTTATTTTATTGAAATCGGATATTTTAATTAGAGAACTTTTGTAATAATATTACAGCATACAAACATTTAAGAATACATGAGGTAAAAATATCACTTGTTCTTACAAACCGGAAACGGCAGACGATATATGAAAAGCAACAACTTTCGAATAAGCACAGTGAGTTTGCAGAATACAATGGCTGTCTCGTGAGCATATAGTTAGTCTTGGTTTAAAAATGCAACTAAATAATTTTGCAAGAGTCCTTAAAAGTTTAATTTAGATGAAATATGCGTCCGGGTAAACTAAAACAGCTGTGGCATGTTAAAAAGAATTCATGTCATTGTTATTTTATTTATTATCGGAACGTATACAATTGTTCTTCATACTTTCATTCATGGATTACATAAAAAAAGGTATGAAAAAGTTATTTTTTCTCTTGTTTTTCTTTAAATTTTATGAGTTTATTCAAATAAATAACTGTCTCTCAATAGCTGTAATCCAAAGATAGAAAGCAGTTATATAAATTACATTTTAATAACATTTGTATATTTGTAAAATACCATTCATTAAAATCACATGTTTTCTCAAATTTTAAATTGATGTGGAAAATTTTAATAGTTAAAGTTTAATATTATTAGCTAATATTTAAAGGTATTTAAATTACTAATTAAAAAAGCTATCTTATTGAATAAAATTATTTGCAAGCTTAATTTTTAAATTTAATATTTTCAAAGGAAGTTTTCAAAGTAATATCCAAGTCTGAATTCGTTAACAAATGAAAATACAGAAGTTTGCAACCAATGATAATTTAAATATTATTTTGCTGAAAGATCTTATTTATTAAAAAAATAATGTATATATTTGAAAGAATGGAACCGAAAAGAATTAATGATTGAATGAAGCAATATAAATGTATAATTATTTATTTTTTTATTCTGGAATTCTAATTCTATTTGGTATTCCGTCTGGTAGGCGTAAGGTTAAAATGAGGCTTGATATTTATAATTATCCTCTAATACTGTAAATATAATAATAATAATGTACCAATGTGTGTTTCTATTTTGTGTTTAAGTTCTGAATTTTTATACTTTATTTACATTAAAAAATGATTAACGTGATTATTTAATACTTAAAAATTAACAATATTGATGTGAAGTATGTAATTTTCTACTTATTGCAAATTTGAAAAAAAAAAATCATTTGTTAGTTTTATGTTTGAAATCATTTTTTATATGTTTAAAATAACTTATTCTAACATTCGAGTAAATGTTTGCATTTTCAACGTTTTAAATAGCATTTAAAATAATTATTTGATTTAAACACTGTTTCTTTTAGCATGTTTATCATATATTTTGCTATAAAACTGTGCGGTTTCATATATTTACATGAGATAGTTTTTTTTTAAATATAGGCAATGAAAATCGAAAATTTACAATAAATTCAATTATAAAAGCAGCAGTGTCTTTATTTTTTTTTTACTTCATTTTTAGAATAGAGCGATAGATGACAAATCAGTGTATATTTTAGAATCGAAATATTTTAACCTTTTTTTAGGTAGTTTTGTGTTATAGCAGAGCCCGAGCATGAATTGTCAAATTATAAAACATGTATCACAATACAATAATATTCGATACAAATAATATTTCGTGAGATATATGGTCCAGTTGTAATCATACAAGACGTGTATGATATGTATAGAACATATACTTATACATAGTATACGGATATATATAAATGAGGTGTTCAGAAGTGAATTCGACTAACTCCATTTTTTCATAGAAATTAATGTAAAGACATGTTTAAACTTTTCCATGTATCTATAATGTGCTTATAAATTACCCTTGATTATAAGACAATTAATCAAAGTATAATAAAAAATATGGTGAAAAAAATAGTAATTTTTTAAATAGATAAATAACTTTAAATGTTTAAAATAAGCGTTTTTAGTTGACGGAGTTAATAACAGAGTTTGGAGTGTATTCATATCATATATATATATATATATATATATATACACATACAAATTTCGGGATGATCTTGGTGATATCATAACTTAAATTTTGTCATAATGAAATTTTAGAGACTGTTATAACAAAAAAGTACTATATTGTCTGAGTACCAAGTTTGAATTAACGTGCGTTTATTGTATTACAAAGAAATTTAAATATATTTTATAGTAAACTTTATCGTGCTATTAAAACACATAAAATATAATTAGTTAATATCGAATTCTCTATTTATCTATCACTCTTTTTCTAATTGTGTAGCTGAAAGAATCACCAGTAACATATAACTCGTAATAAGTACATTAAATGAGATAAATTAATTTCATTCAGTCTCTCTATAGCTCAAAGAATACAAAAATATTGTATAGATTTTATAGGATATTATATTATATCCTATTTTATAGGATTGTATAGGATATTATTTGTATATAAATTTATTTCGATAATGCTTCAAGAATTAAACAGAAATGTTTCTTTAGTAACAATAACTTATAGAGTATGCGATTTTTTAAAGGCGATAAATAACAAATAGATAATTTTCAAAAAATTGTGTCAAATCGAATTTTTAACAGTTTTAAATTTTAACATTTCCACTTATGATAATACTTTCTGCTTCAGGATATTATATTTTGTAGTTAATGTGTCTTTAAATTCTAGTTCTAATACCTATCTTAGAAAGTCTGGGAATTAGAAATTCTGGTTTATGAAACCAGAAGTTATTGTTATGAAATTTAGCCCTTTTGAAAATCTAGCTCGAAGCCCGTTTTTTCTAGTTCTGGGAACAAGAAAATTCTGGTCTACTCAATCAGAATATTAACTAGATCACGCTAGCAAATGGAACTAGAATTTATAAGGATGACATGGAACTATTTTTTCTAGAACCACAATTTATTTTCTAGATGCCAGAGGCAGATTTTTTTTTCAGCGTAAGGAAACTTCATGAGAATATACAAAAGATAATAATGTATAATTTTAGAAAAAATATTAGAAAACCGATATTTTCGTCACTTTTTGGCAAATGAAGTATAACTTGTAATCGTCGCTTACACATTACAATACCTGCAGTTTTTGAAACTTATCTTAAAAACTGCAGCACTAAGAAGTGCAGCTTTATATACTCGTATTTAAAGATTTTTTAAATAGATTTCAGCTATAAAATTATAGATTACAGTTCATATGTATTTTTTAAAAATTTATTTTATAAAATATTTTTAAAGAAATTTTTACAAAAATTACGAAAAATCAACTTTTTTTGACCGAACACAATTTTTATTTTATATTTATAATGTATTGCAGAATAACAAGAGTACCCTGTCTTTTAGTCACAACAGCAAAAATATGAAGTAAATTGAAGTCTTTGGATACCTTTTTATTCCCACAATAGAAAATAAATTAAAATATTTGACAATTTCAGTGAAAGGCTGTTTATCTTTTATGCTATTTTCGGAGAATGACAGCCTTTTGAAATCTTTTATATTGGACTATGGTCAGATTTAAAAAAATAGAAATCGTGCTGTATTAAACATTACTCAACACTGCCATGTTCTGAGAAATAGTTTGACACAATCAGATTTTCTATTTATGAATGGTTCACACTGAAAAAAAAAATCTGCCTCTGGCATTTAGAAAATAAACTGTGGTTCTAGAAAAAATAGTTCCATGTCATCCTTATAATTTCTAGTTTCTTTTGCTAGCGTGTTCTAGTTAATATTCTGATTGAGTAGACCAGAATTTTCTTGTTCCCAGAACTAGAAAAAAACGGGCTTCGAGCTAGATTTTTAAAAGGGCTAAATTTCATAACAAAAACTTCTGGTTTCATAAACCGGAATTTCTAATTCCCTGACTTTCTAAGATAGGTATTAGAACTAGAATTTAAAGACACATTAACTACAAAATATAATATCCTGAAGCAGAAAGTATCGTCATAACTGGAAATGTTAAAAATTAAAACTGTTAAAAATTCGATTTGACACATTTTTTTTTAATTATCTATTTGTTATTTATTGCATTTAAAAAAATCGCATATTTTACAAATTATTGTTACTAAAGAAACATTTCTGTTTAGTTCTTGAAGCATTGTCGAAATAAATTTATATAAAAATAATATCCTGTTCTATACAATATTTTTTGTATTCTTTAAACTATAGAGAGACTGAATGAAATCAATTTATCTCATTTAATATACGTATTACGAATTCTATGTCACTGGTGATTCTTTCAGCTACACAACAATTAGAAAAAGAGTGATAGATAAATAGAGAATTCGATATTAACTAATTATATTTTATGTGTTTTAATAGAACGATAAAGTTTACTATAAAAAATATATATTAATTTCTTTGTAATACAATAAACGCACGTTAATTCAGACAATTTGGGACACAGACAATATGGTACTTTTTTTGTTATAACAGTCTCTATAAATTTAATTACGAGAAAATTAAAGTTATGATCTCGCCAAGATCATCCCTAAATTTGTATGTAAATACATATATATATATGATATGAATACACTCCAAACACTGTTATGTGCCACGTCATTATATATGTATCATTTACTTCTTTTGTGCCATATATGTTACATATAAATACATTCATATATGTCCTATATATACACACATACAGGCATACATGAAGTGTTCAGAAGTCAATCCGATTAACTCCATCAACTAAAAACGCTCATTTTAAACATTTATAGTTATTTAAAAATGGAGATAGTCAAATTCACTTTTGAATACCTCATTTATATATGCCCATATACTATATATCAGTACATGTTCTATACATATCATACACTGTAAAAAAAAAAATTCAAGAGGTTATTAAAAATTTTTTAGTAAATTTGTATTCCACAGAATTTTTTAGTAACCATTGCAAACTTTTTTTTGCAAGCGAAACAAGCATTTTTTTTTGTAAACTGAACAAAAGAATTTTTTGTATAACTAACTTAAAAATTTTTAGTATGAGCCACCAAGCAAATTTAAGTAATAGCTCCAAAATAATTTTTAATAACCATTACGTGGGCTCGAAGGGCAGGAGCTTCCTTAGAGCTGCATCCAGACTTCTGGAGCGGAAGAATTTCGGCAAAACCGCAACAGATGGCAGCACCAAACATCGCTACTGCTCCGTCAGGATATTCATAATCCCTTTATTAACGAGTACTTATACTGCATACATTCGGGGCGTATTTGGCAGTGGCCAGTATCGAACCCGGGACCTTTTTGCCTGGAGTCCGTTACTATAACCACTATGCTATCAAGGCCACACCAAGAGAGTTTTAGTAATAGCTATTAAAAATATAAAATTATTAACTCTCTTCGTTGCTAACTTTTTTCTAGTAATTCTTACAGATTTTCTTGTAACCGACTAAGATTACTAAAAATTTGTTAGTAATTACAAGGATCACTAAAGTTTTTTTAGTAGATCGACACTTTTTTTTTACAGTGTATACATATGCGTCTTGTATGATTAAAACTGTACCATATATCTCCCGAAATATTATTTGCATCGAATATTATTTTATAGTGATACATGTTTTATAATTTGACAATTCACACTCGGGCTCTGCTATAACACAAAACTACCTAAAAAAAAAGTTTAACATATTTCGATTCTAAAAAACACTGCTGCTTCTATAATTGAATTTATTGTAAATTTTCGATTTTCACTGAATATATTTGGAAAACTATCTCATGTAAGTATATGAAAACGCATAGTTGTATAGCAAAATATAAGATAAACATGCTAAAAGAAACAGTGTTTAAATCTGATAATTATTTTAAATGCTATATAACGTTGAAAATGCAAACATTTACTCGAATGTTGGAATAAGTAATTTTAAACATGTAAAAATGATTTCAAACATAAAACTAACTAATGGTTTTTTTCAAATTTGCAATAAGTAGAAAATTACATACTTCAAATCAATATTGTCAATTTTTAAATAGTAAATAATCACGTTAATATTTTTTTAATGTAAATAAAGTATAAAAATTCAGACCATAAACATAAAATAGAAACACACACTGGTATATTATTATTATTATTATTAGGTAGATTTCGTATGAAATACTACCTATTGCATTCGCACCAGTTTATATATATATATATATATATATATATATATATAAATCTCACTTTTTTATGGACACGATAACTTCTATAATTCTTAACCAATCTCCACCAAACTGGTACATAAAATCAAAGGGGATGAAATCTCGGCTAAGTTCGTTAATGGACAAAATCGGACCCAGGGGGTCAAAATAGGGGCGTTTTTGTGAAAACAGAAAAAACCACATAACTTCTTAAGGAAAATAGATATCGAATCAGTTTGAAGTTTATATTACTTCTAAATAATGGGCCAAAAGTTTATGCATGACAGATTTTTGATAAAGTTAAAAATGGGCTCAAGAGGCGAAAAAAATAGGGTTTTTGGGAGAAAAAAAATCATAACTTTATCAATTTTCAAGATATAAAATCCATCTAAATTTTTTGTAAATATTCTTAAATTTATCTAAAACTTTTGTATTTACAAGTTTTTGATAGGACTAACACTTACCGGTAAAAAAAATTAAAAACGAAAATAAAAAGGGGTTTAGAGAAAGAAAAAAATCCATAACTTTGTCAATTCTTAAACTATCAAATCCAATTAAATTTATTTTACATCTCCTCAAAAATACCTACAGCTTTTATATTGACAAGTTTTTCATAGGACCAATTCGTATAGCAAAAATAAATTAAACAAAAATTAAGAGTTGGAGAAAAAACCTCTAATCCAAACTGCTTACTTTCTGAATCGTTTTTTAAATTCATTTTTTATTTTAAACGAATCCAAATGGCAGATCCTCTTATTTAGGAACTATATAATGTGAAACATTGGTCAGTTTTTTGATAAAGATAGAATATATTTCAAAAAAGGCTGCCAAAAAGGGTATTTTTAACAGAATTTCCCTAAGTGACCGTGATAGGAAATTTGAGGAAGTATTCAAATAACAAATTGCGTTTTTTCTGACTCATTTTTAAATCCATTTTTACTGTCAAACGCATCCAATTCTTATTTAGGAACTGTATAATGTGACGCATTGGTCAATCTTTTTGATAAAGACAGAATATATTTCAAAAAAGACTGCCAAAAAGGGTATTTTGAACAGAATTTCGAGACGTTATCGTGATTGAAAATTTGAGGAAGCATTGAAATAACAAATTGCGTATTTTCTGACTCATTTTTAAATTTAGTTTTGCTTTCAAACGCATCCAATTGACAGGTTCTCTTATATAGGGGCTGTATAATGTCCCGTATTGGTCAGTTTTTTGATAAAGGCTGAATATATTTTTAAAAATGCTGTCAAAGTGAACATTTCGCGCAAAATTTCCCGAAGCTATCATGATTAGGAATTGAGGTTGTATTCAAAATTGGTTATTTTATAACTCATTTTTAAATTCCATTTTGCTCTCAAACGCATTCAATTGACAATCTTTTGTTATTTAGGAACTATATAATGTACTGTATTAGTCGATTTTCTGATAAAGTCAGAATTATTTCAAAATATGTTGTCAAAATGGGCATTTGATCCGAATTTAGCTTAAGATGATTCTGATAAAACCAATTCTTACAGGGCCCCACCAGTGGCCGAGAGGTACAGACCTCTCAACTGGTAGACGGCAGGTGCTGGGTTCGAACCCAATCGCGGCTGTCGGCCTAACCGTTCGGAGTTTTCGTGGTTTTCTTCGAACCTTGCGTAAATACGGGTTAGGTTCCCTTAAAAAGACCCCCACGAAGGGCACTCCCCCTCTGGTCCTATATCCCTAGCGTAGATAATCGGACGACAAAATACACCACCAACACCAATTCTTACAGAAAAATGAAATTAAATTTTTTTCAAAAGAGTGCAAATAAAGTTGTTAAACTGGATTTATCTGTAATCAAATTTAATTTTTGTTGTTGAAATGAGCACTCTTCGAAATCTACCTTCGCCTATAGGCCAAGCTGACAGGGATTTTATTATTATTATATTTACAGGATTAGAGGACAATTATAAATACCAAGCCTCATTATAACCCTAGGCCTACCAGATGGGTCGGAGAAATCCAGAATAAAAAAAATAAATAATAAACTAGCATCATTCAGTAATTAATTCATTTTAGTTTCATTCTTTCAAAAAAAAAAAAAATATATATATATATATCAATTAAAATCTTTTAGTAAAATAAAATTTAAATTATTACTGGTTGCATAACTTTTGTATTTTCATTTTTTAACGATTTCAGACTTAAAAATTACTTTGAAAACTTCCCTTTCTAAATGTAAAATTTAAAAATTAAACGTTCAAACAGTTATATTCTATAAGATAGCTTTTTTAATTAGTAATTAAATACCTTTAGATATTTGCTAATAATGTAAAACTTTGACGGTTAAATTTTTCCAGATCATTTTAAAATTTGAGAAAACACGTGATTTTAACCAATGGTATTTTACAAATAAACAAATGTTATCAAAATGTAATTTATATAACTGCTTTCTATCGTTGGATTGCAATTATTGAGAGACAGTTATTTATTTGAATAAAATTATAAAATTTAAAGAAAAGCAAGAGAAAAAATAATTTAAAGAAAAGCAAGAATAAAAATAAATAAGCTTTTTCATACCATTTTTTTCATGTAATCCACATTCACAAAGAACAAATGAAGAACAAATTTGTACGTTCCGATAATAACTAAAATGACAATGACATGAATTCTTTTTAACATGCCACAGCAATTTTAGTTTTCTCTGACGCATTTTCATCTAGATCATACTTTTAAGGACTCTTGAGAAATATTTTAATTAATTTTTTAAATCAAGACTGACAATACAGCTCACGAGACAGCCATTCTATTCCAAACAACAACCTTGCAGCTTATTTGAAAGTCATTTTTCAAATCGTCTGCTATTTCCGGGCAGGTGATTTTTTTCTCTCATCTGTTCTTATGTATGCTGTAATATTTTTACAAGAGTTTTCTCATTAAAATATCCGATTTTTTTTTGTTTCAAAATAGTTCAAGTTTTATAAAAAGCTCCAGTCTCCTTTTTTTTTGTCAAATATAACAATAATTATACTGATAGATGATAAACAAATTAAGAAAGGTTTAAATTTTTAAAGTAGTTAATTTTTTAAAACGCCATTTTAAAACAGAAAGCAACCCAACAACTTTAAAATTCTCGCTGATTTACCTATGCGTATTACTGACCATTTCCCTATATTATTGCTGTCAAACTTATATAAAAATCTCTGCAAATAATTGCAAACACAAGAAAAATTCGTAGTAGTTATACTTCGTAAAATTTAGTTTCGTCATCTATAAAACTACAAATAAGAAATTCTCGATCGTTTCATCGATACGGTTTATTTATTAGAGTTATTTGTATAACTCTGACATCTATATTTCTAGTTTAGTAATTTAGAAAAGGACTACTTATTAATTCTAGTAGAAGGCGGTATATATCTTTTTTCAGTGCAGAAATTGAGTTATGAATTTATAATGAGTTATGAACTTCTTATTTACTTCGTAAATTTTTATCTCAGCACGGAGTGGAACAGTCATAACCACAGACATTGGAGTGATATTAACTCTCACTAAATAATTGTAAGTGGTTGGTAACCTCGAATTCATAGTATAGCGTTTGATATGGAATTTCCGTCTCATCGGCCCATATTATTCGACTATGCCTTGAATTCACAATGCTATTTGTAAATGCTGCAAGTATCTCCTTTACCTCACCTTCTCACTAAAGATTAGTTTCCCCGACTATTATCAACATGATGAGATTTTCCCATCACGAAGAAGCTGTTCGTGAATTATTCGATGTTCAGTTTCCTGATCATATGTTTGACCGTCATAGACCCGTTAAAGCTATCGTTCAGTTAAAAATAAAAATGCTTATTCTCAATAGATGGCGCGGACTTTCACACGTCTCGACGGGGGGTGGAGCGATAACTTTCATGTTTTGGTAATCCTACTATTTTGTTAACTAGCGATTTTTCATATATGACCCCTCTTTCCCTTGCAGTGTAGGAGAAAAGCGGTGGGTCCGGCTGATCTTTATCTGGTGCGAAGAAACGAAGAAAGGGATCTTCATGTTCACACCGACTAGAGTCAGTTTATTTTTTCTTATGATCTGCATGGCAGATTCGAATGCAATAGTGATATTGTCACTGTATAGTTCTGAAAGCAGTCTTTTGAGATTTACCTTTGTTTAGTAAACTACAAAGACATAATTTTAAAACACATTATTTAATCGTTATATTTCCTAATTATGATATTTTTAATAGTTACTTTGCAATTTTTTTCTAAACTATATTAGTTTCTTTAATGTATTGTATTGCTTGAGGACACATAGGTTTAAATATGATGTAAAATTACTGTATATGATACAGCAATCGAAAAGAAATTGCATATACCATTCAATTGTAATCTGTTATTTATGTAAGCAGGGCCGGTGCTAGACATTTTGCCGCCTGAGGCGAACTTTATTTTGCCGCCCCTATGACACTATTTTTTTCTTTTTACCACTACTCAAACTTTTTAAAAAATATGTATAAAAGTAAAGTAAAAGTAAATAAGTATATTAGTATAATAACTATAATTTATTTACATACATATAAAATGCATTATAAAATATATTTATATTTAACGAATTTAAAATAAATAAACAGCTTTATTTATTTTCTTTTTGCATCTTTTTAAAAATAACAACAGCTACTTGAAATTAAATTAATAAATAATATTATACTAGTATATAAAAAAAGGCCAGAAAATCTCATATAAAAAATAACAGTAATACTTCAAAATTTCTTTTACCTTGTTTTTCATTTCGAAAAATCAAGCACGTTATGGATATTAGAAAAAAAAATTGTTACAATAGGTAAAGAGTGTTTTAAAAATAAATATTACTGAGACAAAATATGTTAAACATTTAAAAAAAATCACTTTGCGTATAATATTTGTGTATGAATTTCAAACAGAAAAAGAAAAATAATTATTTAGTATAACAAGTTATTTATCTTTTGAAAATTGCATATACAACACAAAATCGCTTATTAAGAAAACAGCTACTAAAAATAAGACAAAAGTTTAGAAAAGAGAGTAATTTCTCTTTATTTAGCTTCGACGAAATCACACATTATCATGTCAAAATCAATATTATAAAATGAAAAAATATAAATAAATAAATAAATTTAGCGCAAACTTCGCAATATATTATTGGTATTAAATAGAAAAATGATGATAGACAGAGAAAATTACCTAATCATTTCAAATGAAACACTAACAATTAAAACAATAAAAATATTATTTTCAAGCACACAACTATCAACAATGAAATATTTAATTCAATAATAAATTCACCTTGATTCTTTTTTAGGTGCGTTTGTAATTATATAATACGTAGCACCTATAGTGGTCGTTCAGTCCGTCCGTCTGTCCATCCGTCTGTCTGTCCGTCCGTCTGTCCGCATATAACAACGCAAAAACTA
This sequence comes from Maratus speculifer, assembly GCA_964019185.1. Classification (NCBI taxonomy): domain Eukaryota; kingdom Metazoa; phylum Arthropoda; class Arachnida; order Araneae; family Salticidae; genus Maratus; species Maratus speculifer. The sequence continues at coordinate 208,157,779 of OZ025293.1, read as the reverse complement.
CCCAACCGAATCGTTTGAAATGTAAAATACATAATTATTACATAATTTTGTCGAGTTATTTTAAATTTTATGAAAATCGGATGCATAGATCAATTACAGGGACAATCAAAAGTATTCCGCTACATTACGGTCAATGGGAAAAAATGTTTCAAATGCATTTTAATCGTGTTACACTCATGCAAACTTAATAAAATTTATGTGCAACTATAAAGTACATATTATAATATACATCTTACATAATTTGTGGTGCAAAGAACATTTGTTATTGATTAACAAGGCCACACAAAAGTATTCCATTGCATAATGGTATAGGGAGAACATGGTTTGATGGGCGTTTTAATTGTATTTCACTATTTACAATTTTATGAGATTGATATATGAAAGTAATATTTTTAAAACTTCGTTATCGTACGAACGCTCCTAATTTGCTACGCTTCACGTGCAATTTCCAACTTGTTTTTCTTTGTGAAAATCGTTTGCTATATCACGCTAATCAATATAGAAAACAATTAGATTTTCATTTGCTAAAATAATTTAATCACAGCTAACCTGATGGGCGCTGCGTTTCCGGGCACCTAAAAAATTTGCACAAAACGCGAAATCGCAAAAAAAAAAAAAAAAAAAAAAAATAGCAATATATATATATATAAAATCCATAAGTTCTTATTAAAGTTATAGAAAAGAGAACAAAATGTACTATATTGGATTGGAAGATTGAAACTGAATTTCTTTTACTAATGCGAAAAAATCACAACGAATAAAATTTAGAAAATAACCCCTTGTCGGACGACCCTCTCCTCCCCCTGAATTTTTAAAAAAACACAGAACAAGATTGAATATATTTTCCTAGAAGACAGTAACCGGATTTTTTCCTCAAATGTAAGGAAAAAAAAACGCTAAAAAATAAATAAATAAAATAAAATAATAAATTTTTTAAATAGCAGCTGATAAAATTCACTATATTAGGGTAAAAGTTTGAAACCAAACTAATCTTAGAAATGAAAAAAAAAAAAAAAAAAAAAAAAAAAAAGGCGAAATGACAGAAAAATTCCAAAAATTGATCTATGTAATTAAACTTCATTAAATTTTTTTTTTATATTAATCTTGAACGTTAGAATACATTTCCTTTTTCTAATGTCGAGAATTGTGATAATTTACTGAAATGTAGCCAAAGTAAAGCGGTGTCAAATCTTTATGCAATTTGCTTTAGAGCAGAGACAATATTAAGTCTAAAATTGTTGCAAACGGAAACGAGAAGGAAAAACAGAATACGTCAAAATAGCTCATTTAGAATGGTTTAAAAATGCCAGGTTGAAAAATGTTCCCATTTCTCGCGGAACTTTGTGCAAGAAAGCCGAACAGTTCGCCAAATGATGAATGAAAATTTTAGATCCATTAATGGCTCGTTGTCACTATGGAAAAAACAAAACAATGTCGTTTATCATAAACTGTAAGGATAAAAGCACGACGTGAGTTTGGACGCTGCAGATTATTGGAAAACAAACATTTTGCCGGATTTTTTGAAAGACTAAAATCCTTTTCAAATCGTTAACACTGATAAAACAGGACTTATCGGCCTTTACGAGAGCACACTCATATGTTCCAAATAGTGTCCATTGAAAGGATGCAAGAGAATTGAACAACGTGTAACGGTTCTTCTGCCATCTGACGTGCAACATGCCGGGGACCACCAAGAAAACACATAGTAAAAAACCGCGCTGTTTTAAAGGACAGAAGAGTTTGCATGTGGACTGCAGAAAAAATAAGAAATCATGGATGACATCTCTAATTTTCACATATTTTTGGTGCAATGGGACAAAATACTTGCGGAAAATATTGCCCTGACAATGGAAAATTGTTTTACACATCCTGCAGACTTAACATTGAAGGACATAAAAACAGTGTTTCTTTTACCCAACACCACTAGTGTTATACAGTTACTTGATCAGGGAATCATGAGAGATTTTAAATGTTATTATAGGAAGAAATTGACCAAAAAAGGAGTAACAGAATCGAAGTATGCGATTCATTTGCGTCTCGTCTTATTTGTAAGTTCGAAAATAAAATCTCTCAATCTGTTAGATTAATAAATTACATTAAAATGTTTTGCGATAGTGTGACAAAAAAGATGCGTCTTGATTTGCCGATTCAAATCCGAAGAGTCACAAGAAATTGCCGCTACCTCTGGAACAAAGCACCATTGATAAGTTTTTCATAAAACCCAACAATGTAAGTAGTAATATACATAGTTAAATTAATTTTATATGTAGAAAGTATTTATTAATTTTATATGTATGATAGTTATTAATTTTGAATGAATAATTAACTAATTTGGACAAAAATAATTAATCCTGTTTGCTAATTTATTCATTAGATGTAAAATTTTGCCATTTCTTTTCAAATTTGTGGGGTACCACCATTGTTTTTGGGTTCGGGAATGTTCGCCGGATATAAAAATCAGCCGCTAATTAAAATCAATTTGGCTTAGAACGAATATGATTTTATTAAATGGCGGTTACTATAGTATCAATATCTACACTTTATTTCAAGATATAAGATCAAAATTACGAATCTTAGGGAGTAAAGACTTTAATTTTACAAGCTAAATTGCATTTCAAACAGAAATTATTTCTGAAACTTTATAATTTTTATATTGTCAGTATATCCTATAGTATCAAAATCTACATTTTATTTCAAGATATAAGCATTTTCTTAGTGACTTCGGTTATCTCATTTTCAAAGATATTACCAAGAAAGAGAAATGTGTATCATAAATCAGGATATAAATTACAGATAACAAGAATGTAAACTGCATAGAAGTAAATGCAGTTTTGATAAAATATCTTAACTTAAATGAATATTCTCTTTTAGCAGGAAACAACAATGTTTCGTAAAAACTTCTTGATTAGAAGTATGAATAAAGTATATTTATTCTTCATAAAAACGTATTAATGCTTATGCGTATAAAATTCTAGTTGTCTGTGTTACTCACCAGCTAATCAAAAAATTCATATTTTTATGAGATATATATTATACATACTTGTTTAAATGTTAATAAAATGCATGCAATAAAGCTGTTTTAAAAAACTTAATCATATCATGACCACTTAAAATTTTATAATTTAAAATAAAGCTAAATCATTTATATATCATCTATGCAGTAGAATATTCAAAAATTTTGAAAATTACCATAAAACACATTATATTCTGACTTACTACAATACACATAATTTTGTTAAAACTTGATCCTACATCAAAAGTTTTCCAAAGTTCCACACATCAAACAGTTTGTGTTATACATTTTACATTGTTGGTGTAAGTAATAATAAGGTCCATAAAATAATATACAGGGTGATTCATAAAAGATGGGCAGAACTTTAAGGGGTTATAGTACACTTAAAGACAAATAATATTAAATAGGAGACTAAGGGTCCCAGACGTATTCCCAAGGAGTAGGGGGCATTAAAGTTTAGGGTCCGAAATTTCAAATGATTATAAAAAATGGAAAAATTGGTCGATTCGTTTGCGGTTTTTGCAAAAAATTTTCTTTATGCCAGTATTTTCTCGAAATAAAATTTTAAAGTTCAATTTCAAAAAATGCCGATAGGGGGCGCTTTAGACTTTGGAGTAACAAACAACTATTTTTTAACGTTATTTTTTGTATTTCTTTAAATGATTTCGAAAGCTTAGACTTAAACTTAAATTTTGATCTAAAAATCTGAGTCCTAACGAGTAGTTAAGTAGCGTAAACTGAAATTTGAAACCCTTCTCCCCCCAGAACAAAAATCAATTATTCCCGATCTTTGTGCCGTAGATTAGGCTCTAACTACTGCCGCGTTTTGCTAAAATTATTCTTTATGTCAGTATTTTCTTGAAAATAAATTTTAAAGAAAAGTTTCAAAAAATTCCGATAGAGGGCGCTTTAGACTTTGGAGTAACGAACAACTATTTTATACCGTTATTTTTTGTGTCTCATTAAATGCTTTCTAAAGCTTAGACTTAAACTTAAATTTTCAGCTCAAAATCTGAATCGCTGAGCGTGGTTCAGTAGCGAGGGGAGGGGGTTCAAATTTCAACTTCTGAACATAGTTCAGTTTGCACTACTTAACCATGCCCAACGATTCTGTGCTGTGATACGAGGCAAAAATACCAACTTTCGTCAAGGACTGCATAGTCGGAATTCACTCATAAAGGCACTGGCACAGTTGGAAACGTAGCTCATGCAAACGTTAAAGCTCCATTCCTGACGCTAGTCACCGGGTGAAGAAGGAGACAGAAAGTATGCAAATGTCAAATGGGGAAGAAGAAGAACACGTATGCAAAATTTCGACACGATTCAGGCATAAAAACCACTGAACGGTGAGTCAAGTGTAAGTCGCTGTAGTAATGAATCGGAAGATGGTGCCCTTCACGAATAAGGAAAAGGCTGAGATGCATTTAATTTACGGAGCGGCAGATGGAAATGGTGCAGAGGCACAACGAATGTACGGAGAGCGATTTCCCAACAGGCGGTTGCCTAACCGCAAAACTTTCGAGCGCTTGCACAGACAGTTGTGTGAGACGGGATCATTTCTCGCTTCCCGGTCGAATGCAGGTCGTGCAAAAAAGGACGAATCAGTAGTTGTTGCAGAAGCCATTCTGGATGTAGTAGCGGCGCAGCCAAGTACAAGTACACGAACAGTGGCTAGGCAGGTGGATACCTCACAGTCCATGACTTGGAGGGTACTGAAGTATGAACATTTGCTCCCGTTTCATGTGCAACGAGTCCAGAAACTGTCTCCAGGGGATTATCCAAATCGTATTGAATTCGCCCGCTGGTTTCTGCAGCAGAACGCGCTAAATCCACATTTTGGACGAACTGTGCTTTTCACCGATGAATGTACCTTCACACGTGAAGGTACATTTAACACACACAATGCACATGTATGGGCGGATGTCAATCCACATGCTACGTATCCACATGCTCATCAGAGACGCTTTTCCATCAATGTTTGGGCAGGAATCCTCGGAGACCACCTAATCGGACCGTACCTTCTTCCTGAACGCCTCAACGGTAAAACATACCTCACATTTCTGCAACATGTGCTGCCAGACCTGTTAAACGTTGTTCCTCCACGCATCCGGCGGGTCATGTGGTTCCAGCACGATGGAGCGCCAGCCCATTACTTACGAGACGTCCGCAACTATCTGGACATCACATTTCCGAACAGATGGATTGGTCGAGGTGGTCCTGCTGCTTGGCCTGCTCGCTCGCCAGATCTTTCACTCCTCGATTTCTTTTTTGGGGACAATTGAAGGCTCTTATGTATGAGACACCCATTGAATCCCCCGAGGAACTGGTCGCCAGACTTTCCGCCGCTGTAGGGGAAGTGCTCGAAAAGCCTGATGTTTTCGCGAATGTTCGCCGTTCCATTCTTCGCCGTTGTTCTGCGTGCATAACCTCTGGTGGTCACAATTTTGAACATTTATTGTAATTACATGTTAATAAATATGCTTTGGTAACATAATCCTAATTTGTGTCTTTTTACCTCGTATCACAGCACACAATGTGTGGACATGGTAAACTGAACTGTGCTCAGGAGTAGAAATTTCAAACCCCTCTCCCCAGAAACTTAACCACGTCTAACGATTCAGATTTTGGGCTGAAAATTTAAGTCTAAGCTTTAGAAAGCATTTAAGGAGACACAAAAAATAACGGTATAAAATAGTTGTTCGTTACTCCAAAGTCTAAAGCGCCCTCTATCGGAATTTTTTGAAAATTTTCTTTAAAATTTATTTTCAAGAAAATACTGACATAAAGAATAATTTTAGCAAAACGCGGCAGTAGTTAGAGCCTAATCTACGGCACAAAGATCGGGAATAATTGATTTTTGTTCTGGGGGGGAGAAGGGTTTCAAATTTCAAATTTCAGTTTACGCTACTTAACTACTCGTTAGGACTCAGATTTTTAGATCAAAATTTAAGTTTAAGTCTAAGCTTTCGAAATCATTTAAAGAAATACAAAAAATAACGTTAAAAAATAGTTGTTTGTTACTCCAAAGTCTAAAGCGCCCCCTATCGACATTTTTTGAAATTGAACTTTAAAATTTTATTTCAAGAAAATACTGGCATAAAGAAAATTTTTTGCAAAAACCGCAAACGAATCGACCAATTTTTCCATTTTTTATAATCATTTGAAATTTCGGACCCTAAATTTTAATGCCCCCTATCTCCTTGGGAATACGTCTGGGACCCTTAGTCTCCTATTTAATATTATTTGTCTTTAAGTGTACTATAACCCCTTAAAGTTCTGCCCATCTTTTATGAATCACCCTGTATAAAAATTTTTATTCCCGCGTGATTGTATTTTTTGCATGTAGGAGGACCCCAACACCTACGCGTCATTTTCACAGATGATATTAAATAAAATTCTTTAAAGATATGACATGCTTGCAAATGCAGGATTTTTTTAAAAAAATTAATCATTATATTCTAGCGAACAAATTCAGGACGATATTTCCTATTCTTGGTATTATTATGACGGAGAAAGGCTATCCACGTTGCTTGATATGAAAATGAGGAATCCCTAGTCATGTACAGTCGTGGAAAAAAAAAGTAAGCACCTCTAATAACTTCTGCAACAAATTATTGAAGAAGAAATTACTGGTACAAAACAAAAACAGGGCCTGATTAACCTCCGAAGTTATGGGAAGCATAGTATCATCTCAGGGCTCCTTTCATTCAAGAAAACTTTTTTTAAATTCAACATACCCGGAAACTTACCAATGCTTACTAATATTATTCCAAAGAGTGTCCCAATTGAATTCACATATGCTTCATTAAACAACTTTTTTAATGTTTCCCTTACACAAAAATTGGATACAATCGAGAAAAATATGCAAAAAAGATTTTGCATAGTATGAGCGTAAAAATAAAAAGGCCGAATTCAGAATGTATGCACAACATAAAATATCAATATTTTGAAACACTTCTCTCAATTCTGGCAATAAATTATCAATATTTTATGTTGCTCATACAAACCAAATTCAATATTATTTAAACTCAGTACACAAAATAAACATACATCTAAAAGCATGTACAAACTGAAGAATTGAATCAGGGATTGAATTTGATCTATTACATTAAAAATTAATTCGTCATGAAAGCTAGTTATGTGAAACGCTTCATAATATGTATAGTAAGATTGATAATTTAAAAAGAAATTAGCATTTTGAAATGGAATTAATTCAATATAAAATTTAGGGCCCTCTGTTTTCTCAATTTCGGGCCCCTTCAAAACTTTTAATGTAAGCATTTGCTTCTCGTGCCTATTCGTTAATCAGGGCCTGATTGGAAATAAAGTCTACTTTTAAATGATGTATATAAAATTTGCGTATGGTACCATCCACATATCAAAACAAACCTAAACTTTTAAAATTACAATACACAAGTTTCACACCATAAATAAATTCTCCCTTCAACTACCCTCAGGGCCATCGCTAAGACTTTTTATTGGTGGGGGTGAAGACCTTAAATTGCCAAGTCGAATTTTCATATTTGCCAACTCGTTTTATAATTTTGCCAAGTTACCACACTTAGAAAATGTAATACAGTTCTTATTTGTAAAAAGTTTAATATTTCCAATTAGAGTTGTAACTTTTTCAAATTCTATCAAAAAAAGAAAATGTACTAAAATTTTTATTAAAATTTTCATTAAATTTGCCAAGTGTAACAACATTTGCGAATGTTTGGGGGAGGGAGGCTCCCCCCTGCCCCCCCCCCCTAAGCGAGGCCCCTGACTATCCTAAATCCAAATTTTTTATTACATTCTAACGACTAGTTTGCAAGAAATTAACTATTTTAAAATGAACATGTTTTAGGGGCTGTGTCCAAATTGAAGTTCGGTACTCGATTGTTCAAATTCTACAGAATGACTGTCACTTCTATTAATGTATTAGTTCTTGCCAATAGGACCATTTAATTCGTTTAATATACTTCGACTATAGCCAGCCCAGATGTTTCAATAAAATGACTGAAATATAATTTTTTTTTTAAATTATGCTTTTCTGGATATCATCGACCTCCCCTTAAACCATACGTAAACTTGAATGCTTCTTCACCAAATGGCGAATTAAAATTAACTCTAATAAATCGCAAGCAGTTATTTTTACTCGTAACCGCTCCACTCCTCCTCCTCTCTTTCTTGATGGCGCCTTCATTACCTTCGGACGGGAGGTAAAATATCTGGGCATATTCCTGGACAGCACTCTCACTTGGCGCAAGCAAATCGACTATACCGTCCAGAAATTCTACAAAGCAAAAAAAGACCTCGCCCATCTCCTGTACAGTCATGAGATGAGTATGAGCAATAAGGTACTGTTATACAAAACAGTACTTCGTCCCATTCTTCTTTATTGCGCTCAGATCTGGGGTTCAGCGGCTAAAACCAATCTGCAAAAAATTCAAGTGGTTCAAAACAAGACTCTCCGTGGTATTGTTCACTCTCCTTGGTATCGCAGAAATACTGTTATCCATTCAGACCTTAATATTCCTCCTATTCGTTCTGTTATCAAAAATCAAGCCATAATGTTTTTTGACAACATTCCTTCTATCCCAAATCCTGCTTTGCATAACATTTCTAATTATGATGCAAATGCTCGTTGGAGACGACCACGAGCAACGCTACGTCTCCCTGAAAACATCGACCCAGGATAATTTTTCCTAGTTTTTATCTCATTGATAGGGTTTTCCTTCCTGAACGTTCACCATCTCCTAGTCTTTATTTTGTAAATACTTTTGTAAATATTTGTAAATATTTTTATTTCTCTTATACTCTTATCTATTTTATTTTATTTATTTATTTATTTTTTGTATGGTGCCCTTAAAGTGCCTTTGTTTTTTGGGACCCGGCTTCTCCCCCCCCCCCCTTGTTTCTGACGTTATGTTTGTCAGACTTTGGCTATGACTTGAATTGTTCCATGCATCATTTCTCTACTAGAGGTAAGGAGTTGATCTCTCCAGGCACTCTGACAATTATCTCGTCCAAGTCCAAGTCCAACTTCATGTTTTGTTTTCTTATAATTCGAAAACTACTTGAGAGGAAAAAAAATTCAAATTGAAAATTCGTATAAAGCAAGACATAATAAATGTAAAAAAATTTAGAAAATTGCAGGTTGCAATTAATATTTTTTCGAATATTAATTTTATAATTCATATCATAAAAATTTTAAAATTACAAATTTGATGCATTTATGTTTGGAGTTTGTTTTTACTTTTATAACAGACCAAAAAACCTACAGTCATTTAGTACCAATAACTTTCTTCTACGATAATTTGTTGCAAAGTTAGTAAGGGGTGTTTACTTTTTTCCACGACTGTAAATGTGGAATTGCACACTTGGCGTGATTTCCATAAGTGCCAAACACTTTCCTATGCAATTCTGGTGTTTCTGCCATGTTCGGATAATGAATTTGCTTATTTATAAAGTTTCGTTGTAACTTTGAAAGGTGGTTTGTTGGCCAAAGCTTTCTGCTTGAGTCTGCAATTGTGTGTTCAAAACCCATTTATTTCTGATCATCCTATTTTAATTCGAAAATCTTTTATGGATCCTTTTTATTTTTATGATAAATGGAATAATTTTGATACTAATAACACTTACAGATTGATTTTTATTTTTAAAATAAAATACCTATTCAATTACGATAAATCGAGCTATCAATTAAAATTTTATATTACAGCCTCTTTTAATATTTTGTATAATCGTAAATAATAAATTTAGTAACCTTTGTTTCAATTAACTTTTTAGATTTTTTTAAAAGTTATATTGTTTATAATTAAGAACACTCTATTTTTATTTTTATTTATTAAATAATTCCGTGATTTTAAAGACGAGTGAAAATAACTCATTTTTAACAGTAATGAGAATTTAATGACAGTTCAAAATAATAAAAAAAATTACCAATTTGCAAAATTTACATACTCTTGCACAAGGAATACACAAAGTGCACAAGCCTCCGCAAAGCACAGTCTGAGGGCGAAGCCCCGATGGCGCGAGTTCAACAGAATGTTTAAACGCTTTGTAATTGAAAGCATAAATACACTGCTAAAAAAAATAGTTGGGCAAACAAAGAAGTTAAGAAAACCGTACGAGACAGCCATGTATTGGCATAAATTGGATAGTGCACGCGTATCAAAGCGTAATACAGAAAAAAAAGACTCAAGAAAATTTGCAATTAAGTTTTAATTCTTTGAAAAGATGGAAAATAATGAAAAGATGATTTAAGGCAACAATTTGGTTACATGTAAATTAGGGATGCACAACCTATGGCCCGCGGGCCAAAATGCTACCACTATTTTTATGCAGAATAATCTTCCTTATAACAAAACAGAAACTTTGCTATTAAGTAAAACAAACGTCACTTTTCAAATATTCTGGTGGCAAACAATTTTCTGGCAAAAAGGTTGTGCATCACTAATGTAAATGATAAAAAAAAATGTCGTTTAGAAATAATGCAAGATTTTTAATATGACGTGTGGTCTCCTCGAACAGTTAAGACTACTGCAGACCTGTTTTCCATAGATGCGATGGTGCAATCGATAAAACTTTAGGGAACACTGTTCCACTCCTCAAAGAAGTGCAATCTCCAAAATCTCCTCAAAGAAGTGCAATGTATCATCCGAGCATGTCCCAAACATCTTCGATCAGATTGAGGTCAGGAAAGCACGCTGGTCATTCTATAAGCTGTATTGTTTCAGCTTCAAGCATGTTCTCCAGAAGAGCGGTTTGGCATAATCATGCTGGAAAACTAAGGAATCTCCAATAACTGCAGTGTAAGGTATGGCTTGAGGCTTCAGTATCTCGTCTAAATACTTTCGGGCCGTCAAAGTACTATTCCTATGATATGCAGGTCCATACGTCCACCTATGCAGATTCCATCCCATACCATAAAACCACCTCGTCTGTAATTTGACCTTTCACGAACGAATGTGCGGTTATTTCGAGTGCCGTTTTCCCTCCATACAAGACACATCGGATGTCACACTCCAGACTGAATCGGGATTCGTCTGTAAACAACATTTGATTACAATCATGTTGCTCCCAGTCTCGATAGCAACCCATCTTCTTCGAGCCGCACGGTAGCTTGAGGTCAACGGAATGCAGACCATTGGCCTATGTGCATAGAGACCTTTCTGATAAAGCCTGTTACTTACTGTCTAGCTAGATACCCTTCGTCCTGTTGCCAAGAGCAACTGCTGAGCAGATGAATAGCATTGTCAGTTCTGTTTCGACGTGCTTTTAACAGTATATACCTGCCATCAGTTGATGTAGTGGCGCGTGGACTACCTGGCCCTGGTCCCTGGTCGACGTCTAATATTCTCTGTTTCTTGGAATCGATTCCACAGCCGCCTTGCAATGACACTTCTGGTGACTCTAACAGCGTCCACGACACTTCGTTGTGTTTGCCCGGATTCAAGTCTGCCTATAACACGCTATACTCGTAAATCACGTTGTTGAGACATTTTCAAGTCGCCCTTTCTCAAGAAAAAAAAAAAAGAAAAGTTGAGCAATCGAATTTTACAGTTAAGGCAGAGAAACAGACGTTTCTGCAACATTCCGATTTCTGTCCTTGTGTTCTTTTTCTAGTTTTTCACGTCATGAACTTTGATTTGCATATGAAGTTTTCGTCTTCTGTTTCCTTATAAATAATAAAAATAATCCTTCTTCAGCCTGCTAGGCTTTAAATTATGGGTGATCTATATTATGTTACTTTTCGGTGTGAGTATTAGTGTAATTTCGTTAAAACCATGTGCTCCCCTAATTGTATTGAGCAGTGTATTATGAATTATATCTGAATATTTCTTAAAATATTAAAATATATAATGGTAAATACTAATAAATAAATAAAAATCGACACATAAAATAACTTGGATTTTTGCCAGTAGAGACGCTGGTTTACAAATGAGATAAAATATAAAATTTCATAAAAAAACTTAAACGTAATTGTATATATTTTAGGAAAATGTATAAAAAATATCAAAGTTTCAGCAATTTTTAACTATGCTTAAAAGTTGCAAACTGTGATAATAAAAATTGATTAAGGATGTTCTTAACTGCTCCTCCCAACAGGCGCAAAACATTTTGACACATTTACAAATTCATTTTTTAACGGAAAGTTATTCATTTTTTAATAAAATTGGAATGCCTGACTATGGAAGCGATTTCGAATCGAACTTTTTTTTCCATTTCATGATAATTAAATTACCTATCCAGCTCTAATCTATTTCGATCATGTGATCACCCATTTCTCTTCTGCTTTTCGACTGGTTTTTCTGCTTTCGTCGGGAAATGTACTCAGAAATGTCAACTTTGAAGGCTTGTTATGAAAGATCTATTGTGTTTTTTAAAACTGAAAATTGAGTGCAAATAGACAGTTTCTGAACAATAACACCTGCTATTTTCATGCATTTTCGAACAAAAATAAATTAAAGCATATGTCACAAAGTTGACCTTTTTGATTTAAGAATACCCTTAAATAAGAAAAAATGAGGTAACATTGAACTCAGACCGTCTGGCTGGTAACTGAGCGCTCTGCGATCACGGCACGGAGTACTCGTCGTACGTACCAAACTAATGAGCATTTGAAACATATGCTAAACTTTGACCCCCAATTTTTCAAAATCTAAGGCCCATTTGAAGTAATCCTTCGACCAGAATAATTAGGGTTAAGCAGAACCTGTTTACCGAATAGGCCCGTGAAGCCCATGCTTACCCACTGAAACATAAAATGAGCCCCAAAATACTTTTCAAAGCTATTTTTTAGAAGAAAAAAATTCAACCAGGGTAAAAAAAAAAATAATAGTCTTAAACTATACTGTAATTAGCAAATTGTAAAACACTTTGAAATTCAAATATTCTCAACTGTAGTTCTACATTGATAAAAGACAAAATTAATTGGTTATAGATAATTACAGTGCTCAGCAAAAGTTTAGAGAATGATCAATTACGCTTCTATATTCAGAAGTATGCAACGATTTTTTGTAATTCATCTGTCATACATTACTTGTGACTTATTCTTTATTCACAAAAAATAAACTTTAAATTTTACCTTTTACATAATATATAATGACATAAAAATGAAATTAACATTGTGGAAAAAGTATAGACAATCTGTATATTTACAGAAAAATACCTACAAATAGTTACACCCACATAGTCTGCATTTAGTGCAAGAACGTGACTTTCCATCGAAGAAACTAAATGTTGCGTCACTTGGGGGTCTATTTTGTGCCAAACACGTTAAATAGTAGCTCGAAACTCATTAATAGAAAATTATAGCAAAATTTTGCATAAACCTTACGCTATATGATGTTACAAAGATTTTAGATTGAGTCCAGATCAGAGCTACTCGTCGGCCAGTTGAGATCAGTAGTATTTTCAGAGTTAAAAGAAGTTTTTGTTTAGTATGCAACATGAATTGATGCATTATCTTACTAAAATCCATACTTTAATCCAGATAAAAGTTCCCCAAATGACTAAAAATTTTTCTCCAACGGATGTATGTAGTCTTGTGTTGCTTGGCAACCATTGAATATTTCCAGAGATACTCGAGCATTAAAGCAAAGTGAGGACCAAATCATTAAAAAGTCAGCTTCTTGTTGTCGACTTAAGGAAGTCCCAGGCCCTTTACCGCAAGTCGTGCCAATTGTATGCCCACCCGTTTGGGCCGTTCAAATTCCACTTTTTTTCGTTACTGAATATCATAGTGTAACATTTGGGTCCATATGACGTATGTTTGCAAGTCCATTGCATTATCGCCAATTTGTAGTGAGATTTCAAAGTTGTTTGTTTAATCATTTTCATGCAAATTGATTTACCTCTTTCTTAATTCATCTACGAATAATATACGTCATCACAGAAAATTTTGACTTACTTTTAATGTGACTAGCAGTCATCGTTTGTGTAAATGACAGTTTATGGATCCTTTTGTCTTCTCATTTTCTGGTCACACAAGGTTTTCCAGATTTATATTTTGTTTTGAAGTCATTCTTAGACTATACTTCATATACAGACCACTTTGGACGATTTAATGCTGCTGAAATTTCTGCAACAGTCTTCCTTTTCCATTTCAGCCTCCCCACTTCAATTCTCTCATCTAACTAAATATTTCTAGCTCGCGGCATCTTCACTAACTGATACTACATCGAGGTATACTTAAATACTTCAGACATGTGACATCATAACTCTGAAATATGCATTTTACTGTGAACAGTTGGCAAAAAATCAAAAAAGTGTCTAAACTTTTGCAATATGCAAATTTTATATTTTTCAATTAAATTAAATATTATCTTATATTATAACCATTATTTTCATCCTAAAATGTTTAATTTATATTTAAAAATAAGTATAGCCATTTATAAATCTCAAGAGTTCATATTTTTTATTTAAAGGTTAAATAACACCAATGTCTAAACTTTTGCTGAGTACTGTATGTATATAATAAAATAGTCTTTCATATGTATATAAGATGTTAGTTCTAACTTAATATTGTTATATTTATTCAAAGTTTTTATTATAGAATTTCTAATTGTTTTAGTATAAAAATTGTATTTAATAAAATTGGTTGAATAACAGGGGACCCTCTGTATGACATCGGGCATCTCTTACTTCTTAAACGGGCCCTGGTGATAAGCGCTTTACAAAATACTTTAAATTTACCAAAATCGGTGAGCATCATGTTTGGTGGTCGCCCTGTAAGTTGAAACCAGTTTTCAGCTCGCAAAAGTCGAGTGTTTCGCCACAAGTTGGAGGTTCCACAACTTTTGTGTAAGAATGCTTGAACAATGTGAGTTTTGAAAATTTAAGAACGACTTACTCCAGAATTTTTGAAATGTTTTGCACAGTATACATGGTAAATATACATAAATGTTTTACAGTGTTCTCTTTTTAAAGGATGTCACTTTTTTCTTTGTTGTCAAAACAGTTCTAAAATTTATGTTCAATTTAATATTTTATATTTTAAAAACTAACGAATTGGAAGTAAATTTTATTCGTAAGCAAAATCATGCATAGATTTTAGAAATATTTTGAAAACTAAAAACTAAAAAAAAAAAAAAAGACATTATTTAAGAAGAGAACATGATAAAATAACTTTAAAATATTAATTCCTTATGGGGATATTTTGAATGTAAGAATGCGTCGAACACACATAGATTTAACATCACGGAGGGGATTCGGCAGCTGAGGGACTAGCACCCTTAAGTGGAAATAAAGTACTACACATTAATGGATAAATCATTTATATGTGTAATTTAGATTTTAAATACACTGGTCCTAAATTTTCCCACTAAATTGCTATATCTATAAATGATTTTTTATTTATTTTCTTTAAATATAATATAATTTAAAATAAATATAAAAATCTGTATAACTCAATGTGTATAATTTTACAATGATTTTTTTTTTTAATTTTTTATTTAATTTTTTTTTTTTTTTTTAAGTAAGAGTTTTACTATTTTAGTTTGTGGTCCTAAATTTTTTACCAGCACTGTATCAACTTTGACGCATATTAAAGGCGTATTTATACTATGACCTAACTTGCTTAATTGTTTTGAGATGATTAGGATAATATTCAATTTGACTTTTATCCAAGTAAAAGCGTCAAGAAAGAAACTGACCATGTGTATATTGAATAAAATTTCAGAATCTTGAGATGTACTGACAAATTATAAGGCACCTTAATTTATTACTATCATGTTTCTTTGCAGGAGGTAGATAACAGATATGCTTCTCATCGAATAATAGAGCGTTCTAGACCTTGTTGGTCTTATAGGAAAAACGAACGGGCAAGAAGAACTTATGATGACTTTTTCAGTAACTGCCAGTGCCAGCATGGATTTAGTTCCCAAGTCAGCTATAGTTTCCCAGATGATCTACATGCGATAACTTATGAAGAAAGAAATGAAGATTGGTTTCCTGACGATTGACAATTGTGAGATTTGCCCCGATAAAATATCTGTAAAAGAAGCGTACAAAGTGGATATTTTCATTAAAAATTTTCCATTTCGTTAAATATCTTATATTTATAAGAATTATTTTTCTGGGTTTATTTTAGCTATAAATATGTATAAAACACAAAGAATAAATTCTTTTAAGAAAGCTGATCAAATCTCTAATTTTAAAGTAGCATATGTTTAATATACAGGGTGTCCCCTCTCAACGGTGGCCAATGGCTAATTTCTAAACCGTTAGTCATAGACATATAGTTCCAATTGCAAAAATGCTTTAAAAAAGGTAAAGAATTGTTTTTCAAGCGATTTAGCTCAAAATAAAATTTTATTAAAAATTTACGAAAATTAACTTTTTATACGGTCCCCCGGTCCTATAAGTGATATTTAGTAAATTTTTCCTACTACTCTAACAAGTAAGAGAAAAAAGGTCCCATTCACATAACATTAAAATTGACAGAGTTATAAAGCTTTAAATTTCAGGACTTAACCACTTTTCTGTAGCTAAATACGGATGAATTGGACTGAGCTTTAAGGGAACGTTCACTAAGTGCTTAAAGTATTATAAAGGACGTCTATTTTCAATGCTGTCTAATAGCTAATTCCTAAATCATTTGCCACAGACATATAGTTCCAATTTCTAAAAGGTTTTTAATGAGATAAAGAAATATTTTAAAAGCAATTTAACTGAAGGTGCTACCACTGTATAAGTTTTACGGTAATGTTAATTTTTATTATTTAACTTCTAGATTGGTTAAAATAGTTGAAGACGTGAGTTTTAAAATTCTCTTTATCGTGAAAATCAAATTTTGGGAAATCGCAATTTTATTTTAAAAGGTGTGGTGTTTTGATAAGCCTTTATTTTGCTTAAAACGTTCGTACTTATTTTTCCCTTGCTCAAAATTTCTATTCAAATTTTAACTCACTTCCAAATATCCGATCGAGGTTCAATTTGCACACTTATTTATATCCAATGACAGTATAATATTAATACAATTTTAAGTGCGCACCATTTATTTATTTTATAGGATTACATCAAATTCTGTTAGGTTAAGTAATCTAATAGAATAGTAAATATATGTCATTTTGTAACGATTTGTGACTGTTGCTTTTCATAAATTAAATTAACAAACTTTCTGTTATTTTTTTACTTATAATTTTAGCACAAATTTTGCTTTAATATATAATCATCAACATAAATTTAAAAATAATATTGTAAATATTATTTTACTCTCAATGTTTAATGTGAAATTTTACATCTCTCGTTTATTTTTATTTCCAGTAAATTTGTGACTGACCCCTAATTTGCAGCAAAAAAAAAAAAAAAAAAAAAAAAAAAAAAAAAAAAAAAAATGCTTCAACTTTAAACAGCTATTACTCGGTCAGTTTTAATCGCAGAGGAATGGGACTTTTTTTATATTATTTGTTACAGTAGTAGGAAAAATTTACTAAATATCACTTATAGGACCGGGGGACCGTATAAAAAGTTAATTTTCGTAATTTTTTAATAAAATTTTATTTTGAGCTAAATCACTTGAAAAACAATTATTTACCTTTTTTAAAGCATTTTTGCAATTGGAACTACATGTCTATGACTAACGGTTTAGAAATTAACCATTGGCCACCGTTGAGAGGGACACCCTGTATATTTAGAATAAGAGTAACAGACTGAACAATACAGGGATCGAAATTCCTCTTTTAATATGGTAAATAATAATCCACGCGTTTGTCACATAACAATTTTTAACTTCATGTTAGATAGGTATTCTATGTATAAATTAAACATATGCCATTTAAAATTAAGAGATTTCATCAGATTTTATGAAAATAATTTGTTCATTTTTTTTTTTTTTTCAAAAGGCATGATTATTTACCATTCTATAATATTTGCTGCTTTGAGCGAATTGGTATAGAATGGATATTATTTTCAATAAATCTTCCATTATTTTTATTGCATTTTACGTTTGATACTATTTTTTAGACCATTTCAGTGGCATAAACAGGGTGGGTGCCCAAGTGCTCTGAACATTGGTAATTTTTGAAAGTTCTGTTCGCCTTATCAACCAGAAAATTTTCTGCTATGAATCAAGCAGAAGAAAACCTTATAATGTTACTGGTTTTGTGTATCCACCCTGGTTATTCCACTGTATTTAGGTTCATGAATATTTGATTATCTTCATATATACATTATAATATGAGCATGAAACAAAGTCCGATACTGCATTGTTTCTTAAAAGATATAAATAATTTTATGAATATATTGCCATTTTCCTAAAATAACCATCAGGAAAATTATAATATTATAAATATCTTTAGTATGGAAGCACACTAATTATGATTTGTTTGAACTTAATCCTTGTGTTTGAATCAATAATCATTTATATTCAACGCAATATAAATATAAGCTACCTTTCTTTACTTCCATTCTACATGACTTACATCTACAATATAAATTCCCGCTTAAATGCAACTCTTTCCATTGCAACTTTTGTGTATGTAATACGTGTATAATTGTTTAAAGAATAGCTGCAATATCAAAAAAGCAACTATTTAATATAAGATATGTACAAGTTAATTACATGCATCATTTTAGTTTAAAACATTTCGCGGCAAGTCGTTACACGAATTGCCTTCGACATTTCAATTTCAACTTCAAGCACGGTCCTGACTATTGTTCAGATACCCGGGGGCCGTGCCCTGGGTACAAAAATTCTTAGGAGCACAATATTTTTCAAAATTTCATTTAAATTTCGATTAAAAAATCACAATTGTGAAAAATATGTGGTACAGTAAACATTCTATACTCCGGCACATTCGGGGCTTGAAACATTCCGGATTACTAAATTTTTCAGATTACAAGATGAATGTCTGGAAAAAGGTGTATAAATATAATAAAAAATTATATTTCTACACCTTTTTTTTTTTTTTTTTTTTTTTTTTTTTGTCGATTCTGGACGAAGATGACATTTTATACAGTATTTAATCGGTACAAGAATTTACGAATGGCGCTTGACGGTGAGATTTTGAATTTAAGATTTCTGAAATTTTGTAAAAAAACTTAATATTGTTCAGAAGTTTTTGTCTATTAAAAATAAAACAATTAAACAGTTATTTGGAAATTTATCACATGAGTTTAAATTGAAATGTTTGACTTTATGTATCAGAAAAAAGTATTCGATTATTAATGAATTGAATTTAAAAATCTATAACGCGTATATGGAAGCAGTTAAAAATTATGAACTTAAGTGTTTTGATGTATTGAATTATGGTTGTTTGACAAGAAAATTTGATGTGCTGAATAGAAGGTTAGAAAGATGGAGAGAATCGCAAAATCAAATCAAGGTTAAAAATCTTAAGAAGAAAATTAATGCTTTATTAATGTATCAAGTGCCTGTGATATCGAAGCCTTCTGCAGTAAAAGAAGTACAAAAGATTGATATTATTAACTTGTCAAGCAGACAGTTTAGTAAGAAAGAATTGGAAGTGTTACATAAAGGACCAAAATTTATGTTTGAACAGAGACATGATGTGAAAAACTTAGTGATGGAAGCAGAATATTTAACAGAAAAAGTTAATAGTGAAAATAGAGAAGAAACTAGAAATGTTATTTTTACAGAAGTTGATAAGTACCTAAAAAGACCTTCAAAGCTTATCAATAATGATTTAAAAATAGTTAAAAAGCTGAAAAAAGAAAATGATATTCTGTTGGTACAGACGGATAAATCTAACAGGATTGCAGTAATGGATCCTAAGGATTATTGTGGTAAAATGCTTAAAGCTATTGGTGAGATGAAATGTACTTTAATCATGAAATGCCCATTGAATAAAATTAACAGTAAGTTAAAAGATATTATAGAGAAAGGCTACTGGCCAGATAATATGAAAGTAAAATTAAGAATTAATAAGCAAGGTGTCATTCCACGTCTTGTTGGTAGAGTAAAAGATCATAAAGAAGGATATCCATTGCGCCCCATAGTAATGAGATGTCAAGCGCCAACATATTTTTTGGAAAAAGCATTTGTCTTACTGTTGAAAGACTTATTACCTCCTTCGGACTTGGTTGTTAATTCCACAGCAGAATTTGTAGAACATATCAAAATACTTAAGATTCCTCATGATTGTATTTTGGCAAGTATGGATGTCAAGTCGTTGTTTCCATCAATAGACATTAGTGAAGTTAATTCTTATATTAGTGATTTGATAGATAGTTCAGAAAAGTATAGTGATAACATAAAAAAGACACTGAAAATTGGCTTACAGTTAATCACAAATAATAATTTCTTTATGTTTCATGGAAAAATTTATGAGCAAAAGTTGGGGGCTCCAATTGGTTCTCCCATTTCGGGTTTCCTCGCGGAATTCAAAATGAGACCTTATGAAAAAAGAATTTTTGAAAATTTTGACAAAGTTCCTAGGTTTTGGAAAAAGTATGTTGATGATGTTTTTTGGTTTGGGAATGGGGGGTAGATTCTTTCCTTAATTTTGTTGATAAAGTTAATAAATTAGATAAAAATATTCAATTTACCTATGAATTAGAAGCGAATTGTAGTTTACCGTTTTTAGACACTTTTTTAATTAGGGAGGGTGATTCTTTGAAAATATCAATTTATAGAAAGAAAATTAATAGCCAACACATTATTCTAAATTCCGCGTGTTCACCTTTTTGTTATAAATTCTCTACTTTCCGTTTCATGGTTGATAGAGCGTTTAAAGTCTGTTCTGATGAATTTTTAAACGAAGAGTTGCGTAAGATCCGTGAGATTGCAGGTTCTAATGGGTATAAAATAAGTAGCATCAATAAATTAATTAATTATTATAGAAAAGGGAAGCCTAAACAACAATATCCAGGGTTAACTGAAAGATTCAATAAAGGGGGTGATTCTAAAAATTTTAAAAGAGTTTCTTTTCCATATCTGAAAGGCAGTTTTGAGAAATTAATAATTTAAATTAAAAAAGTTTAATATTGATTTGATTGCAACTCCTCCACCAAAATTAAGATGTTTACTTGTAACGTTATATGCATGCTGAGTGTCATTTATAACGTTTGGTTGGTCGTGGTGGGAGTTAAATGCAGACATACTCAGTACTTAAGATAAAACAACAAAGTTTATTAAAATGATGAGGGCTGAAGGGAAGTGGAGCAAGTCTTAATTTTACACAACTGAGAATACTATGAAAAAGCTAAACGCATACTCACAGGCTCCGGACGAGCTCAATCGTGGCACCTTCTAACACTTCTCACTATCTCTTGGCTGAGCTACTAGATAAAGCTTAATTATACAGCCCGTGGCTGTGTGTAATTCTTTATTCACAAATAATCAAAATGAAACTACTATGAAGTTTCTTACCCCGGCCAACTCTCAAGTCAACTATCGAAACTCCTTTACACTTCACTGGAGGCCCGCTGCTACTTTCAATCGGCTAGCACTTCGCTGAACAATATCTCACTTCGCTATCTAACGCCACAGATACTCACACACTGGCTAACGCCACAGACACTCACCACACACTCACACCCAAGCTTTTATATGCTGCAAACTGAGATACTTCACATTAACATATTACTAATAACCGCGAGCTAACTGCAGAATCCGAAAGAGCACACACACTCTAGAAAGTTAAAGAGAGGATAGATGTCGCTTTTACGCTTACATATGTTAAATTATTGACGTCACGATCTCAGAAATACTAGAGTGCCTTTATGCAAAGGTCACTCCCTCACAACCCCCCCCCCTCGGATTCCGCAGAGATAAAGGACTGGGCCAAATGCATGCCCAGGACTTTTTCTTGTTATAAATTTCGAGCCGTAAAAAAAAACACAGTGATGGGTGAAATTTAGAACCAAAACACAACTTTTAAATTATTAACTTTAACCCATCACAACCAAAAAACCTCAGTTTGCCTCAAAAATTCACATATTCAATCCAATCATTCTTCTATCTTACAAATAGCCTCCGTAAAACTTCCAAAAACACGTAAAACTTTCAAAACTAATTACTTCTTCTTTCAAAACAACCCACTCCACTGGGAGTGCTAAAATTTCTCAAAACACTAAACTTCCGAAACTTTCCTCAATATTGAAATACAACTATAACTTTACCAAAAAATTTCTCCATAACTTTCCTAATACTAGAATTCGCACCAAGTCCAAAAAAAACCAAATGCGCAAAAATTTTCCTCATCCAAATTCCGAACTCATCTAAAATTCATACTAAAATAACTCTGCTACTACGTAATACCTACATACCCATTGGCCAATGAACTAACTCCCAAAATTCTTCAGAACTTAACTCCACTTTGACAATAATTGGGGCACATACGTACAGCGTCACATCGCTGTGCTTATGCAACAATAATAAAAAAAAAAAATCAAAAATTTACAAAATGACGTCATCATGCTCTTCATCTGTATTAACTAAAAGAAAAATAGCAGAATCAATACATAACACAGGTATACTTCCCTGCAAGAAAATCACATTAACATTCAATTTTAATACAATACAATTTCAAATTCAAACGCAGCTTAAAACTTCGCAACTTGCGGAAACCATTCCCAACTAAAGTACAAACGCAACACATAAAACACGAACGATAAGGAGAAAGTTAATTCATTAAATGTTAGTATAAGAGATAGAAACGCGTGTCAAGGACTTCTTGACCGCAAAATACGTGCGCGCCTGAACCGCGGCGCGTGTACAAAATAACCCAAATTACTATCTGTACTTTCTGAAAATTTAAACATATATTAACATACATTTTATAACACATGAACAATATAACAATATAATAACATTTTTAACAGATAACATAACAATTTAACAATAGATCCAGAATTTTTAAAAGCAGTTAAGACCAAAATCTCAAACATACATAAAACTAACAATTTTGCAAACAAATATTGAACACAATTAAGCACTAAACGTGAGTCCGTCAAAAAATTCCGAAAATTGGCCAAAAATACAAAACAGTCTCTCTGCTTTCCATTCCTTCACATTGCTACCACATATATGCACTCTAATAGAAATTTAATAAAGAACATTATCACCCAATCATAGAGATGATTCGCTGCTGGCCGGCTTCATACTACAGGATGGCTTTCTCCTCTTGTCCCAGAAACCTTGTACGAAGGATCTTTCGTCATCAGAACTGTACAGTGACGCCACAGTTGACTGTCGTGCTTGCAGCCTGGTTCTGAATGGATGTCGTGGGATACTTGTAGGTTCCACTCGACGACTCTGCTCTGGCCGGTTCGCTGGGGTCACTCCCTGGCGAGATTCACACTGTTGATGCCGGTAATCTGAGCGTTGTCTCCTCTTTCTAGATGCACCCGAAGTTACTGAAGATCCTAGACCACGTTTCTTTCCGGAACTATGCTGTTTCTTATTGGGCAAAAATTCCGACTTTAACCCTTTCGTGGTTATAAGCGCGTATACGCGCCCAGAATACCATTTAATTTGAATTGCGAAATGCCATACTGACACCGGGATTTTTAAATGAAAATTTCAATTAAAAAAAAAAAAAAAAAAAAAAATTATATATTATGAAATAAATTTGTTTTTAAATTCCGGTGTCATTCAATCATTTTAGTATTTTATGAATAGAAGTGCTTTAACCGTCAAAGGGTTAAAGTCCTTTTAACAGTTTGGCGAGTGTCCATCTGAAATCTTTTCCGGGGATTAAGTACCGAAGATGGTGAACTATTAGATAATTTGTGTTTCTGAGGTTGCTGTCTAATAAGTGGAGGAACGGGACAGTTTATAATCTTTTGCCTTTTATGGCACACAGAATCTGATGTATTTGACACACTTCTCTTATTTTTATTATCATACTGTGCTCTCGGATTGATAGGCTTTCTACTTTCAACAACAGTTTTCGAGCTGTTTGACCAAATTTTCTTCTTGAATATTGATGAAAAGAATTAGATGAAGAAGTGCTTTACTCGGGACACTCATTGGATCGGGAATTTCGCGAAACACCACTCGACACATGAGAACCTTCACTACCATTTTCTCTAAACTTATAAACTCTAACCTGATCCAGATTAGCAGTCATTCTTTCACCATTGACATTAACAATCAAATTATTATTTCGAACTTCCAAAACTTCAAACGGACCTACAAACTTCGGACCAAACTTAGCTACTCTCTTTTGACGACTTGAACTTAACCAATGCTTTTCTACCAACACAAAATCTCCAACTTTCACTTCTAACTCCCTTCTACGCATATTATAATACTGAGCTTACTTTTCTGGCGCTTTTCCCATCTGAACCTGAGCTTCCTTAACCAACCTCTCAATATCCTGGCACATGTACTGACTTTCCGCATCTGACACCATAACTAACCTTTGGAATGGAGTAATGACTTTTCTACCCAAAAACAATTCAGCCGGCGTTTTCCCCGTCGACTCGCGAACTGCCGTACGAAGTGCGTACGCAAAATGCTGAAGAAACTGGTCCCAATTTGCATGATGAGAACCAACATACGAAGAAATCATTTGAATTAATGTACGATTTACACGTTCAGCCATATTAGACTGAGGACGATACGGAACAGTAAAATAATGATCGATCTCCAGCTTCTCACACAGGGCCTTAAATATATCAGAAATAAAACAAGGGCCATGATCGCTCACTACCCTAATTGGTGCACCATATTTAGAAATATAATTCTCAAAAAATGCATCGGCAACTGCAGGTGCAGAAGCCTTCCTGAGGGGGACTAACTCTACCCATTTACTAAAATAATCAACTATAACTACCACAAATCTATATCTTTTAGGATTAGACAATGGATAAGGACCGATTAAATCTACACCTACACATTCATTAGGAAAATTTACTTTAATAGGAATTAATTTGCCAGCTGGACTTACATTTTTATAATTATAACGTTGGCATGTGCTACAGCTGGAGACATAAGCGCGCACTGCTTCCCGCATTTTAGGGAAGTAGCAGGATTCACAAATTCGAGCATAAGTTTTCCTGATTCCTAAGTGACCTGCTAATGGATTATCATGAAATTCTTTCAAGATGGCCTTACGAAGACTAGCCGGAATAAAAACTCTTAATTCTCCACGTGAATTTACAATTTTAGAATAAAAAAGAAGACCATCGATAAGCTTAAAAGATTGGGACCATTTCTCAAACATAGGCACATCTGCGCTCGGGACATCATCAGGATTTTCCAAATAACGATACAAACTACCAAACTCTTCATCTTGCTTCTGTTCCCTTATCAACTGCTCTCGTGACCTTAACACCAACGAAGATAATGCACAACATTTAATTTCCTCCGTGACCTCTAAACCACCATGCGGGTTTCGAGACAAAGCGTCCGCTACCACATTTTCCTTGCCAGCCCTATGTTCTATAACAACATTATACTCTGCTAACTTCAAACACCATCTGACCATACGAGACGACAAACCCTTCCCATTAGTTAACTTTGTCAAAGCTGAATGATCCGTAATGACTTTAACCGGTATATTAGTGAAAAAACAACGAAACTTATTCAAAGCCCAAATTACTGCAAGACACTCCCTTTCCGTAATCGAATAATTCCTTTCCGCTGCATTTAAAATTCTCGACGCAAACGCTATAGGTCGACCTTTCTGTGTTAATATCGCTCCAACCCCACTGCACTCGCATCGCAATACACTTCAAACTGAGACGAATTATCGGGGTGAGCCAAAACAGGAGGGGAAACTACTGCTTCTTTTAATAACTCAAACGACCTCTGAGCCGCTGATGACCATACAAACTTCACCCTCTTCCTTTTTAAATTATACAACGGTTCACATAACTCCGAAAAACGTGGTATAAATTTGGCAAACCAAGCCACCATCCCTAAAAATGTCGCCACTTCCTTACTATTTTTGGGGGGACTCATTGACGTAATTGCGTCAATTTTCTCATTATCTATATTAATACCATCACGCGTAATTTTAACTCCTAAATACTTTATCTCTTTTCTCAAAAATTTACATTTTTCTAACTTAACTGTTAACCCAGCATCTCTTAACAACGTAAATACTTCCCTCAATAATGTTAAATGCTCTTCAAAAGTAGCTGCCATTATAATTATGTCGTCCAGGTAGACCAAGACACCCTTACCAAGCAAAGGTTTAAGGATATTATTCATGGCCTTCTGGAACGTTGCTGGCACTCCCGATAAACCAAAACTCTTTCTCTTAAAAGCAAAACAACCGTCCCGAGTAATAAACACAGTCTTAGGTATGTCCTCCGGCTTCATTGCAATCTGAAAATAACCTGTCGTAAGATCTAACGTTGACATATAATTCGTACTCGTTATATTAGCCAAAATGTCATCAAAACTGGAATAGGATACTGAGGGTATTGCGTTATCGCATTTAACTTTCTATAATCTACTGCAAACCTATAGGCCTCTGGATTATCTAAACTTTTCCCATTATTTTTACGACATAACACTACTGGCGATGCAAAAGGAGACTCAATTGGCATTATAATATCGTCCGCTAGCATTTTTTGAATATGATAATCAATTATACCTTGTTTAACTTTATCATAACGATATGGTATACTAGCAACAGGTGCTTTCAAACCAGTATCAATCTCATGCCACGCAACATGCGTTAAAGCCGGTTTATCAGAAAAAACCTCTCCAAATTCATTCAAAAACTTATTAAATTCCTCCTTCTCGATTTCACTTAACCCCGACTCCTCCAAATTAACTGACACTGAAACAGGCTCTTTCTTACTCACATTCTCATGATTATTCACTATTAACGACTTTTTAAAGAAATCCAAACTAATTCCTCTATCCTTCATATAATCCACACCAACTATATAATGCACTGTTAATCCATCTAACACACAAAACTCCCAACATGTCTTAACTGAACGAATTTCAACTTCCAATTCTACTGAACCTTTATTATCACAAGCTACTCCCTTTGCCGACTGAACCACCAGACTTAACCTCTTCAACTTCTTATACGAAAAATATTTCCGATAACAATCAAAAGAAATGAACGACTTATCTGCCCCTGTATCGAAGACACTTTTAACGACAATACCATCCAACACAATTAACACCTCAGGTAACTCAACCGGATTAATAGTAATTTTATTCAAACTCACAGAAGGCTTTTCCGATTTAATCTGTGACTGCATACCTTCAGAAATGCAGTCACTTACCAGTTTAACTGACCCGACCTCCTCACACCTCTTTTGCATTGACCTATTTTCCAAATTCTCATCCGAAGTTAATCTCCTTACTTGCGAAGAAACATTCCTGTCCCGTACTCCCCCTCTCCGATCATAACCACTATTCTGTCTATTTCCATACATATTTCTCTCACCACTTCTAAAATTATTAGCACCACCACAATTCCTATTACCATTACTAGTATTAGACATATTACGACCAAATCCATCATTTCTATTACGCAAATTACTATCCGGAAATCGCTGTCCCCCTCTCACAAAATTACGTTCCCCCTCATTTCTCAAATTACTATCCGCGACAAGTCTCTGACGAGGGCTACGCAAATCCCGTTGATCCGAGCTATGCCGAGTCTCATACTTCGATAATATCTGATGCATTTCTGCAAAATTCTTCGGTGCTCTAACTTCAATAAAGTCCTGTACATTTGGATTAAAAAGAGGAAAAACAATGTCCAACAATTCCTCAAATGTGATATCTAAATCTAATTTATTTTTTAGTTCCAGCTTACGAAGATAAAATTTTGACGCCGACTCATAAATATTCTGCCTGTTGCAATAGAACTCTTTTCTCAAAATACTCTTATCTTTAACGGGAGGAAATGCCTTCTTTAACTCAATCACAGTTTGTTCAAATCTTTTCGCTTCATCAGTAATCAAAAACTTTCCTATATTTTCCAACCACAAAAGTGCTTCGCCCTTCAATGAGCATTTAAGCACTACGTATCTACTTTTCTCAGGTATATTATTGAACAAAATATAATCATCTAATTTAACTAAAAATTCACTAATATCACCCTCACCGGTGAAATACACACGTGGCACAATCTCACAATGTCCGATGTTTCGTTGGGCGCCATTTGTAACGTTATATACACGTTGAGTGTCATTTATAACGTTTGGTTGGTCGTGATGGGAGTTAAATGCAGACATACTCAGTACTTAAGATAAAACAACAAAGTTTATTAAAATGATGAGGGCTGAAGGGAAGTGGAGCAAGTCTTAATTTTACACAACTGAGAATACTATGAAAAAGCTAAACGCATACTCACAGGCTCCGGACGAGCTCAATCGTGGCACCTTCTAACACTTCTCACTATCTCTTGGCTGAGCTACTAGATAAAGCTTAATTATACAGCCCGTGGCTGTGTGTAATTCTTTATTCACAAATAATCAAAATGAAACTACTATGAAGTTTCTTACCCCGGCCAACTCTCAAGTCAACTATCGAAACTCCTTTACACTTCACTGGAGGCCCGCTGCTACTTTCAATCGGCTAGCACTTCGCTGAACAATATCTCACTTCGCTATCTAACGCCACAGATACTCACACACTGGCTAACGCCACAGACACTCACCACACACTCACACCCAAGCTTTTATATGCTGCAAACTGAGATACTTCACATTAACATATTACTAATAACCGCGAGCTAACTGCAGAATCCGAAAGAGCACACACACTCTAGAAAGTTAAAGTAAAAGAGAGGATAGATGTCGCTTTTACGCTTACATATGTTAAATTATTGACGTCACGATCTCAGAAATACTAGAGTGCCTTTATGCAAAGGTCACTCCCTCACATACTTAATAAGCAAGTGGATCCTATTGGACATGATGATCTTGCTGGAGTTTATGAAATATCTTATATTACTGAAAATGGTGACTTAAATTATTACATAGGCATGACTGGGAGAAAGTCTGGAATTAGAAAAGGGGAGCACGAATCTGATATTAAATTTGGACGTACTAACACTGCCTTATCAAGAACATATTTAAATGAGGAGATAAAAATATTGTTTAATCAAAGTAAATTATGTTTCATATCTAATTGTAATCGTAAAGAGAGTACCATAAGAGAGTCCATTGAAATTTATACGCGTAATAATCTGGTTTGCAATGATACCGTTTCTTTTATTATTCCTAAGTTATGGTTAGAATTAATGAATAAATTCCTCGTGGGGGCTTGAATGGGATGAACCAAGTTGGAATTTCTTTTTATCATGGTCTATTTTTATTTTTATTTAATTTTTTACAATAGCGCGCGTGTTTTTTTGGTGTTTTTTTATATCTCTTTGTCGCGTGTCATTTGTATTGACCGTGAAATAGTTTGAAATTTTTATTTTTAGTTAAGTTTTAGATCATGGTCTATATTTTAATTTAATTTTTTGCGCCTTTTTTTGTTATTTATATCTCATTGTCGCGTGTCATTTGTATTGTCCGAGAAATATTTTGAAATTTTGTTTTATTTATATTATGACTATGGAACTTATTTGACGGTTCCGGAACATGTCAATGTATTTTATTTTTACTATAACACCTTTCTTAAGAAAAATTTAAATTGTTATTAAAAAGGGGTAGAAGTTAAAATTAAACAAAAGATAAGTTTATTTTTTATTCACTTTTTTAATTCTTTAAACAGTTTGAATAGAATGAAAAATACTGAATAATGTAAAGTACAACATATGTACATAACTATAAAATGAAAACATGCAATGTAGCCCTATACGAAGAAGCCATCGTAGACAAATCTCGAATATTAATTGCTTTTTTAGTAGTCTTCCATCTTTATTTTTTAGGACGTCATTCGTATGATGTGGAGTTTTATAATGTCTGCACCTTTGTGCAAAAGGCTACTTTAAGGCCCCTGTCCTCGCTCGAGGAAACGCTCGCGAGCTAATGCTATTCCTATAGTGAAGCATTTTTCTAATAACTCTTTCGCATTTTGACATTTTTAAATATTTTTTTGCATTGGATAGCTGAGGTGCAAGCCGACAGCGCACCTTTTTTACTTTTTCGATTTTGGTTACAGATATTTTTTACATAGTTAGTTTCACTTTCAAAACCGGTTTCAAAACTGAAAGTGCTTTTTAAAAAATATCTGTAACTAAAATCGAAAAAGTAAAAAAAGGTGCGCTGTCGGCATGCACCTCAGCTATCCAATGCAAAAAAAAAAAAAAAAAAAAAAAAAAAGTCAAAATGCGAAAGAATTATTAGAAAAATGCTTTTCCATAGGAATAGCATTAGCTCGCGAGCGTTTCCTCGAGTGAGGACAGGGGCCTTAAGGCAACTCGATAAATGTATTCAAGACACCAGTTGTTTGAATTAAACCGATGTTCTTTGACTCATCTATATCTTCATCAGAGTCAACGTCTTTTAGAATTGATGGGTTGACACAATCTGAAAGATGACCTCATCTGTCAAAATTTTCTCTGTCAGCTCATCCAAATCTGCTTCGAATCAATCTTATTTTTTCTCATTTCATTTATGTTTCCGAAAGGCATGCCGGCACGCCGTACTTTATTATACTAGATTAGAGGATGTTTACTTTATTCGAGATCTTAATCTGATGAAATGACAAAAATATACCTGAATATATGATTAAAATCAAATTTCTATAAATAACAGGGGAAAAAATTATATTCTTTTTTTTTAGTTTTCTGGAAAAATGAATCTTTTGGATTGATACTTTGTGAATAAGTTTGTAATATTGTTTGTCACAAAAGTTTAAGCAATCTGCAAATCTGGTTTAAAATAATTGAAGGAAATATTTTATGCTAGTTTACGATAAATACTCGACATTTAATCGAAATAAAATAAGCCATTTTGGATGGTTAAAATAAAAAAAACATTTATTATTTAATTTTTCTTTTTTATTGAAAAAACGCTATCTCAAAAGTTTAAGCACTTTATGTAATTTTTTTCGAAACACGGGATTGGCCGTGTGTAATGACGTTGTATGACATCATATTGCACTCTTATAAAAGTATAAAAGGTAGAGAAATTATTTCTTCTCGTTTTAAAAATGCCAAAGGATAAAAAATTCATAAAATGTGAGATTTTGAAAATTTTGAAATCGCAAAATAAAATTGTCTCTGAAATTGCAAAAGTTTTATATTGATCAAAGCGCGATATATCAAGTACTCTCTAGAAATGATAATTTTAAGAGGAAACCAAGATGTGGACGACTACGTGTGACGTTTTTTCAGGCTGATCGGAGAATACAGAGATTGGTATCAAGACAAAATATGTCCGTATGGAAAATTAAAAATATTCTCAGCGTACAGGTGCACAAAGACACTGTACATAGACGTATTAAAGAGTGTGATTACACCATACTAATGAAAATGGCTTGCAAACCGTCTTTTAAATTACATCAAAAACAGGCAAGAATAAACGGCTAAAATACTACGTCCAAAGGAACAAATGGCTTACAGTTTTATTCAGCGACGATAAAAAGGTAGAACCCTTGTCAGGTTCCTAGAAGACATCTGCCCTGAATTAGAAAGGAATAACATTTCCTTATCTGAATATTTTATGTATTGTGGGTTGTGTATCCGTGAAGCTCGAAATACCTTTCTTTCTTTTCTATAATAACGAATGACAGATGTTGACACAGGTGTGCAGATGACGCACTCGTTGATGAATGAAAGTGATGGCCGCGGGGCGTGCCTCAGCTGTCATCTAGCTATTGGAGTGATGTGTAAACAGTAGATGTCATGACTCAAGGTTGGTATGCGGAATTGAACCAATGGAGGAACTCTAAGAGGCCCTGCTGGGGGAAGGAAGATCTCTGACAAGGTCAACTCTGGACTGAGAGGTTGGAGACAGTTCTCGCTTGGCGTTGAGACCGATAGGTCGATCAGGATTTGTGGTCCTGTTGGATAGTGTATATTTTGAGCGTGGGACAAGGCGTCCCGGTGGATAGTGTTATAGGCCGAGAAGTGAGGCCTAGTACCCTTGTGTATTGAGATTCTGCAGTAATCTCTGATAAAACGTATCCAACGTGCGTTGAGTGTGAGGAAGAAAGTATAAGTTGAACGGTACACAACCAACGTTTATTGTAGTTAATTTAATGTTGAACCGGATCATCTATATCCGAGTTGTAATTGTAGATAGTTGTAAATATTGTTTCTTGTGTACATATCTATATCTTAAATAAACTGTTAGTTCAGTTCATTAACAGCGTCAGTGTTATTTTACACAATCCTCACAGCAAGTGACCGATATCACCCATTAATATCGGTGGTGGCAGCTAAAACTACCTAAGACATTCTTCAAAGTTTGTGGACTGAGAGGAGCGTCCGACAAATTGTTGGCAGCGTCGGGATAGAATCGCCTGAAACCAGTGACCAGCGAGCCGTGTTGCAGTCTGTTAATGCCAGAGTATCCAGTGGAATTCTTGTGTGGTCGTGCCATATCGTCGAGTATGTGCTAAAGCATCGTGCCGGATCGTCGATTGTATGCTAAAGTGTCGTGCCGTATCGTCGAATGTGTGTAAAGTGTCGTGCCGTAGCGTCGAATGTGTGTAAAGTGTTGTGCCGTATCGTCGAGTATGTGCTAAAGTATCGTGCCGGATCGTCGAGTGTGTGATAAAGTATCGTGCCATATCGTCTAGTGTGGACTAAAGTGTTGTGCGTATCTTTATTAGAAAGAACTAAACTGAACTGTTGTGCCATATTACCGCTACATCGTGGAGCTACCTGTGATTAGAAAAGTAATCCACCAAAGAAAGTATAAGGTAAGGTGTTTTGATCATTCATTTCTTCTGACATCTCGAACCAAATTGTATTGTTGTATAATTAATAGTAATTTAAGTAAATTGTCTATGTAATTTATGTGCAATGAAATAATTGTGTTCAGATAGGTGTAAAGAATTAGTAACCATATTGCTATTGTTTTAAAGAAAGGTCATAATAATTTGAGATGATAATGGTATGCTATTTATAATGATATTAGTGAACTAAATTAATGCATTAAATCTAAATTATTATTAAAGTAATTGTTAAATGAAGCAATACTGTTTAAATTTTAAGAGTTGCATTATCAAAATTCTAAGCAAATGAAAATTTTAATTGGCCAATACTAGTGAGGAAAAAAAAAAAGGCTCAAAAGAGAGCCATAGTGAAAAAAAAGGCTCAAAAGAGAGCCATAGTGAAAAAAAAAGGCTCAAAAGAGAGCCATAGTGAAAAAAAAGGCCCAAAAGAGAGCCATAGTGGGAAAAAAAAAGGCTCAAAAGAGAGCCATAGTGAGTAAAAATAAAAGTGAAGATTTTCGGTATATTTGTTTTAAGTGTGAGAACCAATATTGAATTCGGAAAGATTTTAGTGAGGATAATTGTAGAAATTTATGTATGCATGTGTTTCAATTTTTCTTTATGTGGATTTTTTGATTGACATCAATACTTCTATTCAATTTCAACGTATCAGTATTATTATATAAATTGTATGTTGTTATCTAAGTGTATATATTGGAACCTATATTGCATAGTAATCAAATCGAATTACTCTTTTACCTTTTGTTTTATTGGAAGTAAATTGTGTGATATCAATGGTTCAGGAAAATTAGAGTATTCAGTAGGTTAATTAGAAATGAAATGTATTGATTATCTGAATGGTATTAATTAGTATAATAAGTGGAGAAATATCTGTACTAAGTTAGAAATTTAGGAAATATTAAGTTGGTAGGTTTAACTATTCTTGTGGGGTGGTTATAACAATCGGTGAAGGTATGGCTTTCTTATTGAAACTAAAAAAGATTGATCTTCAGGTGATAGCTGAAGAATTGGGTGTTGAATTCACGGAAGATGATACCAGCTTAAGAAAAAGATAATGGACAGTGATGAGTATGACGAGGGGGTTATTAAGGAATTATCTGACGCTATTGTTGCAGAACGATTAGAACAAGAAAAATTAGAGCGCGAAAGGTTAGAAAAACAGGAAAAGTTAGAACGCGAAAAATTAGAAAAACAGGAAAGGTTGAGCGCGAAGAAAAACACGAAAAGTTAGAAATGGAGAAATTGAGGATGGGACATGAATTAGAAATGGAGAGACTAAGGGTTCAAGGTTCGGCAAATAATTCTAATGTTAGGGAATCTAATAATGAAAGTAATATAGAAAAATTGATCAAAAGTGTTAAAACTCTATCTATCAAAGTACCAGAAGGGACTGAGGGATGGAATTTATTTTTCAACAGTTTAGAAAGGGCATTCCAAACTAAAAATGTACCGGAAAACCAGCAGGCCGAAATTCTACTAAATATGTTAGGAGATAAGGCGGATAATTTGTTAATTTATACCACTAAGGAACAAATGGAGAATTATGAGGAATTAAAGGAGTTAGTCCTAAGGGAACATGAGCCAACCCCGAAGGCATGTTTAGAAAATTTCCGGAAAGCTAGGAGAAATCCGAACGAAACCCATGTATTATTTGTATCGCGTTTAATAGCTACGTGGGAAAATTATTGTAAAATTAGAGGTGCGGACACTTATGAAAAGGTCAACCAGTTAATAGTTACTGATAAGCTAATGAGTACGCTAGATGAGGATACTGCAGCATATATTAGTTTAACTCACCAGGGTAAATGGTTAGAAGCTCCTAAAATTGCTAAAGAGTGTGATAATTATTTTGATGCTAAACATATGCGGTTACGCATAAAAGCTTTAAAGGTAAAGATAAGTACGTAAACAAGGAAAAAATGAGACCGAGGGAGGATAATAAATTTAGTGGTAGTTGGAGGCAAAATGGTAGTAATGAGTGTAATTCTTTTCCGGATAGGAAAACAGAGTTTAAGAAGACGAATGATGCTTCAGGGCCTAAATGTTTTAAGTGTGGTTTGAGAGGTCATTACCAACGTTTTTGTAATAAAGTGGGTAATGAAGGAACTAATAATGGCAATAAAGGGCGAGACCAGAAAGCAGGTGTTCATAAGATTATGGTGAAAGAAAATCAAGAGTTACCTAATGGGGCTATTGTGGCTAGAATATCGGCAAAGGCCGAGCAGAAAACTAATGTTATTGGTGAGAAATTAAATAAACTTGAGAAAATTGAAGTTAGTGTTAATGGGCAAAAAGCAAAGGGATTGGTTGATTCTGGATGTGAGATTAGTGTTGTTCATAAAGATTTAGTACCGGAAGGGAAATTAAAGGGAGCGGGTAGTATTTATTTACAAGGGTTATTTGGTGAAGCTGTTAAATCACCGTTAGTTAAACTACCGCTAGCTATTCCGCAATTCGGGCAAACTAATATTATTCATCAGGAAGTACTTTGCGCAGTAACTGATAATATTAATGAGCAAGTAATTTTACATCCCGAGGTGATTAATGAGTTGTCAGGTGTCAATCTTGAGGAGCCATTGATAGAGTCCGAAGAATTAAAAAGTTCCGAAATTATTATTGATAACTCGAATGAAAAGGAAAATGTAAGTAACGATAGCTGTAATGTTTACGTAATAGACGCGAGATCGCAAAATGTACAAAGTCAGGATCCAGAAAAAACTGAAACGGAGGAAAATAATGAATCTATTGTTAGTAACTCAGATATGTTTAAGAAATCCCAGTTGGAATGTAAAGAATTAGAGAAAGCTTGGGAATTAGCTAAAAAGGAAAAAGGGGATTATTATATTGTAAACGGATTATTGTATCATAAAGAGAAATTGTTAGGCGAAACTATAGCGCAATTAGTAGTACCCAAGGTAAGAAGGGAAGAAATCTTAAAATTAGCGCATTCCTCGGTATTTGGAGGGCATCATGCAGCCAAGAAAACGTTGCAGAGAATAAGGTATTCTTTTTATTGGGAGGGAATGGCAAAAGAAGCTAAACAGTTTTGTGAATCATGTTTGAGTGCCAATTGACTAGAGGGGTTAAAGTAAATGATAGAGCTCCTATTTCCCCAGTGTCGCGGCCGGAACTTCCATTTCAGGTTGTTAATGTTGATTTAATTGGGCCTATTGATCCTAAAAGTTCACAAGGGCATCGGTATATACTGACTTTAATTGATCAGCATACCAGATGGGCGGATGCGATCCCTCTAAAAAGTTTAACTGCTAAAACCGCGTGTGAGGCGTTACTTCAAATATTTATGAGAACAGGAATTCCTAATGTAATTGCCTGCGACAATGGAACCAATTTTACTGCCGACTTAACGAAAGAATTTGAGAAAAGGTTAGGTGCTAGTCCAAGATTTTCGACTCCACAGTATCCACAGTCCAACGGACTTGTGGAACGATTTAATCAGACTCTTAAACGTATGCTACATCATACGATTAGGGAAGAAGGAAAAAAATGGCATGAACAAATACCATTTATATTATGGGCGTATAGGGAAGTCCCAAATTCTACGACGGGAATCGCACCTTTCCAGTTATTATATGGTAGAGCGCCGGAGGGTCCGTTATCGATTCTTAAGTCGTCATGGGCAGGAGAAAATAAGGGAGCGCAGTTAGATACTACGCCGATTCATGAGTACTTGGATAAACTTAAGAACCGCTTAGAAAGAGCCGCAAATGAGGCAAAATTGTCGTCTGAGGTTCAACAAAATAGAATGGCGTATCATTATAATTTAAGGTCAAAAGAAAAAACGTTTGAGGTAGGCGATAAAGTTATACTGTTAATCCCCGATTCGACTAATAAGTTATATTCTAGGTGGCAAGGGCCGGCAACTATTGTAGAAAAACGAAACCAGCATTCGTTTATTGTTGAGTTAGCCGACGGGAGTAGGAAGCATGTGCACCAAAATAAGATAAGAGAATTTATCGCTAAATGTAATATAGTTAATATTGTTTTCGAAGGTGATGAGGAATTTGGAGAAGTTGGGGAAATTCCTATTTTGAACCGGGATCAAGAGATAGAACGGGATATTGAGAGGTTTGAAATAAAAGGGCTATCTAATAGTCAAGTCAAAGATTTAAAGTCCATTTTGAGGGAAAATAAAGAAGTGTTTATGGGTCCTGTACGACCAGCGGAAGTAGGGGAACATAGTATCGATCTGAAACCGGGTGTAGAAAGGAAAAAACCAAAGTTATATAGCGTGCCGGTAGCTTATAAAGAGGAAGTGGATAGGCAGATTCATGAGTTATTAGAATTAAATCTAATCGAACCGTCGAATGCTGAAATTAGCCATCCAATTGTTTGCGTTGCGAAAAAAGATGCAACTGTCAGAATGTTCAGACACCTGAAAATGCCTATGTAATATTTAGAATGAAGAAATCTGCAAAGAGACTATTGAACTCTTCCGTAATATTATTATATGTTTGGGGAAAATTAGCCCCTAAGAGGCATATTTTCCGCTAAGGTGGGGGGTGTCAGGTTCCTAGAAGACATCTGCCCTGAATTAGAAAGGAATAACATTTCCTTATCTGAATATTTTATGTATTGTGGGTTGTGTATCCGTGAAGCTCGAAATACCTTTCTTTCTTTTCTATAATAACGAATGACAGATGTTGACACAGGTGTGCAGATGACGCACTCGTTGATGAATGAAAGTGATGGCCGCGGGGCGTGCCTCAGCTGTCATCTAGCTATTGGAGTGATGTGTAAACAGTAGATGTCATGACTCAAGGTTGGTATGCGGAATTGAACCAATGGAGGAACTCTAAGAGGCCCTGCTGGGGGAAGGAAGATCTCTGACAAGGTCAACTCTGGACTGAGAGGTTGGAGACAGTTCTCGCTTGGCGTTGAGACCGATAGGTCGATCAGGATTTGTGGTCCTGTTGGATAGTGTATATTTTGAGCGTGG
Source organism: Maratus speculifer (assembly GCA_964019185.1). Taxonomy (NCBI): domain Eukaryota; kingdom Metazoa; phylum Arthropoda; class Arachnida; order Araneae; family Salticidae; genus Maratus; species Maratus speculifer. Next base: position 208,120,075 of record OZ025293.1, on the reverse strand, counting down.
GACAAGGCGTCCCGGTGGATAGTGTTATAGGCCGAGAAGTGAGGCCTAGTACCCTTGTGTATTGAGATTCTGCAGTAATCTCTGATAAAACGTATCCAACGTGCGTTGAGTGTGAGGAAGAAAGTATAAGTTGAACGGTACACAACCAACGTTTATTGTAGTTAATTTAATGTTGAACCGGATCATCTATATCCGAGTTGTAATTGTAGATAGTTGTAAATATTGTTTCTTGTGTACATATCTATATCTTAAATAAACTGTTAGTTCAGTTCATTAACAGCGTCAGTGTTATTTTACACAATCCTCACAGCAGGTGACCGATATCACCCATTAATATCGGTGGTGGCAGCTAAAACTACCTAGGACATTCTTCAAAGTTTGTGGACTGAGAGGAGCGTCCGACAACCCTGATGGTTGGAATGTGTATTAGCATGATTTACAAAAGGAATGAGGGGTATTTTTCAGCAGGCAGAAATGCGGTAAATCTGTTATGGTTTGGGCGGCATTTTAATTCAGTGGTCAGACCTCTCTGGCTTTTCTAAAAGGAACACAAGATTAAAAAGTATCAAGAGACGCTAAACCAACGTTCGCTTTCTTTCGGTGACATTTTTTTTTGGGGGGGGGAGGGGGGTCTTGAATGGATTTTTCAACAAGACAATGTTGAATGAACGACAATTATCCACGTATCACATTCTACAAAACTTGAGCTTTTTCAGAAAAATGTTGAAGTTCTTGACTGACCAGCTTTAAGTCCAGACTTAAAACCGATTGAGAATGTCTGGGGTATTTTAACCTGCCAGGTTTACGTCAATGGAAAGCAGTATGACTCTATTGAAGAACTCCAAGAAGCCATTGAGAAAGCATGGTACTCTTTGCCACCAGAAATCCTACAAAAGCTAATAATTTCGATGGAATCACGTTTATCTTAACTAATCCGAAACCATGGAAAATAATTTACAAGTAAAAGTTCTGTAATTATAAATCTGGTTGATTTTGACATTGTGCATAAATTTTTGTGACAGTTTTTTAAGCATTTTTTATTATATATTTTTTACAATTATATAATTTTTTTTTCTACTGTTGATATTTATTTAAATAATGTCCGAAATCTGCTAATAAAAAGAAATGTTATTCATTCTAACTTTTTATAGCTCTTTGAAAATGGACATTTTATGCTTGTGCTTAGACTTTTGAGGCAGACCTTATATACTAATATCAACTAATCTAAGAGGGCACGAAAAACTGAAAGTTCCAAAAATTTGCAAGTTAGCAATATGATTATTTGGATATTAAAGTAGCATTCTTAAGTCATCGACGAACTCTCAATATTTTTCTTTGATTTGAACATATGGGTTAAAAGAAAGAATTTTACTGCTGCAATTATCAGACTTTTGCTTTTCTAATCATTGTATTTCATATGAAAATTCCACAGACTGTATTATTTTCATAAGCAAATCAGTAGTGAGACCAGAGCCGTAGCTAGGAGTGAACAATAGGAGGGGGGAGCTCAAGAGAATGTAGGGGGGCTCATAATTTTTTTTTCTCTCTCTCTGACGCAGAAAGATAAATTAATGCATATTCACATTGTAGATACTCTGTTTCTTATTAAATTGTTATAATAACTTCATTTTATGCTAAGAAAATTATATGATGATGAAAATTTTGAGTATATAACTGGTGCAAAATTAAACATCATGTTAGCTTCATATGTACAAATAGGATGAGGGAGTGTTGAAACACTTATTTTAGATACAATTTAGTAACTCTGCAAAACCGTGAAAAGGTCTCAATACTAAATTAGATTTTTGAACAGTATTTCATTTGGATTTTCGGAACAGAAATTCATTGAGTGACCTTGGAATCTTTTCCAGTGGGGGTGGCTCAAAATATTTCAAGGGGGGGATGGGCTGAAACGTCCATAGCGCCCCCTTAGCTACGGCCCTGAGTGAGACATATTTCCTTTATAGCCAAATTTTCAACTTCTCGATTCTTAGAAAGTGAATTATTTATAAATCTTAGACACCAGTCTATGATTTTTTTCTGTAATTTTGTCCATGAAGAAAATTTATTTAAATTGTCCAAATTTCTATATTTAACTGTATTTTTCCGTATTTAATTGTATTCACAAGAACAAAATCATTTTTTAAATCTTCCTCTACTATGTTTTCACCTACTTGATTTTTTGGCCTTTTTTATTTGATTCTAACTTTTATTAACCATGAAGGTCCGCTTTTCCAATTTTCGTTGTCAAGCAATTTTTTTGCAGAACATCTTAGGGTGAATAAATCAGCAGGCCTGAATCTCGTAATATTACAATTGTATCTAAGTTTCTGGAATTGTTAATTCCTGTATTTCTGAGACACGACTGCAAACAAATTGTTCCCCCCCCTCCCCCCGATGGTAGCCCTTTAATTTAACCCATTCGTGCCCAGCATCTTTTGCGTAAATTTTATTTGGTTGGCACCACTATTTTTAGAAGATTTAAGTTTAGTTCATTAATCACGAAAATGCATCATTTAAATAAAATAATTATTGCTTTTCTTTTCTACCGGTGTCAAAAACAGTGCTGAATGTACCTTTTGAAGCGTCCCTAAAAAGGGATGCTAGGCACTAATGAGTTAATAAAGAGAAATTGTGCTACTGTCCAATAAATGACACTAAAACACAACTTGTAGTTATTTTCTCATCAGAGCTCCAATTAAAACAACCAACAATTCCTTTTTGGAAGGGTTATTTTCTTTAAAGGTGAGATTCTTATTTTGAGCATAACGAAATTAGTATTTGTTTTATTATTATCGCTCACATATCTAGAATAACCGACAGGACCATAAGCTCTAAAACTGGCAACGGAGAAGATATGCAATTCTATATTATCTTGCACAATGCTATCATTCATATTGAAAAAATACCCCGACATGGGAAATTCTATCAAATATTTTACCTCAAAGCACCATCCATTCCACTTAATGTTTTATTTCACTGTCAAATATTTCCCCTCAGTTCAAACCTTTTACCCATAATTTCTATAACGGCATTTATAGTCCAGTCATTTTAGCACCTTTTTTTACAAATAGGGGAAAAAATTAGAACAAAGCTGGATTTTTGCATAGACGTTAGTTAAGGTATGTGGTTTAACATACTAAAAGTCCCCATCAATCCGATGTGAGCTTTCGCCGCCAGGGGGTGCTAAAAAGCTTGAAAATCGGTTTTTTGTAAATATCTCACGAACAATGGCATTTAGAAAAAAAAGTTCAATTACAAAGATCTAGAAAATTTAATTTCCTACAAAAAGTGTCATTAACATTTTTTTGTCACACCAACCCTTCCCTGCTGAAAATTAAAATAATGTAAACGTGTTTGAAAAAAATGCGGAAGCACAGTCATAACGCGGTGAAGAGGCAGAACACATACGGAACAACTTCGGATCCTCCCCCCCCCCAACTCTCCTCCATTGTCTGTATGCCGTTTTCGCGCTTAAGGGTGTATTCGAAAAAACGCTTTTCCACTTTCAACAGCTCGAAATTTTCCGATACAATTTCAGGCACATTTTTAAAAGTAGAAACATGAAACTTACTGAGGGGATTCTTCAAGTGACGTATGAGGTGCCGTGTGATGTCTTTTTACGCTCAATTCATTAGAATTTGAGTTATTAACAATTACCTTGTCAGTATAAATCTTTCTTTCGATCCCATATCTCTCGCTTGGAAAAAATCGGTTCGAAATGCCGTTTTTGATTGATTTTTTTGCAATATTTTCTGCATTTATCAAAGAATCGACAATTACGGCACCTTGTGTACTTTCCAAATAAGAGATTTTGAAAGTTTGGTGTATTTGAGTGCAAAAATGAATTAAAAAATAAATCGGAAAATAAACAGTTTGAATCGAAATACACCCTTAACCTTCCGTCTACCAGACAAAACACCCATTTATCTACGGCAACACCTAATTTTAATTCCAAACTTTCAAACGGCACCAGTAATATTTTAATATAATTTTGCTTTTACAATGAAAGCTTAAATTAAGGAATTCGTAATATCTAGACAAGTCCTTTATAAATTCCGGTGTCAATCGACAATTTCTCATTTTACCATTGACACCAGAAATATTGCTGTCGGGTCCAATGGACCCGTCTGGTAGACGGAAGGTTAAGCAACAGCAATTGCCCAATACCCTATCTCTCTTTGCATTTGTGGAAATGTACCACGTGCAAAAACGTGCAAAAAGGTGCAAAAAGTGCAAAAAGGTGCACGTGTACCACGTGCACCTTTCCAATATTTAATTTTCATTTGGTGCTCATTTCGCTAGTATGAAATCACCCTTATTTACTACCCCAACGAGCGCTTTATGAGATCAGCGCCGTACGAAAGGGGGGGGGGGGGCGAAGGGGCGGTCGCCACCGGCGCGGATATTTGGGGGCGCCAAATTTATGCTACCAACTAATTTTTGGCCAGTCACATAAAAAAGTTGGGGGCGTCAAATGGAAGCTTTGCACCCGGGCGCAGTTTTCTCTTCGCACGCCCATGTGTGAGGTTTAAGGAAGGGAATAGTTTTATTTTCAACGCATGTTATAGAAATTGTTAAATAGTTATGATAGTTTAAAATGGCTCTTTCTTAATTGCTGATTGTGAGCGAAAAATGGAGATTGACAAAATAGTATGTCTTGTATGCGGTGAGAATTGCGTTTGAAAGATTATGTAAAAATAGGAAAAAAGGGACTGAAGTTCCTTGTGCAGCAAGTTTGTAAAGAGGTGACCATAAGTAGAAAATATTTGAAGAAACGGTTAAAAACAGTAGTGAATATACAGTTCTTTCAAAGTGTAGAAAAATTATACAGGAAAGAATTCTATTAAATCATACAATAAATCTATTGCAGAAAAACCAACAATGTCCGCACAAATTACTCCACTGAATTAAAAATTGAGAATAACAGTCCGTTGTTTGAATTTGAGGATAAATGTTTGTTATGTTCTGATACATTAGACGAAGCTTTCATATAGAAGGGAAAAAAAGCTCTAAAATATCGCATTTTTTTTTAAATCTAATCATTAAAACAAGACACGTCTCATATCTATGCTTATGGAGAAATTTATAGAGAATGGTTTTGAAGCGAAACAAGTAGAAGATGATGCATACACATTATTTTTTAAATACAGCTATTGAAATAGGAAAGTCTGGTGCGCTTACTACTGTTGTTGGCGTTGATGTTGACTTGCTCGTATTGTTGACTGCTTTAGCACTTCCAGCGATGCGATAGAGATATTTTTCAATAAGCCAGGAAGAGGACGAATTGCAACCACCCTGTATTCATCGCACAGTCTTAACAATGATGCTGTTCTGAAAGATCATATATTTTCCTACAAGCTTTTTCAGGCTGTGACTCGACATCAGCGATGTTTGGGAAAAGTAAAATGTTGTTAGAAAATTTTTTGAAAGAGGAAGAAGATTTAACATACAAGCTCCCAGCATTTTAAAAAGTGATCAAATATCCCAATTTGAAGTTTCCGAGGCAGAAAAAACTATTTTTCTTGCTTTATACGGTGGTAAAGCAGAAATTTCTCTGAAAAAGCACCGTTATGTACGTTTCAAGAAAGAAGTTGCCGTTGGTAAAAAAAAGCCTTCATCGTTGCCGCCTATCGAAGATGCAGCTAGATTACAGTTTACGTATTTATCATAATAGTACATGATAAACACTACTATCTCATTTGTACAATACCGGTTGGGCAATAAACTACATCCTGAGAACTGGTGCTGGCAAAATGCACCTAATTTGTCTCCAATTCCAGCTACCTTACAGTCCGCACCAAAAAATATTATTGAATCAATTTTTTTACTTGCTCCAAAGGATATGGAAAAGCATGTGGATGCCGATAATTTGGATTGAAATGTTTTGATATTTGCATAAATTGCTGCAGAGTTTCATGAAGTAAAATTTAATTTGAAGACCAGGAAGATATTGACATGTATCCTGCCCATTGCAAGGCAGAAGGGAAGCTCTACATCTGAATTCAATGATGATATTGAAAGGCAAACAAAAAATACTAAAAGCAGCACAAAAACGAAAGAAAAAAATACAGATAGTGACGAATCTGAATCGTGTGTAGAAATTGAAGTTGTGCAAAAAACTACTAAAGCAGTTAAACGACTGAAATTGGATTAAGCCAGTCACTATAAGTGGAATATACCTACGGGGGAAACCACAATAAAGAAAACGCGCTAAATGCTTTTCCTCGAGAGTAATGGGAAAATAAGCATAAATGTATATTATATATTCACTTTTTCCATTCAAAGGTGAGAATTTTAGATCTGTTTATATAATTTTTTTAAAAGTAGCAGCAGATTTTTCAAATTTTTATAATTTTATTTTCAAATATGTTCACATTTTTATATTTTTGACAGGGAAGCGTTGGTGTGACAAATAAATGTTAATGACACTTTTTATAGGAAATTAAATTATCTACAACTTAGTAATTGAACTTTTTTTTCTAAATGCCATTGTTCATGAGATAGTCACAAAAAACCAATTTTCCAGCTCTTTGGCGCCCCCTGGCGGCGAAAGCTCACATCGGATCGATGGGGACTTTTAGTATGTTAAACTACATACCCTAACTAGCACCTATGCAAAAATCCAGCTTTGTTCTAATTTTTCCCCATATTTTTGCTAAAATGACTGGGCTATTAATTCTCATTGTAAAGGGAGTAAGACATCAAACAAGATCGAAGTACTTTTCATCACAACTTAACACACATCCGTTTGATCGCTAAAATTTTTTTGGTCAATAACAAAGGCATATTAATATCAAGATACATATTAATATCAACATATTAATATCAAGACTTAAATTATCAGTAAGTGTAACACAGTTTACCCCTAATATTTTTGCTAATTTATGTATACTTGTATTTCTCTAATTTTAGAACTATGTTTTGCCTATATCATTATCATCACAAAACAATACGGGGTGTTTCGCTACTACACCGACAAACTTGCAGGAGGTGTAGGGGGCACAGAGACGACTTTGAATCGCATAGCAATGCAGGATCCAAAATGCAATAGTTGCGAGTTATGATACAAAGCAATGTTGCCAGTGGGCTACTTTTTTAAATTCAGATTTAATGATTGACACCATTTTTTGAAAATAATAAAATTTTCCTTATTAAATAACATATTAATTAAGGCGAAAATAGTACGAAATTGTCAATTTCGAAAAATTGGTACCAATCAAAAAATAGAATTAAAAAAAGGATCACTGGCAACACTGGTAAAAAAGAAGCACAGAAAAATAATAGAAACAGCAACACATTACTGGGACAGTAAACATTTTATTGAAAGGTTGTACTTCATAAGGTGGTTGAAATTACGACCAGAAGTTGTCACACAAGTTTGAGCGTCCCGCTGTTCCTTTAGTTGAATATCTCGTCGCTGGAATATCTATATGGGGATGCCAGATCCTGCGTGCCAGAAATCTTCTTTCTATCCGGCATCGCTGTCAAGTCTGCTTAACGACTTCTGCTGGGGCGTGCCGAAGGCTGTTTTACTTGGGGGGGGGGGTGAACTGAATTTTGCTGACTGCAAGATCAGGGGGTGAGAAAGGCTTTGTGATAGCCCCCCCCCCTCAGCGACGGAGTCAACTGTTCTACAATACTGTGAATTTATAAAAATCACTAAAAGTCTTAAGTGTTCCCCTGCATTCTCCTTAACCACAGTCGAAATTAAATGTTGTTTTTCAATATGTGTAATTTTTTTTTAAATTATTTTACTATATAAGTAGAATTGAGAATCCTGTTATTAATTAGGATTCTGCTTATGATTTAAAAAGAAATGTGTACGGATGTACCGTACATTAACCTGTTTTCAAAATTAACAATTTAAGAATGTTGAAGTACTTCGGAATTTATGTTTCTACAAATAAAACCGCATGCTGTTGTGTAATGTAAGTGTATAAATTTTAAAATACATAAAAAAAGACAAATCTTGCTTGCTAAAAATAAGATATATATTAGTATAAGAGACTAAAAAATATCCTTCTGCATTTTTAAATTATCATCCCCCTATCCTTTAGAATAGACCATTTTTCAGTGTCGGTTATGTTTTCTTCACAGGTTAATAGCATTAGCTCGCCCAGTCACTCTTCCGACATAGTGGTACGCAAGTAATTTTTAATTAACTTTAACCTGCTAAAACTTCTTTCATTATTTGCCACAGTTACTGGAATTATTAAGGCCAACTTGTAGGCCAAAGAAAGGTTAGGATACAAATGAGCCTTCCGCACAAGTTTTTACGCTGCTGCGCCAATTGTATCAGATTCAGAACTAGCTGTTTCTGAGGACATGAGATCAATTTCACATTCCAAGTTATCTACATCTTTGAGATCATCTGGGAATAATTGACTTATTAGAATATAGTTTAAGAAATGTCCTCTATAGAGCTATAGTTTATCCTAGATGGAAGGAGACAGGCCAGTGGTTTAATTTTCTCAAATACCAACTTATGAATCTCTCCAAATGCAGTTGTAAGCCGATCTACCACTTTCAAAATTTCTGCTTTAAAATAATTCTCTCGTGTAAATTGAACTGCAGTTTCAGGATTTTCGTCGATCTTCGATGGAGGCCTCCATCTCCTGTGCCGCAAACTGAATTCTTAATCTTGATTTATTCGATATGTCTCGCAGATGTTGTCAACTTCCTTAAGGATGTTCATTATTGCCGCTGCTTCATCATTCCGGAGTTTCTGAATGCTTTCGTAAGTTTTCTGCATTATGTCGGTTCCCACTAAAATGTTCAGGTCTTCACGTTGCAATTGCTCTGTTGCTAACTTGGTCTTAAATATAATTATTTTCATTGCAAATAGAGAAACAGTGAAATCGTATGACATCATTTTACTTCTTAACCCTGCGCCTTAGCTCGATTATCTTTGTCAACCTTCGTGTCAACCTTCTCTACAAATTATTTCCAAAAATAATTTGCAGAGTATGGATGAGGGCATCACAGGACGATAAAATAGCTCTGACTGAATCCGCTTGCATTGTCCATCTTGTCTTCGACAAAGATTTCAAGGTAAGACTCTTCTGAAGAACTTCCATTTTCACTCTCAGTATGCCGAATCGCTTTGTACTCGGTGAAAAGAAGTTATAGAGATCCTGAGTACTGTCGTGGAACAATTTTATTATATTACTTTCTTCGCACGCATGTTCAATACATAAATTCATTTTTTGCGCCGAGGCAGGGTATGTATAAAATAGATCTACAAGCTATTTTGATCGACAGCCTAAAATGCGACCGGACATAGATGACGTGGTGTCGGAGACTGTGCACGAGCTTGGGAAAGCGATATTCCAACTGACTGCAGAATTTTAGAAATAAGCTTATTCATTCCTTCGCCTGTTTTATCCAGATAATTTTTTAGTTTTAACACCTTTTCTTCTGGCTGAAACTTTGGGGTCACGTATCGGATTATAATTGAGAGCTGGTCAAGATGAGAGAGATCGGGTGTGCTATCAGCCATAACGCTAAAAAATCCACAATTTTTGACATTTGCAACTATTTTTCACGGACACGTGATCCAAGAACCCCAATAAAGTCGTTTTGCTACTTATTACTAAGATAGTTGGCATGGTATGGGCGAATATGAATATCATCAATCCAGTTTTTTAAAGTTGGAATCCACCTGGCCATTAATCTAATGAGCTGAATGTAGTTACCTCTGTCACTTTCTCGTGCCCGAAATGCAAGTGCTTGACGACTTAGATATCTGGTGCGGTCTGCTCTGCATTAGCTGCTGCCTCGCTACGTTGACTAGATAGAAAGTTGTCAACATGCTTACTTTTTTGAGCCAAATTATCTAATTTATGCATTGCAGCTCTATGAGCATTGCTCGTAAAATGAGCCATTAACTTGCCTTTACGGTTTTTTCCTGGGCCTTTCATCTTATGCCATACACGAATACCAACACTGATCCAAGATTCTTCTGCATTTTCAGTACCCGGGCCATCAGAGCAAAGTGAACAAGCAAAACAAAATGGAAATATGCATAAATGAAATTTAAAGAACAGGGTTCATACGTTTCAGGAAATTTTTCAGAACAAGTATCAAGTATGAGTATCTATAGAAAAATAAACCTAGGTTAAATGCACCAAATTTCACTTTATTTAACACTTTACCGACCGGCAGCGGTTCGAACATACTATGCCCTTTCACCGCCCGGTCAGTCGCAGATCGTCCGAGACACCGGCTTGGTTTCGGTCTAGACTGACGGGCGGGGATATATGCGCTTTTCTTAAACTCTGGTAAAATAGCACGCTTCGTGTTATTCTAGAGTAACGAAATTTAATAAAATCTTTTACTTTATTTATATTAGTGTTAAACAATTGTAGTGACGATATCGTCACAACATTGCTAGGATAAATATGTAAATATAAAGAATGATTTAGACAACTAAAGCGAAAATATATAAATATTTGTATATATATATAAAAAAAAGAATTATTAATTAAAGTAAAGTTTTAAATTTATTTTAATAATTTATATTAATGTTGTGCTGTGTGAGATTGCAACAAACATTTATAATTACTGCCCTGCATTCTGACGGACAGTTATGAATTGTGTGACTTCAGTTGTGCTGTGTGAGAGTGCCGCAATTTATTTTTTCGATGGACCCTTCCGTGGATTTAGCTGCCAACTGTTCAACAATGGTGAGCAATTTAATCTTACTCTGTGGTGTTACTGTATTTAGAAATTATCTTTTAGCTCATTTTATATATATATATAAAGAGAAGTTTCTTTAATATTAAAATTAATTTTTTTTATTTGAAATTTGAATAAGGAATAAAAAAATAAAATAAAATAAAATAAAATAAAATAAAAAAAGAAGAAAAGTGAATAATAAGGAAAACTTAGGCTATGCCTTTTTAGTTGTGCTGTGAGCAATTGTATAGGTTTATGATAACATAAAATGTAAGAAAAAAAATATTATTATGACATTGATACATTTTCGAGTGGTATTATCTCATTGTGTTTCTAATTATGAAATTAACATTATTGAATGGTATTATCTCATTGTGTTTCTAACTATGAAAATAATATTTTTGAATGGAATTTTCTTGTGTTGCTAATTATGAAAACGATATTTTCGAATGGTATTTCATTATTGTGTTCTGAATGATAAAATTGTTGTTTTGAAATAAATATTGGTATGTACATAAATATCCTTGTTTTCTTTGATATTTTCTTATCTTTAATTCTCTTTAAGTAATTTAATAGATGCAGATTCTTGATTATTAAAATTATTTTTTTTTTTGAAGACAGTTATTTTTTTTATTTTTATTATCTCCTTAAAATCCTGATTTGCAAATAAGTTGAGTCTGAGCTATTGCGATCTTCCTTTATTTAAATTATTAATAAGTTTAAAAGAAAACAATTTTTGTTTGGTAATATCCAGTTCAATCACTCACAACGCGGATTGGGATATTATCTTAATATTATTTTAATTGTACTAACCACTATCTTTCGCGTACCGTGTAATGCGGTGTAATTTTTCTCACCACAATACTAAAAGTTTAATGGTGCTAATACCAGGTGTTTAATTTGAATTTAGGATTAAAAATTTAATTTTTTTCTGCATTTGATTATACATATAAATATACATTCAGTATTATAAATTTTTCTCCTTAATTACCTATTTTCTGTTTCTCTTCTTTTACTAACAAACATCACTTACCTATATTGTGTAAAACAAAATTGATATTTGTGCATATCTAGAAAAATTAATAATAATAATAATAATTAAAAAAATAATAATTATTATACGTATGAAATGAATACATACAGAGGAGAACGGGTTTAGCTCACAGCACATTATTTAAAAAAGCCTTCGTTACTATAGATTTGTTTATATATATATATCTGTACTTTGAAAATTTATTTTGTGATTATTATTTGTGTGTGTCTATAGAAAATAGTTAGGGGGATTTTGAAATTTCTATGAAATATTTTTTTTCTCTTTTCCCTTTATGTGAGTGTAATTTCGATACCTAGATAAAAAAAATTATATTTTGAGAGTACAGTACATAATAATTCACAGTGCTAAAAAAGTAAAAAAAAAAAAGATTAAAGAAAAACAATTAAACATCAATCTGTTAGAGATTTTCAAAATAGATAAATAAATATGACAGGAAAAAAGGGAAGACAGGCTTCTCCCGAAAGGGAATCATTCACTATTGGAGTGGATACTCTGATAAATTCATTACAAAATTTTGAGGATAAGTCGGATCAAAACATAACACATTTTTTTGAAGAATTTGAGGAGTTAGCTGTGGCGGCACAATTTCCCGACGACATAAAATTGGTGTTGGCGAAATCAAAATTCAAAGGGCAAGCAGGAGAAGTTATGAGAAACACAAACGAATTGCATAAAGCACAAGACTATAAAACCTTTAAACAAAATGCGTTAAAACAATTCCAAAAAGAAAGATCTTTTACTGATGCTCAGTTGCAATTTATAAATGCCAAACAAACAGCCAATCAAACTATCGAGGAATTCACAAAAAAGTTCAATATAGAAGCACAGAAATATCTTGCTTTATCAGGACATGAACAAAAGAATGGAGCCAAAGAACTTTTAGAGACGATGAAATTAACAAAATATCTTGAGGCGCTAAGACCGGACATTTCTTTCGAGTTGAAAAAATATTAACCTACAAATTTCGAAGAAGTGGTAAAGAAAGCTAAAAACATCGAAAGTGCATTAAACAGTAAATGTGCAGGTGAAATAAATAATTTGACGGAAACAAGCGAAAATAAGTTATTTGAGGCACTTATTAGCATGTCACAAGACCAAAAATCAGAGGTACAACAGCTGAAAGAACAAATAAAAGGTTTACAAATTGACAAAAACGAAAGTGCACAAAACAAAGCGGAAATAAATCATATAACATAAAATTTTTGTCATATATGCAATAAGTCCAATCATCAGACACAAAATTGTTATTTTAATCAAAAAAGTGCGAATTTTTTTCAACCGAGGGGAGCACAAAACAATGTTAGGCCAAGATTTCACAAGAATTACTATCAAAATAGCAATTATAGAAGCTTTACAAGATTTCCACAAAACTATGCACAACATTTTTAAGCGCCACAAACATTCGATTTTGCAAGATCTCATAACAATCAAATTAGATTTAATGATATGCAAAATCAGATGCCAAATTGGCAAAATTTGCACCAATCACAGATAGGACCTAATCAAATGTATTATGGAAATAATAATATGCAAAATATGGTTCCAATGCAAAATTTTGACCCAACACAGGGAAACAATACACAAATCTCATATACAGGGCAGCATCACAATTTCGCAGATATGCAAAATAGCCAAAATCTTTTGCCGCAAAATAATGAGAGAAACAGGGAACATCAGCCCACAATTACTTTTCCAAATGAAAACAGAGACAGAAGGGGTTGACAAAATCATAACAGGAACAGAGGACAAAGTAATTTAAACCGGTAAGGGGACTTACAAAATTAAGAGAAATACAAGCCCGTAGGTCCCGCTACATCGAAAAAAAACAGGGTTATAACATAAAAAATAAAGCAAACAAGGAACTAAAAATAATTAAACAAAAACAAACAAAAAAGACAGAGATAAGAAGAAATGAGAAAAAAAAAAGATGATTAAAGAAAAATTAATTGCAAATTGTAATTCGGGTAAAAACAATGAATTACCAATATGGAATTTAAAAATAAAGAAAGATATAATTATACCCAGCCTTAATGATAGTGGGGTGAGTATAAGTTTAATATCCCCAGGGGTCTTCGAAAAAATAAAACAGACAGATATAAAAATTAAATATTTAGCCAACGCTATAAAAATTACAACTTTATCAAATAAATCGATTCCTTTTAAACACTGTGTAAAATGTAAGTTTAGATTTAACAACACTTTCTTAAATGGCACATTTTATGTAACTAAAGAAGAATTTGACCGTAATTACAAAATTATTTTAGGATACGATTTTTTAAAAAGTAATAAAATAATTATGGATTTTGAAAATAATACTTTTAAACTCAATAACTCAATTATACAATTAAGTCCTAACGAAGATCAAATTCCTGAAGTAAATGAAATTAAGCCGATACAACAAAATGACGAGTTTCAAACAATACCAAAACAAATTCACACTTATCACTATAATAAGATTCCGAAAATTAATGCACGAGTATTTGTAGAAAAAAGCATTACTTTGAGACCCAGAGAATTGAAGTTAGTGAACTTAATTTTTGATGGCAAATTAAAAAACGGACAACAATTTTTTTTCAACCTAAATATAACAACAGTAAATTAGTAATCCAAAATTCAGTTCATGAAAATAAGGAAAACGAAAATAATTTATTCACAATATTAGTACAAAATAAATTTAAACGATACTTGAGACTTCACAAAGATCAGGAAATGGGAAAAATTACCACTGATTTTTTTTATAAAAAACAAAATAAATCAAACACTGATAATATTTATGAAGTTAATAACTTAAATATCACACAAATTAGAGAATTAAGAAAAAAAGAACTTTCAGAGAAGGATTTTAAAGTTGATCACTTAACACCGAAGGTACAAAAGGAAATACTGACAATTTTAATGAGATACGCTACTGCTTTCAGAAAATCATATAAAACGCTAGAAGAAACAGATGTAATAAAACCGAACTTTAAACTAATGCATGACTTTCCAATACAAACGAAACCCTTTAAGTTAGCACATGATGTAAAAAAATTCGCGGAGAAAGAAATTCAGGATTTATTGGATGCTGGTATCATAGAGCCCACGAATTCAAGTTATGCTTTCCCAGTAATTTTCGTAAAGAAAAATTCTACGTCAAAAACAAACGATAAGAATTTAATTAAATTTAGGATGGCTATAGATTTTAGAGCTCTTAATGATATATTAGAAAGCGACCCATATCCAGTGCCTAATACAAAAGATATTTTACAAAGCATGGCAGGAAAAAACTATACACTGTCTTAGATTTACATTCTGCATTCTTTCAAATAAAATTAAATGAGCAGGACAAGCATAAATTAGCATTTATCACGGAAGATAACCATTTTCAAACAACAAGGATGCCTTTTGGAACAAAAATTTCAACGAATCAATTCGCTCGTTTAATTGATATAGTTTTAGGCGACTTAAACAAAAAATACAATATTCAATACTTTATCGATGACATAATAATTGGTTCAAATGATGTATAACAAATGCACACAATACTAGAAGCAGTATTAGAACAATTAGAAAAATTCAATCTTACAATTGAACCGACTAAACTAAAATTATACATGCCGGAAATAGATTTTTTGGGATACAAAATTAGTGAAAAAAGATATGCGCCCTCACAAAAAAAATATAAAAAAATAACAAACTTCGCAGTACCCACACCTCAAAAAACAGTTAGAGCATTTATTGGATTATGCACATATTTTAAAGCAACTATACATAATTACGGGGAGATAGCAGCGCCACTGACGGATCTCACTAAAGCTAATACAAAATTCAAATGGAATGACAAAGCACAGGAAGCATTTGAAAAAATACAAAAAATTATAATGGAACAACCTACAATTCACCCCCCAGATTTTAGTAAAGAATTCTATATACAGTAGACTCCCTCAAATCCGCACAGCTTGGGACCAGAGGTTTTGCGGATTTTAGAATTTTGCAGATTTCTGGTCATTGCTTTGTTTACATTTAAAAAAAATAATTTGAATGTAATTAATAATGAAATCAAAAGTATAATGAATGAATACAATATACTAAAATATTAAAATAAGTAATAAACTAAAATAATAAAAATTTAGATAATTTTTAAAATGATTAAAATACTAAAAGGAAAGGTCAAGTTAATAATGAATAATGTACTATTAAATATTCATTATAAAAGAGGAAATGTGTTTTTCCTAAATTATTCAATGAAACTTGACTCATAAAGGTACATTACTAATTCAAATCAGGATCATAAAATAATGAAACTTTATTTCAGGCTTAGCCAGACTTAATAACAAAAAAAGCTTGATTAATATATAAATATATTTGGTAAGATTGTGATTACCAATGATATCAGCAATATAGTTATTTTTTTCAGAAATAAATTATTCTTTCTTCATGAAAAAACATGAATTCAATATCATTAAGAAAAATTATAAATTAAAAAATGTATGGAATTGATATAAATCTGAAAAAATCAATTTTTGCACCTACATCTGAACTGAATGTTTCATTGTTTACATCCGTAAAATATGTGCGGATTTTAGAGAGTTGCGGATTTTAGGAGTGCGGATTTGAGGGAGTCTACTGTAATTACAGATGGATCAAAAATTGCAACATCGGGTATATTAGCACAAAAACAAGGAGATAAAATGATCCCAATTGAATTTACGGGAAGAAAATTAAGAGACTCAGAAAAGAAATACCCAAGCATGCAGATTGAAGTTTTGGCAATCTACGAAACCATAACATATTTTAGAAACATTCTATTAGGACGAAAATTTTTTCTGCTAACAGATTCAAAGGCATTAACGTACCATTTACAGTTAGAAAAGCAGCCTGAGATTGTAGCAAGATGGTTACTAAAATTACAGGATTATGATTTTGAAGTATCGCACATTGCAGGTACCCATAATCCCGCTGATTTCTGTAGTAGATCGGTACATGTTCTATCAATAGCAGATGATTTGGACAAACACCTTTTCATGGTAAATAAAAAGCTAAATGCAGATAATATAAAAAAAAGAACAATTAAATGACCCAAAATTAAAAGAAATTATTGAGGCCTTACAACAACAAAGAAAAGTAAAAATATATGAAAAGTATACTTTAAATAAAGAAGGGATATTAATTCTAAAAAATTCACATAATTCAAATAATGTGGAATTATATATCGCACCGCAGAGCTTAAAAGAAGACATTCTAAACAGTGTACATGTCCCACATTTTGCTTTCTTAAAAACTTATGGTATTATAAAAGAAAGATTTTTCTGGTACAGAATGTATCAAGAGATAAAACAATTCTGTACAAAAAGTATAACATGCAACACATTTAAACAACATAGAACGATAAAAATTCCTTTTAAAACAATGGATAAAAATTACCTCCCAGGGCAAAGATTGGTATGTGACATAATTGGACCTTTAATTTCATCTTTAAATAGGAATAAATTTGTACTGACGGTCATAGACACCGCCACACGTTACTTGCAAGCATTTCCACTTAAATCGACGGACACTAGGGTCATAATCAATGCTCTAAATGGTTACTTTAGCGCATTCGGATTAGCAAGATATTTTTCCACTGATAATGGATCTTATTTCAAATCGAAAGATTTTAAAGATTACATGAAAAATTTAAATATCGAACTAATACCCTCATCAATTTATCACCCTGAAAGCCAATCGATTTCAAAAAGGATTAATAGGGATTTAAAAGCTTCAATAGCAGCTATGTGTAATAAAACTTACGAATGGGATACGAAACTTCAATATTTTATTTTGATGCATAACTCAACTGTACATAGAATAACAAAATTCTCTCCAAGCATGTTATTTTTTGGAAGAGAAATAAAAACGCCTTTCACAAACTTTGAAGTACATGACACGACTTTTTATAGCAAATATATTCAAAATAAATTAAAACATATGCATGAAATAAGAAAAGAGGTTATCAAAAATCAGGAAATGGCAGATAGGGAATTAAATAAAAATTCAAAAGCAACACACAAGGAGTTACAATTAGGCGATGAAGTATACTTAAAACTGCTGATAAAACCTAAGGCGTTACACAAAAAATTTTCAGGCCCATATTATATTGAGAGAATTTTCAGGAATGACAACTATCTCATTAAAAACAGCGATAGACCAGATCTAAAGCCTATTAGAATTCATATTTCTAAATTATTTGCGCCCAATATGGCAAGCAAAACTAAAACAAATAATCATTCATTAGAAAACACAAGTACGTAAATTATTATAAATAAATAAATAAATAAATAAAAATAATAATAAATAAATAAATAAAAATGTATAATTCAAATAATTCATTAAAACTGATACATTCGTCTACTGAAACTGTCAAAGTTTTCTATAAGAAAAAAGAAAAAAAAATAATAATTCAATGAACACATCAGCTTAAATTATAAACTTTTACAATTAAATACTAATGACTTCTAAAAAAAAAAAAAATGTTCGACTTTCATGTACAAAAAGAAATATCTCTAATACACAACTAAACGTTAATTTTTTTTCCTCATGGTCTCACATGATTAATAAATAAATATATATATATATATAAAGAAAAAAAAAGGTAAAATAAAACTGGATAATTCATGGTCGATTAACTTTGTATTAATATTCAGCGTAAAAATGGATTTTAAAACAATACGAACAATAATAACAGTTAAATAACTAAATAAAACAAAATAAAATAAAATATTTATTACAATATATAGATATATATAAAAAAGGGCTATATTATAATCTCATCGGAAATATACAGGGTGTCCCAAAAGGTCGTTTACAAACTTAACATGCTGGTCTGTCATATCATGATGAACAATATTAAATAGGAAACTAAGGGTCCCAAACGTCTTCCAAAGAAGATATGCGCCATTAAAGTTTGGAGTCCAAAAATTCAAATGACTATAAAATAGGGGTGCACAACCTTTTCAAGAGAAGGGCCACTTTCAAATATGTCTGGATGGTCGAGGGCCACATCAATAACATGGAAATAATTCAATTTCGAAGGTGATCTGTGGGCTATAATCGGATCAGAGATATATTTTCATAGGGAAGTGGGGAGGATACACCTTTAGGTTTGATTGACAACTGAAAATATCCAATTCAATTGGTAAGGATATATTAGCAGTTTTTACATTTTTATATAACAGATATAGCAAGGATTATTCTTAAGATGTAATTGTATTCTTTGACTTTATTCAAGAAAGTAAATTCTGTCTTCTTAAAAGTGCTAAAACACAAAGTTAAGTGGCTGGTGCCGAAAAAAAATGTGAACTTTATGAACGAAGGAGAGGGAAGGAACCGATCAATAAGATATTTCTGGACCTCATTACTGAAATTTCCTATTTTTCAATGCCCAGTCAACAAAATTTGCAGCTTTCCATACCTGATCAACCAAATTTGAGCTTTTTATGAAAGTGATTACCAAAATTCACAATTTCTACGAAACAGATCGAGAAAATTCAATCTTTCCGTGGCTGATCAACAAAATTTGTTATCCTTATAAAACCGATCGACAAAATTCGCGATTTTTATGAAACCGATTGATTAAATTCAGAAATTTTACAACGCCAATCGACAAAATTCGCGATTTTTTCTCGCAAGAACAATAAAATTATCGATTTTTACTAAGCTGATCGACGAAATTATCGATTTTTACGAAGCGAATCGGCGAAATTCGCGATTTTTACAAAGTCGATCGACGAAATTCGCGATTTTTACGAAACCGATTGACGAAATTTCCGATTTTTACACAATTGGTCGGCGAAATTCGCGATTTTTCTAAGCATGATCAATAAAATTCGCGATTTTTCTGAGGTTGATCGACGAAATTATCGATTTTTTCGAAGCCGATCGACGAAATTCGCAATTTTTACGAAGTAGATCGACAAAATTCGTGATTTTTACTAAGCCGATCGACGAAAGAAACTGGATTTTTACAAAGTCCATCGACGGAATTTGCCCTTTTTACAACGCTGATTGGCGAAATTCGCAATTTTTCTTCGTGATCAACAAAATTCGTGATTTTTCTGCTGTTGATCGACGAAGTTATCGATTTTTACGAAGCTTATCGACGAAATTCGGGAGATTTACGAAGCCGATCGAAGAAATTCTAGAATTTTACGAAGCCGATCGACTAAATTCGCGATTTTTACAAAGCTGATCGACGAAATTCGCCATTTTTACAAAGATGATCGGAGAAATTTGCCATTTTTCTTCGCATGATCGATAAAATTCGCGATTTATGATTTTTACGAAGCCGACTGACGAAATTTGCGAATTTTAAGAAGCCGATCGAAGAATTTCGCGACTTTACTAAGCCGATCGACGAAATTTTCGATTTTTACAAAGCTGATCAGCGAGTTTCGCCATTTTCTTCGCATGTTCAATAAAATTCGCGATTTTTATGCGGTTGATTGACGAAATTATTGATTTTTACGAAGCCGATCGACCAAATTCGCAATTTTATTTGAGCCTGATTGACGAAATTTGCAATTTTTCGGCGTGAGATCAAAAAAATTCATGATATTCCCGTCTCTGACCAACGAAATTCTTAATTTTTCAGAATCAGATCAATAAAATTCGCAATTTTTCCGTGTCCGATCGACGAAATATGCCCTACTTCATCTTTAACTGACGAAATCTGCCATTTTTCGACGCCCAATTAACGAAATTCGCGATTTTTAACTAATTTTGACGAAATTGCATTTTTTTAGTGCGGAAAGTTGAAATTTGCGATTTTTTTCTCTTGATAAACTTACAAAACTCACGACTGTTTCGCAGCTGATTAAAAAGAATTTTCAATTTTTCCGCGCAAAATTCTCTATTTTTCCGTGCTTTATCAACGAACTTTGCGATTTTTTTGTCCTTGATTGATAAAATTCGCAGATTTTTCGTGCTCGATCAAGGAAATTCGCGTTTTTTACACGCGATAAACCAAGAAAACATCCGATTTTTTCGAAGCAAATGAGGACGATATTTTCTTGCCCGATCGGTGAAATCTGCCATTTTTCACGTCCGATCGACAAAATTCGCGATTTTTCCGTGCCTGATCGACAAAAACTCATGATTTTCCCGTGTCCGATTGGCTAAATTTGCTACTTTTTCCGACCTTGATGGGCAAAATTCGCGATTTTTTCACGCCTGATGAACGAAATGTGCGATTTTTCCGCGCTTGATCAATGAAATTCGCGACTTTTCTGTGCCCGAAGAAATTTGCAAAAGTGACTGAGGAAATTTTATATTTTCCCGCGATAAAATAACGAAATTTACAATTTTTTTCAAAAAAAATTGCAATTTTTTCTAGCTGTAAATTGACGAAGTTCGTGGGCCACACGTTAACCCATCGCGGGCCACTTTTGGCCCGCGGGCCATAGGTTGTGCATCCCTACTATAAAAAACAGAAAAATTGGTCGATTCGTTTACGGTTTTCACTAAAACTATTCTTTATGTCAGTATTTTCTTGAAAATAAATCATAAAGATAAATTTCAAAAAATGTCGATAGAGGGCGCTTTAGACTTTGGAGTAACGATAAACTAGTTTTTACCATTATTTTTTGCATCTCATTAAATTTTTTTAGAAGCTTAGAAATAAACTTAAATTTTGAGCTCAAAATCTAAATCGTTGGAAGTGGTTAAGTAGCTCAAACTGAATTGCGGGGGGGGGGGGGGGGGGGGTTCAAATTTCAAATGATTATAAAAAACGGAAAATTGGTCAATTGATTTGCGATTTTCACTAAAATTATTCTTTATGTCAGTATTATCTTGAAAATAATTTATAAAGATAAAACTCAAAAAATGCCGATAGAGGGCGCTTTAGACTTTGGAGATATACAAATATTTCTTCCGTTATTTCTTGCATCTCATAAAATTTTTTTAGAAGCTTAGACATAAACTTAAATTTTGAGATAAAAATCTGAATCGTTGGGAGTGGTTAAGTAGCGCAAACTGAAGTGTGTTCAATGGGGGTGGCGAGGTTCAAATTTCAAATGATTATAAAAAACGGAAAAATTGATCGGTTTTCGCTAAAACTCTTCTTTATATCAATATTTTCTTGAAAATAAATTTTACAGATAGCTTTCAAAAAATTCCGTAAGAGGGCACCTTAAACTTTATAGTAACCAACAACTATTTTAAACCGTTATTTTTTGTATCTAATAAAATGCTTGTAAAAGTTCAAACTTAAATTTTGTGCTCAAAATCTGCATCGTTGTGAGTAATTAAACGGCCAAAAATTTAACTGCGTTCGAGGGGTGGGGACGGTAGCATTTCAAAAGGCGATATGAACACAGTTCAGTTTGCGCTTCTTAACCCCTCCTATCGATTTAGATTTTGAGCACAAAATTTAAGTCTAAACTTTTGCAAGCATTTAATTAGATTAAAAAAAAAGTTAAAAATAATTGTTGGTTATTCTAAAGTTTAAGGCGCCCTCTAACGGATTTTTTTTAAATTTATCTTTAAAATTTATTTTCAAGGAAATATTGACATAAAGAATAATTTTAGCGAAAACCGACCAATTTTTCCGTTTTTTATAATCATTTGAAATTTGAACCTCTCCACCCCCATTGAACACAGTTCAGTTTGCCCTACTTTACTACTCCCAACGATTCAGATTTTCATCTCAAAATTTATGTCTAAGCTTCTAAAAAAAATTTATGAGATGCAAAAAATAACGAAAAAAAATAGTTGTGCGTTACTCCAAAGTCTAAAGCGCCCTCTATCGGCATTTTTTGAATTTTATCTTTATAAATTATTTTCAAGATAATACTGACATAAAGAATAATTTTAGTGAAAATCGCAAATTAATTGGCCAATTTTTCCGTTTTTTATAGTCATTTGAAATTTGAACCTCCCCCCGCAATTCAGTTTGCGCTACTTAACCACTTCCAACGATTTAGATTTTGAGCTCAAAATTTAATTTTATGTCTAAGCTTCTAAAAAAGTTTAATGACATGCAAAAAATAATAGTAAAAACTAGTTTATCGTTACTCCAAAGTCTAAAGCGCCCTCTATCGACATTTTTTGAAATTTATCTTTATAATTTATTTTCAAGAAAATACTGACATAAAGAATAGTTTTAGTGAAAACCGCGAACGAATCGACCAATTTTTTTGTTTTTTATAATCATTTGAATTTTTGGACTCTAAACTTTAATGGCGCATATCTCCTTTGGAAGACGTTTGGGACCCTTAGTTTCCTATTTAATATTGTTCATCATGATATGACAGGCCAGCATGTTAAGTTTGTAAACGACCTTTTGGGACACCCTGTATATTTCGTGCTTCCCGCAATGCAAATTTTTATTGCTGGTCGATAGTTTGCATTGTACAAAAAAATATTTTTTTTTTTGAGATTGTATGTAAATGAGATTGTCCACAGTAAATATATTAGTCATAAAGATTTATATAAATAATCATATCTCATTAATTAATATAGCAATAAAATTAGATTAGAACAAAATTTGAAATACATAAAGAAACTATTATTTACAAAATACTCATACGTTTTAAAAAGAAATAAATAAAATACATAAATAAAAAATAAATAAATAAATAAATAAATAAAATAACTAAATAAAATAAATTTAATTAATTTTTCACAACTCTCATTCGATGAAGAAAGTAACAATAAGTATAAAAGCGGTTCCATAACAACCAGACACAATAACCTAATAAAAATATTAATAAAGCCAGTGAGGAATAAATAAATAGACAGTCAATTAAAAAGAATTCAAGTGAGAGAACGTTTCAGTGACAAAAATTTAATATACGTCATAGATAAATGTATGTAAAAAAAAGGGGGGAAAGAAGAAGTGATTTAGGATGAAGATTTTTTTTTCTCTCAAATATTGTTGATGAAAATAACAAAAACACTTTTTATGATTAAAAAAAAAAGAGAGAGACGTTTCGGAGAGCAAATATGAGAGCAAAATTTCTTTTATTTCAGAGATTAGTAAACTTTCAAAATTTTGCTAGTTGGGGAAGTTCATTTTCGTTCACAGGCATAGTTCATAGGAATATAGAACATGCCAAGTAAAATACACACCCATTTCTGGAAAGTTATAATACAGATGTATATATATATATATATATATATATATATATATATATATATATATATAAAGTTGGAAAATATAGAAAATATAGCTATTCCTATAACGAATACGTTTATGTATATATTTGGATATTATTTTTTTCAATAACACAACATTGGAAAGATTATATCTCTCATCCATAAATAATCATGTATATTATTTTAGAATTTTGTATTACTTTGATATATTTGTGTATATATTTTAGTTTGTCTTGTATAGGATTTTTTTTTTCTTAAACAAAGGGGAGATAGCATGTAGTGACGATATCGTCACAACATTGCTAGAATAAATATGTAAATATAAAGAATGATTTAGCACAACTAAAGCGAAAATATATAAATATTTGTATATATAAAAAAAACCAAAAAAAAAGAAAAAAGGTTTATTAATTAAAGTAAAGTTTTAAATTTATTTTATTCACTAATGTTCATTTTAAGTTCGTTTCATTCATTCAGGTAGTAATAATAACTTTAGGTTTCAGGAAAAGATGAAAGCTATTTTTTTAATTAAAGCTATAAACTTCATGACTTTATAACGTTCGGTAAGAACGAACGGTTTTAACAAGGAACACACAAGTCGGATTTCAATTGCCCACCATAAAAACTTCAGATGATAACAATAGCAAAGGTTGTAAAAAAAACCAGACTGTCTCCAACTTTGACATTACGTGCAGAAGCCAACAATGCTAGAATTTACAACCTCGAGACCCAAAAATTTACGATTCCCATGTGTGGTCAAAAACATCATCCGTGGGAAGAAGGCTGGTCACACAGAAGAGAATAGTCCTCTTACTGGACAGGGGACCAATGAGACGCGGAAGTGCAATTGCCCCAATGAAAACGTTTGCAAGGAAATCAATAACATAATAAAGAAAAGGGATTGGAAGTAATCAAAGAAAAAATAAAGAATACTGCCCAGTTAAACTGATGGCATTGAGCTCACAGGCTACAAATACTAATTGTACATTAAAGCCTTATATTTTCAAGGGTTAATTCCGTTAAAAAATTAAGAAAGGGAAACAGCTCTCTTCTTTCCTCTTTTTTTATACTTAATCATTGAACCTCCTATACTATCAAAGACATGCTTTATCATATAAAAAATCTATATCCAAAATTCAGAGCAAATTAGATAATTCTTAATAAAAACCCATTTAGCATTTATATAATTTAAAAGGAGTTATCCCCCTCTTTTATACTTAACCATTAAACTTCCAAAACTATTCAGAGATTTGAACGAAATCTGAAAATTCTGCTTGAAAAACCCATTTATATAAATTAAGGGGGGGGGGCATTAGAACCCCTGTTCCCCCTATTTATACTTATACAATGAACACCTAATAACAGTCACTGAATCGCCTCATCTGAATGATCCTAATCTAAATTTTGAACGAAAACTTAATTCTGCATGAAAATCCCATTTATATCAACTAACGGGGGGGGGGTGGATTAGAACCCCTGTTCCCCCTATTTATACTTATTCAATGAACACCTAATAACAGTCATGGAATCGTCTCATCAGAATGATCCTAATCTAAATTTTGAACGAAAACTTAATTCTACATGAAAATCCCATTTATATCAACTAACGGGGGGGGGATTAGAGCCCCTGTTATCCCTATTTATACTTATTCAATAAACACCTAATAACAGTCACGGAATCGCCTTATCAGAATGATCCTAATCTAAATTTTGAACGAAAACTTAATTCTGCATGAAAATCCCATTTATATCAACTAACGGGGGGGGGGGGGGATTAGAACCCCTGTTACCCCTATTTATACTTATTCAATGAACACCTTATAACAGTCACGGAATCGTCTCATCAGAATGATCCTAATCTAAATTTTGAACGAAAACTTAATTCTGCATGAAAATCCCATTTATATCAACTAACGGGGGGGGGGATTAGAACCCCTGTTCCCCCTATTTATACTTATTCAATGAACACCTAATAACAGTCACGGAATCGTCTCATCAGAATGATCCTAATCTAAATTTTGAACGAAAACTTAATTCTGCATGAAAATCCCATTTATATCAACTAACGGGGGGGGGCATTAGAGCCCCTGTTCCCCCTATTTATACTTATTCAATGAACACCTAATAACAGTCACGGAATCGCCTTATCAGAATGATCCTAATCTAAATTTTAAACGAAAACTTAATTCTGCATGAAAATCCCATTTATATCAACTAACGGGGGGGGGGCATTAGAACCCCTGTTCCCCCTATTTATACTTATTCAATGAACACCTAATAACGGTCACGGAATCGCCTCATCAGAATGATCCTAATCTAAATTTTGAACGAAAACTTAATTCTGCATGAAAATCCCATTTCTATAAATTAAGGGGGGGGGGCATTAGAACCCCTGTCCCCCTATTTATACTTATTCAATGAACACCTAATAACAGTCACGGAATCGCCTCATCAGAATGATCCTAATCTAAATTTTGAACGAAAACTTAATTCTGCATGAAAATCCCATTTATATCAACTAACGGGGGGCATGAGCCCCCCGTTCCCCCTCTTATACATATCGAATGAACTCCAAAAACTAATCAGGGAAGCGCCTTGTCAGGATATACCTACATACAAAATTTCAAGTGGATCCGATATTTTTATCATGAGTTATCGCGTTACGCACATACGCACATACATACAGAACGGACGGGCACATAAGCTCTCAGGCTATGATAGCCTGTGAGCTAAAAAGAGCTCCCTCAGAGAGAGAATTTAGCAGATTCGGAAGGTATTTTGTTCTGCCCAGTATGTCGTCATGAAGAAAGGACTCCGAAAAGAAAATAATTCCACTCCGATGCGGATGTTTAAGTGATTTTTTTTGGACTTGGAAAAAACAATATGGAGTTTGTGAATAGATGGCAACCAGAGCTCACCGGACCAGATCCCCTCAGCGAATTATAAGGAAGCAGTGCTTGATGGCGAAAATGATACGCTTGAGTATAATAAATTAATTTTTACGCTTTAAATACTTTGTGAGAGCAAATGGACATCTATAATATCCTGTCTGACAGACATTCATGATTAGTGATCTGAATCTCCAACAAACATTTATAATTATGGCCCTGCATTCTAACGGACAATTATGAATCGTGTGTCTTCAGTTGTGCTGTGTGAGAGTGCCGCAATTTATTTTTTCGATGGACCCTTCCGTGGATTTAGCTCCCAACTGTTCAACAATGGTGAGCAATTTAATCTTACTCTGTGGTGTTACTGTATTTAGAAATTATCTTTTAGCTCATTTTATATATATATAAAGAGAAATTTCTTTAATATTAAAATTAATTTTTTTAATTTGAAATTTGAATAAGGAATAAAAAAATAAAATAAAATAAAATAAAATAAAAAAAGAAGAAAAGTTAATAATAAGGAAAACTTAGGCTATGCCTTTTTAGTTGTGCTGTGGGCAATTGTGTAGGTTTATGATAACATAAAATGTAAGAAAAAAAATATTATTATGACATTGATACATTTTCGAGTGGTATTATCTCATTGTGTTTCTAATTATGAAATTAACATTATTGAATGGTATTATCTCATTGTGTTTCTAACTATGAAAGTAATATTTTTGAATGGAATTTTCTTATTGTGTTGCTAATTATGAAAACGATATTTTCGAATGGTATTTCATTATTGTGTTCTGAATGATAAAATTGTTGTTTTGAAATAAATATTGGTATGTACATAAATATCCTTGTTTTCTTTGATATTTTATTTTCTTTAATTCTCTTTAAATAATTTAATAGATGCAGATTCTTGATTATTAAAAAATTTTTTTTTTTTTTTGAAGACAGTTATTTTTTTATTCTTATTATCTCCTTAAAATCCTGATTTGCAAATTTAAACGTTAAATAAGTTGAGTCTGAGCTATTGCGATCTTCCTTTATTTAAATTATTGATAAGTTTAAAAGAAAACAATTTTTGTTTGGTAATATCCAGTTCAATCACTCACAACGCGGATTGGGATATTATCTTAATATTATTTTAATTGTACTAACCACTATCTTTCGTGTACCGTGTAATACGGTGTAATTTTCCTCACCACAACAATATTTATTTTATCTATTACAGTCGTTTTCAGTTTATCATTTACATAAAATATACCATAATCCATATAACAATATTTGTCGAAAAAAGAAGTTGTTTAATATTTTTTTGAACTATGATAGCGCTCTAAACAGTCACCTTTATGTAATGGGACGTTGCAGTATTTACATTCGAACCTGTTCTGCTTAGTTTTTTTTTTACTTGCACAAACTCTGCATTGTCGTAGGGGTTTTTTACATTGACCGCTGGTCATTATTTTTACTAGTTTATGCTTTCCGAAATTTCCGATATGATCAAATAGAGATGTGGTTCTTGTGGGTACGGAATTAGATAGATCCTTACCTTGTTCTTCAGTTTGCTGTCTTCTATCAATGAAAGTGCCGCTTTGTGCAGAAAATTTTTATATGTAATCTTCTGTCCGTTCAGAGTTTTATATACTTTAAAGGAGTTAAAAAGTGCACAATTGATGAAGAACATTACGACACGTTTCGTCCAATTTTTTTGTTTTCCTAAAAATGGAGTAATAGGACAGATATTGATCTGCGCGATCTACGCCCTTCATATATTTATTATAATCTATTATTGAAAAAGGTTTCTGTATGGGGCAATCTGATGTCCTGATTCTGTTTCTAGATTCCGCCATTTGTGCAGAATGTATTGTCGATATCATGTTTACATTCCTTTTGCCATTATTCCATACTTATAATAAAATATGGCCATTTCCAAGAAATTGATGTTGGCTTGAAAGCTTGACCGTTTGAAGTATTTGAGGAAGACCTTTGTTCTTTCGAATCGTCCCGCAAACTCGCAATTCATTAAAAAAAAATAGCTGTGTTGACACTATTTTAATAATTATCTTGATATAAATGGTGCCATATGCTCTTATACGGTCCAATGACCGATAATACTGTCTCTTCTAATTTTTTCCCATCAGCGGCATACACATAAAAGTTGGATACGTATACTGTACGAGCTTCAGACCAGTATCAGCTCTAACCAGTATTCCATATTTTGTAATTTTTGCTATGTATGCCCAAATGTATTCATTGTCAGTCTACCTCTGCATGGAATTAAACATTCATCTAGAGACAATTGTTGATCTGTTTTATATACGTTGTTAAATTTTTTCTTGAAATAATCAATGACAGGCTGGACCTTCACCAGCCTATGCGTATTGGGAGAAATATTGTTATTATAACAAAAATGCCAGCTTTGCATTTTTTGTAAAAATCTGCTCCATCTCATAACCTTCGAGAAGAACGGCGTTTCTATAGGTGGGTCTTGTAGACCAATAATCGTAGAGTACGTCCTTCTTTATTATCACATGAGAATGATCAGGCCCAAAAATTTCTTCATTTCAGTCACCGTGACGTCCTTCCATTTTTTCGTTTTTGATGTAATTCTATATTTTTCCACAATTTGATAATGATATCTATTAGACTCCCTCACGAAGTGTTCAATCAGATCACTTCCAATGAATAAATTCACAATATCCATTACGCTTTCGGAGGAACTTGGCATAATTTTTACTCCAGAGCTGCCTTCGAAAGGTTCCAAAATTATACTCTTGTCCTTCGATGACCATGTATCATTGTTGTCTTCAACATTATTATTGATTTCCTCGTCTTCTGAATTACTGTATATTAGCGGTACAGGACGTCGCTTTCGAATGGCTATACTACTACTTTTTGAACGGCAGTCAAGACAATATTACAGGTCGTCGAGATAAAACTCGCCGAGATTATCCTTTCCATTCATTTCTAAAGGCTAAAGCTTATAAAAAAGCACGGATTATCTGAATAAAGAATGCGAAACGCTTGCTGCTTGGTACTTGTCAATCTAACCTAACCAAATCTAACAGAAAGATCAAAAATCGATTAATCGACGACCGCTCGGTAAGCGCTGGGGAGCAAACGTCGATTAATCGACGGCCGGTCGGTACAGTGTTAAGAAAAGATTTTCCGAAGATAAAACTGTCAAGCGCGAGCATACACGCACTCAGAGGATTCCGTACTATAAATTTATGAATTATCAACTGTTTTATTAAAAAATAAACCGTTGCTAAAAGAATAATAAGTCTTTGTAAAAAATTATACTATCTAGTGTCGGCTATAGCTGTATATATTACAAAATTATGAATGGGTGTAAAAGTTCAAAGATATATGAAGCCTAAATAATATCAAATATTGCTATTCTGTATAACTTTTTAAAATCTTAATGTATTTTTTAAAATTAATTCAATACTGACGTTAAAAGTAGTGCATACCTAAACTTAATTCAGCGTAGTAATAATCTTTTATTTTACAGTGTAGCTTAAAACAAAACCCTTGTTCAAAGTTGAAGTTTTACATTGTGCTAAACACGCTTGGAAAAGAGGTCGCAAAGGTGCTTCAGCACTTTGGTCCGTGTCGCGTTTTTCCAAACAGGTTTTTAATTAACTTTTAGAGGCACGTGAGGCATATTAAGAGATCCGCTCAATGCAGACTAGTCGCGAATCTTATAGTATTTAAATGATTAAGTCTAATCAAATTGGTCTGTTTTTAAAAATTTGACGTTTATTGCTTTTATACAATTACTGGACATTGCATCATACCAGTTTTTACCAACGTAGTGCGTATGCCCCATCGTCGGCAATTTGACTTGTTAGGGAGGAAATTACAAATTTATAAATCTTCATTCACTGCAGTTTTTTAAAGTTATGTTGTAGACTAAAAATAAAAGTAGCGCATGAAAAAAGCTGAAAAATAAATTTTTTTGCTAATTCTTTTGCTTCAAATGACAGTTTAAAACTAGTCGTTGGAGGCCATCGTAATACTTACCCATCATGGATATGTATAAAGTAAAATATGAAAATTAAACATACGTAAACTATTAATAAAATGCATTGTATCTCCAAAATAAATTGTAAACGTATATTTAAATATTTTTAATATATAGTAAAGTTCTGTTATAGAATTGCGGGTACTACTTGATTATTCCGTCGACCCATTTCAATAAATTATATAGACCGCCAAACTATTCGTAAATTATACAAATTGGCATAATTTTTATTTTAAATAACGAAAAAACAAATTAGTAAAAGATTAATAAGAATACGAATTAAACGTTGAATTAAAAATTGCTTAATGGCGTAACAACACGTGTAACGTAGCTAATGTCCAGTGAATACGACATTTACGAAAGCTATTATTGGCATTTAATCTTGTAGTTTGGAGATAGTTTTTTGGTCGACGGAATAAATCAAGTAGTAAAAGAAGTAGCCTTATAACTTCAAAAAATATCATAATATTGACTAACAGTTTACTGCGTCGGATTAAGAGTCTTATATACAATTAAAATATATCTTTGAATTGAAATTTGAATAAAATACAGGGTCATGAAAAATCTAAGAGTGCGGAAAATAGGATGACAGATATCGCGGAAACTACGCGATCAGTTTCATTCTTTATGTAAAATTTATGTTTTTTATTGTGTTTTACATTCACTCGTTAAAAGGAAAAAATATCGAAATTTTTTATATTCCTTGCCTTGTAATCGAATATTTCGAGAGTCCGAAAAAACATAGTTCCATATAATCAAGGTTACTGAAATTAAATAAACTTCCTTCCTATTACTACATACTAAATAAATATCAAATTTTAAGTCTCTATCTCAATTTGTTCGGGAGATAGAGCGTTTACAGACGGACAGACAAACAGGCAGAAGGCAATTTTTTTTTTCTAAAAATATTTTTCGGAATCTACAGAGTCTGAAACGTCTAAATACATCATTTTTTTTTCAAAACGATTGTAATACTTGGCCTTTACTACGTATGATGTGTAAGTAATACTATGAAGTTAAGACCAGAATAGATTTTAATGTTATTTTAACAGCCTTTTTTTTTTTTTTTTTTTTTTTTTTTTTTTTTTTTTTTTTTTTGTTAAACAATTTTTTTTTCTGGTTATTAATGTATTTTACAATTTTTCTTAACTTTTTCGAGTATTTATTGAATGAATGCGTATATTGAATGAGTGCTATTGGGTCTTCCTAGTGCCACACGAAGAAATTTTTACACGTCAAACAACTTAATGTTACATGTTACATCTTAAAGTTGACTCTGTTGAACATATTTAACATAAGAAGATTCAAATATTTAAACGTGGTACTATTACTTTATAAACCTTTAATAGCATTAGAAAACAATAGGTGTGTTTTAGCACTTTTTTTTTTCAATCATAAAAAGTACTAAAGCATGCATACACTGAATATTAAGAGACAGGAAACTAATTAAATATAGGAATTATATACATTTAATCTCCAATATTAAAGCAAAATTGCATTCTCACACATTTTCTAATTCACTCTTAAACATAAGATATAAAATTATTGAGCTTCACTATTGAAGCTATGTGAGATCGAGTGGTATTTTCTTTCTACTTGAGGGTGGGGGGTGGGGGAACTTATTAAGTAATAAACGATTTTTGACCCATGACGACTGGTTTTCCTTCTTTTCCACCGTGTTATGCCAGGAATTTTGGTTTTAAAACGTCAACTTTGTCAGTACTTTCTGAAATATTTTCTGCTTTTACCAAAGTATGGAAAATGCCATTCGTCTAAATACTTCTGAATAAGATAAGAACATCTGTTCATTTCATGCATGTCCGAAAACAGGCGAATTCGTAAATGTATCACAAAATAGTATCTTTGGATTTGAGAACAACCTCAATATGAAATTTACTCAAGTAAAATTCTTTGTTAGCTAAGAAAGTTCTATTGAGATTTAAAATGCTAAATAATTCTTTATATGAAAATGCATTAATTTTCAAGTTTTTCTTACTGTAAACTTATTCTAGGAAATATATATATATATATATATATACATATATATATACAGGGTGAGTCATAAATATCGAAACAATATGCTATCTCCTTAAATATTTCCCCTAGACCCATACTTCCAGTTGCAAAGTTTCATAAAAAAAGGGTAAATTTTTTGATAAGATAAGTTGCAACTCCATGGGGGGGAGGGTGTCAGGTTCTGAGGAAATATCTACTATAGAACTGGAATTTATGTTATTCTTGTCTTAATATATCATGTATTGTATGGGCTGTGTACTGACGCTTCAATGTGACATTCTTTCTTTGTCAAAGCGGGAATTGACAGGTGATCATGTGCAGATGGTGAGGTGAGAAAGGGAAGATTGCTGAGAGGCGTGTTCTACTTCAGTGATGTATGTGATTGATGAGCAAATAAGGGACATTCCACGAATCAAGAAAACAACGTGGAATGCGTGCAATAGAGGAACTCCGCAGGGGGGTTGACATTGGGGAAAAACAGGGATTTGAGAAGGGCAGGTTTTGTCTGAGATTTTGGCAGTTCGTATCTAGAGTTCGGGCCTTGAGTGCAGGGGCGTACGGACGTCCCGGTGTGTAGTGCTCTTGGCCGAATAGCGTAGGCTGAGAACCCATGTGTTGGAAAATTCGAAATCGATCCCCGGTAAACTCAATCTAACGAGTGTAGAGTGAGGTGGAGAAGGTGTAATTTGAATAGTACACAGCCAACCTTTTACTGTATTTAATTTAATGTTGAACCGGATCATCTATATCCGAGTTGTAACTGTATATAGTGTATTATATTGTATACATAGAATATAAATAAACTGTTAATTTAGTTAATTGACAGCAATGGTGTTCATTTACACAATCCTCACAGTGGGTGACCGATATCACCTAATAAATCGGTGGTGGCAGCTATAACTACTACGGACTTTCTTCAAAGTTGTGCGGGCTGAGAGGAACGTCCGACAAATTGATGGCAGCGTCGGGAGAGAATCGTCTGAGACCAGTGACCAGCGAGCCGTGTTACAGTGTGTTAGGGCCGGAGTACCCAGTGGAATTCTTGCGTGGTAACGCCGGATCGTCGAGCGGAATTTTAGAGAAATAAAAATCAAGTGTTGAGCTGAACTAAAGTGCTATGCCGTATCGCCATTGGAGAGAACCGAACTAAAGTGTTGTGTCTCATCGTCATTACAGCGAAGCGGACTAAAATGTTGTGTTGTATCATTATTAGAGAGAATTAAACTAAGTGTTGTGCCATATTATCGCTACATCGTGGAACCACCTGTGAATAGAAGAGTACCCCCAACAGATAAAGTATAAGTTAAGGTGTTTTGATCATTTCCTTCTGCTGACATCTCGAACCAATTTTAATTGTTGTGGTATAATTAATAATAATTTATGTGCGATTAAATAATTGTGTTCAGATAGGTAGGAAGTATTAATAACCATATTTTCTATTGTTTTAAGGAAAGGTCATAATAACTTGAGCTAATATTGATTGTCTATATTTTTTTTTAACTAATAATGGTAGTAAACAAAATTAATGCATTGTGCTAATAGTGGTTGGAAGGAATAATTAAATTTACTTAAATTTAAACTATTATTAAAGTAATATTTAAATGAAGCAATACTGTTTAAGTTTGAAGAGTTGATAACAAACGAGCCATGAACATGTACTTAGAATTTTAATTGGCTAGAAGTAGTGAAAACAAAAGGCTCAAAAGAGGGCCACAGTGAGGAAAAATAAAAGTGAAGGTCTTGAGTATATTTGTTTTAAGTGTGAGAACCAGTATTGAATTTGGAAATATTTTAGTGAGGATAATTGTAGAAATTTATATGTGCATGTTATACAATTTTTCTTTATGTGGGTGTTTCTATTGACATCAGTATTTTTATTCAGTTTCAATGTATCAGTATTATTATGCAAATTGTATGTTGTTATCTAAGTGTATAAATTGGAATCTATATTGCATAGTAATCAAATCGAATTACTGTTTTACCTTTTGTTTTATTGGAAGTAAATTGTGTGATATCAGTGATAGAGGAAAATTAGATTATTCAGTAGGTTAATTAGAAATGTAATACATTGATTATCTGAAGGGTATTAAGTAGTATAATAAGTGGGGCATAACTGTACTAAGTTAGAAATTTAGGAAATATTAATTTGGTAGGTGTAAATATTATTGTACTGTAGGGTGGTAATAACAATCGGAGAAGGTATGGTTTTCTTATTGAAACTAAAAAGGTGGATCTTCAGGTGATAGCCGAAGAATTGGGTGTTGAATTCGCGAAAGATGATACCAGAATTCAGCTTAGGAAAAAGATAATGGACAGTGATGGGTATGACGAGGGGGTTATTAGGGAGTTATCTGACGCTATTGTTGCCGAACGATTAGAACACGAAAAATTAGAACGCGAAAAGTTAGAAAAACAGGAAAGGTTAGAGCGCGAAGAAAAACAGGAAAAATTAGAACGCGAAAAGTTAGAAAAACAGGAAAAATTAGAACGCGAAAAGTTAGAGAAACAGGAAAAATTAGAACGCAAAAAGTTAGAAAAACAGGAAAATTTAGAACGCGAAAAATTAGAACGCGAAAGGTTAGAAAAACAGGAAAGGTTAGAAAGAGAAGAGAGGGTTGAAAAATTAAGGATGGAACATGAATTAGAAATGGAGAGGCTAAGGGTTCAAGGATCGGCAAATAACTTTAATGGGTCTAGGGAATCTAGTAATGAAAGTAACATTGAAAAATTGATCAAAAGTGTTAAAACTCTATCTATCAAAGAACCAAAAGGGACTGAGGGATGGAATTTATTTTTCAACAGTTTAGAAAGGGCATTTAAAACTAAAAATGTACCAGAAAACCAGCAGGCCGAAATTCTACTAAATATGTTAGGAGATAAGGCGGATAATTTGTTAACTCATACCACTACTGAACAAATGGAGAATTATGAGGAATTAAAGGGGTTAGTCCTAAGGGAACATGAGTCGACACCGAAGGCGTGTTTGGAAAATTTTAAGAAGGCTAGGAGAAACCAGAACGAAACATGTGTTATTTGTATCGCGTTTAATGGGAAAATTATTGTAAGATTAGAGGTGCTGACTCGTATGAAAAAGTCAACCAGTTAATAATTACTGATAAGCTATTAAGTACGTTAAATGGGGAAACTGCATCGTATATTGGGTTAACTCAGCAGGGTAAATGGTTAGAAGCTCCTAAAGTTGCTAAAGAATGTGACAATTATTTTGACGCTAAACATAAGTCTTACGCAGTTACGTATAAAAGTTTTAAAGGTAAAGATATGTATGTAAACAATGGAAAAATGAAACCGAGGGACGATAGTAAAGTTAGTGGTAACTGGAGGTAAAACGGGAGTAATGAGACTAATTCTTTTTCGGATAGGAAAATAGATTTTAAGAAACCCAGTGATGCTTCAGCTGCTAAATGCTTTAAATGTGGTTTTAGAGGTCATTACCAACGTTTTTGTAATAAAGTGGGTAATGAGGTAAACAATAAAGGTAATAAAGGGCGAGATCCGAAAGCGGGTGTACATAAGATTGTTGTAAAAGGAAACAAAGAGTTACCTAATGGAGCTATTGTGGCGATAATATCGGCAAAGGCCGAACAGAGAACTAATGTTATTGTTGAGAAATTAAATAAACTTGAGAAAATTGAAGTTAGTGTAAATGGGCAAAAAGCAAAGGGATTGGTTGATTCTGGATGTGAAATTAGTGTTATTCATAAAGATTTGGTACCGGAAGAGAAACTAAAAGGGGGGGGGTAGTATTTATTTGCAAGGATTATTTGGTGAAGCAGTTAAATCACCGTTGGTTAAATTACCGTTAGCTATTCCGCAATTCGGAAAACTAATGTATCGTAATTTCGGGTGTATAAGCCGCAGATCAAACAATTCTTTTTAGACCTAGAAGAAATAAATACAACTATTTAGATCGCCGTAATTATTTGTCTTTAATCACTAAATAAGATTTCTGGGTCCAAAAAGAATTGTTTGATCCGCGGCTTATACACCCGAAATTACGGTAATTCATCAGGAAGTACTTTGCGCAGTGACCGATAATATTAATGAGCAAGTAATTTTACATCCCGAGGTGATTAATGAGTTGTCAGGGGTCAACCGCGAGGAGCCATTGCTAGAGTCCCAAGAATTAGAAAATTCGGAAATTATTATTGATAACTCGAGTGAAAAGGAAGACATGAGTAACGATAATTGTAATGTTTACGCAATAGGAGCGAGAACGGAAAATTTGCAAAGTCAGAATACAAAAAAAAAAAAAAACGGAAGTGGAGAAAGATAATAAGTTATTGTTAGCAATTCGGATATATTTAAGAAATCCCAGTTCGAATGTAAAGAGTTAGGGAGAGCTTGGGAATTAGCTAAAATGGATAAAGGGGATTATTACATTGTAAATGGCTTATTGTATCATAAAGAGAAATTGTTAGGCGAAACTATAGCGCAATTAGTAACACTCAAGTTAAGAAGGGAAGAAATCCTAAAATTAGCGCATACTTCGGTATTTGGAGGGCATCATGCAGCCAAGAAAACGTTGCAGAGTATCAGGTATTCGTTTTATTGGGAGTGGATGGCGAAAAAAACTAAACAATTTTGTGAGTCATGTTTAGAGTGCCAATTGACTAGAGGGGTTAAAGTAAATGATAGAGCTCCTATTTTCCCAGTGTCGGGGCCAGAACTTCCATTTCAGGTGGTTAATGTTGATTTAATTGGGCCTATTGATTCTAAAAGTTCACAAGGGCATTAGTACATACTAACCTTAATTGATCAACATACCAGATGGGCGGATGCAATCCCCATAAAAAGTTTAACTGCTAAAACCGCGTGTGATGCATTGCTTCAAATATTTATGAGGACAGGAATTCCAAATATAATTGCCTGTGATAATGGAACCAATTTCACTGCCGACTTAACGAAAGAATTTGAG
Organism: Maratus speculifer; assembly: GCA_964019185.1. Classification (NCBI taxonomy): domain Eukaryota; kingdom Metazoa; phylum Arthropoda; class Arachnida; order Araneae; family Salticidae; genus Maratus; species Maratus speculifer. Next base: position 208,082,366 of record OZ025293.1, on the reverse strand, counting down.
AAAAGGTTAGGTGCTAGTCCACGATTTTCGACCCCACAGTATCCACAGTCCAACGGACTTGTGGAACGATTTAATCAGACTCTTAAACGTATGCTACATCATACGATTAGGGAAGAAGGAAAAAAATGGCATGAACAAATACCATTTATATTATGGGCGTATAGGGAAGTCCCAAATTCTACGACGGGAATCGCACCTTTCCAGTTATTATATGGTAGAGCGCCGGAGGGTCCGTTATCGATTCTTAAGTCGTCATGGGCAGGAGAAAATAAGGGAGCGCAGTTAGATACTACGCCGATTCATGAGTACTTGGATAAACTTAAGAACCGCTTAGAAAGAGCCGCAAATGAGGCAAAATTGTCGTCTGAGGTTCAACAAAATAGAATGGCGTATCATTATAATTTAAGGTCAAAAGAAAAAACGTTTGAGGTAGGCGATAAAGTTATACTGTTAATCCCCGATTCGACTAATAAGTTATATTCTAGGTGGCAAGGGCCGGCAACTATTGTAGAAAAACGAAACCAGCATTCGTTTATTGTTGAGTTAGCCGACGGGAGTAGGAAGCATGTGCACCAAAATAAGATAAGAGAATTTATCGCTAAATGTAATATAGTTAATATTGTTTTTGAAGGGGATAAGGAATTTGGAGAAGTTGGGGAAATTCCTATTTTAATCCGGGATCAAGAAGTAGAACGGGATATAGAGAGGTTCGAAATAAAAGGGTTATCTAATAGTCAAGTCGAAGACATAAAGTCAATTTTGAGGGAGAATAAAGAGGTGTTTATGGGTCCTGCACGACCAGCGGAAGTAGGGGAACATCGTATTGATTTGAAACCGGGGGTGGCAAGGAAAAAACCAAAGTTATATAGTGTACCGGTAGCTTATAAAGAGGAAGTAGATAGGCAGATTCAGAAGTTATTAGAATTAAATCTAATCGAAGTGTCAAATGCTGAAATTAGTCATCCAATTGTTTGCGTGGCGAAAAAAGACGCAACTGTTAGACTATATAGATTATAGAGCTTTAAATTCAGCAACGCAGGTTCCAACCTTTCCGATGAAAGATTCACAAGAAATCATGTATACTGCGGGGGCAGCTAAGTATTTATCTTCGATTGATTTATTGAGGGGTTATTGGCAGATCAAAATGGTTGAGGAGTGTAAACATTTGACAGCTTTTACAACGCATAACGGAACTTATCAGAGGCGTACTATGCCTTTTGGGTTATCAGGGGCGGCTGCTACGTTCCAGAAAGATATGAATGAGGTTCTTCAAGGCCATCGGAGATATGCGGAAGCATATATTGATGATGTCATCATTTTCTCCGACACTTGGGAAGAGCATTGTGAGCATGTTAGGGCTGTCATTGAAGAACTTAAAAATAGAAATTTTACGATTAGGCTGGATAAATGTAAATTTGGAGAGAAACTGAAGTTTTTAGGTCATGTAATTGGGGGTGGAACGCATGCGCCAGATGAGGAGAAAGTAGGAGCAATAAGGGATTTAAGGAGACCAAAAACTAAAAAGGAAGTTAGATCTGTTTTGGGATTAATGGGATTTTACCGATCTTATATTCCAAATTATGCCGAAATAGCAATACTTTTAACCGAATTAACTAGAGGGAAGGTTAAAAATACTGTACCATGGGATGAAAGGGCAGAAGAAGCATTTAATACCCTTAAAGATGTGTTATGTAAAGTGACGAGTTTGGCTACACCTACCGTAGGCCGGGAATATCAGCTCCATGCCGATGCTTCCGACCTGGCAGTAGGATGTTGTCTTACTCAAGAGATGGAAAGGGTCAATTTAAACCAATAGCTTTTGCCAGTCAGAAATTGTCAGGGGCTTAGCGTGCTTGCCCGAGTTTAGAGAAAGAGGCTTGGAGAGTTCTCTTTGGGTTGCGAAAGTTTGAAAAATAGATTTATGGATCTCAAATTGAGATCATAACGGATCATAATCCATTAAAATTTCTCACTGAAACAACCCCAAAGTCCCCAAAACTCACTAGATGGGCTCTTGCCTTGCAACGCTGGAACCTGAGTATTTCTCATCGTCCAGGAGCTCAACATTTGAATGCTGATGCAATTTCTAGGCTACATAGAAAGAGTTGGGAAGAACAACCAGTTGCTAGCCAATCAGCATCAATAACCAAATAGTAGACAATCTTAAAGTAATGTGATCAAGTATTTAATTTTTTTTTTTTGTGTGTGTATGTGTAATTATTTTTGATTTTTGTGTTTATAATAGTGTATTAGCATGTATAGTGTTTATGCAATAATAATATTAGTACAAGGTACAGTACAGATGTCAGTAGATAATGTTCAGACACCTGGAAATACCTATGTAATAAACATAATGAAGAAACCTGCAAAGAGACTATTGAACTCTTCTGTGATATTTCTATATGTTTGGAGAAAATTAGCCCCTAAAAGGCATATTTTCCGCTAAGGTGGGGGGGTGTCAGGTTCTAAGGAAATATCTACTATAGAACTGTAATTTATGTTACTCTTGTCTTAATATATCATGTATTGTATGGGCTGTGTACTGATGCTTCAAGGTGACATTCTTTCTTTGTTAAAGCGGGAATTGACAGGTGATCATGTGCAGGTGGTGAGGTTAGAAAGAGAAGATTGCTGAGAGGCGTGTTCATCTTTCAGTGATGTATGTGATTGATGAGCAAATAAGGGACATTTCAGGAAACAATAAAGCAACGTGGAATGCGTCGTGCAATGGAGGAACTCCTCAGGGGGGTTGACATTGGGGGAAAAGCAGGGATTTGAGAAGGGCAGGTTTTGGCAGTTCGTATCTAGAGTTCGAACCTTGAGTGCAGGGGTGTATGGACGTCCCGGTGTGTAGTGCTCTTGGCCGAATAGCGTAGGCTGAGAACCCATGTGTTGGGAGATTCGAAATCGATCTCCAGTAAACTTAATCTAACGAGTGTAGAGTGAGGTGGAGAAGGTGTGTAATTTGAATAGTACACAGTCAACCTTTTACTGTATTTAATTTAATGTTGAACCGGATCATCTATATCCGAGTTGTAACTGTATATAGTGTATTATATTGTATACATAGAATATAAATAAACTGTTAATTTAGTTAATTGACAGCGTTGGTGTTCATTTACACAATCTTCACAGTGGGTGACCGATATCACCTAATAATATCGGTGGTGGCAGCTATAACTACTACGGACTTTCTTCAAAGTTGTGCGGGCTGAGAGGAACGTCCGACAGGGGGGGTCTATTTTTAAAAATACGAAAATTAAATTTTTACACGGCCCCCAAAGGATAAAACTTCCAATTAGAAAAATTTTCCTTATCCATTCCTGAATTGAACAAAAAAAATTCTTCTCGATATCTACAAATCTCGGAAAATATTAAAATCCAAAATTTTTCAAAATTCGTGACTTACACCACTTAAGCATACTTCTGAGCGCAGCGATATTAGTTCATTTGAAAAACAATTTAGGGATCGACCATAAATTTATGCATTATTAAATGTCGATCCAAGACAATATTTTAACTTTTAATTATAAAATAAAAGTGTATAGATTTTTGATTTAAACTTCCTTGAAATATGCTAGATGTTTGTAATATCTCGAGATTGGCGCCAGGCTCGTAAATGGCGCGACCCCCTTATTAAATATTAAAAGTGTTATTAAATTAAGTGATATTAATTAAACTCTCATTAAACGTGCCTTTAAAACTTATTGCAGCAGGCTATAAGTTTAGTAAAAATAGTAACAGCGATAATGACACTTCTATTAACGGAATCATTGAAAACATATTTTAATAAATTACACAGAAATATTTTCAAAAATCTACTTTTTACTATTCAGCTTCAAAATTTATGTGGTTTTAAACCTATTTTTACTTTTTCTATCTTTACAAGAGAAAAGTGTTGGATTCGTGAAAATTTTGAATTCCGGTTTTCGACAAATTCACACGTTTTAGAGCCCAGAGACACCTAAAAACATGTTTTTACAAAATGTCTATCTATTAGTCACTGCTCCTGTATCTCTGTATCTGGCATAAATTTTGTGAGCGCCCTATCTCAAGACCTAATCCACGGAATTTAATAAAAAATTATATTTACTTAGTCCTTGATATAAATTAGAGCTGATTAGTTTTTGGTGTGAATCGCTTAACAGGTGGCCCTACTTTACAAGCTTTTGTGCGATTTCCGCAATAGCTGTATCCCCAGAATTAATATAAGGAATATCATCAAACTACAGATACAGTTAGTCCTTGACATGAATTGATGTTTTTATATTTTGTTGTACATAGCTCAACGTGTGGCGCTGCAACACTGCATTTGTTATGATTTCTGCAATAGCACTATCTTAAGAACTAATGCAGGAATTTTCATAAAAAGTCAGATTCAGTTACTTCTTGACATGAATTGGTTTTGTTTACGTCTTTGTATCAATCGTCATTCGGGTGGCGCTGTTATACTGATATTTTGTATAATTTATACGATTTCAGTGATATCAAGTACTAATGCATGGAATTTCCTATCTTTGGAGTCCTCAGATTACTACATCCGAGTAGTTTATTCGAAACGGCATTTAAAAAAAAGGAAAAATATTTATTCGAATGTTAAAGTCTAAGAGTATAATGTTTCTGCTGCGTATTTTTCATGCTAAGCTCCCACTATAATATTCCGTTCTAAGTGTATTTAATTGATCAAGGCTTAATGCGTTCGAATAATACATCTTTTAAGAAATTCAATTGAATAATTTCAACTTAAAACGTTTAACAGTGTGTCGTCCGTAATTAGTTTTTTTTTTGTTTATGCCGACCAATTATTTACAATAGGAATAAATGCCCTAAGGAGAGGAGTGTCCTCCGCTAGGGTCTTTCTAAGGGAACCTAACCCGTATTTACGCAAGGAATTGCAGGGTTCGAAGAAAATCACGGGAAACTTCGAACGGTTAGGGCGACGGTCTGGATTGGGTTCGAACCCAGCACCTACCGTCTACCAGTTTGGAGGCCCGTAATTAGAGGCACCTTTTACGCATCGTGTAGTAGCAATTTTAACAAGAAAAATATGAAGTTGACAGGACCAAAACAATGAAAAAATTTGATATCGACAAGATAAAAAAAAATGGGGTTTAAATCAACTGATGCATTTAAATAGTAATTAAATAAGGCGAGAATGGCAAAACGTAAACAAAATCTGAAATCGAAACTATACAGGACGGATTTAATATTTAGAAATTTTTAAAAAGCATTTAAATGTTAGGAGCCCATCTTTGTTTAAAACTAAATGCACTTTTCTGCATCAGATGTTTTTATTTCAGTATTTCCCATTTTAAAACTGACATAAGTCAATAAACGTCGGTTACGGTAACAGTCCCGCGAGTTCAATAATTTTTTAACATCTCAAACTGTCCAGCGTGCCGAAAGAAGTTTTCACCTCAGAAAATTTACTTTTAATAATATGATTTGTTTACAAAAAATGCATCTTTTTTTATATTGCTATTTTAAATACTTTTATTAAAAAAAAAATATTTAAAATGCTGAATCATAATTAAAAATTAGACAATTTCATTCAATCAAAAGAAAAAAATTCAACGCTACAAATAATATTTTGAATTATAACAATTTTAATTTACTCTACATTTTTTGAAAAAAAAAATATTAAGTCTTATGATGTGATAATGCTTACAAATTATGTGGTTAACCATCCCAAAACATTCAAAATTCTAACTCTATAAATAAATAAATACAATAAATATTTCCTAAACACCTTTCAGTAACACTGTTTCTTCAATTACACGCATTTCAATTTGTGTCTCATCTCTTGAAACCTCGCGATTTATTAAAATTGCCATAACTGTCTGAGTTTTCAAGATATCAAATGAATTTTTTTTGGTTCAATTAAAGAATGCATAAGGAAATTTTTTCTAATTGGAAGTTTTATACTCTGGCGGCCGTATAAAAATTTAATTTTCGTATTTTTTAAATAGACCCCCCATGGATTTGCAACTTATCTTATCAAAAAATTAACATTTTTTTTAATGAAACTTTACAATTGGAAGTATGTGTCCAGGGGCAATATTTAAGGAGATAGCCAATTGTTTCGATATTTAAGACTCACACTCTAAAAGTGGCAGGAGTGAAAAACTCACTTTTTTAGAAGAGTGAGAGGCATTTTCACTCCTTTTGGAGTGATATTTTAAAAAATACACTCCTTAGAGTGGAATTTTTCACTCTGTAGAAAGGAGTGAAATATCTCACTCCACTGACGAGAGTGAAAATCGAGCATTATACACTTTAAAAAATCAGTTCAATTTTGAATCAAAATATCGATTTAAATAACCAAAAACACCAAAATATATCACTGCTTATTTTTCAATTACTCCATTTCAAAATGTAACCTTTGAAATTACACTGATTTGTTACTAAAACGTAGGTGCAAAATGAAGGACGATGGGGGCCATCGTCCCGGGCGCATAAATTGAAGGAATTGCAAATTTATACTACAAAATTAGTTTTTTCTTGTAAATATGTGTATAGATATATATATTTAGATAATGGGAAGTAAATTCATTTTTCATAAGTTAATTGCATGCACCTTAATCTACATCCAAATACAAATTTATTAATAAGGATTTCTTTCTTTTCAAAACCTATTTTGCGCAGTGTTGAATTCAGATACTTTTCTCCGGGAGGGACATTATGGAGTTCCCGGCGAAAATTGCAATTTTTGACCATGAAAAACACAAAATCCCAAATTTCCCGGGGGGGGTTATTGCTCCGGTGGGGAATGTCCCCCCGGGCCACCCCCTAAATTCAACACTGATTTTACATCTTAGTCTGTTTCGTCAACCTTCTCTTTTCTGAGTCTGTAATTTGTTTTCTGCGCTAATGACAAAAACATACGCTAAAAATATTCTTCTGAAATAGCGAAAGTGTTCAAACTGTTATACTGTACTGTTAGATACATATTTTTTATAGACATTTCTCAGCTTTCCTTTGCCAAAATATAAGCGCAATTTCCTTCAGTGTTAAATTCAGGCGTCATATTTTTCGTTGGGGGCATCCCTTTCCCTGGAGCAATGAACATCGTGCACTCTCGCCTCCCCCCCGCCCCCGAAAATGTTACCTTTTGTATTTTCAATGGTCACAAATTGCACCCCCCCCCCCACGCCGGAACTCTATAATGTCCATCCCGGAGCCATAGAAATCCTTCCCGGAGGAAAGTGTCTGAATTTAACACTGATATCGTCTATCTTATATCATTTAATTGTTTGGAGTTTCCAATTTAAAATATAAAGCTCCAAAGTAAACGCAAAATATTGTTTATTCAATAGAATTTATTTCTGTTTCTGTCTTTTCACTTTTGTCACACGTTTCACAAAGAATAAGTCGCATGCGTGTGCGTGAAGGGGATTTAAACTTAGCCCGCTTCAATTATTTCTCTTAGCATGGCGCTAGTCACTTTTTTAAAGAGTGACGTTTACTCTTTTTATAGTGACGTCATCAACTAATCAAAATAGTCTTCTCTTCAACGTTTTTTTTTTCAAGATAAGCATAAGGACGTCGGCCATTTTATAGGATTTAAATCAACGTTCATTACTTGGAATGTAAACGTAAGTCTATATTAATTTTAATCTTTTCATCTCTGTTGCATTGTATTTTATATTACTGGGTTAGTTTCTGTTATATAGAAAAAGATTGATTTTTTTCTTCTAATTCTTCAAAACCTGGTATCTATCTATATCTCAATCTCACATTTGAAATGCGAAAACAGAGATAATCGCGATTCATGATCAGATGTTTCTTGTAGATTAAACATTAATGAGCTGAACTAAGTAGAAAATGTGCGGAGACAGTGTATTGTTGAATTTTTCTCTCTGTTTTCTTTTTTCAGTTTCAGATTGAAAAATAGCTTTTAGTCTTTTATAAATTTTGCAGTTTTTAATTTAAGAAATAAATAAGTTTTTGAAATTTATTCTTTGAATATTAATAATACAGTCGAACTTCCTTTTAAAGAAATCCCTATTTAATGAAGTTTTCTACTTAACGAAATTTTCTATGGAACCTAGACTTTGAACATTATTAATATGTAAATTAATCTCCGTATTACGAAAAATGTATTCTGTATAACGAAGTTTATCTCACTTTCGTGTCGTGCTTGTAAGACATTCAAAACAGAGAGCTTGAGTTTTGCAGGGGATTGCTGAATTTATTTATTTATTTAATTATTTTTATTCAAATGAAGACATTTTAAAAGCCTTCGATTCCAGTTTCACAAAAATGTTACAGATAAATTGTTCGGATACTTACAAAAGCACGAAAATTTTTAAGAACAGTGTGTATATATATATATATATATATATATATATAAAACCTGTGCAAAGAAATGTTACAAAGTATACCTTAAAAATTTGGAATACTGAGGAAAATCGAAAAGGTACATTTCAATATTTGTTTACTTGTCTTCATTATCTTTTTTCCTCCTTAAGGCATTATTTTAATTAATTTTTTTAAATGTTTACGTTGCATAAAAAAAGTTACTGCCCGAATTAAAATACATTTTTTTTTCAATAAAAACATGTAATTATGTACACCCAGAAACAGTTATTAAATTTTATTATATTGTAAACGCATTTCTTACTTTTATAATACAAGTAATTATTTTCGTTATTATTTTTTTTTAATGCCTGAAACGAAGTTTATAACTGAAATCGCTTTAGTACATATGTATTTTTTAAAATTTCATGGCATAATTTATATTGTATAAGATTGGATATGTTTTAAAGACATAAATAATTACTTTTTACATTAAAAATGTTTTTCAACGTATAAGAGCAGTACATTTCTAGTCATTTCTTTTCTTTTTACATTTCATTCTTTTTTCTATTTCCTAAATCAATCTTTTTCAATAAAACATGCAAAATTATTTAACTCTTATTTCTATAAAATACAATATATATGGGAATAGGAAAAAATAATAAAATTAATTGGACGTTACCTTGTCGTTCCATAATTAATGGTTGTATTAATATCAGAAATCATGATTAAGTTAAGGAATGTGTTTTAAATATATATATATATATGCATATTCCACAGAATTTAAAATTTTAGACAATATGTTTATCTATAATAAGACAATGACCAATCACAATAAATGAAAATTAAATTACACATTCATAATATTTACATTAAGCTAGATATAATTTAATAACAATCACTACTGAGATCTGTCTATTTAAAATTTTAATTTCTCATGAAAAAAAGCATAATTAATGTACGTTTTCGGAATTATTAAAATGCTAAATAAAACTTCAGGGGTATTTGAAAAAAGTATTTCTTTGATTAATATATCGGTTAGTAACTTTCACTTATGGGTATTTTAAAACTATCGTAGATTTCTCGGACATGCAATCAAAGCAAATATAAAAGTTAAGATTGAAATAAAATATATTTTTGTATTAATATCTGTTGTATTAGATTATATCGGGTTGTATTAATATCTGTTTTTCAGCAAAAAAGATTTTAATTACACATCAGAAAATCAATAAAAAACCATACATAACATGCATAACGGAATTATTAAAATAAGTAAAACTTGATGGGCATCGGAAAAAAAAAATATTGCCTGTTTAAGATTTTAAAATGTTTAATAACTTGCGCTTATGGGCATTTTAAAACTATCATGTATATTTATCTGGCTACCAATGAAAGCAAACACAAGGGGAAAGAATGGAATAAAATAGTTTATTTCTGTCAATAATCTAATTTAATTTATAGTAACTTTAATTAAGTTTTCCCTTAAAAAGTTTAATTAATGTTACATACTATGAATTAAATAAATATTGTCAATGAAGTATTTTATTCCAATCTTTACCATGCTTGTATTTATTTTCATTGTATACTTTAAAAGATACGATTCTTTTAAAATGCCCATAGGGCAATTTAAAAAAAGAATGCACTGCATAAAACATAAACATTCACTCCTATAAAAAAATGACTATTCACTCCTACCAGGAGTGAAAAAATGCACTCCTTTAGCAAGAGTGAATAGTCACTCCTCAGAAAGAGTCGTTATTGACTCCTGTTTAGAGTGACTATTGACTACCCAGGAGTGAGTATTCACTCTTTCAGAGAGTCAACAATTCCACTTTTGCTCAAAGTGAATAGTCACTCTAAAGAGGTTGGGCATATTTTGAGTCTGCGATAGAGTGAGTATTCACTCCTCCGGAGTGAATAGTCACTCCTTTATATTTAGAGTGCACCCTGATATATATATATATTACAAATTTAAAATTTTTTCGCCAAAACGCTTTATACTATCTTAATTTTCTTATAATAATGTTCCGTACTTACTTCAAATTATTAAATTAAAATCTTGTTTCTAAATCTAATCTGTTAATCTTTATGCAGACGATATAAATTCTTAATTTGCCTTAAAAAACATTATTCCAGTATGCGTAAATTTAAAAAGATGGCTCTAAATTAAAAATATATTTAATTAAATTTTTATTTCTTAATATTCCAAATAAAATTCATTTTTCTATGTTTTTATCAACCCTTTTTAAGAAAGTCTTATTAAATTTATTCCAAAATAAGACCTTTCAAAAATATCATTATTTTATTTTATCTATCTATTTATTTTTCCTCCGTCAACCTTTGATAGTGTGCATATTAATAAATTCATTTCTTTTCTTTTTCTCTTAAAATTAATCATCTCTAAAAATCGTCTGCCTAAGAAATCCTGAGTCGATTATAAATTGGTTAAATAATATTTTTTAAAAAATAAAACTATCGTCTGAATGATGTGTTTAATCTCGAAGCTGGACAAGAATTCTGTTTACATAAAAGAATGATGGTTTGAGGTTACAGAATGTTCTAGAATTTTCTTTTTAGATTTATGATGGAAAGCCTCGAGCTGAGAAGGAGGATTCTTGGGTTTTTTCTTCGATGAGTACGGCTCGCTGAAATAATGATGGAATGTTTTGGTAAAAGACAGTTTTCAAAAGGAATTTTTCCCTTTCTCATGACTACGGATTAAATAAATGAACTTACAGCAGCCAATGAGTAATTTATTGGATCCTCTACATCTATTTATTTATTTTCCTCGGTGGCCATGACTTCTGTGCGGTGAAAGGGAAACCCAGCGTTGATGTCTCTGGCTTTAACTTTTAAATCGTCACATATATCTACATATATATAAAGGAATAAGAATAATCCTAATATTGTATTGTACCAATTGATTCAGCCATTATATCTGCCTGATTATCTCTTGCCTATATCATGACAGAAACATACTTTCATTTGCAAAAAGTATAGATATTAAGTGTAGTTTTTAGTTATAGAATTTGTTTTGAAAGAGGCTATATATATATATTAACATATGAAGTTTAATTTTTATAAGGTCCCTGGTTCCTAAAAAGCTGCTCTACCGCCCCCCCCCCCACCACCATTTAATAAAGACATTAAAAAAAAAAATCTCACTCTTTTACGACCAAAATGTATTTGGAATTTTAAGAAATTTCAATGCAGTAAAAGTGCTTCTTTTTGCTTTTAGTGCTGCAAAAAACATTGAAATTACATAAAATTTTTAATATCATGAGTTTACTCAGCAAAAGGTTTTTATAATGTCCTTTTTAGAAAAAGGACAATATATTTCTAAATTTAACTCATAAGACCCCAAAACCATATAAAAATTAATTTTCGTATTTTAATATTAGCCCATTATAAAACAAATGCCTTTTATAAAAGCTGTACTTAATTTCTATACTTGTTATACATTTGTATCATCAATGATTTATGAGCTAATGAAACAAACATGTGTTTTAAATTTTGCAGTATATAGGAGTGAAAGTCAGAAGCTTCAGAAAGCCAAGTCTAGGGACTTGAATGGTAATTAATCCGCTTTTAGCAATTTCCATGGTTTAGGAGTAATAAAGATTTGAACAAATACAAAATAAAGAAAATACTAGATTTCAAGTAGATTTATTGTATATTGAGATTATAATAGTTTTTTTACAATCCATTTGCTGCACGTGTGCTTTCCACGTGAAGCCACACTAGGCCAGTGGCCATATAAGCATCACTTAACTTTTACAAAAAAATAGTATGTCTCTCTTTCGAAGCAAAACAGCAATTCAACTAGATTGAAATGGTTCATTTGCACTGATCAGAGCACAGCATATTATTTCAAATATAAGAGAAGAATTCCTTTTAAATGAAAGAAATTCTTCTGTAAAGAAATTCATACCATCAGTATTGAAGCAAAGAAATTTGTTCTTACCAAGATTTAACAAAAACATTTAACTTTTCATTGACAGTTGTACACTTTGCACAATTCAAAAGAGATAACATTATTTAGTTAACTTAAAACAAAGTATAAATAACACAATAATTTAAATTACAAACATTTTACAGTAATGAAATACAAGTACATAGTTAATATATATTTAAGGTGAGCTGGGTAACTGGACCCATAAGGTAACTGAACCATAGTCTATTTTATTTATATATATATATATAAATAGATGACTTATAAGTTTCAGCTGTTTTAAACATTTCACCCTATCTCTACTTAAAATAATGTGTGTTAACTCGAACATAGCTCTGCCTTTTCTGTGAAAAGGTTACCAAAAATTCAGACTTCTTTTTTTAGAAACAATGTCATTTGGTTGAACTTTTTTGGCTTTTTATTAAAATAGTTTAATATTTATTAAACAATCACTTTTTTTAAGGACTAAGCATAAAAATACATTAATATTATTAGGTAGCTATACATTTTTAGTTTATGTTACATGTTATGCCGTTAGTTCCAGTTACCCCATAATTTTTTCAAGAATGGGGTAACTGGAACATGAGTCAGGGGTAACTGGACCATGTGGGATCCAGTTACCCCAATAGTTAAATATATATTTTTTTTACAATAGAAAATTAATTTCTCTCTCTCTTTTTTTTTTTTTTTTTTTGGCTTGCTTGCAGTAAAGGAAACTGTATAATATATTATTAAAATTATTTAAGGAGTTTTTCTTACTATGGGAAATTAATTTCTCCATTGTTATTTGAGGGTAGTACAAGAAATTATATATTATTAAAATTACAGAATAATGTTTTAAAAAAGCATGTCAGCGAGTATTGAATCAAATTTCTTTAATGAGATACCTAAACCTTAAAATTTTACAATACAGATGAAGAGGGATACATAAGACAAAGTGTCATTATTAGAAAACTATTGAAACCAATAAAAATTATTTCTGTTTGATATAAAAATATCATTACATTCTCCACAGGTTTATTAGAATTATCACACTTTCAATGAGGTTAAATAAAAAGGATAATGAGATATTCAATTACTTATGTACCCGTTTGTTCATAAATATAACTCCCCCCCCCCTATAATACCTATGTTATTTTTATAATTATTATCTATACTAAAATACAAAAAAAAAATTAAAAATCAAATGTGTGTGGAACATATAATCACCTGGTCCAGTTGCCCCATTTTTATGGGGCAACTTATGAAAAAAACATAGACTTATGAAGAAAAGAAATGAAATATTATGTATATTTAGACACTGAATTTATTTTTCAAAATATTTGTAAGAGTTGGTTTAATTATACACATTTACAAAGATTCAATATTAATTCAAGGAAACAACTCTTGGAAAGTGAATTGCCAGAATCTCCAGAGTCACATTGTAAAAAGCATGGCCCAGTTGCCCCATATAACCCTATTGGTGAAAAACAGAATGTTTGAAACATGAAGCCACTGATTTTTCCATTTACAAGCTATTCTAATATGGAAAAAGAAAATGAAATGTAAATGGTTAGATGTGGAGCTTGTATTGTTATTATGATAAATAATTAACTATGATTTCAAAAGTAGTGGAAAACTAAATGGACTACAAAATGGAGTGAATTACAAAACACTCCAATACAGATGTATAAAATTAATACCATGTTACTAAACTAATGAGAAAATACAAGACATTTATATGACTATTTCATATAGTATTGTGCTATTCAATATTCCATATTAGAAGGATTAATTTAAATATTGTAGCTTAGTAAAAAATAATATTAAGTTTTTATGCTAGCCTTTTTCATAGTGTAAGTCTGCAACTTCAATTTTGGAATAAAGTAAAACAGATTTTTTTTTTCCATTTCTTCACAATTCTTTTATTTTCCATCTTTAATTTAAGCTTTTAAATGTGCCTATTTCTTTTTGCAGATATCTTGACAATCTGAATACTGATATTTTATCAAAATAATAGCAGTTGTCGATGCCATTTCATAAATGTGAAATCCGAGACACACAACATAAATGTGTACCAATAACTTTTTTACGGAACTTTTAGGAGCAATATATAAGAACTTATTTAAAAAGTAAATCCCACACTCTGAATATTAAATCTATTTAGAGTGAACAACTAAAACTAAGCTTATAAAATTTTCAGGTAAAATAAGTATACTCTTTTTCAAGATGTTCTATATATAGGTCATTTTTTTAGATAAAAAAGACTGAAATTTGTCCAACGTCCACACATGTACTCGTGTACATTAGAATATGTTGTAGAAACTCTGCAAGTTTATGTACAGTCAGTGTAAACAAAAATCGATGCATTTTAATCACCAAAATATTGTAAAAATAATAATTATAGAAATTTGACAGGATATTATTATTTTATGCTAAAAAAATAAAAATGAAGTCTAAATCTTTGTTTCTATACTGAACTTGTTTCAAACTTGAAATTATCAATATGAACACATAATTTTCACATATTTAAATTCTTTGGTAAATTTTATCCATGGATACCAAATGAAGTCATTTGGTGAAGTATTTTATGAATTATGTAGATGTAAAATTTGAAAATCCTAATATAATTTTTTTGTTAATAGTTGCAAACAAATTGCAATGAGGGTGGAAAGAATCATACATATTAAAACACAAAAGTTCTTTTTAATACTGAATTGGACAGAGACAGTTATGTTCCATATTGATGGGAAACGCCAGTATTTTTTTTAATTTAATCAATACCTTGCCTAACTTGATTATATCAATACTATCAATTTTCTTATCGATGTGTCTAGTCAATATATTGTTATTCTTAACAGACACCACACTCAATTTTATCAAAATTGCCATAAAAAATAAAAGTAGAATTCCTGTTAGAATACTTTCACTGTATTGACTAATTTTGCATTAACAGTTTTGTGTCAGCTCTTCAAACATTGGAGATTTTGTTTAAGTTTTTTTAAAGAGTCTGAGAAAGTCAAAGCTTCATTCACTGAAGGGCCATCAAAAATTGAAGCTGAAACAATATAAAAGGCAATACAGCAAACTGCATCATCCCCTGGCAGAGAGAACCAGAACTAAAATAGTGGTGGTGTGTGCAAGGAAATCAAGATGAATGGCCTCTAATTGGACCCATTGAACCTGAGATATTGAATAAAGAGCACAACTATGCTGAAGAAAATAGATGAAATCTTCCAATCCCCGACAAAAAGAACCATAACTAAAACTGGTTGTGGTTGTTTGTGCAAAAGATATCAATACAAGTAGTTCAAGCTGCATCTTGTCCGAGGATCAGAGCTGCAGTACTCAATATATTGAGTGAAGAATAAATGCACCAAAAATCCTCTGAATAAAAATTGTTCATTTATTTTTTTTCCATCTACATTGGTACTAAGACATCATTTTGGGACAACATCGATTTAGCATTGGTTCAAACAGAATAGATCATTTTTATTTTTGTTAAAATCATCACTACAGTCAAATTGATATGGGAGAGTTAGTAGTAGCATCGTTTATTTTACTTTTTCTTTAAAATTGCCATAGTGGATCCATATGATTGATCTATACCCATTAGATCACCTAGATCAGGGGTTCCTAAACTTTTAAACTGATGTACTTATACAAAAGATATTCAAAAATTATAAACTTCATAACATAAAACTTCACTTTCCACTACCTTCACATTCTATTTTCATCTTTCTACCACAGGAGATCCCATTTTTACACTTTTCATATTTACCCTCAGGTTCTTGACATATATCATTCTATTTTTTTTTTTAAATTGGTTTTTGTTTCATTATTTGTTTAAATCATTATTAAACTTCATTAACTTCTTGACCCATTCTGGCCATTTTAGCCCTTGTTTTGGTAAAATTTTAGCCACATAAAGCATTTAGCAAACGTTTAAGTTTGTTATATGTTTGGAATTACCGTTTTTTAAGCTTATTTATGTGAGTAACAATGAATCAATTGTACAATACCAGATACTAGATTTTAGGAATAGATTCTTATTCTGATCAATGCAGTTTTATGCAGTGTCAATGTTTACTGATACATGATTTTTCCAGAATCACCCATCACTAACATGCATGTGTAAAATTAAATCTGCAATTTCATTTTATACTGCAGCTGAATGAAAACCAGATAGCCGAGGTGTTAGGCACAAGAATAAAGCTCTTGCTTTTGAAAGTGATGGTGGTTTCATACACCACTCCTGAATAAATATGGCTCTATAACATTATTGCTGTTCATCTAATTTTTTTTTATAGTAATATCAGTCAATATTTCCTTTCTGTATGGGAAATTATAAGATTGGTGTGTCTTTTTCACCCAAATGCTTTTAAATTACTATTGAATAACAATATGTATTTTTTAATTGCTGATTTTGCATCAAGAATATTTAATTTAAAAGCTTTGGCATACGAATATCAAATAAATTGAACTAATCTTAAATTTTTTATATATTTATATGACAATGATAAAATATGTATGTATGCTAAGAATGCTAGCAAGAATGTTAGTTTTTACAGAAAATAAGGGATATGAGGAGAAATCTGAATAAAGAATAAAATTTAGATGAGAACAATTTTTTATTTGTTTTGTAATCAAATACTGAATGCAAATATAAAATAAAATTTAAATAATTTAAAAAATACATTACAAATAGCAGCAAATTTTAAGTTCAGGATTTCAGAGTGAAACTGATAGGCATAATACCAATGAAAAATTGCAATGGTTGTATAATTTAAATCATTTTAAAAATAATAAATACCGTTTTGTTCTTTTTTTTTTAAATTGTGAATGCACCGAGTGAAAATAAATGTGCTATTTATTCAATTAATACTTTTAATTAACCTCCAACTAAGAAGTAAAGATAATAAGTCTTAAATGGCAAGCTTAAAATTTTTCAATTTTTTGTTAAAATGCATTATCAGCTACGACAGTCAGACTGCCAATACTATTTATTTCTTAAATATAGAGTTACCAACTATAGGAAATGGAAAGACAATTTATCAAGGTTTTAATAATTAATTAGAAAAGAAATTTAATGGAATGGAATGACTTCCTATGAAATATCTCCTGGAACAATTTATGGAAGAATCCAAATATGATATAAAAGTTGGGTTGTTTACATCAAAAATGTGAAAGTTTGTTACAGTTTCAAGATGGAGATGGATGCCAAAGCTTACTGTTTTATCATAACTTGAAAAACGTAATTTGCAATAGAAGGGCTATCTTAATTTTTTTGGGAAAATTTGATACTCAAAATATTTAATAATAGTGATAAAAGACAAGTTAGACGATCAGTTATACATATCAAAATTAAAGATTAAATTAAAATTTAATGGATGATAATAAAGTAAGATGCATCATGTTTGTTGAAAAAATTACTGCAGAGTACTCACTAAATAAATTATTTCTATAACTTTTAACACTTGCAGTACTATGGTATTTTCAAGCATTTAGTTTTTCATGTTTTGAACCAAAACTAGAATTCAATAAAATGTAGTTTCTCTTTAAAAAAAGGAGGAAGCTTTTTATTAAGATTTCATTTAATGCATGCTCCAGATCTGAACCATTTGACAAAGTGAAATAGCAAAATTTAAAACAATATAAAATGAACTCAAAGTGTGATTAGGGAAAAAACAAAAGCAGAAAACATTCAAAACTAACACTGTTTCTCGAGCAAAGTGAAAGTAACGAAATAAAATTTTTATATTACTATCATAAAAAAGTAAAAAGTAAACCCGCTTTTAATCAATATATTATAGAAAAGAGTAACAAATACATGTGAAATAAATGTATGAATCTGTGAGCACAATATTTACAATTTGTAAACCATACATTTTATATTATTTGAGAACACTGAGTAAACTTAATAAACATACAGGTAGTCCTTGGGTGTTGGAAAACCACATATAGTGTGAAACAGTTCATTGTAAGTTCAGAAGATGAAATTGCAAGTTTCAATCCTAATTTTACAAATTACATAGCATAAAAGAATGACACAGGATGTTCAGAAATTTCCTCAGTTTCATTCACATCATCAATCATACAAAAATGTACATGAAAAATTTAGACTTTTTATTCCAATTTTTAATCAAGATAAAAGGCAATTAAAGAAAAACTCCATCAAATAATAAATTACTCTTTAATATATGGATAATTTTTCCAAACAGAATTTGAGTATTTAAACTGCATCAATTAGATATTTCAGTTTTTCATTATTTGTTCTTCAATAATTTATTTAGAATATATATATTTTAAAAATTCCATTCATTTTAACCATAATTGTTATCCATATTATTGGAAAATTTAATGTTTTCTAAATGATTACAGATACATTAAAACCTTTTTCCCGATTGTCAAATTCAGTTTTCACTTATTTCAAAATATTTCTTTAAGGCAATTTTGCAAAAATGTGCTTATTTTATTTAAATTATTTCATTTATAGGGAAATATTTTTACACTTGTAAGAATTTTTAAACTTTTTTTGGACATTGAAATAAAGCACCTGGATGTTTAAGATTTATAGCCCTTCATAAATAATAAAAAAAAAAAAAAGGAAAAAAATATACTCACACAAAGCATTGAAATATTTAGTAAGCTGTTGCTTTTATGTATAATCAAAGAATGAAATTCGTCCAGTCCTAATAAAACTTATACACCACTAGATTAAGAGCAAATTATGCACATAAAAGCAAAAATACTGAGCAATTAAGACATATTTAATAAACATAATTTATCTAAACAAAATGCTCTCTTTTATTGAAAAATTAAAAATAGATGTTTCATTAAACAATAGCCGGATTAAGTTTCAAATGATTGGCAAAAAACTTTTTATAACTGCTTGCATATTAATGATTAAATTATTAAAAACTTTTTTATCTATAACAGTAGCGATAAAAAGATATTAATCTTAAAAAGAAGAGCTGTAGTATTTTTTAAAAAGACTGTTCCATGTATTATATTGCAAAATATATTTAATAAACACCATTTATCTGAATAAAATTCACTTTTCTTGAAAAATTAACAATACTAGATAAATAAAATACAAGTAGCATCTATATTAAGTTTCATCTGATTGTGAAAAGCTTTTTATAACATATATCATCATATTTAGACATTAATAGACATAATTTTTAGAATTAAATAGGTATATACTACAATTTTCTTTTATTTACTTCTCAAAAACCTGTTTCAAACTTTGAAAAAAGAAGGGAGGGTTTTTCTATTAGAATATAATGGGTAAATTGCAAGATAAAGCATCTTCATTTAAGTTAGAAAGACTCAGATTAAGAAATATGTCATAGTAATTTTGATTTTTTTTTTTTTTTTTTTTTTTTTTTTTTTTAAATGCACTTAAACCTGAAAATCTTCAAAGTAAGGCACTATTGTAAAACAGTATTGTTTGAAATTATGAAATAGGGCTGCACTCAGTTTGAATATTCTCTCAGTATTTACATTTAAGCCTAATTAAAATTAGCTTTAGAAATTTTTTTATTGGTTCTCATATATAACTTGTTAGAATGTACTTTTTAATATGACAGTTATCTAAAAAAATAAGTAAAAGTCATAGAGTGATGTACATTATTCACACTTACTGTAAACATTCTATAAACACTTTTATAGTTATAAATTAGAAAAAAAAATCAACATAAAAGATTTACCATCTTTTTGAAATAAGTACATTTCATGTTCATGAAACTACCAAACAGACTGTGCACAGACTATTTCAACTATCAATTAAAAAATATTTCAGTAATATAGCCAAACTAGTTTAAACAATTTATTAAATTTATTAATATCCTTTCATAGCTGCCACATAAAATCAAGACAGTCACATTTTTATAAACATTAATTTATCAAATCAAACAATAAGAAATAAACTAAATATACAATAATGAATCACATCAGTGAAATCACAGCTTTCAATAAATATAGATTCAAGGACAACCTGTATTTAATTTTTTATCTAATTGTGAAATAAAAACAGTGAAAAATAAATGAAGGATTTTCACTGCTTAAAAAATAGCATGGCATAAATAAAAAATGATACAGTAGAATGATAAATATTAAGGACTTGAACATTTTAATAAAAAAACATATGAATAAAATAAAAAAGAATGTCCATATTATTTTCACAAGTATGAAAACAGTAAAATGTGTTTTTTCTTTGAAAATGCAATATCACAGTATAAGTACTAAAATAGAAATGACAACAAATATGGGATACTACATTCATAAACATTAAACTAATAATAGGATGGAAATAAAAAATGATTAAAAATGATATTTTTTAACAGTAAATGATAAATATGTACACATGATAGATGCAAATGCATTTTTTCTAAAACTTATTTAAAATTTTATCTTCTTAAAACTTATTCTACATATCACACATTGAAGCTGGAAGGAAATAAGAGTATATAATGCAAATGAAATATTTAATCCTCTAAACAGTTATTCTGCAATTTTCCATTGACAGAAAAGAACTGGCTGTAAGCAAAAATAGTTTTATCAGGATAATTTCGAAAAAATATTTAAAATGAAAGGTGTGTCTAGCACCAAACTGCAAAAGTAAAATTTAAATAAGTAAGTTTTATAAACATTTTATAAAAAAGCAGGAAAACCCCACATATTCAGAGGGTTGAAAGAACCCAACAAGTAACATTTACTAAATGTTACTCTTTTAAACAAGACACAATACTTAAAAACTAATATTTATTTTAAATAAAGCAATACCATCAAGGCACCCAAATATAATTGAGTTGAAAGTACAGTTATAATTTTATGAAATAAATATAACATATTTATATATATGATAACCACATCTAATAATGAAATATAAATTGCTTTTTCATTTATATTAAAGACCGTTTTAAAATGACTAGAATTTGTTGCTAAAAAAATGGAAATAATAAAAAAATTATGTAAAAAAATATTTCAACTAAACTTTTTAAAATAAATTATTAAATTTCGAGATAAATTTTATATTCTAAAATATTTTTCTTTCTAAATATACCTTCATACTTTTTACATATTTTTTTTTTTCTTTTTTACACACATATAAATTACATTATTCTACAAGTATGATTTTTACATTAAGTATAACTATGAAAAAATTAAACTTTCTTTGAAAAAAAAAAATAAATAAATAAATAATAATAAAAAAAAAATCAAATATCTAACTTCATATATATCTAAATTTTCTCCATATGCTGATCTGGGTTGTTGATAAAATTAACAATTTCACTCATAATTTGAGTAATGAACTATGTGCAACAGAATTTTATAAGTACTATTTAAAATTAATTGTCCAGACATTTGCCAACTAATATTAATAGATTAAATAAAAAAGGTAACTGGTCAGTAGCGTAGCTATGTTTTTTGGCGCCCGGGACCAGCAAGAAATTTTGCGCCCCCACCCCAATATAGACATATAACAATTTCTCTCAATTTGGCGCCCCTAGGATTCGGCGCCCGGGGCGGACGCCCCCCCTTGCCCCCCCTCCCCCCCTTAGCTACGCCACTGCAACTGATCACGAACACAATCATTTTAGTACAGTATTAAAGACCATCAATGGCAATAATTCATTTCCCAAATTATTATCCCATTCTTTCAAGCCTTAGCAACACTTCCCACATTTAAAGCCATTGATTTATTATCCAGGATCATGTTTACTTTGAAACTTTATCTTGAGCTGTTTAGATTATTTGCTGCAGTTTCTGCCATTAAAATGGCAAATAAATGAGCTGATATTGTAGATAATTCCATCAGCCCTACATTGCAGTCATCATTATGATGATACATAGAATCCATTACAGAAAAAAAATAGTTTAGTGGTAGAACAAGAAATAATCTAAATGTTTCTATGATTAAAAAAAGAAAAAAAAATCAATGTATAATAGACTATTACAGGACTATAATAAATACTACAGTCTTTTGCAGCATTGCTATTTCTATTGAAAAAAAAAAAAAGCGACATGAATAAATAAATGGCTGATTTTTTTCTCAATGTTTTATCACCAATGTTAAATCAATGGTGAATAATACAACAATCTTGCCAATTTACTACATTTGTTATTTTGGTTTTAGGATATTAGAATAATCTTTCACACAAAAGCAATAAACATACCCCCCCCCCCCCCAAAAAAAAAAAAAAAAAAAGATTTCAAACATCCAATTTCAAACTAACGTTTTCTCAAGTATTAGCCAGCTGAATTACTAGACAAACAATGCCTAAACATCAATTTTAAAGATATCTTATTACAGAAAAGTACAATTTCATGAAACAGTTGCAGCAATAAGGAAGCAATTAATGCAATCTTCATTAACATTTAATCTGAAAATGAATGTTAATCAGACAAATTAGAAAGAGACATTTAGAATTAAAATAGTAGTCTAGACCAATGATTCTCAACTTTTGAGGTGTGTGTGTGTGTTAGAGGTCTGCACGGGCCGGGCCTCGGCCCGAAGCCCAAGCCCGGCCCGGGGGCCGGGCTCGGGCCGATTTCCAACAATGGCATTCGGGCTCGGGCCTAGTCACTAATCCTTTCGTGCCGGGCCGGGCCTAGTCACTAATTTTTTCGGGCCGGGCTGGGCTCGGGCCTTAATTTTTTTGCTGGAGTATCGGGCCGGGACTAACTTTTTTTTCCGTACAAAGCCGAGACTGATTCCATTCTTCCTAGGTTTTATGGACCAAAATAATCAGTTCCTACTGATTCTTCCTATATGAAAATCCTTTTCTCGACTTTTTATAAATCAGTAGTATTTGGCTTTGTCCAAAAATTTCTGCAAAAAAAGCATATACTTTTAAACCATCATTATTCTACAATTAAACATTAGAATTTATTCCTTTTAAAGAATCGTAGATTACTAGGCATTTTAAAATAGAATTAAACACACACACAAAAAAAAATAACATGATTATGACGGAATTTTTTTTTAACTGAAAACTGAAAGTTTCTTTTAAAATGTTCATCCGTGCAAAATGAATACAACAATACGGGAGGAAAAAATATATTAAACATTTACATCTGTTAAGAAGGGAATGCAATTTTTTTCGTTCCAAAGCGATTTCGTCTTTGGAAATTTTACCATATACCGCTTTTTCGATTTTTTTTCTCCATTACAGGGAATATGGATTAATAATACTAGTGATAACTGAAACATTTGCATACAACAAACAAAGATTCATTTAAAAGCATAAATATCGCAGCCTACGGCACTTCTGCATAAATGGAGATTATAAACATGAAAAAAAAAAAAAAAAAAAAAAAAAGACTAATATAATTTTTTTTGGTCAGAACTCTTCCATAAGATTAAAGATCAATGTTCTGCAGAAATTCACTCGAGCCGGGCCGGGTTCGGGCCGAATTTTAAACTTTTTTCCGGACCGGGCCGAGCTCGGGCCGAAATTTTAACTTTCGGGCCGGGCCCGGGCCTGGAAATTTCGGCCCGTGCAGACCTCTAGTGTGTGTTGGGTAGGGGGGGGGGGCAAAAATAAGGTTAGTATTGGTAGAAACTCAAAAGCCAGAAGTTAAAATACATACACAAAACAAAGCTTTTAGGTTTCAATTTATAAAAAGAAACTGGGATTCCAATACTGCACTTACAAATCGAGAAGAAACATGTTCTGGGCCTAATATCTAACAATTTCTATTCCTGTTTATTATAAAATTTTGCACTTGAACCCCACTTTCCCCCATAGTTGTCACTGCACATTCATTTTTCTTCTGTTATAGTTTCAGTATTTTTTAAATATCTAGAAATTTATGAAATCATCTTGAAGCTAAGGGCTTTAATATTTTTAATTAAAATGTTATTGAAAGAAAGTTGTCATTAAAAATTTAATGATTACTACTACATTGAAATTTCATTGACCATGAAATTAGACACACCCAGTCCTTAAAAAGAATAGATTTTTGCCTTTTTATGAGTGCTTAATTTGAAATGTTTTGTTATTTGTTGTTTCAAATAATTTTGCACCACAAAATGGATAAGTGATTAAAAAATGGAATTTTTTTAGGGAATTGAAATTATCATTGAAATTTAAGAGCTGCAAGTATTTCAAAGCAGTCTGATATAGAATAAGAAAAAGTTAACACTTAATAACAATAATAAATTGATTTTTCATTAAAGAAAAACAAAAATTACATTTGGAAATATAAATTTTCAATTAAAAGAGATGAAGACTATTCATGACTACCAAGTTTTTTCTTATGGAGAAAGATTGTGTTATAGAAGCATAAATGTGCCAAACATCTAATTTACAAATAAAAATAGATTTTTTCAGAAAGACTAATGTAATTATTATTTTTTAAATATAAACTATGAGAATACAATCAAAGCATTATACATAATATGTTATATTATTAAAGGTAGTTAAAAATATTAAACTTCTGAAAATTTGATATCTTATCACATCAAAAATGCTGTTTGATACATATTTGTTTGATGATTGAGAAAATATCTGCTAGCCAATTTTAATAATAAAGTTCTTGATTAAGAGATGATATTTTGGAGAATCTTTCATTAAAATTAACCAGTACAAAGATCTTTAATCAGTTGACAGTTTCTTATTTGTTTATGTGCTGGATTTATTAAATTAAGATAAAATTAGTATAACAATTCATTTAAAAGAAATTAATGTTCATTTGGACATTTTTTTTAATGAATTGAAATTCAACAACCTTAAAAATTACCAGTTTCTGAAAATCTGATTAAACTATTAACTTATTCTTTTTAATAATTAATTTGTTAAATATATATACATGTGACACATTGAGATAGGGTACCCATGGAATCTTTGCAGCATAATTATGTTTTATCAAAAGAATATGGTCTCTCACTTTATTGCACAGGAGTCATGGCTTAATTGAAGAAAAAGATACCTTCACAACTTTAAATTATTTATTTCTGCAAACATATCCTCAGAGAAATGCTCTCCACTTTCCAAACAAATATTCCATTCAAAAAGGCAGTCATACGTCATAGCTTCCCCTTGACTCACTCAAAACCGAATATTACTTTCATTGGACCTCCTAGCTTAAGTAAAAAACAAGTTTCTAGAACATTCGATAATCTCAGACCAGAATCCCTTCATGTAAACAGAAGCCATCCTCTAGCGCCGAGACTGAAAGCGGCAGAATCAAAAGTTTCCCCAAACAATAATTTTATTAAAACGATCATTATATAATTTATTCAATAATCGAAAGTAGTTAAAATTTGAATGTATTCCACAGATGATAATTTCACAAAAAAAAGGAAAAGAGGAATTAATTGATACGTAAAATAAATAAATAAATAAAAAGAATGATATTTGGAATAAGTATGCTTTTTTATAATAAATTTAATAAGACTTAAAAAGGGGTTGATAAAAACAAAGAAAAAGTGAGTTTTATCAGAAATTTTAAGAAATAAAGATTATTTATGAATATTTTTAATTTAGAGCCATTTTATAGATTTATGCATGTTGGAATAAATATTTGTTAAAGCAAATTAAGAGTTTATATCGTTTCTATAAAGATTAATAGATTAGATCTAATTTCATAAGCCAGAATAAATACAGGATATTGTTAAAAGTAAATTAATATACTATAAGGTTAATTTTGGTGAAAAAAAATAAATTTGGTAATATATATGTGCACACTGCTGGTCAAAAGTGTGAGACCATACTAAGGCAAACAAGAAAATAAAACTTGAACCTCTGTTGGTATTTTCAGAAGAAAGTTTAATCATTATAAAATCTTGCCTTGACAGCAATAACTGCAAATTCAGACTAAACAAGAAAGAGCGTGAAGAACTTTAATAAAATAGGTTTCTTAATATGAAACGCCTAAAAATAGCAAAACAATAGTTAAATAAGTGACCAATATAAGTACAACATCAGTTAAATAATAAGTTCAGTTAAATAATGTTTGAACACAGTGTGTTTTCTGCACCCTTTTTTGATAATTAAAATAATTTGCTTCTGGGATACTTTGAAAGGCCTTATAGAATATATACAGGTGTAGCCTTGCAATTTATTATGTATATATATATATATGAAAAACTTTTATCTAAAAATGCAAAGTGGTCTCAAACTTTTGGCTGGCAGTGTAAATAACAAGAAAAAAACAAATATCAATGAATTCTGGGTAACAGTTCAAGATGAGTAATACCTCAATGATAAAGCAATTATTTATTGCTTTTCATGAACACAAAGCTGATTGAAAGCGTATGCACCTTGTTTTATGCACACAATATGGAAAAACATTGCAATAAGAGAAAAGCAAATGGGGACTTGAGATTATATGTCCTTAACTCTAACCAGAAAAGAAAATCCACTCATTTGTATGAAACAAGCTTAAGGATGGCATTTGAGTTATTATCAGCTATGCTCATAAACTTCTATAACAAGATGAGTAATTATTGCAAGTTTTCATTATAAAAACTGTTAACATTTTATTGCTGTTTTTAAGTATTTTAATGTTATGTTGATGGAAATTAAAATTTTAAATCGAATATAAAACTTATAAAAGTCATTAAATTAATATCAGTTAATTATTTAGCTAGTCAAAGAACATTAAGAAAGAGCTGTCTTTACACTGAGGGATGAGTGAAGATAATGAGAAGGGGTACTTAAATGAAAAACCTAATCAATGTATAAAGGCGAGAGAGGGGGGGGGGGGAAGATATATTGCAAACTGCTGATCTACACTAATACATCTATAATATGTAACATAATATAGTTTTTCCAGGAGAAGAGTTTTAAATTAACATAAATCCTTATTAAACACTATTATTAATGATCTAGATTAAACAGAACATATACATTGCAGTAAAAGTTTTTGTTTTTACAAATGTCTGGACAAATATCAATAAATAGTCCATTTACGCACATGTGAAAACACATCCTGCAAGTGCAAAATATGAAACAAATGAGACAAAACTCAGATTAAAGTTATAAAAAAAATTTGGATGTGAATAATATAAATACCAAAGCAATTATATTACAGTAAATATAAGATAAGAAGCTCATAGTGTAAAGTCAGGTACCTACATCACCGATAACTAGAGAATTTAGCTATCTTTTTTAAAATTTATGTTATCTGCACCAATCAAAGAGAAACAAAATAGACAAAAATCTCTCTTATGAAAATATGAGTAAATGCAATCTTAAATTATTTAATACACCCACACAGAAAAATGTATTTAAAAATTAATACTCATAGCTTTCTCTTTTCAAATTTATTAAAATACTCATTTAAAACTGACATTGAATGTGCAACTGAAAGCAAGTATATTCAACAACTTAGAAAAACTCAAAAGCATTTAGTAATGACAATTAGAAATGCAATTAACAAATATACACAATAGACGTAAAACAGATAAAAACAAAAAATAAAGAGATATAAAACAGGATTATCTACATATCAGAATATAAATGTAATACACATTATTTAACCAATGGCACATAATGCAATTGCAGTACACAGTCTTTAAGATTATTAACCAAGCCATAATCTTGAGTAAATGACTCAATAAAATAAGTACACACAGAGATGCGATTAATGTGACTTAAAATCTTTAACACATTTAAATGAGCAGTTAAAAAAATTAATAATAAAATTAGGTAAATATTAAATTAATGCTCTCTAAAATGAAATCCTACGTGCATTTTGATCACTCATTTTATACTGGCAATTTTAAGAAAATATTGTTTTACACAATCAACATTACCTACAACATTAACTTTCTTAATTATAACTGTGGTTCATCACAAAAATACCCATTTTCATTAAACATTTCAAATACAGCTACTTCTAATGCCCTCTTTTAATAAAAAAATATAGAAATCATCAGCTGTAAAAATCATTTACACATGATGTTCTAAACTTTAAACAAAATTTCAACAATATATTATTCAACAAATATTATATCAAATGTAGCTAAAACACATTGTTAATATTAGTTACTCAAACCATATTAGAAGTATTAAGAATGGAAACCGAACAGTATTACAATTCTGTATTGTACAGATAAAATCTCACAACCTACTTCAAAAGACAGCAAAATCAAAATATAACAACAATGAGAACTTTAAGCCTCAGAAGGATATAACAGTCTTGTTCGTTCATTAGTTTGTTCAGCTGTTCCATTCACAGATTTCTTTTTACCATTTAAACCATCTCTCAATTTTTCACCAACAATTATTTCAACAGAATCACAGTCTTCTGGATTACTGTCATCTTCTACAACACTATTTAAGTTGTGCGGCATATCAATCATGGGAATTTCAGAATTAGTGAAAATACTGGTTTTAGCTACAGAATCTTTACTCTTCTGATTTTTCAGAACATTGTCAACTACAATATTATCCGAGCAACGGCTTATACAGCCTACTTCAACACTAGCTCGACGTTTTGCTACATCATTAGCAAGACTTATGTTAGATGTTCTATTGGGAATAGGACTTTGTCCATTGCGTCGGTTATTTTGGGTTGGACTTACATTCACGGATGTAGAATCAGGCTGCAAACGGTTCAAAGATCCTGATGAAGTAAACTGGAAATCATGTTCCCAATTGTTATTAAATATTTCTTCATTTTCAGGATCAAGTTTATGATGTCTTTCCATCAAAGTTGCTCTGTAAGCAGCAAGGTATACTGTCCAATGTATTTTCATATATAAAGTTTCAGTTATAGTAACTACAGTATAATCAGGAATAAAAGTCCTTGAAGTTGAATTATCAGGACTTGAAGATAAACTAGTTAAACTCTGCAAATGATGCTGTGATGAGGAGTCACCTAATGAGAATAAGAGAGTTAGTTATATGTGGAAGGTATGTATATAGTAAAAATTAGGATCAATTTCCCTCTAGCATTAAATATTTATTAAACAAAACAAGAATGAAAATGGAAGTTAGAATAGCCATATTAGATAAAATATTAAAACTAAAATAAATATTAAATGAACTATAGGTATACACAGGGTATTTGAAAAGTCTGGAAACAGTTGAATAACTCAAGAAATACATATATTGAAAAAAAAAGTGTTAAATATTAAAACTATTCAGTGATACCTAAGTTGCTCCCCCACCATGACCCCTGGAGGTCAGATTGGATCCAACTTTGAAATCTTGAATGATAACCCCCCTCCTCCCCATTTTTTTTTAATGACAGATTTGGCTATGTGCAAAAATATGTAATTTTTGTATTTAGCATTTTTTTTGGATTCTCCTTGATCATGGTGTAATCAGAAAATATTCGATATAAGTTGGTTTTCCAAACCAGATTTTGCCATCTCAATATGGGATTGGTCAAAACTTTTGCAATCAGAGTGGCCATCTTTTTTGTAGGAATAGTGTTTCTGAAAAACTATCAAAGGCAGTTGTTTTGATGACACTTTATATTCTTTTTTCATAAAAATTAATAGAAATAAATTAGTTTCCTATTTGCATTTTTTTTATCCACTCAGTAATATCTAAATAATAACCAGTGTATTCTGATCTTTAAACTCATAAATGTAACTTTTTTCCCCCAAACAGAAAAACGAAGATCTTTATTATTTGGGCTTGGCGTGTGTGGATATTCTGAGTTTCGATGGCTTCTGCTGTTTTCAGGCTTCAAGGATACCACTCAGAAAATAACAAAAAAGAGGGAATTACATGTAAAGTATAATTTAGACATTTGTCACAACATCTATGCATGAAATTTGTAAACTATGTTGCCTATAATGAACTAAAATTATAAAGAACAAAAATTTATAACAACTATTTTTTAACTATCTAAAAAAACCAAAAAAATATCAATTTTTTTTTGGTAAACCTTTAACAGTTAAGTCTTTCTACATGAACACCAGGCAAACTGTTTAAAATATAGTTTCAATTCATTGAGCATGAAAACTTATACAAGTAAACAAACATGATTTTTCTTTAGTTCATAGTATTTTATATCAACTGCAAAGTATACTAGCAACAGACGAAAAAGTTTAGTGAGGGTGCTGTTCAATGCCAGCGGTATCCAGCACTTGTGTGCAGAACTTCAGTTGGCACTCTATAGCCCCATCTCTATTTTTTAAAATAGAACCTCATAAAAAAAATTCTACGAGTATCTATAAATGCATAGCTACCATTTTTCTGGAGTTTTTTTTTTCGGGTCAAAGTTTTTTTTTAATCAGTATATTAATTTAATAACATACGTTTTGTTTCTATAGTGTTCATATTTTATTTCATTTATTAAATAAATTTTCTGAATCAAAATGTACTTAATTTAGAGAATTTATAGGATTTCCGGACGCAACAGCATGGAAAGGGAGAAAAATCTGCAACCGTTTGACAAGAATCTGTTATATCTCAACAAGGTTATACAGGTATCTTATTTACCAAAAATGAAAAACGTTATTCGATTCCAAATCCGTTCAATAGTCAGGATTGTCAATTTTATACTTTTACAGTTAAAAATTAGTCAGAAAATGTGTCAAACTTTCGCTTTCTTGAGAAGTGAATTTAAGAACCTGCAAGAAGTATATACTCAAAGATTACATTAACACAAGTTCTTTATTGCTATTAATAATTTTACAAATCATGCTGTCTGCCCTACACATCTTGAGAACAATTAAGTCTAGTTCCGGACTTTTCGTGTATATGTAGAAAAACAACATAAGCCTGATCTTGGTCCGGTACGAGTCTGATAATATATATAAATATATATATTCAGCCGGGTTACACACAATGTAACTGTCCAATACCGATCTCTACACTATAGAAGTTACATTTTTGTATTGATGTTGTCGAGCTACAGCTCATATTCAAAATATTAGAATAATTGAGAAAAAGTAATAAGAAAAAAATATTTGTCATTTATTTATTTTTTATACTAAGTAAATGCAATTAAATTTCTTATAAATTAAATCTGGAATGTTTAGATAAGATTTTAACATTTATAAAATATAAAATACAGCACAATAAATTAGGTATACAGCTTCCTTAAACACACCAGAATATTAGAATAAAATTTAGATTGGTTCAAAATATTAGAATATTTTATTTTACGCAACAATATTACCTTATGAATATGAAGTAAATGGTAGTATATATTTTGTAGCATCCCCTTTAGCTTTCATAACAGCGTACAATCGATCTTGCATACTATATACAAGGTGTTTACAAACATTTCTATCAATATTAGCCGAAATAGACTTTATACGTGCCACTAACTCAGTTTTACTTGAAGGAGGATTTTCGTGAAGTTTTTTCTTCATTATACGCCATAAGTTTTCGATGGGATTAAGATCTGGTGAATTTGGTGGCCAAGGAAGTACCTTAATGTTGCGTTGGCGGAACCAATTCTTAGTTGACACCGAGGTATGCGGGGACGCTAAATCTTGTTGAAAGATGAAATCATCTTCAAATAAATCTTCTGATGATGGAATCATGTAATATTCTAAAATTTCTTGATGTATCAGAGAGTTAACCTTTTCGTAGACGATGCATAACTTTCCAGGTCCTTCTGCACTCATACAACCCCAAACCATGACACTAGCAGCAAATTTTACGGAACGTTTAAGGCATTCTTTATCAAATGCTTCTTGCTTCATTCTCCAAACTCGAATACCTTGATTACCATATGAAACACAAAACATACTTTCATCACTAAATAATATATTTTTCCAATCTTCATTGCTCCATAAACGTCTTGATTTACACCAATTCAATCTTATACGCTTTTGTCTTGAAGTCATGAGTGGTTTTGTTTTCGGTACACGAGATTCAAATTTAAATTTATGGAGACGTCTTAATATTGTCGATGTAGAAACTTCAACTCCTTCTTCTTTCCATTTTCAGTGCAAGAATCGCACACTTTTAAAACGGTTTTTCTTAACTATACGCTTCAGTTTCCTGTCATCTCTAGCAGATGTTTTTGGTTTTCGGCCACCATTTCGGCGATTATTTTGAAATTTTCCAATTTTAAAATATTTTGTTAGTATTTTACTAACGCTCGATTGCGAACAATGTAAATAATTCGCTATAAAACATTGATTTTTACCGTGCCGATACAAATCAACCATACGAAGTTTAGTAGATTCAGGAATATCACTCACACGGCCCATTTTAAGACGAAAAAGAAACAAACTGCAAAAAAGAATACTGATTTTAAATAAAATAGTCTGAATTTAATCAATGATGCCACCAGTTAAGAATTGGTAATAATTAAAGGAGAATTAATGTGAAATATTCTAATATTTTGTACCACTTGAATAAATATTCTAATATTTTGACTTTTCAAAATAATTTTTTTTTGCAATTAATCTTTTCAAAAATGATATTAAATTTAAGATAACAAGTAAGTTTAATCAACAATAAGTTCTTAATAAAAATATCGTTTGCATATTTTCATTAAAAGACATTAAATTACCAAACGATATTTTCAATTTCTAAAAAAAAGGTAATTATTCTAATATTTTGAATATGAGCTGTAGTATAGGCTTGTGACGCATATTTATACTTATTCTTGTTAAAGCCATATTCATTGAAATTAGCTCATATTTTATCATTCCCACTTAAACCTTTATAACAGGCCAGCAGGCCCTCAATTTGTTTTTATTGGCCTGGTCCGTTGAAAGATTTATTCTAATTCTGCTGGCCTGGTTCCCTGCAGACCAAAACTAAGTAGAATGGTAATCATAACAAAACGATTTTCTAGTTCTGACACTTTTGAAGCAAGGGTGCAATTTGTTGTCCCTCTGAAAAATCAAATTTTAAATATATTATGATTTATATTATATCAAGGCTATCACCATGAGATGTATGAGCATCATATAAGATGCCTGTGATGCATAAGTCTGCCCATATTCATGATCTGATTACCGCAGTTAAATCTTCTACCAATATTTCTAAACAATAATATTAATCTTTTTTATTATAGAAACTCTGCCCTATGATGACTATTGCTATTTAAAAAAATCCCTGTTGTCTCGGCCTACAGGTGTAGGTAGATTTCGAAGTTAAGTTCTCATTTCACCAAAAAAAAGTAAAATATGATTAGAGATAAATCCAGTTCAATAACTTTATTTGGCCGCTTTTGACGAGTTTTTAATTTCATTTTTCTATAAGAGCAGATTTTATTATAATGATCTTAAGGGAAATTCGGTACAAAATGCCCACTTAGACAGCATTTTTAAAAATTATACTCTGCTTTTATGAAAAAATCGACCAATACGGCACATTGTATAGTAAATAAGAGTAACTGCCAATTGGATAAGTTTGAGAGCAGTTTGGATGCATCCTTAATATGATTTTTCCTTCAACTCCTATTTTTCTTTAATTTTTTTTTCTATAAGAATAGGTTCTACCAAAAACTTGTCAATGTAAAAGTTGTAGATATTATTGAAAAGATGTATAATAAATTTAATTGGATTTGATATCTTAGGAATTGATGAAGTTACGGATTTTTTTTTCTTCCGCTTTTAATTTTTTTTGCGATAAGAATTGCTCCTATCAAAAACTTGTCAATACAAAAGTTTTACATAATAATTAAGTAAATTTATTATAAATTTAATTGGACATGATATCTAAAAAACTGGCGAAGTTATGAATGTTTTCTCTCTCCAAAACCCTTGCTTCTTGAGCCTATTTAGTTTTATCACAAATTCGTCATGAATAAATTTTTGACACTTTTTTAGAAGTAATATAAACTTTAAACTGATTCGATATCTATTTTAACTTAGAAGTTATGAGGTTTTTTTTGGTTTTCGCAAAAACCATCCCTATTTCCACTCCTTTGATTCGATATTGCCCATTAATGATCTTGACCGAGATTTTATGCCCCTTGATATTATGCATTAGTTTGGAAGAGATTTGAGTAGAGTTATAGAATTTATTGTGTCCATAAAAAAAGTGACATATATATATATATATATATATATATATATATATATATATATATATATATATATGTCACTTTTTTATGGACATATTTTATATAGATATATAAAGATTTTACTGATAATAGTTTTGGAGTCAAAGGGCATGATCGGTGTGGATCGGCAAAAAAATTTCAGAAAATCGAACATAGGGGAGATCGTAATAGATAGTATTTCATATGAAATTTACATAAAAAACTGGATTTAGATTTAGCTTAATTGTAGTAATAAAGCTGTACTAGGTTCTAACACTGCTGTAGTGAGATATTAATATTGCACATTTTCACCATGTGAATTATGGCGCTCTTCATTCATTCCAACTACATGAGGTGCTCTTCTGTTTATAAAAATTGAATAGGCGTGCATCTAAATCACTTAAAAGGATTCTCAGTATTTTTTATCTTTATAAAAAATTTAATATTTATAAGTAAGTTTGTCTCAGGCAAATCTATAAAACATAATTCAGATATCAAGAAAATATGATATATTTTAGGCTAATTAAATTAAGAATTTTTATTATTTTATTTTTATTTATTTATTTTTGAAACATCTGCTCCTCAACCAAAATCTTTGGTGCTTTTACTACTTTGGTGCCGTACACTTTGTCCGCTGGGTTGGGAATTATATATTGCATCATATTAAATCAATTGAGATAACCCAGTAATAGATTCGATTAGAAAGTGGGGAATTTTGCTATTAGAATGACAAAAACGTCTAAATATACACACACACATACACAGGATGCATCATAAATTCGTGCAAACTTTAAAAATCCATAATTGAAGTAATGCTCAGAAAATTTGTTTGGTTTGCACGAATATGATCAGATGGATTTTGAATTTTTTTTTTTTTTCGATAACAATAAAAAATTATTTTAAAAATAAGACATAAGACATATCACAAGTTTGTGCCAAAACAAGGATGTTAACATTTAGTAAAATTCAAAATAAAGAGAAAAACATTCAATTCCTGAAAAATTCTTAAAAATAAGATTTAAAAAGTTGCCTTGTTATTTCAAAAATAGCCAGTAGATGCAGCAGCAAGGGAAAATATATGTATAGATCGCAATTCCAGATTTTCTCTGTCTAATAAAAAAAAAAAAAAAAGGGGGGGGGGGAGAATGAATTTAAAAATTACCGCTGTACAAAAGAAAACCTTTAAAATGGCCAAAAAAGAAATTTTCTTTTAATTAAATTATGCAAAAAAGGTCTTATGATAATAAATATGAAAATTAAAGTTCAGCCTGACAGAATCAAACCCATTACACTTGGAACCAGAGACTTAGTTGTCAGTAGTATCTCATAGTCCTTCATTTACATAAATAAGGAATCTAAATGTTCCTTGTAGTGGTTGTCATCTTATATTGGTCAAACTAAAAGAAATCTTGAAATCCACTTAAAAGAACAGTGTAGTTACGTTAATAATCAGGAAATTTCTAAATCTTCTATTTTCAAACATTCTTGGGTCAACTGACATGGTTTGAATTTTCAAAATGCAAGAATTTTCCTTAATGCATATAGCATCTCAGAATTGGACTTTTTTGAAAATTTAGCCATTTATTTTAGTCGTGAAGTTATTGTTAATGAAAAATCATATTCTACTATGCTCTCTGCAGCTTAGAAAAACTTGTCACATCTACCATATATTTTTTATACATACATGTATATAAGTTTTTTCTTCATACACATATTTATATATTTTGTAATTTTTTATAATTGCTAATTTTTATTTTATTTAATTATGTATCATTTTATACATTTGTTTTTTGAACTACTAATTTTTGAATTCTATTTAACAAAGTGATTCAATTAAATGGTGAATATTGTATTTAAATTAGTTTTTATTAAGTTGCTTCATTATTCTCTGCTGGCCTATGTTCTTCACTTTGAGTAATGCTTTTATGTGATTGGCTGATGCATTTTGCTTTTCTATTGGTGGTTTGCTACTGATGCTATCCTATTGGCTGTTTCTTCAACTTGTCCTTTTCCCTTACCAGTTCCTCTCAGGGATGCCACTTGGAAAATATCAAAAAAGAGGAAACTACACGTAAAGTAAAATTTAAAACATTTTTCACAATATTTATGAGTGAATTTTATAAACTATATTGTTTATAATAAACTAAAAAAGGAATTAAATTTATAACTAACTATTTTTATAACTATTTTGAAAAAAAAAAAGATGTATATATATATATTTTTTTTTGTAAACTTTAAGTCTTTCTAAATGAGCATTTGCAAACAGTTTGAAATATGTTGCTAATTCATTGTGCATGAAAACTTAGAGAAAATAAAAAAAGATTTTTTTTTTTTAGTTCGCCGTATTGATGATTATTCCAAGAAAGCGAATAGCGGAAATTTATAGGGTTTTTTTTTCGATCGTTTGACGAAAATCGCTGTTTTATTTGACGATCGCATAACGAAAATCGCCGCTTTAATTCGCGATCGTTTGTTGAAAATCGACATTTTATTTCGCGATTGCTTGACGGAAATCGCCGTAGTAATTCGGGATCGTTTGGCGAAGATCGCCGATATATTTCTCGATCGTTCGAAGAAAATTGCCGTTATATTCCGCTACTGTCTGACGAAAATCGCCGTTTTATTTCGCGATCGTTTGACGAAAATTGCTGCGTAACTTCGCAATTGCCTGTCGAAAATCGCTGTTGTATTTCGCAATTATTTGACGAAAATCATTGCCTTATTCCGCGATCATTCGACGAAAATTGTATTTCGCGATTGTTTGACGAAAATCACTATTTCGCGATTGTTCGGTGAAAATCGTCGTTTTATTTCGCGATCGCTTCACGAAAATCACCGATTCTTAAAATTTTAAAAAGCGAAAATCCGCCAGAGGGACAGGGATGCCACTTTTCCGCCAAATGGCGGAAAAGTGGCATTCCTGTTTCTCTGTAAATCTTGTTGTTATTTTCAAAGTAGTAGAAGATGTTAATCTGTTGCAGTGTCGGATCGAAGGGGGGGGGTCAAGAACCCCCTCCCTCCTAGAGCTCTTCAAAAAGAGGTTACAGTGTAAGTAAATAGTGCTAAACGAACGCAAAGTAAGGGGAATTTACGCTTTAGGCAGGTTTCAATCTTATTCAATTTTCTAAATATTTTAAATTCTTTAGACTAGAGCCATAAAATTTACCAATTAAGGTAATATTCCGTTATAGGCAGGTTTGTTTTCACAGGCTTTTTTTTAATTTTATCAAGCATCTTTTTTTTTTTAAACATTTCTAAGAAATACTTTCAGTATGATGTTTGGAAGGGCGTAGATCAATTATCATTGTTCTGCAAAAATTTCAAAAGCTTTGCTACCATCCCGCGTCTTCCCTTCTTAGATGATATCAGCTAGTGATGGGCGATAACGAGAAGTTTTTCTCGATTTTCTCGATTGTATGAATATCTCGATAACTTTCGATTGTGTAAAATTTTTCTCGATGACTCCAGTTTGCAATTGCTTTTATACCATACAGGATTCAATTTTATCAAGAGTCGTCTACAGGTGAATGAGTCGGTGTTAATAAAAACACGACGTATTCCCTCGCTAGTAAGCCCCTCCTTTCATTGGTGTCTCTAATTTATACGCTATCTTCTAATATGAAATCTCGAACTGGGTCCTCATTGTATATGCCATCATATACCAAACGCGGTGTGCACGCGCAGCAAAAACTTGTAAAGAGAAAAAAAAAATCTCGAATTGAACGGACAACCGAAAACGTAATTTTGAACAACCGAAAAGTTAAATTTTGAAAACTGCCCCCCCCCCAACGTAACGAAGTGTGTGTGTGTGGGGGATATAGAAGATCAGTAAGTGGTCACATGCCAAACAACAACTTCCTGCTTTTCTAAATTCCATATATGGTATAAATATTATTTACTGCAAGCTCCGTAAATATAAATAAATAAATAAATATATATATATATATATATATAGTGGCATTTTGGGAGTGCCGACAGAAGTGAAAACTTGAATAATTACTTGTGTATTTTTTTAATCGTCAAGAAATATTTTATTGTGCAGGAAATACAAGGACCAAGTAACCGCGGTAAATTAACGCCTACACGCTACAGGAGGCCAGAGTCTCAGCAGTGGTGAACAATATTTATATGATACAGATGTCATACACGCACCACATTGGCGCGATGCTTTCAGATGCCGATTTAGCGAAAACTTCGAAAAATTTGAGAAATTTAAATTTCAACCCATTATGGGTCCGTAACGTGACCCAGAATGACGGGGGAAACTTTTTTATGCTAAATTTGTAATGTATGAAGCACAAGGTTTCAATTAACATATTACACCAAAAAATGAAAAATGGCCCCCTTGTCCTCCCCCCCCTCCAAAAAAACCCCGGTGCTATGGGGAAAACCATAAAACTGCAAAAAGAGCGGCGAAGAAAAGTTAGCTATGCTATAATTTTTCTCCCCATTGTAGCTCTCATAGAAGCAAAGTTATAGCCTTTTAAAAATTGAAGTGAAGAAATGAGCAAAATTATGTTGGTGAATAACCAACAGGGGGGAGGGGAGGCAACAGCCATGGTTGTGCCACATAGCTTAAACTTTTAAGTTAAAATTGGTAGAGAAAAAAAAGTGAGCGATATTTTAAAGTGTATGTTGGGGGGGGGGGGGGGTCAAGCTCCTCACCTTTGGAAGAGGCCCTCAAAGAGGGAACTTCAAAACAATGTGCCTAGGTTACGGTAACAATGTGACTAGTTCAATGGTTTTTTCCTAATCTGAAAATTTTTTCCAATGCGCCTAAGGACATTTTCAATTCAAAAATTCGATCTAAAATGATAAAAACGAAAAAAGCTTCAAAAACTGCCCCCTCCCCTCGCCGTGGAACCAAATTCGGAAGGGGGGAGGTAAGAAATCATCATAATGTGAAAGAGTGATCCGAGATCTTCAAGATGATATACAATATGACGGGTTTAAAAAAGTAAAAATTATCCCCTCCCCCGTCCCCCGTCAATCCACCCTTTCGGCCTCAATTTCCTGCAGCAGACATTTTAATTTTTTTACATTTGATAAATAATGTTTACCGAATGATTCGATGAAAAAAAAACACTTAAATTGATAGGTATTGTTGAAATCGCTACAGTTTTAAACATATGTTCTCAAGCCCTCTCTTTGAAAAAAAAAATTTTTTTTAATAAATTATATTTATAGGTGGGTTCTAAGCATGGTAAGACTAAAATACGAGAAACTTTGAAAATTAGGTCTTCATTTCACAAGTTATTGTCATATTTTCATGCTTATTTCTGTACCTCGTTTCACAATGAAACTTTCATTTCACAACGCTCCGACGAAAAAATTCTGCTCGATAAACCTACTCATGTCCATTGTCAGCGAGAATGAAAATCATCCTTATCGAAAAAGGCATTTATCAAAAACCACAAGCTTCTCGAAACGCCATTTTTTTCATGGTTAAATTTCATCGCTATATTTCGATAAACCTATTTCCATCGGGATAAATTTTCATCGCGAAGAAAGTTTCTCGGACTGTCTCTCTCTCTCGGATGTCTGATTTTATCGGAATATATTTGCTGAAATGAGAGGCATATGCGAAAGCTCTTGGAATGAAAGAATGGTTAAACCATTTTTTCATATTATGAATCTTTCTACTTTTGGAGTTGAATTTTAAGGGGTGGGTGGAGGGGAGGGGGGAGCGATGAGGGGGTGAATTTTTAAATCGTAGCTATTTCGACAATAAATGTTATTTTTGGTGTGTTTTTTTTTTTTTTTATGGAATCCTGCAGTAAATATTTTTTATTAAATATAAAGATTTTAAAGTGGGAGCTGCATCATTTTTAGGTGTATTTGGGAAAAATGAGTGAACCCACGGGTGACATGTAAATTTCAAGCCTTTTTTTTTTCTTTAATCCGTCATGTTATATATGCATCATCGGAATGCTTTGGCACCTAGTTTCCATTTTATGAATCTTTCTCCTCCTGGAGTTGAATTTCAGAAGGGGGGGGGGAGAAAGCGATAAGAGGGTGAATTTTTTAAATCGTAGCTATTTCGACAATAAATATCATTTTAGATGTGGAGTTTTTTTATGGAACTCTTCGGTAAATATAACTTATTAAATATAAAGATTTTAAAGTGAGGGCTGCGTCATTTTTAGGTTTATTCTGGGAAAAATGAGTGAACATACAGGTCACATGTAAATTTCAACCTCTTTTTTGGTCCCGACATGTTATATATATATATACACTATCTACCAAAAAGTATTTGTACACTTTCAGTTTTTGACATTTTGTCAAATATTTAAAAATATACTGGCCGGATTCTTCTGGAACTTCAGAAATATAAAGATTATGTTTCACTTTATATTTATTTACATTCATTTGTTAAGCGGGTAATTAGGGGGCCGGCAAAAAAACAAAGAATAATAGAAATATTTGGGATCGCCCTGTACACGAAAATGCACGAAACGACTTATCGCTTTAGAATACAAATATATGAATACAGTAGAATATGTACACTAATTGTTGTGAGAATAGCATGTATATTTATGGCGATAGAGCGATTTTTTTGAAAAATTCAAAAAATTCTGGTATGTTTTTTGTTTATATCATGCTGGGTTTTGACCAAATTTAACGCAAATTTCAGAAAAATTGGCAAAATGCACTAGAAAAAATGTAGCGCAATTGGAATATAAATATATTAAATATTTTATGAAATATGAGTAGTTGTATAAAATAATTTTTATCTGCGCATGCGCGAACTAGAAAATTTTTTTTTTTTACATCATTTAATAGTCAATTCTATGGAGTGACTTATAAGAAAAATCCAATCAAATATCGTGAAAATTCAAAAAGATATCATTATTTTAGTGAGATGTTTTTACTCTGCTCTCTAAAAACGGCTGAATCTTAAGGGATTCTCCACAAATTGACATTTTTTAATAACTGACTTTAAAAAAAAAAAAAAAAACTAGTATTGAATTAATACAATATCTAATACAATATTGCTGCTAATAAGTACTTGACAATTGTGATAGAAAAGAAAAAGAGCTTTATTCGTATTCAGGGCCAAAACTTAGAGAGGGGGGGGGGAGGGCATGTGCTCCGGGCGCTAGGATGAAAGTGTTCCAAATGTATCTTTCGTTTGGCGATTTTTTTCATGGCTATGTTTAGCATAATATTGTTAAAATTATTATATCTGGGCTATGCTAAAGCATAAAAAAATCTAATGATGATGGCTTAAGGTCCCTGCCCCTACCCGCGAAGATGCTCACGAGCTAATGCAATTCCTATGGGGATGCATTTTTCTAACTCTTTTGCATTTGGACATTTTTAAATAATATATTTTGCATTGGATAGCGGAAGTCCTTTTCAAGATCGCTCCGTGATTACTTTTTCAATTTTGGCGTAGATATTTTTATAATGTTTCTTTCACTTCCAAAAGCGGTTCTGAAAGTGAAACTAACTTTATAAAAAATATCTATGACTCAAATCGAAAAAGTAGTCAAGGAGCGATTTTGAGAGGGACTTCCGCTATCCAATGCAAAAAAAAAAAAAAAAAAAAAAAAAAAAAAAAAAAAAATGAAAATTTCAAAATGCGAAAGAGTTATTAGAAAAATGCCTCCCCGCAGGAATAGCATTAGCTCAGCAGTTTCTTCGCGGGCAGGGACAAGGGCCTTAAAGATCCTGTTGAAAGTAGAATTTTTTTGATTCGGTTTAAAGTATCAAATTGGAGTATTTTAATAAAGCAGAATACGTTATTTTATATTACATATTTTAAGTTTTAAAATAAGTCGGCTATTAATAAATTGGAGAAATTTTCTTTGTAAATATGCTTTGCGAAGGAGGGGGAAAGGAGTACCTTCAAAATCCATGTTTGCCTCGGGAAAAAAAAAGACTGGTTTTGGCCCTGTTCACATTTAATAATTTGTAGATCCTCCTCGAGAGGCAATTACAGCTGCGACTCTCCTGGGCATGCTCTCAACTAGTCCTTGTATTACATTTAATGGTATTTTATTCCACTCTGTTTGCACAAGGCAGGTAAGCTCTTTTACTGATT
This sequence comes from Maratus speculifer, assembly GCA_964019185.1. NCBI lineage: Eukaryota > Metazoa > Arthropoda > Arachnida > Araneae > Salticidae > Maratus > Maratus speculifer. The sequence goes on along the minus strand of OZ025293.1, from coordinate 208,040,163 downwards.
TTGGGCGTGTGTCACCCGTCTTAATTCGACGATCCAACTCATCCCAGAGGTTCTCTATTGGGTTCAGGTCTGGGCTCTGGGCAGGCCACTCGAGTCCATGCACTCCATTATCAGCATTTCAATCCATGCTGGACCTCGCTACATGGCAGCTTGCGTTGTCATCCTGGAAATAACATGGGTCCAATCCATAGTATTGCCACAACGTAGGAAGTACACTGTTGTCCAGTATATTACAGTAGGCATCGGCATTGAGCTTACCATGAATTGGGACCAAGGGTCCTAGTCCGAGCCAGGAAAAACAACCCCAGAACATAATTCCCCCTCCGCCAAATTTAACTGTAGGCACAATACATTCTGGTAGGAGGCGTTCTCCAGGAAGACGCCAGACCCAGACCCTACCATCAGAACGGTAGAGGGTGAATCTTGATTCATCACTCCAGAGAACCTGTTTCCATTGCTGTACAGTCCATTGCTGGCGTGTTTTGCACCAACTTAACCGAGCTGCGCGGTTGGACTTGGTGATTAAAGGCTTATGGGCGGCAGCACGGCCATAAAAATTAAGCAGATGAGCTTCCTTACGGATGGTATTCATGGAAACAACACATCCTGAAGCTTGTTGAAATTCTTGGCGTATGTGTAACATTGGTTGGTTGCGGTTCTTCCGAATTTCTCTAGACAGAACCCGTCGGTCTCTATCTCCCAGTTTCGTCGGTCTGCCTACTCTGGCCACATTCTGACAATCACCATTCAGCTTCCATTTTCTAATCACATAAGCCACAGTCGTTTTGGGGTAATTAAGCTCGCTAGATATATCGATTAAAGATCGGCCATTTCGGTGGTACCCGATGATCACACCTTTCTCAAAATCAGACAGCTCTGTTCTTCTTGGCATCATGCATGCGACTGATGTCAGTGTTGTTTTCGACACCACATTTAACAGTGGAGAACTTGACGTATTTCAGGATCGCAGATATCGGCATTTGCATAAGAGCCATTATCAATTATGTATCAATGGGTAGATTTGACACAAATGCTTCGATTTTTTATAATTATTTTTATCCTGAAATAGGTTCTTTCTGGTAATTATCTAAGAAAAGAAGTAAATCACCAGTAAAAAACGTAAATGGAGATTTGGCAATTTGCTTAAAATCTGACGTCATTCAACTGCTTTCAGAGACCAATTGAAAATCAGTTCACTCTTATCCACAATAACTTTCTGAATTTCCACGAAATTCGATCGGATTTTTTTATGGGTAGCTCCATAGAATTGAATATTAAATTATGTAAAATGATAAATTTTATCGTTCACGCATACGCTGATTAAAAAATATTTCATACAAATACTCATATTTTAGAAAACTTTTAATATATTTATATTTCAATTATATTTATATTTCAATGAATTTTGGTGAACTCCCCCCCCCCTCCCTTTTCTTCTTTGCAAAGCATCTGCAAAAGTATTTGCAAAGAAAAATTTTCTAATTTATTAATAGCCGACTTATTTTAAAACTTAAAATATGTAATATTGATTAAAGTAGTCTGCTTTGTTTAAAAAATATGATACCTTAAAATCGCGAAACCGAATCAAAACGAAAAAAAAAATCTGCTTTATGCGGGATCTTTATGCCATCATTAGATTCTTCTATTCTTTGGTATAGGAGAAATGCTTTGAATGGGACGATTTTGACAATATCATGCTAAACATAGACATGGAAAAAATCGCCAAACAAAATGTACATTTGGGACACTTTCATCCTAGCGCCCGGGGCACATGGCCTTTTCCCCCAACCCTCTCTTAGTTTTGGCCCTGAATGTGAATAAAGCTCTTTTTCTTTTCTATCACAATTGTCAAGTACTTATTAGCAGCAATATTGTATTAGATATTGTATTAATTCAATACTAGTTTTTTTTTTAAAGTCAGTTATTAAAAAATGTCAATTTGTGGAGAATCCCTTAAGATTCAGCCGTTTTTAGAGAGCAGAGTAAAAACATCTCACTAAAATAATGATATCTTTTTGAATTTTCACGATATTTGATTGGATTTTTTTTTTATAAGTCACTCCATGGAATTGACTATTAAATGATGTAAAAAAAATGTTTTTCTAGTTCGCGCATGCGCAGATAAAAATTATTTTATACAACTACTCATATTTCATAAAATATTTAATATATTTATATTCCAATTGCGCTACATTTTTTCTAGTGCATTTTGCCAATTTTTCTGAAATTTGCGTTAAATTTGGTCAAAAACCCAGCATGATATAAACAAAAAACATACCAGAATTTTTTGAATTTTTCAAAAAAATCGCTCTATCGCCATAAATATACATGCTATTCTCACAAAAATTAGTGTACATATTCTACTGTATTCATATATTTGTATTCTAAAGCGATAAGTCGTTTCGTGCATTTTCATGTACAGGGCGATCCCAAATATTTCTATTATTGTTTGTTTTTTTGCCGGCCCCCTAATTACCCGCTTAACAAATGAATGTAAATAAATATAAAGTGAAACACAATCTTTATATTTCTGAAGTTCCAGAAGAATCCGACCAGTATATTTTTAAATATTTGACAAAATGTCAAAAACTGAAAGTGTACAAATACTTTTGGGTAGATTGTGTATTATCGGAATTTTTTCGCACCTGTCTTTCATTTTACGAATATTTCTCCTCCTGGAGTTGAATTTCAGGAGAAAGAGGGGGAGCAATAAGAGTTTTTTTTTTTTCTCTTTTGTTATTTTAGCTATTTTGACAATGAATATCATTTTAGATGTGGTTTTCAGAGGAGCGCTCCGGTAAATATTATTTCATAAATTCAAAAGTTTAAAATGGGGACTGCGCGATTTCCGGGTGCATTCTTGGAAGAAAAAGTAACATTACGACCACGGGTGAGGAGTAAATTTCAAACTTTTTTTGGACCCGTCATGTGATATGTCATAGGAAAGGTTTCAGAATACTCTTTCATATTATGGGACTTTCTCTTCTTGCAGTTTAATTTCAGGAAGGGGAGTGATTTTTTTTTTTTAATCGTAGCTATTTTGAGAATAGCTATCATTTTAGAAGTGGTTTCTTGATGCAACCTTCTTATAAAAATTGCTAATTATAATCATTTTAAAGTTGAGGATGCGTGATTTCCGGGTGTATTCTGTTAAGAGAAAGTAAACCTGCGGGTGAGGAGTAAATTCCAAACATTTTTTGGACCCTTCATGTGATTGATTATTGGAATGTTTTTTGAACTACTCTTTCATATTATGAACGTTTCTCCTCCTGGGATCGAATTTCCGCAGGAAGGAGGGGAGCGATGAGGGGTGAATTTTTTAAATCGTAGCTATTTTGAGATTAAATTTAATTTTAAATGTGATTTTTTGATGGACCCCTTTGGTAAAAATATTTTATCAAATATAAACATTTTAAAGCGAGGCTGCGTGATTTCCGGCTGTATTCAGGGAAGAAAAAAAAATAGTGGAGTAGTGAGGAGTAAATTTCAAGTTTTTTATGGACCCGTCATATGACGTATCATCGGAAAGTTTTCAAACCACTCTTTCATATTATGAATCTTTCTTCTCCTTTTGTCAATTTGAACTCCTTACAGAAGCGCTTTGCAAACTTTTTTGAAATCATTTCGTTTTTGTGAATTCAGATCTGATTTTTATTTTTTTATTATTTTTTTTATTTTTATGGAGACTTCCAATATATAATTTATAATGTATGAAAAATTCACAAACAGTGAGGACAAACTGTATTCCGGGTATTGCAACAGTTGGAATTCTAAGGGGAGTGTTTTTATATATTTTGTTGATTTCTCTTTCGCGATATATCATTAGAAAGCTCTGTAATTACCATTTTATTTTATATACCTCCCGCGCTCATCCCCCTTCACTTTGCCCCCGCGGGAAGCTCTTTAACAAATTTAACCGACACCCACCATGCGATGTATTGTTGGAAAGCCTAATGATCATTTACTCATATTATGCATTTTCATTGCTCCTGCACTACTTTGCTCCCCGGGTGGTCAGTTTAATGTATGTCAGTAGAGAGTCTTCTAATAATGGGAGAATTGTAGATCGTATCTCAATTGATGTACAAAAATCAATAAATGTTAGTTCATGTTCTTTACACTAGGAGTGCTTTTGATTATTTTTTTTCTTTGGCCATTTTGCTACTCGCGACTCTACTCGCGACTTTACAACTTTTTACAACCAAGGAACGCCGTTACATGACTTTTTTACTATTGCGGCTCCATTATAACATCTTTTTGGTTTGTTGTTGTTTTTAGCTCACAGGCTATCATAGCCTGAGAGCTTATGTGCCCGTCCGTTCTGTATGTACGTTCGTACGTGCGTTCGTGCATAATGCGATAACTCATGATAAAAATATCGAATCCACTTGAAATTTTGTATATAGGTATGTCCTGATAAGGCGCTTCCCTGATTAGTTTTTGGAGTTCATTCTATATGTATAAGAGGGGGAACGGGGGGCTCATTCCCCTTCCCTTAATTGATATAAACGAGATTTTCATGCAGAATTAACAGTTTTCGTTCAAAATTTAGATATAGGATCATTCTGATGAGGCGATTCCGTGACTGTTATTAGATGTTCATTGAATAAGTATAAACAGGGGGAACGGGGGGCTCATGCCCCCCACCCCCCCTTAATTGATATAAACGGGATTTTCATGCAGAATTAACAGTTTTCGTTCAAAATTTAGATATAGGATCATTCTGATGAGGCAATACCGTGTCTGTTATTAGGTGTTCATTGAATAAGTATAAACAGGAGGAACGGGGGGGGGGCTCGTGCCCCTACCCTTAATTGATATAAACAGGATTTTCATGCAGAATTAACAGTTTTCGTTCAAAATTTAGATATAGGATCATTCTGATGAGGCGAGTCCGTGGCTGCTATTAGGTGTTCATTGAATAAGTATAAACAGGGGGGAACGGGGGTTCTAATGCCCCTCCCCTTAACTTGTATAAATGGATTTTTCAATCAGAATTGTCAGATTTCGTTCAAATCTCTGAATAGTTTTGGAAGTTTAATGGTTAAGTATAAAAGAGGGGAATAACTCCTCTTAAATTATATAAATGCTAAATGGGTTTTTATTAAGAATTATCCGATTTGCTCTGAATTTTGGATATAGATTTTTTAATAGGATAAAGCATGTACTTGATAGTTTAGGAGGTTCAATGATTAAGTATAAAAAAGGAGAAAGGGGAGAGCTGTTTCCCCTTTTTAATTTCCTTTTTCGAACGGAATTAACGAAAATACAAGGCTGTAATGTACAATTAGTATGCGTAGCCTGTGAGCTCAATGCCATCAGTTTAACTGGGCAATATTCTTTTTATTTAAATTCATTTGTTTTCAGTTACCATGTATTTACTAAATTATGCTTTTTAAACATGTAATAACAAAGATTTTAATAATCGATTGTAAAACATCTCGATTGTAGATTCTCGAAATTAATCGATGACTTTATCGAATGTGCTTTGTTGCGATTACGATTTTTATCGAATAGGAAATTTTCGAGAATCGCCCATCACTAATATCAGCATAGAGCTGTTGATATTTATAGGCAGGGCCCGACTTAGACAGCGGGGGCCCTGGGGCAAACATTAGGGGGGGCCCTGCTATCTTAAAATTGTTGAAACTGTCTTTGAACAGATTTTTTGACTAAAATTAAAATTCAAACCTATTGTATGTATGCATAAATTTCGTACCAAGTACTATTGCCCCTGCTATCTTAAAATTGTTGAAACTGTCTTTGAAAAGATTTTTTGACTAAAATTAAAATTCAAACCTATTGTATGTATGCATAAATTTCGTACCAAGTACTATTCACATCTAATATACATAATAGCAGAAGTTAGATAATTTTAACTATTAGCATTTTTTTATGATGTAACTAATACTTAAGGGAGCGTGGGGCACGGAAACAGAGGAGGTAGGAGAAAAAAGGCCCTTTAAAACTGGAAAAAAAAGAAGTTTGGTCGTATTTCGCCATTTTTTATCATTTGGCACTCTTTCAACGAAAAACTTTTCTCTCCTTGGGGAGCCCCCTTAAGCTGGGGGGCCCGGGGCAATTGCCCCGCATGCCCCTGCGTTAGTCAGGCCCTGTTTATAGGCAGCATAATAATAATCAATAAGACCCCCAGAAAACACTTTATAGATAACTAAATACACTGACAAGAATAAAGTATATTAAATCTCATTTTAATGAAAGTAGAAATATATATGCAGGGAAGGGTACCATGTGAAAACAAAACTTGTGTGTAATGGAATCTTTTTTTAATCGGAATTTTTTTATGGCAAGAAGAATATGACATTTTTAATAAATGATGTACCTGTTAATACTGAATTCGTCTAAAACGTACTTCAGCGTACCTTTCAATTACCTTTTCAGGTTTTCTACATTATATTTATATATTTAACAATTAAAATACAAACAAAATTCATCCTTCACAATCCTAGCGGACTCTTAATTTTATAATATTTGTATTACCATTGTACTTCAGAAGCAGCAATTGGAAGTGCAAGGATGGTTTATCGTCTGATTCCAGAGATTATACTGGAAAAATAATTTTAAACTAAAGCAAAAACTTTGTAATATGGAATTTTAATTGACGGTAGGAAATTCCGTTTTAGGCAGTTACAATATCATTGTATACCTTTTTTGGGAGAAAAAATAAGATTAAGATAAAATGCCGTTACGTACAAATTCCATTTTCAGGAGTATTTTTATTCATAAATTCATTTATGTAATTTGTATTGATTTAAAAATACACTCATTGCCATAAAAATTTGCGCACCAAGAAAAAGAAGCCTAAATGAAACGAAATTTTACACTCGTAAGTATTTATTATGATATAAGTAAGTGATTAGAAAACCAAAGAAAAAGGATCATTTATTGCAGAAAAAAGTACAAATGAACAGAAATTTTAGTACACTGTTGGACACCCCGTCCCCACGTCTAGCGCGAATGCACGATGCGATGCGATGCGATGCGAGCGGGTATTGAGGCACACAAGTTTCGTATGATGTCCTGAGACATCTCATTCCACAGTTGCTATAAACGCGCCTCGAGTTCTACCAAACTCTTAGGGTGTCCAACTTGCCGTCCTAAATGATCCTAGATATTCTCGATTGGTGACAAATCTGGAGATCGAGCAGGTCAGAGAAAGATAGTAATGTGGCGGAGGCAGGCTTGTGACATCTTTGTTATGTGTGCCCGAGCATTGTCTTGCTGAAAAATGGCTCATGGGAGCCCTGGGACGAGTGGCAACACATGTGGCTCAAGTATGTCCAGGACGTCCCACTGAGCTGTCATTGTGCCACGGATCAATATTAGGGGTGACCGTGTATCATAAGCAATAGCACCCCATACCATCACACCAGCTGTAGGAGCAGTGTGTCACTGTAAAGCGAAGACACGCTTGAGGCGTTCACCACGGGGCTTCCCCACACAAACACGATTGTCATCTCGGCTCAAATTGAATCTAGACTCATCTCTGAAGACAACCTGGTTCCATTTCGTTACAGTCTAATACCGTCGTGCGCGACACCACTCCAAACGGAGGCGTCGGTGAGTGGGTGTCATTGGCAGCACACGTAATGGGCGCAGCGATACCAGATGTCCTTCAGCCAGGCGCCTTGCGATGGTTCGGGAAGACACTAGGATCCATAGTGAAGGTGCTGCCTGTGTCTGGATAGCGGCCAATGAGACAGTTGACTTCTACGCGTGCGTTTCCTATGAAGTGATGGTTTTTCCGACGACGGGTCTGTCGAGGGCGCCCCGAGCCTGGTCGCTGTATAAATGATGCCTCTTCATTCCACTGGTCCCAACACCTCCTCACAGTAAAATCAGAACGGCCTACTTGACGAGTTACTCGCAAAGCTGATCACCCAGCTTCCATCATCCCTATGGTTCTTGCCCTTTCCAGCTGTGACAGCTGCTGATATTGTCTTCGATGGCTGCGTAATGGCATGTCTACCTCAGCGTTTCCTTTGCAAAAGAAAAGGTACACTCAGACAAGTTCTGCTTACCAGTTTTATACTCCAAGGAGGACGGTTCAACGCCCTCTAACAGCATTTGGCAATGCGCAATCACGCTGCATTTTTAATCATTTACATATCTGCCTGATATGTACCTTCATGCCAAGTTTCGTTACGATCCCACAATTATTTTTTGGTGCGCAAATTTTTATGGCAATGAGTGTATTTGAGCTCATGAATAACATTACAGATCTAAACTAAAAAGAAAAAAAATCGCAGCTGGGCAATGTTTGCATGAAAGAAGGAAGTTATTTTGCCTGTCTGGCTTAAATGGAACAGGACCAGGGCAGGCAATTATTTCATATGCAAGCTACAAGAAGATTACACCCTAGTAAAACGGATGCACCTGCTCCCCTGGACAATAATGACCAAGTTTTTTGTGAAGCATTTTTTCCTAAGAAGTGTTTTTCCAACCAGCTACTTTGAGTCTCTTATTCATTATAAAGCCTTGGGCATTATATCCTGGACCCTTTTTCTCATTAGTGTCTGCAAATTAATATGCAAAAAAGGGTTGTGGGTAAAAGCAACGAATTCGAATCTCTTTTCATTATTTAGTTTTAGTTAGTCTTTCACTGTTTCATTTGCATTTTGCCAGTCGAAAACGTCTCAAAAGCTGTTTTAAAGTTTTTCATTTTGTTTGGAATTTTTTTATAGTTTACAAAGGAGAATAAAAGAATAATGGTAAGTACATTTTAAAATATACCTAGTCCTTTATTATTGTGCAGTACAAAACGCAGGATGCATGCAGTTTTACAACTATTTTTAAATTTAATTGCAAAATAATGTTTCTAATTCTGAGATTAAACGTAGAATTTTTTTTTTTAAATCGAAATCAAAATTTTCTAATGTGGAATAAAGCTGCCTGACTCTTTAAAAATTCCAAATGGTGTACGCGAACGCATCTTAAGAACTGCAAAAAAGGAATCTTAAGGATGAAAAAAAAATCCGATCTACAGTGAGCAAAAAAAATTTTTGCACACCAGGTAAATTTGTTGTAGCATAGGTATAAATAAATAAAAAGCAACTAAGAATTAAAAATACCAACACTTTTACAAAACAAATAAACATATTTAATATCTGACTTAAAAATTATATTTAAAATGTGAAAACATAAAATAGTAGCATTTGTAACTGCCAAAAAATATTTGCACACTAGCAATAAAAATAGAACTAGAGGAATTATTTATAAGTTAAAAACAGTGCTAATATTTAGTATGCATGCCTTTTGCTTCAATTACAGCTTGCAATCGTCTGGGCATTGATTCTGTTAATTTGTGACATGTTTCACTGCTGATTTGTAGCCATTCTTCCCTAAGAGCTTGCTATTTGCTTCACTAATAAGTGGTTTTTTCGAGGGGCTCTTCCTCGAATATTTGCATTATGAAGAATATTTCTAATTGATTGTGGTGTAACTATTGTTCTCGACGTTGAAGTGACATCAACAGCCAATTCTCGAGCACTTAGAAAAGAGTTTTTTGAAGACTCTTTTATGATGGCTTTCCTTTGCCTGGTATTTAGCTTTCTTGGACACCCATTTTGCGGCTTTTTTATTGTCGAACCAGTTTCTTTTTCCTTCTTAATTACATAACGAACACTAGAAAAATTTAGATTTAATTTTTTACCTATTTCTCGGTAACTTAATCCAGAATTGTTAAGAAATATAATCTTCTCACGGGTAGCAACAGACACGTTTTCGGTGCCATTAGAACAAAAACTCCCCAGAATCCCTGCTCCAGTTAATATATTACGTGTCTTTAAAGTGCGGGACTGATATGCTAAGCATTTGCATAATGTTCACATTTAATACCCTTTTTTAACAGTCAATGCTTCGTGTGCAAATACTTTTCAGGTATGAGAAAATATTAATTTATTTTTTAAAATGTGTAATATTACTGTTTAAGGAAAATGGGTAGTTATTTTTATTTTCTTCTTATTTAAATGAATGAATAATTAAGAGAATAGTATCAAATTTGTTTTCTATGGTTACTTATGCAAAAAAATCGTCTGCGTGCAAATACTTTTTTTGCTCATTGTACATAGATTTTAGCAGATGTACTATCAATTATATAAATGTACAACATTCATTTTTCCAGGACCATGGAAATTTCTCTTTAAGACAGGATTGTGGTATTCAGAAATTTCGTATTCGCAGGCAAGGGCGGATCCAGCCCAACCTCCAAGGGGGGGGGGGGTCACAACTTTTGACAGATGATTTAATGAAACAATTAAATACAGTAAATCTTGTGAAAACGGAATTACGATAAAAAGTAGCAAATTTCGCCGATCGGGCATAAAAAATCGCGAAATTTGTCGATTAGGCACGTAAAAATCACGAATTTTGTCGATCGGGCGCGAAAAACCTCAGATTTCGTTTATCGGCAAGGAAAAAAATATAATTTTTTTTTATAATACTTGAAAAAATTTTGTTCATAGGTTGTGGAAAAGTCGCCTGTTTTGTCTGTTTACCCCGCAAAAAAACGCGAATTTTGTTGGCCTGGCGGGGAAAAATCAAAAATATCGTCAACTGGACATTGGAAAATCGCGAGTTTTGTATATCGGCCCACGAAAAATTTCGAATTTTGTCTGTATGTCTCAGAAAAAACCACAAATTTTGTCGATCGAGCACAAAAAGTTGCGAATTTTGTCTATCTGGAACGAAAAAATCGCAAATTTCGTTAACAAGGCACTAAAACCTCCGAATTTTGTCGATCGCTTCGTAAAAAGCGCGAAATTATTCGATCGGGAACGGAAAAATCACGAATTTTGTTGATTGGGAATAAAAAAATTGCGAATTTTGAGTTGATATGGAACGCAAAAATTGCCAATTTCGTGAATCGGGAAAAAATTATCGCGAATATAGTCGATTGTCTTCGTAAAAAGAGCGATTCGGGCAATTGGGTACGAAAAACTCGCAAATTTTGTCGATTCGGAACGAAAAAATAGCTAATTTCGTTGATAGGGCAAGGAAAAATCGAAGATTTTGTCGATGATGCGCGGAAAAATCAAAATTTTTTTTGAGCGGCTGCAGAGCAATAACGAGTTTCATCAGTTTATCGCGAGAAAAAAATCACAGATTTCATTAATTTACTGCAGGGAAAAAATACAGATTTCATCAGTCAGTTAAGAATCGCGAATTTTATTGTTCGATGCGGAAAAATGCGTATTTCATGGACAAAAACGGAAAAAGGCTCGAATCTCGTCAATTGGGCACGGAAAAATCCCGAATATGGTCGACTGCTTTCGTAAAGCGCGAAAAATCGCTTTTGGTAGGGCACGGAAAAATTGCGAACGTTGTCGATCGGGAACGAAAAAGTCGCAAATATGGTCGATCAGTTTCATAAAAAGCGGATATACAGTTGATCTGGAATGAAAAAAAATCGCAGATTACGTTGATATGGCGAACAAAAATTGACAATTCCATCGATCGGGAAAGAAATTATCGCAAATATGCTCGATCGGCTTCCTAAAAAGCATGAATTCCGGCGATCGAATACAAAAACTCGCGAATCTTATCGATTCGGAACGAAAAAATTGCTAATCTTGTCGATTCGGAACGAAAAATCGCTAATTTTGTTGATAGGGCGCGGAAAAACCGCAAATTTTGTCGATGATGCGCCGAAAAATTAAATAAATCTTTGAGCGTCTGCAGAACAATCGTGAGTTTCGTCAGTATCGCGAGAAAAAAATCACGGATTTCATCAGTTTACAGCAGGAAAAAAATGCACAACTCGTCATTCAATTAAGAAATAGGTATTTCTTAGTTCGTGTACGGAAAAATTCATATTTCATCGAACGAGAACGGAAAAATGTGCTAATTTTGTGGATTGGGCACGAAAATCGTGTATTTTTTCAATCAAGTGAAGAAAAATCGCAAATTTCGCAGACCATTCGTGGAAAAATCTCAAATTTCGTCGATCACATCCAAAAAAATCGTGAATTTCATCGATTAGGCATGGACAAATTCTGAATTTCGTGTATCGGCTTCGCAAAAATTGCGAATTTCACCGATCGGGTGCGGAAATATTGTGAATTATGTCGATCAGGCGCGGAAAATTCGTGAATTTTCTTGATCAGTTTCGAAAAAAGCACAAATTCTTTCGATTAGATGCTATTTTGCGTTCCTGTTTTAGCACCTTTTATTTAGACTGTACAGGGTACATCCCTCTTTGAAGAGCTCCAGGGGGGTGGGGGGTCATGACCCCCATGACCCCCCCCCCTTGGATCCGCCACTGTTCGCAGGTTTTGCTATATGGATCCGGAAAAAATACTTAATAATGTGTTGTATAATAAGGAGTATACTAGTTATGACGGAAAAAATGGAATTTTGTTCCAAGTCTTTTACAAAATTTAGTAGGTTTTATTGAAAAAGGTCATTCTATGTAAGTAACTGTTTCATTTTTACTTTCTTCTATCTTTACAAGAAGAAAGTATTGGATTCATGAAAATTTTCGACTTCCGGTTTTCGACGGATCTATACGTTTTAGAAGGTCCTGAACACGTTTTGACTATTTTTAGAAAATGTCTGCCTGTCAGTCTGTCCGTCTGTATGTGACAAAAAATTTGTGGGCGCTCTATCTCAAGAACTAATGCTCGAAATTTAATAAAATTTTATATTCAGTTAGACCTTGATATGAATTAGTGCCTATTGGTTTTGGTGAAAATTGGCCTGCAGGTGGAGCTGCTATACTACGTTTTTCATGATTTTCAAGATTACTATATCTCAAGAACTAATGCACAGAATTTCATCAAACTTCAGATTCTTTTACACCATAACATAATTAGACGCTTTTTTTACGTTTTGGCATAAATTGTCCAAGATATGGTGTTGCTGTGCTACGTTTTGCAAATTTGTTATATCTCAAGAACTAATGGACGAAATTCCATCAAATTTCAGATTCTGTTAGGTCTTGACATCAATAGATGCTTATTAGGTTTTAGTATAAGTTACCCGACATGAGGCACTACTAAGCTAATTTTCTCAAAATATTAATTAAATTTTGCGTTTTAGGCTTTTCGGATACCAGGCTTCTCATTAGGCTAGGTCAAATGTTCGAGGAAATTCGATAGTGGGTAACTTTGGGGTCACCACGTTTTTTTTTTTAAATATTAAAATGTACTTATGAGATAGAAGAAAGTTTCGGGATTGACACATCCAACTAGTTTTAATATTGTATCCATTCAATAAATTAAGACACGAGAGTCTCTCACTTAGAAATACGTCACTCAAAGTTATGGATTGTTTTGAATAAGTCAAATAATAAAAAAATAATTGTAATTTAAGAAATTACCCCAACCATTTGAAAAATGTTTCACTCGATACATTCATCTATCATTTTAAGCTAAATACCAGTTGTTTTATTGTGTATTATCCGTGCCACTGCTATAAATGACTTTATACATGCTGCAATTTGAAGGTACGGTTCGTTTAAGTTATATCACTCTATTGTCGCCAAGCATAAAAGTTGGCGACGAAAGAAACATTTCAAACTATTTAACATTGTTGGTGCAAAAGTAATCATTATTAAAATACAGCTTTGGCATATACTGTTATACTTGTAAAACTTTGGCATATATTGTTTGATTTTACAGAGCAGAATTTTGGTGATGGAGGTTTTAAACCAAAATCGATCGCAGCACATGCATCTGTGAATGGGTCCATCAGACATCGAATCAAAAAAGTTTTTTCCCAGTTTTTCCCAAGCCGATTGCTTTTTAGTTTTCTTTTTAGGTGGTGGAAAATCAAGAGTAATAGCTATAACATTTTCCGGCTTGTTAGAATCACTATTGGCACTCAAATTTTCCTGGTTAGAACCGACCGATAGTAAAACGCCATGGCTAGTGGATTGGTCGCCCTGGCGACATGATGTTTTACAATTAATCGGTTCGGCATTAAATTGCTTCCTTTTTCGTGATCGCCTTTCAACACGTAATTGGTTTTCAGCGGCTCAATAATCTTTTGATTTTATCATTTTCTGCATTGAAAGACGTTTTTGCGCCAAACCAAATACAGTATTACTCAGTTATCCCGTCGACCAATTTCGCCAAATGATACGAATCGCCAAACTAATAAGCAACTTATACATGTTGACTAAATTTTTATTTTAAATAGCAAAAGAAGAAATAAAAATCACTTTATGATTGTTTAAGTACGCGTATTGTGTTTAATATCATTGAATGCGATATTCACGTTCATTCATTTCTTTGGCTTCGGCTTTTTCCGTATCTGTTAATTTCCGTCTACCCATTTTTAAATTTGTTAGTTTTCTCCTTTATTACAATGATTTTAACCATTTTAATTTACTATTCAAATAAAAATTCTTCTAAAAGTAAAGAATTTAATTTAAATTCAAATAAAAACTCTTCTAAAAGTAAAGAAATTAATTTAAATTCAAAAGTGACCACATCATTCAAAAGTGGTAACATCATTCAAAAGTGGTAACATCATCGGGTCCATTCTCCCGAAAACAACAACCATTTTTCAAATGGTTAATAAAGATTACTGCATTAAAATAAGTATAAATATCAATAATATATTGAATAACTTCATGATTTGGAAAGCTTGTAACTTAATTGATTAAATACTTTTTAAAAATATTGAATAATATACAGGGTGTGCAGCAAATAAGATCCTGTTTTTGAGAAATTTAATTTTGAAATCAAAGATCGATAAAATTATGCGGTGAACGTTTTGTTCATTGGGTAAGCTGTAAAAATGTTATACAAAAGTTTCTAAAGGTGAACATTTAAAAAAAGATTGTGTTCTGATTGCAATGAATGCTTGACTTGACATTTATCTAGTTTTAGACTGCTTGCAGAGAACGAGTTTTTCGACGTACGGTACCTTATTTTAACGATTTTTGGAACTAAATTTTTGGAATTTCGAAAAATTTAATTCCAAAAATCGTTAAAATATGGCACTGTACGCCAAAAAACTCGTTCCCTGTAAGCACTCTAAAACAAGAAAAACTTTATGTCAAGCGTTTTCTTTAAAATCAGAACACAATCTTTTTAAAATGTTCATCGTTCGAAACTTCTGTATAACATTTTTACAGCTTACCTAATAAATAAAACGTTTACTGCATAATTCTATCGATCTTTGCTTTTGAGAAACTTATTTTGTAATCAGGGTCTTATTTGCTGGACACCCTGTATTTTTTGTATGGTACAGTCGGCCCCGTTTAAACGAATATTGATGGTTCCGGAAAAAATATTCGATTAAGCGGGGTATTTGATTAAACGGGGATCATAGAAATGTAATATTGAATGCGTAAGAAAAAGTTAAAACAATCATCTACAGCATAATTAATTAATAGCATAATAAAATCGTTTATATAACAATGTAAATTAGCAAAATAAATACAAATACAAAGTAAGTACGCAATAATTTAATATCAGTACATATAGCTGTATGATTGACATTATACTTTATGTAGTTCTTTGGAATTTGATCAAGGATTTGCTATTTGTAATTTATGTTATTTACACAGGCTTAAAAACGTCGTTTAAAGTCGTTTGTTTACGTCGAAACTTTTTTTGCGCGTTAACACACGCTTCTTGCAGAATTATAGCGCCATTTATTAACGAAAATTTCGCTTTTTTTGCTAAACACATTCCAGCGCATATTGACCAATGTTATAAAAATTGAGATGATGTTCCCTCTTTTGATCCAAAACTTCCATTTTATCTCTGTTCTTTTTGGATTATATTGGCATTGCGTTTCATATTGGAAACTTACGTCTGCGATATTTTAAGCCTCTTCTCAACTGCTTTGCTCAACAAGCGCTTTGACACATTTACGAATTCATGTTTAACGGAAAGATATCAAATTACAAAACCTGACCATGGAAGAGATCTGGAATCTAACTCAGTTTTCTACTTTTTGATCGATCCATTACCTATTGATTTATAAGTTTTTTTTTTTTTTTTTTGCTCACATGAGAAGGCGATTTTTATTCCAATTTGTACTGGATTTTCTTCTCTTCTGCGAAAAGTTAGTTTAAAACACCCACTTTGACACTATTTTTTGAAAAATATGCTGTGTTATAAAAAAACGGGAAACAGTGCTATTCGGTAATTTCTGGACAACAATACCTTCTAGTTTCATACAATTCCGAGCAAAATAAATTGAAATTGATGTCAAAAGTTGCCCTTTTTGATTTAAGAACAGCCTTAAAACCTCTTGCTACCTGGACTTTTGTTTTCTTATTTAACGCTTTGTTTGTCAAAAAGGTTTAAAGCTTTCCATTTAAAATTCATAGCAAAGCCTTTTTCCTAACAAAAAAGCGACTAAACTTACAAAATGCAAAAATAATCCATATTTGCCGACCTATTTCGCCCATTCGCAGAAAAAGGATGGGAGATCATTTTAGCTGTCCATTACACACCTGCCGGCCGAAATCATTGCAGGAAGAACTGATAATTTGTCTTCAGTGTAAAGGAGCCGAAAATGACAAAAGGTTAAGAAAAATTCAAGATGGAAAGTGTTATTCGCGCCCAATTTTAAACATAGGTCACCCAGATGGTATTCGAATAAGCGGGGAGGTTAGTGAAATTTATTCGGTTTAAGCGGGGAAAAATTACATAGATCCAATGGCGATAAATTCGGTTCCGGAGAGTTCTATTCGAATAAGCGGGGTATTCGATTATTCGTTACCCGATTAAGTAAGGAGGACTGTACATGTATTTTCTAAGGATTAATTATTAATACAATGTTGTCCGATTAATCATACTCCAAAGATATATTGTCCTTCAATACAGCAAAACCTGCTAAAATAGAATTGCAGAGGAAGGGAGAAAATTTTGCTTTCAACTGATTTGCGTTTTAATAGTTTCATAATTTATTATTGCTTTCTTTTCGCTAAGAACTATAAAATTTTACTTTAAAACCAGAATTTCGTTATAGATTCCGTTTTCACAGAATTTACTGTATTTTAAATTTGTTTCATTAAATCATCTGTAAAAAGTTGTAACCCCCCCCCCCCCCCCCCCCTGAAGGTCAGTCTGGATTTGCACGCTTGAGAAAGACTAGTTCTTTTGAAAGGACTCGTGTATTTATTAAAATTTTTATGGCGTTTTTAAGAAGTTATTTTTATGGTATGAATGACATTGTTTCAAAACAGATACCATGGAAAAAAAATATATATTTCTACTGCTGCTGTCTTTGTTACTACTACTATAACACTGCAATAAAGAAACGACTTAAATAAAATTGAAAAGTTTTATAAAAGCAAATTAGTGCATTAATAATAATAATAAAAAAATAGTACTAACCTGAGCTAACATTAATTGTAAGTGCTGGTATACCAAAGTAACTGAAAGGACCAGTTTCAAATACAAGATTTTCTTTACAAACAGTAACACGGACACGACCTTCTAAAATCAGTATGAAGAAATCAGCAGGTTTGCCAGCTTGGTACAAAGTTTGGCTTGGAGCATTATATCCATCTTTGCACTGCTTTGACTTGAAAAATATATTCTGAGTCATGAGTCGCTTCAGAACAGTTTCAGAAAGATACTTGTTCCGAAACGGATCCACGGCTATAAATTACAGAAATTCAAAATTAATAATGAAAAAAAAATTAAAGTAAACTTTCATATAACATAAATAATGCATAAAAATTCTTTAAACGAGTATGAAAATCACAAACACTAACACTTATAAGTCAAAATAGGGCAAATTTTGAATCACAATTTTTTTTTCAACAGGGGAAAAAATACGATATTCACGGGGATTCGATCTCAGAACCTCCTGTTTTGGGAGACTGTCGTTCTAGCTGTTACGCCAGTGTCCTTGAGAGGAAGTGATTTTAAATGTATGTAGTGAATTTTACTGTGTGTTTATACTTTTATGAGGTCGATTGTAAATTTTTCGACGTTGTTTTAATTTTTGGAAGCTTTAATTAATAAATAAGGCTAATTTATTAATTTCGTTTTCCTATGATTAAAGGTAATAATTATAATATGACTTGATTAATATAATTTATTAAAGAAATTTTCTTTGCTTAATGAATGATTAAAATACGTTCTAGTTAATTTGTTGTTAAGAAATAACGAATTTAGAAATGCATATTGGGGAAATTTTTATCACACTGAGTAGATAGTTAAGATTTTAATACACTTTATTATTAGAGGTATGTAGTATTGTACTTTATTGTTAGAGGGATTAATTAAGAATCTTTTTTATTTGATTTTTATAATATATTTCCACAATGAAAAGAAGATCTTGGAGTTTTGAAATTTTACTTGCCATTTATTTATTTATTTATTTATTTATTTATTTGAATGTTTTTGTAGAACACAGGAAATTTATTCCTTTAGATGTGAACCGTAACATAATGAACAATGCAAATAAATAAAAATAAACATTTCTAAAAATTTTAAAAAGTAAAGAAACTAATGCAGATACATTGGCTTTCTGAAAAAAGATAAAAAGTGCGGTTTTTGAAATAAATTGTGACAGGAATAACATGTACAGCATATTATTTGCTTGCTAAAAATCGCAGAATTTGAGGAAATACAGGTTTCTTCGCGGCAAACAGCTATTTCCTTAAAATGATTTTAGTCTGGCCGCATGTGAAGAAAAAAATTTCGTCAAATATTTGAGAGTTTACGTTTCGTTAAAAATCACATGATTTTGATTCGAAATTATTGTCAAAAACGACGAAATACAGCTCAAGGATTGTTGAATCGTCAAAATCGAGAGTTTTATTTCTAAAAGTGCGTATTTGAAATAATAGATTTTCAAGTTTCTGTTTAGGTCTCGCTCATTTTCCATCGCCCTGTTATGCGGCTTTGCTCTTAATTATACCTAAGAACAAGTTACGTGCGTACGTAGTTTTTTTTTTTTTTTTTTTTTTTTTGAAAAAGTAAGGATTTAAAAAAAAAATCAAGACAAATATAAAGAACTGTTTTTGGTTGTGATTGAACACATCACAAATCAGTGATTCTTTCTAACCCTTTTCTTTGGGGGAGGGGGGAGGGGCACATAAATTTAAAGAGTGCAGTTCATTAGTTGATAACTTAGCTATTAGTAAGGGTGCTTGTTCTCAGAAAGGCACTGCCATCCGTTTTTCGGAGGAAAGGAGCATTGATTCAGTGGCACAGCTAAAGAGGGCGGGGGAGAGGTTAAACACCCACCAAAGATTAATAAAAAAATATTATAATTGCCACGTATATGAATCAAAATCCAAGTTAATGCTAAAACTTTTTTGTATTTTTTGGATTCCGGCGCGTTGTTAAATAAAACTATTCTACAAAGTGATTCAATTAAATGGCGAAAGTTGTACGGGTCACTTTTTCGAGACATCTTAAGCTAAAAGAATGGTCTTTTTTTCATAGTATACAGATGTTTTGAGTTTATTATACAATAGGTCGTTTCTTTATTGCATTTTTGTTTTTGTTAGATGTTCGAAAGAATAACAGACCACCGAATTCCAAAAATGACATAAAACGGATTTTGCAAGTCTCTGTGAGTTTCAAACGGCCTGTTTTACCTTTTTTTGCTTTCAATATCTTCAGATCAAGCTAAAGAATCTTTGTAAAAATAAGAATAAAAAAAGGGGACTTTGAAGTTATAAAAAGCTGCATTTTGATTGTAATTGAACATATTATTACAATCAGTGTTTCTGTCAAACCATTTATTCCGTAGGCGGTCTGTACACAAATTTAAAGAATATATTTCATTAGTTGGTAATAAAGCAACGCGTAATGGTACTTGCTCTCAGGGAATCGCTGCCACTTGTATAAGAAAAGAAGCACCGACTGTAATTTCATTGACTTACAGATGGACCAGTGAGTACGGATTATGTAAAGTGAGGCGTTAAATGTGAGGCATTTTCTTAGAATTCATAAAAAATACTATTTTTGTTTTGTATAGGAATCTTTAAAATAACAACAATAAAAAAAATATCATTTTGTCTGAACTTTCTACAATTTTATTCAATTTTAAATATAACAGTATCTGATCCTTCTTGAAAATTTCGTGAAAAAATATGTATGTTTAATAGTGAAATCATGAGTCGAAGACAAAGCGAACCCACGACGAACACCTAGAATTTTCGTTGGAAAAAAAAAATTGTAGGCGCTGCAAATTTGTCTTCTGAGATGTTTTAAAAAGATTGTATGAAATACAGACGTTTAGTTACTTTTAGCGGCCAAAAAAGATAGCTTTCTAAAGGCACGAAGTGACTCTCGGTTCTAATCATAATTTAGAATGCTTACCGTAAAATGGGGTGAATAGGAATGAAACTTCCCGGTCATACAAATAAATTCATTATAAATATATGTGATGATATTTTTAATTGCCAATTTTTTTATAAGAAGGTAATAACATTAAGAGTTGGGAAATTCAATTTTGACATGTTGACACCACTACTGGGGTATATAAAAAAAACTTCAAGAGGATCCCTCAAAAACCTCATTTTTTTAACGTCTTCAAAACTTTGGATGTAACTACAGTATTTTTCGTATTCTAAACTTACGAGAGGGGATTTTTAATTAATGATAGATCTGTAAACGATATGCTGTATTAAATTCTACTTATTTCTAAACTACATATTGCAAAAAGGGAAAATGGCTTGTAAAATCAGAGGTTTAAGATATACGGGGTGAATTGAAGCACGTTTTCTATAATGGTTTATTTTTCTATACAGTAATAGTTTCATGTCATACAGGAAAACACATGTATGAATATGTATTGTAACAATATTTTGTTTGTTCTAATTACTTGAAGAGTTTAAAGGTGCCAATAAATTACTTTGTTAAACAAAAAAAAAATCAACGCCTAATTCAACATACTTGGAACACTCAATAATAGAATTTGAAAAATAGCAAATTAGTTAGAAAAACTGCACAGAATTATTCTCTGACATCCACAACATTACACAAACATCTCAAAATGAAAAACCAATTAAAAAAGAGAGGGATACAAACAGTACTAAGGGCTGGGGATGAGGGCGTATTAGTAGATCGTATTAATACATGCGGCGATAGGGGCTACTCAATATATTCACTTACCCAATTACTACTAGTAAAGGATAACACAGAACAAGGCTGAATTTGCATTAAATTCTACTTCTGAAATTCAAATATAATTTCTTTGAAAAAAAAATATTTTTTTTTATTTCAAAGTTGTTTTCTAATTTTTAAAAAGACATATCTTTACTTGTATATAAAATAAAGGCTTGGTTTCACAGTAACTACGTGTTCTTATTCCTCCCTTATCATTATTACTTATTTTTATCAACCCTATTAAAGTTTGAATCGGAATAAATAAAGATTATATCATTTGTTCCGATTCACCCATTTCTGGTGGGTGAATCGGAACACCATTAAAAAAATAATATATATATATAAACAGTTAAAATGTTTCGTTTTGGCTTAAAAAGTAAAGAGCAAAACAAGAACAAAGTTTCTAGTCGAAAAAAAAATCAGTTGCTGCTTTTTTTAACACTAAAGTTGAAAAGTGTTCCGATTGATCCCATTTTACGGTATGTTTATGCCGAGCATCTGCATATTAAAAATAATCTCTATTAAATTTCTAATTTCTAACTAACAGATTCAACTAAATCCTATTTTAGAGCGCTGTTAGAAAACTTCCGTTCATTTCATCGTTTTAAAATTTAAAATTTTGGATTTTTTTAAAAACCGTTCTAAGGGAGCCATTACAAAAATGATTGATTCATTTAACAAAAATTATGCGCTGTCAAGTTTCCTTTCAGTGTTATTTGACATGCAGAACCAACAGGCAAATTATCTACCCACTCTGTTTTCACTCTTATCTTTATACAAAATCATCGGTGGAATAATACTAACAGTTGCACTATCCCAAGCCACAGATTTTGCATCTTCACCATGCTCTTTAGCAACCAAAGGTACTCGTTTTGAACCCTTATCAGCATAAACAGTTAGATCTTTATGTAAACAGAGATGACACTCTTTTGCGTTCGTATAAAATATTCGTACTTCGGATGTCATGAGAATATTGCCAATTTGAACTTTTCGTAATTTACTAAAAAATTTACCAACAATGTATTTTTTGAGTTTTGCTGCTCTGCTGCTCTGACTGGTTGATTTTTCTTCATAAAAAAATGGGATTTATATTTAAAAATACTTTTAACCAGAACCAGCCAGCCATGTATTTTCTGAACGTCAAATTCTGAATTATTTCCTTTTTACTGCAAAATTTAAAAACACAGTTTAATGATTTTTGATGCAACAGGATAATCGACATCAGCAAATCTAAAAAGTCTTGTAGGGAGATTTTTTTCTTTGTCTAGTGCGAGAACTGGTTTTCTACCCAATAGTAATTTATAAGTCTTATTATTAACAATATAACGACGAACAGTTCGTCTAGGAATTCTATAACTTTTTAAAACAGCATTTTTGTGATTAAATAATAATACATCATTATTTATAAATAATAATTTATTTTCTTTTATTGCTCTCAAATATCCATTTATGCTTTCCTGCTCCACAGGCATCTTTTCTTTTTGGGATTAATAGTCTAGAATAAAAACTACAAAGAATTTGCAAGAACGAAGTTTAGCTAAACTTTATTCAATTTCAACAACTTAATTCATTTTAACATTATATTGGATTTATATTGTACTAGCGGACCCGACAGACGTTGTCCTGGCACCGACTCCAAAAAATCAAATAAATGTACATAAATATAATAATACGCATGATAAATACTACCTCTTAATTTCTTATTACAATTATGCAAGGAAATTATTTTTCACTATGCAGTAGTTTTTGAAGTCGGTTCAATTTTTGATAGAAAAGTTTATTTTTCTCTTTTTAGTTAAAAGTTAATGATTTTCTGAAGTCGGTTAATTAAAATTATAATAGAGGAAAAATTATTGTAAATCATACACGTATGTCAGGTTCGAACACACGATCTCTTTCTTCGAGAACCAGAGCTCAAATCTGGCGCCTTAGACCGCTCGGCCATTCTGTCCGCATTCTATTCAGCGAACTTATTCAACACTTTTAATTAGCGAAATATCACTAACGTTTATTAGTTTTTGCTTAATTACTAAAACAGTACTGAATCAATTTCGATGAAATGTGAATCTAAACCATTCTAGAATCCACTGGGACACACGCAAACAATTTCATTAAAATCGGTTCAGTCGTTTAAGAGGAGTTCAGTCACATACACACGCACAGAAGATTCATATAAAGAGTGATTCAAAAAAGATGGGAAAATTTTTAAGAGGTGATAGTACACACCCAAACAAACATTTTGTATCAAAGAATGCATGGTCGAAAACTAAATGTAAAAAAGTTAGAGGGCGTCAAAAGTTATAAGAGGCAAAAACGTCAAAAGTTATACGAGGTTCTTATACGAGGCAAAAAC
The DNA here is from genome assembly GCA_964019185.1 of Maratus speculifer. Lineage (NCBI taxonomy): Eukaryota > Metazoa > Arthropoda > Arachnida > Araneae > Salticidae > Maratus > Maratus speculifer. Next base: position 208,016,751 of record OZ025293.1, on the reverse strand, counting down.
ACACAATGAACGATTAAGTTAAGTCACGAAAACAAATTTAATGGCATTTGATTAGAATAAGGGCTCAAAACATTGACCGGCAGCTGTTATGCACGCAGTACAACGGCGAAGAACAGATTGGCGAATTTTCTGAAACACACCAGGCATATCGCGAACTTCCCCTACAGCAACCGGAAGCTTGGCGACAAGTTCTTCTGCGGATTCAACGGGAGTCTCATACACAAGAGCCTTTAGTTGTCCCCACAAACTACAGCCAAGCTATAGGACAACCTCGCCCAATCCATTTGTTTGAAAAGATTACGTCCAGATAGTTTCGCACTGCTCGTGCGTTATGAGCTGGTGCTCCATCTTGTTGAAACCACATTACCTGCTGGATGTGTGGACGAACTTCGTTCAACATGTCTGGTAGCACCTGTTGCAGAAACACGAGGTAGTCATTCCCATCAAGGTGTTTTGGCAGAAGATAAGCGCCGAGTAAGTGGTCGCCGATTATTCCTGCCCAAACATTGATAGAAAAACTTTGCTGTTGCGAATGTGGATAAGTGGCATGGGGATTTACTTCTGTCCATACATGCTGATTGTGGGTGTTAAATGCACCATCACGCGTGAAGGTACATTCATCCGTGAAAAGAACTGTTGAAATAAAATTTGGATTTACAGCATTCTGCTGCAGAAACCAGCGGGCAAACTCCACACGACGAGGATAATCGCTTTGCCTCAGCGCCTGGACTCGTTGAACATAAGGGTGCAAACGTTCATCATCGAGTACTTGCCATGTTCTGGATTGCGATATCTGTAATCCTAACTCACTGCTCGTGTACTTGTACTTGGCTCATCAGCCACCATATCCAAAATGGCTTCTTCCACCACAACATCCCTCTTTGGACGACCTGCAGCGAACCAGGATGCAAGAAAGGAACCCGTCTCGCACAACTGTCGATGCAAGCGTTCAAATGTTTTCGGATTGGGCAACCGCCTGTTGGGAAATCGCTCTCCGTACAACCGTTGAGCTTCTACTCTACTTCCATTTGCAGCTCCATAAACAAAATGCATATCGGCTTTTTCCTTATTAGAGAAGGGCAACATCTTCAGATGCGTTACTACAGAGATTGACAATTGCACTCTCGTATCAGGGGCTTTTATCTATGAAATGTAACGAAAATTTGAATACCAGCTCTTTTTCCCATAACATGCAATTATTACTCGCAACAGGAATGCAGCTTTCTGTTTTGAGCACTTATTGTAATCAAATGCCATTAAATTTGTTTTCGTAACTTAACTTAATTGTTCATTGTGTGTTTCTGCCTTGTATAAGAACATAAAAACACACTTTTGGCGCCCTCTAACTTTTTTACATTTAGTTTTCGACCATGCATTCTGCGATACAAAATGTTTGTTTGGGTGTATACTATCACCTCTTAAAAATTTTCCCATCTTTTTTGAATCACCATGTATATGAAGATTTACTTGGCATGTAAAGCTTATTGGTTTGGTATTAAATGCCAGTAGTGTATTGTATTTTTAAATCTAGTGATGTACATAAATAATAAAGTAAATATAAAAAATTAGTGAAATATATTTTTATGAATCTAAATAGTAATAACAGCGTTAGTAATGTGGCCATTTATAATAGGCCCAATGGCATATTACCGACAATGGTAGGTTTTGAAAAAGCATTCGTAGTTCTGTCAGAAAAACTGATATTGAAATTCACTGTTGCAGTTAAAAAGATCATTAAACCAGCTAAAATATTATGTATAACAGTAAATACAAACACTTTGTTTAAGGGTCAGTCCACATCAAACCAACCAATGGACAAAATTTCAAGTCTTTGGATTTTGTTAATTTTTAGCTCAGATGTTGTACAAGAACAGTAGATAAAAAATACAAATTTTCAATTTTTTTAACCATTTGTTTTTGAGTTATTAATTTTTGAAATTTCAAAAATTTAATGAAATTTGTATTGCTTGGTAATCTTTAATCTGCTGTAACTTGAGAACTATTTGACCTAAAGAGTTGAAATTTATATTATTTTTTTTTCAGTGTTTTATGCTGTTTCATAGGATATATAACATGACCAAATTATTTAAAAATATAATTTTTTCCGTAAAAAAAATTATGTAAAATTTAAAAAAATTCAAAATCAGAATTTGATTTTGTTTAAAAAAATATATTTAACACCCTTTTAGGAACTTTTATGCCAGATTTCATGATGGTATTCTTATGGTATCATAAATAAAAAAAATCAATTTCTTTATCAATGATCGGCCAATTTCTGTAAAAAAAATCTCATTATGTTAAAAAGAAAATTGACTATAAAAAGTAGTCTATTTTTGTTTCCAATGTTCATATTTTTCATTCATGCAGGTCAAGTTCAATTATCAAGTAAAATTTTAGTATATAATTCGCTAGGTTTTATTATTTTGTTTAACACATAACAGTAAAAATTAAAAGTAATCAAGATAATTAATATTTTGTATAATTGACAAGCTAAATACTTTTTTTAATTTATTTTCTTGGAATTTAAGTAGAATTTTTTTTAATTATTCTTAATTTAATATTACTTTTAATGAAATTTTTTGTTTAAAAAAGGAATAAATTGGTAATAAATGAGTTAATGAAAGAAAATCTCAAAGTAGAGTTCAATAACACTGGACGAATTCTATGGCCATCCAGTCGTCGTTTACTACAAAGAAAAAGACCAAGAAACAGGCAATCAGATTCTACTTAATAAGAGTATAGTATTCATCTCAGATTGCTTAACACACAACACAGTTCTTGTACATATTTTCTAGAGAAAGCTAATAGAATTTTTGAGAGCTATTTTCCCCACTTGAAGAAGTTGTACTACTTTTCAGATGGCCGAGCAGCTCAATACAAAACTGCAAGAATTTTGTTAATCTTTGCTATCATAAAGAAGGTTTTGATGGAATTGAGGCCGATTGGCATTTTTATGCAACGGTACATGGTACAGGTGTATGCGATGGAGTTGGTGGCACAGTAAAGAGTCTTGCTGCTAAAACCAGCCTCCACAGTCCAACAGACTACCAAATATTATCACCTTTTAGACTTTTTCATTGGGGGGGGGGGGTGAGAAACATACTCTCTGTCACTTCTTTTATGTGACTAATGAGGAAAGTGTTGAAGAATAAAAGGTGTTAAAATCAAAATTTAAGGAAGCTGTGGCAGTTGTTGGGACTCAAAAATTCCATACGTTCATCCCTCTCGATAAGATAAAGTCCAAACGAAGATATACTCTTTTTCTGACAATAAGGAAACACATAAAATTCAGATGAGTCCTAGTGATAAAGACGTATTGTTTGAAAAAATTGTGGGGTATGTTGCTTGTGCCTATGAGAATAAGTGGTGGGTGGCATGTGTTCTCACAAAAGATCAGGTTGAAGAAGACGTTAAAGTTTCTTTCCTTTATCCAAACGGACCATCTCCGTCATTCACTTATCCTAGAAAAGCAGACATTTTGACAGTATCAAAATACTTTATTTTATGCAAACTACATCCAATCACTGCAACAGGCAGAACATACACAGTACCCAAAGAGGAAATGTAAAGAGCAGGTCAATTTTTATATGGGTCATTCCAAAAATAAAGGTCCTTTTTTAGAATTTTTTTTTTTTAATTTTTTCATTTAAAATGAAATAAAAATATCTTTGAGAGGGTTGTATACATATTCAAGAGTAGAAATTGAATATCAGCAGCACACTTTTTTAAAAATATTTATCACTACACTTAGAAACACAGACACATTGGCTGAAATATGTCCCCTGTGTTACCATAATTTAAATAATCTTCTCATTTTTACTTATTAAAATAGAGAATTGCTTTTACAATATTAACACTTTGATATAAATGTTCTTTTTCAGTGCCATGTAGTTCTTTTTGTTTATGTATATATTTTTTCATGATATAGGCATATTATGTCCCCTGTGTTACCTTTTTTGTATTCTCCCTGTATAAAAATTTATGTAACTTGGTAAAAATTACTCTAATATAAAAAAATTATAGTAAAACTTATTTATACATATTAGCCAGTGCATATTATAAAACTGATTCATAAGAAAGTTTTTTTCTTTTGTTCTGATAAAAGAAATATCAGTAACATAGGGGACAATAAAGTAACAAAGGGGACATTCTAATTGAACATAAAAAATATTAACAATCTTAAAAATGTACTTATGTATTAATTAAAAATGTATTTCTGATATAGACACAAATATATTTAAAAAAAAAACGATATTCTGTTGTATTTCATTTTTAAATTTGGGTTTTTTGTCATATAACAACATAGTTACCAATATCATGGTAACACAGGGGACTAAGTAACACAGGAGACAAAATGAAATAAATTATCACCCATGTGTTACTATTTTCACAGAAACAATTTAAACTTAGATGGAATATTTTCTTCTAACTAAGACAAATAATTTAAATGACAATAAACTAGAAAATTAATAATTAATCAAAATAAATCAATAGTAACACAGGGGACACACAAAAAACACACCCACCTTCAGAAATCACCTTTTCTTAGATAATATTCTTCAAAATTTAACAAATGAGGAAAATGACTACCTAGGATGATTGCTAACTCTAAAAGTACATGAATGACTACTGTTAACAACATTTAGTTTGCAAATTCTTATTTTAATATTAAGAAAAATGTGGCGGTAACACAGGGGACAAAAATTAAGGGACACGTGAATTTTTCTTATAAAATGAAAAAAATATTTACAAAAAATATTTAAAGTATATAGGGATAATATAAAGACTACAAAGACATAAAAAACAACCTGAAAGATAACTTAAACGATATATACAGTAAAAAAAAATAGGGCTCAAAAATCAAAAATTGTTCTTGGGACATGGCTTTTTACAGGACACAATTATTAAGAAAGTTATTCGAATAACAATAAATGGAATTTATCTCAAATTTAAAAATTGCATTAAAGAAAAATCTTTAAAATATATTTTCCAATATTTAAATTTAATTTTGAAACAAAATTTTAGAAAATATAACAATACAAAGTGTCGGGACACCAAAAGGTGCTTTATTTTTGGAATCACCCATATAAGAAGAAAAAATACTTGTACTAAGATCGAAACATTGATTTCCACTTTGCCAAATTGAGTTAAGTAAAAACATTTGCTTATTAAGCATCTAAATTTTATTATTTTTCGTTTAATAAAACAGGCTATTCTTAAATTTCTCCAATTTGTATTTGTTTCCATGTAACACTTCGCGCTAAACTGTGCAGCATATCTTAAATTGTTTTTTATTACAGATTTACATGAACATTGATACAAAAAATATTTTTTTCTGTATGACACCATAGGAGTACCATCATAAAATTTGGCATAAAAGTTGCTAAAAGGGTGTTAAATGCAATATTTTTTTCAAGAAAATCAAAAATTTTGATTTTGAATTTTTAAAAAAATTATGTATATTTACAAAAAAGATAAAAAATAAGTAACTCGGTCATCTACTTATAATAAAATGCGTTCTGGAGAGGTGTGTGGAACGGTTCCAGGATTCGCCACTCCTATCTGTGAATGGACCCTAGCAATACGCCACGTTAGGCTTAATGGAAAACAAATGCAGACATATGACAGCTAAAAGATAATTTCTTTTACTTAAAATAACGTTTAAACAGCATATTTTTCTATAAAACATGTATATCATATCCAATTATAATGTATTAGGCTCCAAATTAAAAATAAGTAATTGTAAACATCAGATTACGATATAAACAAACGAACTCTGTTGCCATTCAGATTTTCCAAATCTTGAAACAAATGAATGACTCTTTGAACGCATTATTAAAAAAAAAAAGAATACACGTCAAATATCTAATTCTGTTCTTAAAATATTTATAAAATCATATTAAAACTCTTTAAATAATTTGATTTTGTTTAAAACTGTCAAAAAACTCTTTTTGCAATCATCTATTGGCAAATAATATAAAGAATCGAACTTTGTAATAAACACGAGTTAATGTTCGGCATATCAAAAAGTTAATGTGATATTTTCGGAAATTACATTTCACTTTGCTAATAATTAATAGAGATCTAAATCAGAAGCACGCATTTTTAAGAACTTTTCACTGTTTCTTAAAATGCAGAATTCTGATTGGTTAGTCACGTTTCGCTATCAGCGAAAGCAGCCTGGATCGTGGTATTCTTCTCGCAAAAAATGTAGTGAATCAATCACGTTTGAGAATCGTTCAATCAAAATTATTTGTACTTGAGAACGCACGTGTGTTTGTTGATCTTTTTGAACACGCGGTAGGTTTATATCAATGACCTATAATACCTACGTAGACACCAAAATGGCAACCTTTTCGTAGGCCGACATGTCTGCCTTCCGTCACGTGACGGAGGGCAGATTTAGCACGCCAAACCGGTTATTCTCCCGCCGAAACTCATATTGCTATGTTTGTCTTGAATTGGACCGCACTTCTTCTTTTCTCTTTGTGAAATCTGAAAGTTGCCAATAAAGCGATCACCGCCAAAAAACAGCATCTTTTCGCCAAAGATGTTGGATTCGAAACCATGCCGAGATAACAATGGGATTTGGCGTCTACGTATATAAGAAAGTCAATGGTTTATATATATTTTCAAGTAAATCGTTGTTTCTGTAATTTAACGATAATTTTAGCAATGCCTGATGAAAATAACGAAACGCCGGTTGAACGTAGACGGCGATTAGCTCGCGAAAGAAAATCGAGATGGCAATACTCGAATTTTATCGAAAAATCGTGTAATATACTCAAATTTTGCAGAAAAATCGTCCGAAAATGCGCGAATTTTGAAGAAAGATCCGGGAAAATATCAAAATTTTGTAGAAAAATCGGGGAAAATAGCACATTTTGTCAAAAAATAGCGGAAAATAGGCGAATCTTAACGAAAGATCGTGAGAAATACGAGAATTTTGACGAAAGATCAAGGAAAATACGCGAATTCTGTCAAAAAATCGCAGAAAATACGAGAAGTTTGTCGAAAAATCGGGGGAAAATACGCGAAATTTGTCGAAAAATCGCGGAAAATACGCAAATTTTGTCAAAAAATCGCGGAAAATATGCGAATTTTCTCGAAAAATCAAGGGAAATAAACGAATATTCTCGAAAGATAGTCGAAAATATGCGAATTTTCTTGAAAAACTTGCTATTTTCAAAATAAAACTGCTATTTTTTAAAAAAAGTTGTTTTGTTTATATTAACTGCGTATAGATAGCGCCAAATCCAAATTTAAAAAACAAAACACAAAGCTTCTTAATTCATGCCTAAAAGCATCGAACTAAAAGTATCATATGCCCATGATTAAAGCCACTGCCGAATCATACTTTTAATAAAAATAATGTATTTTAAAATTTAAAATACTTCAATATTTAATTTTAATGCTTTGTGAAATCTTCAGAAATTGAGTTTCATTTTGCTAATTATTATTATCGTTATTGTAATAAATACTGCTCTTTGTTTTGAAATTCAAATTTGTTCAAAAACTAAATATCAAGTTAAAAAAAAATTAAAAAAAAACTTTATCATTTGTATTTGTAGAAATCTATTGTTATTTTTAAAATGTGCTTTTCTACAATACAAACTCTTCAATACTAAAATCTTCATTCTGTTTGTATTATTATGAAAATAAAATGAAAATTCCGTCATTTTTGACGGGGTTGTTATACTAGTGTTATATATTATATGAAACACCATAAAAAATTGAAAAAAATGATGCAAATTTTAATTCTCTAGATCAAATAGTTTAGAAGTTATAACTGATTAAAAATTACAAAACTATACAAATTTTGTAAAATTTTCAAAATTTCAAAAATTTATAACTTTAAAACGAATTGTCGAAAAAATTTAAGCTTCACAATTTTAATCTCATAAGTAAGTACAACAAATAGGTAAAAAATCAGTACAATTTAAAACATTAACACAAAAAAATATATTTTTATTGGTTGATTTCATGTGGAATTACTCTTAAATAAGAAAAAACAAACAAACTTATCAGAATTTTTTTTTATAAAATACCAAAGTATCTAGCAATAAATGAACAAAGACCGCTCCCTAAGCATGTGATCAAGGATTGTGTCCAAAACGGTATTAAACTAATTATTCGGATAATTGGGTAATAGATTTAAGCATCATCTATTGGATTTCACTAAAATTAAGAACAATATAGTGGGTTGGCCATATTATCTGCTTTGGCCATATTAGCACCACATACCTTATATGAATTTTACAGATTGCTTGGCATCCAGATTCAGTATAAATTCAACTCTATCAATGTATATTTGTCATACAAATCTTTCTTTTTACTTTTTTAGCTCACAGGCTATCATAGCCTGAGAGCTTATGTGCCCGTCCGTTCTGTACGTATGTTCGTACGTTCGTGCGTAACGCGATAACTCATGATAAAAGTATCGGATCCACTTGAAATTTTGTATATAGATATATCCTGATAAGGCGCTTCCCTGATTAGTTTTTGGAGTTCATTCGATATATATAATGGGGGAACGGGGGGCTCATGCCCCTCCCCTTAATTGATATGAACGAGATTTTCATGCAGAATCAACAGTTTTCGTTCAAAATTTAGATATAGGATCATTCTGATGAGGTGATTCCGTGACTGTTATTAGGTGTTCATTGAATAAGTATAAACAGGGGGAACGGGGGGCTCATGCCCCCCCCCCCCTTAATTCATATAAACGGGATTTTCATGCAGAATTAACAGTTTTCGTTCAAAATTTAGATATAGGATCATTCTGATGAGGCGAGTCCGTGGCTGTTATTAGGTGTTCATTGAATAAGTATAAACAGGGGGAACGGGGTTCTAATGCCCCTCCCCTTAACTTGTATAAATGGATTTTAAAAAAAATAAAAATAGGTGGCTATAAAATAGGTGGCTAATTCGGCTAAAGTCATATTTTTTGATTTTGCAGCAGCATCTTTCTAAAAATGCTGTTTTCAAGGCCACGCATCAGACTATTAGTATAATTTTTTTAAGAAAAGCATTTAAAAATATGAATAAATTAATAATAAATATAAAATATTGAAAAAAGTTAAAAAATTCCTTTAAAAACCTACGAATTTGGTTATGAAAAATTACAACATTATAGTCACATTTTTGGCGGTGATAAAGGTGCAGATATTTTCTAATGTAGACTTTTCCGGCAACCATAGCCGAATGTCATAGCCTTAAAGCAAGGCAAACGAAAAATTCGTAGTGCCATATTTAGCTACTTAACACACTTTTGGCGTGAAAAAAAAATGCATTTTTTTAAAAAGTATAAATATATATATGTAATATAATTCTAACAGAGAATTTTTATTCGTTCCCTAACTTTTATATATGGGGCTACAGAATGCATCAGGTCTGAATGCCAGGTGCGAACAACACTAAAAATAGTTCCCTTGTTAGTGTTTAAATTTAAGTCAGTTTCATTTCACATGTTTAAGAATATTTATGTTATAAATGTTAGAATAAGGCAGAATAAAGGATTACTTACACGTAGAGAGGAACTGATATGTAGCCAAAGCGAGCTGTGGAGATATTATATTTGTACCTTGCTGGCCTCCCCCTAGTTTAGCAAAATCCGAGAAGTCTTGTTTTACTTGAGCTTCTTTTCGTCGTTGCTTCTTGCGATTGTCAGCTGAAAAAAGTTATTTACTAAGGTAATAAAATTAATCCAATTTTTCTAAGTACATATAGTGTAAACGGATTTGAATAACATAATATTTAGCAAGCTACAGAAAATTTATATGTTTAATATTATGCAGAAAGAATTGTGTTAACAATTCTAAAGCTTAATACCATTTTAAGTAAAAATAAAATACGATATGCAAATTCGTATATGTATTATTGCTAGTATCAATTTTTACCTTTTCATTCACTCGTGACAGAATAAATTAATGAAACAACATCAAAAAGTAAGGTCATTTATTCAATTGTGGGAAAAGTTGTAACCTTTTATTTCCTTGCATAACACAAAATAAAATGTGCTACTCATTTACATAATTCATGGGGAAAAAAATATCAAAACAGAACACTTTAATCCCTCATTAAAATATTCTACAGTTAATTTATAAATCAAATACTACAAAAATCAGATTTTCAATTTAAATACATAGGTAGAAAGTTAAAGAAAATTTAGATTTTAAGTACTTATAAATTTTGAAACATTCATTTGCGTTGCATAATAACAGAAATTCATCAAAATGTATCGATTCTAAACTGATATTTAAAGTTTTTTGTCCTAAAAAAACCTTAAAATTTTTAGTCCTAATTTTATAAGGAATACCTGCCGTTATTAAGTTATCAGAAGTTTAGGAACAAATACTTATAATTATCCTTACAAATATTACTTATAATAATAATTCTTGCTTAATACACTGCTCAAAACAATTAAAGGATATTTGAAGTTTTATATAAAATAAAGATATAAACGAATTTTTTTTTATCGAAAATAGAAGAAGAGAATCACAAATGCAAATTTTTCTGGTTTTCAAACTGTGGAGTATGCAAATTTTGAGTTCGACGTCAAAAGCGTCGCTTCAGCGGCAGCGAATGAAATTTGACTTTCAACAGGATAAAAGAGAATGAAGACAAGGATTTCGGCATTCAGCGATTGCTCTGTTTCGATAAGTACGATGTCTCAGCGAAGTCATTTGACAGATTCAGAAGCTTGGAGAATTGTTGGTAGGTTAGAAGGGGGCCAAACTCAAGCCGAAGTAGCGCAAGCCATTGGAGTGTCACAAAGTGTCATTTCCAGGATCTGGAACCATTTTTTGGAGAGTGGATGTGCAGGCCGAAGACCAGGGCAAGGTCGTAGACGGGCAACAACGCCCAATGAAGATCGCTATTTAGCGTTAACAGCTCGGAGACACCGAAACATGAACGCTACTCTTCTCCAACACCTTCGCTCGGCTACAGGCACAACGATTTCAACTCAGACTGTCCAAAACCGGCTCCATGCTGTAGGTCTGTATGCTCGCCGACCGATGGTATGTGTTAGATTAACATCAAGGCATCGTCGCGACCGCAAGGAGTGGGCAACCGAGCATGTCAACTGGAGGAGAAATGAATGGAGCAATATTCTGTTTTCTGACGAGTCCTGTATTTCTGTGCATCCGGATAATAGGCGTATTTTCATCTGGAGGGACCGTGGCAGTAGGAATAATCCTGCGTTCATGTACGAAAGTGTCAGATTTGGCGGTGGAGGAGTGTTGGTGTATGGTGGCATCTCCATTGACGGGCACACTGACCTCTACATCATTCGAGATGGAGCTCTGATTGGTCACCGATATAGGGATGAGATCCTCAGACCTATTATACTCCCTTACGCTGCAGCAATCGGAGATAACTTCATTTTAATGGACGATAACTGCATGCCACATCGTGCAAACCTGGTGGAGGATTTTCTTTTCGAGGAAGGAATCGTTCGAATGGAATGGCCAGCGTGTTCTCCAGACATGAATCCAATCGAGCACGTTTGGGACGCTCTAGGAAGACGAGTTTCTGGCCGCCAACAACCTCCCAAACTCTCCAAGAACTGGAAAGAGCTCTTCTGGAAGAGAGGGGCAGAATACCCCAACTCGTCATTAATAGCCTCATTGAGTCTACGCCTCAAAGGTGTTCAACGTTGCTGGCCGCCCGTGGAAACCATACCCCCTACTGAAAATGATTTTCTTTGAAGAAAACACCTTTTCTTATTCTTTTTTTCTCATATGCACAAATTGTGTTTTTTCCCTTTTGTACACAAATGCGCAATAAAATGCATTTTTTTCTGCCAAACACGTGTAATTTATTCTCATATAACCTACTATGTCTGTGGACCATGTATCAATCAGTTAAAAAGTTTCCCAGATACAAAATCCACCTAACACTGCAGTATCCTTTAACTGTTTTGAGCAGTGTATATCCTTGCAAACCGACAATTAGATAATTATATCATTAGTATAATGTCATATGCATATAAATATTAAAAATTTTACATTTTTAAAATGAGAATATAGAGGAAAATATGCAGAAGTATTTAAAGTTTTAATGTAGACCAAATTCGTTTACTGAGCTTCATATATTTAATGTTATAGAAAATGGTTATATTTCTTCATATTAAAATATTTTAGGAAAATTAAACATCGTAATACTTATTTTATTATATAAAAAGCCTTTGGTCCTGGTGTCCGTGATCTGAATAAATGTATTTTTATGATAAGGATCTTATAAATGGAGTCATTATAAATCAATACATTTCAATATATCAATGCATCATATTTATTACTTACATAATAATTATTTTCAATAGTAACAAAAACAAGTACAGAAGTAAATAGAATTTAAAATGTTGTTAAAATTTTAAGCTATGTCAAATTTAATTGAAAACAATTTTAAATTCAAAATTGTATCTCATTTCCAATCAGAACCTTGCTGCATAAACATAAAAATTTACTCACTCACATGTTACGGCTTAAAACAAATTCATTTTCTTGTATAAAAGTTAAATTTATGATGGAAGTAACACAGGAAATATTTTAAAATTTAAATATGCGAAAAAAAAATACAAATTCTAAGGTTTTTTTCACACAAAAAATTATTTTCAATAATTTTAAAATCAAGTACACAAGTAAACAGTAAGTTTATAAAGGTGTTCAAATTTAAACTATACCAAATTTAACTGAAAATGCTTCTAAGTTCTTTACTTTTCTGTCGCTGCAATCAGGAAATTTCCAAAGTAGTAAAAAATTATGAATTAATTGGAATAACAAGAGATTTGAAACATTTGTAAACATAACTGAAAAATTGTGTATTTCAAAAACTCATTTGAATCGATGCTAAATAAAGTATTTCATGCAATTGCTACTGCCAACTTATAGTTCATTGATATATTTTAAAATTACTATCGAGATTTTATGCAACAATCTTCCAAAAGATAAACAAGCGTATGCGCAAAGCTGCTTATCTATAATTGAAGCCAGACGAGCTAGATTAAAGATATGAAAATCTGTCCAAATTTCAGGTAACGTCTTCAAACGAAAAATTTTTTAAATTTTTATGTGAAAATTAATAAATAATATTCCTTCCGTTAATGTTTGTCACTGAATGTAGCGTAATTTAAATAAGTGTATGATAATGACTTAAAAGCTCACTGGATTAATACAAGGTCATACAAAGTAAAAAATACATATTGACGAAATTATTTCGACTAAATTAAATAAAAATCTCCAAATTTTAGCATTTTCTCACACAATCATGTAAAATAAGATGGATTTTGATTAAAGTAGGTAAAACTCATTAAGTGAAATCTTTCACTACACTGATATATATTTAAATCAAATAGTTTATGTCATATTTTTTGCTAACCCATAATTAGGATAACTGCGTTTCAATAACAACTACGTTTTAGTATGCATTCTTAGACATAGTGAAGATAGGACGATTAAGTAAAGGTATAGGCGAAAGAATTTTGATACAGTATTGGGACTTAACATTATTTTTACACTTATTATTATTTAAGTGTTTGTTTAGAACAACGAATTTAATATTTTTCATGTCAATGTATGTGTTGAGCTACCCTTTAATAAAAGAATCTTCAAATGATTCCTTTACAAGAAAAAAAAATCTCACACCAACATTATACAAATATCAAGCTAATATTCTGAAAAAATTGAATCTCTCACTTCTATACTAATAAAAGAGCAAAACGCTCTGTGTGTCTGTGATGGTTAGCGAAATTTAAGGCACGCACGAGGTTCAAAAATTTGAGAGTAGCCCAATGTCTGTCCTGATGTGCCTGATATACAAAAAGTCCTTCCGGCAATGCCGGGAGGAAGAGGTAGCTTTCATATACTTATTTATTTATTTTAAATTAAGTTATATAAATCAAATATACGAAGCTCAAAATAGTGGAACACGATTATGTAAGATTGAATACTAATTTTTGTCAATACTGAATATTAATAGGAATTTTTAGAAATTAGTCATCTTTTATTCAACCTGGCTTTATTTTAAGAGATTTAAAGGGTCGCCAAATTCCACGATATCCATTTTAAAGCAGCATGATGGATAAAAAAACCCTAATGAGCTTGATCGAAATCTTAATTCATGTGAACATGCACACTCGCATCGAAATCAATTAATATATACGAGTGCTATCGCGGGCAAATTGACTTTTAAAAAAAAATGTCACCCACATAAGAAATTTAAACTGCTATATCCCAGGCGTTTTTCAAGGTAAAGACAAAGCAAAAAATATTCCGGAATACATTATTAAGATAAATAGTTTAGAAAGAACATTTTTCAATTTCTAATTTTTTGTTTATACATCATTTAAAAGATTTTTGACAAATTTAAATGGCTGCCATTTTGAAACAAGATGGCGGATAAAAAAGGTCCGTGAACTCTGTCAAGATATTGGTATGTACCATGAACACACGGATTTATATGGAAATCAGTTTATAAATATGCGTATTAACGCGTGACAAATTTCAGATGTTTGTTTGTTGATCAATTGTTTCAAATGTCAATCTCACTGGAAACTGAAAATGCTAAAACTCAGCCATTTTTCAAGATATAGAGGAAACAAAAAATGCTCTCGAATCTTTGTATCAAGGTAAAAACACAAAAGAAAAATCTTTTTCAATTTCTTACTTTTTTGCACCTAATTTTAAAATTTAAATTAAAAAAAAATATTCCGCCATTTTGAAACAAGACGGCGGTTGGAACTGGCCAACGAACTCGGTCCAGGCATCAGTATGTCCTATCTACGCATTATGTTTCATCCAAATCGGTGTATAAATACCCGTGTTATCACGTGACGAAAACCAGATCATTTCAAAATGTGAGCAACACTAGAAATTAAAAGTATTATAACTCGGACATTTTTTAAGACACAGACGAAACAAAAAGTGCTTTGGAATCTTTGTATCAAGGTCAAATGCATAAAAGAAAAATCTTCCTCAATTTCTCACTTTTTTGTACCTAATTTCAAATTTAAATTAAAAAAAATTAAATGGCCGCCATTTTTAAACAAGATGGCGGATGGAAATGGTTAACGAACTCGGTCCAGGCTTTATTAATTAATATGTACACACCAAATTACATCCCAATCGATTTATAAATAATAGGTGTTATCACGTGACAAAAATAAGATCGTTTCAAGATGTCAGCCATAAGAAAAATTGAAAGTGTTATAACTCAATCATTTTTTAAGATAGAGACAAAGTAAAAAGTGTTCTAGAATCGGTGTTTTAGGATCTAACACATAAAATAAAAATGTTTTTCAACTTTTAATTTTTTCGCATTTAATTTTAAATTTAAAAATTTTAAATAGCCGCCATTTTGAAAGAAGATGGCGGATAATGCTGGCCAACTAACTCGGTCGAGATATTTGTATGTACTATGTACATACCAAGTTTCATTCAAATCGGTTCATAAATTCGTAAGTTATAGCATGACAAAAATCAGATTGTTTCAAAATGCCAGCCATAAGAAAAATTCAAAGTGCTATAACTCAATCATTTTTTAAGATATAGACAAAATAAAAGGTGTTCTGGAATTGGTGTTTTAAGATCTAACACATAAAATAAAAATATTTTTCAACTTTTAATTTTTTCGCATTTAATTTTAAATTTAAAAATTTAAAATTTTTTTAAATGGCCGCCATTTTGAAACAAGATGGCGGATGATGCTGGCCAACGAATTCGGTCGAGATATTTGTATGTACTATGTACATACCAAATTTCATTCAAATCGGTTCATAAATACGTTAGTTATCGCATGACAAAAATCAGATATATGTCAACATTTGAACGGAGGGTGTTTTTGGGGTCTGGGGGTAATGATCGGTGAAAATATACCAAAATTTTCTGGAAGTGCTTTCCTCCGGACGGCTGCAATAAGTAGCTTTTTACTTTTTGTAATGAAAGCTAACTAAAATTAAAAATAGTACTTTTACAGCTAAATATGTTTTTTTTTTTTTTTTTTTTTTTTTTTTTTTTTAAATCGATTTTTCACACAGTTAGCGGCGATGCATTTCAGATAATGTATTTATACATATTTCAAGTTAAAGATAAAATCATACAAATTTCAAGTTAGTTTAACATTATTACGGACCCGGGCAACGCCAGGTGGGTCAGCTAGGTGTTTATAATATTCTAACCGCTATAAAATGTGTATACTAAATTAAAAGACAAACTTTATTTGTGAACCAAAGAAATATTTCTTTTGCTTTCTGCTATTATTAATATCATTATTGTTATTATTTCAATGTTCTTATTACTATTATTTCACTGTTATATTTTAATTTATGTACTCACTTTTAACGCGAGTTTGATATTCGTTTTGCTCATGTACTGTTGCGAAGAACTTAAGTGTTTATTTTATTATTTCTCATTTTTATTTCAATGGCAACACTTCAAATATTCCTCTCAAATATTTTTTCTTAATCCGGTTCACTACCTTTTATTACTTTGCATATGTTTAACATGTTTTAATTTCATTTCGTTTCAAAACATTAAAGAAGCAATACCAGGTATTTAATTCTGTAGAAATACGAGCCACTAAATTATCTTTATTCGAAAATTGTTTAACTAAATTAATTGGAAGTTTAAGAGTATCCCATCAGGGTCTCGCAATATAAAAATCATTCGCGATAAATCCTATGTTATAATATGCTTCCACCAACTTTTTTTTTCAATCTCCCGCTCATTTAAAAGAAAATAAACATTAAAATTTTAAACATTTCCCGCCAAGTTTCTATCTACCGTTGAATTAAGATGGAAAAAAAAAAAAAATCTTTCCCGCGGTGCTTACCAAAGTAAAGGAAAAATTCTCTATGTGTGCATAAATAAAACATATTTCATCCAAACTATCACCATGTAAAATAGACTTTCCCCAAAAGTTTACTCTAACGGGATGGTATTTAAATACCTACAACTTCTTGAACAACATGCATCAGAAAACTGAAATAGAAAAAATAATTAAGTTTCCAAAATTAAATTCTCTCCCGCAAAATTTTCTGACATTCGTACATTCATAAAACAAAGTGACAGACAAACATTTTCTAAAAACTCTCAAATTTTGCTCATTCACTTCTAAAACGTATAAATCCATCGAAAATCGCAAATCTTAATTTTTCACGAATCTAATACTTTCTCCTTGTAAAGATAGAAGAAAGTAAAAACATATGGCCAAAACATGCATTCCCAATGACAGTTAGTAACGAAGAAGAGATCTAAGAAATGAAGCATACACGTTCACTGACTAAAATAGACATAAATAATTTAAAAATGACTAAACCCAGCTATAATTGGTTCAAATGGATTTCGCGTGCTGTATTTAATATTTTAACGGTTAGAAAACCGTTATTCTACAAAATAACTAGTTAAAACGTTGAATCTAATAATTTTACACACTTTAACGAATTTTGTTAGTTATTTCATGAATTAACTAGGTATTTTATGAAATAACGGATTATACACTTTAACGGTAACATGCATAAATAATTAAATGTCTTGTTGCGAGACAAGCCAATAAATATACTCACTTAAAACATCTGTTTCGTCTATGATTTCCGATTGTAATATTTCTTCTATTACATCCTCTAAAGTAACAACTCCGATAATTTCATAGAAAGGATCGCCATCTCCTTCATTATTCACATGACGAACAAAAGCCATATGAGAACGACCTGCAAATAAATAAATAAGTAATTTCAATTCATTTAAAAATAACAATATAATTTTAAAATAAGCGGAAATCCTGATGCGTTTGAGCTATGTGTAATTTAAACATCAACTGGCTGAAGCGCGTTGTCAAAGACCGGAAAATACAAAAAAAAAATATTTTCTGTTTTTTAAAATACTAAATATTAAAAATAACAATACACTATTAATACCCAAAAATAAAGGGGTAATTTTTTCTTCATGAGGAAGCGAATACGATAGATTTGAATTGCAGAAAAAACTGAAAACTTAACCGTGAATCGGGGTAATGTAAAAATGTTTTTTGAAACAGTAAACAATGTATTTTAGTGAATTTCTGTTTCGACTAGACAGTCCTAGCGAATTATAGCGTACTCAGAACCGCTCTGATTGGCTAGCCAGATTCAGATAAAGTGGACAGACATCCGAGGACTGTTTACACACGTTCACGTTCGGATGTTTGTTTTTCGCTGTTTCGTGTTTTTCATGCTACATAAGTTAAATTTGAATAAATTACTTTTCATTTTTATCCATTTTGGCGATTTTTATGCAAATATCGGGAAGCACTAAACCAATTTCAAGAGTAGTAGTTGGAAATTTATGTTGACAGCCCCTGCCCCAATATAGACTATTTCATGTCAGTGTCTCTGCCACCTTGGAGTTGCAAGAACCAAAAACAATCTAAAATGCGAATGTTTGTGATATTGCGGGGGCTAACAATTTAAAATTAGACATGAGAGTTACTTATAAAATATAAATGATTTCTAAAAATTTCTTTAAAAATTCAAAATTTAAAAGGGTGCAAATGGCCGAAAAACGTTTCAAAAGGAATGATTGAAAATTGATGATGATTCGGATGACTGAAATAGATCGCTTATAAAATCGAAATGGAAGTACCCTAGAGCTTGGGGATAAGATTTCAGTACACTCCATTAGGCCATTCCATAGTCTGTTTCAGAACATTCCATTCTGTGAATCCTGCATAATATTCCTCCAGTAATAATCGAACCAAGTTCTGAGCACAGTGCTTTATATTTCAAAAAGGTACAAGGTCTCAAATCCCCATGTCCTTTCTTTTTCTTGATTGTATGATTAGGATGTTGGCAATAGAATAGGTGATGTACAAAATTTTCCAAATTTGTATCTATGCTTTGCACAAATCGCATCCCCAAAATCTAGGACCCCTTTGATTTTTTAAGGGATATTTTCAGAAATATTTTCTGGAAGTAGGGTAACATCCCCAGTAATTGGCACATTAAGAATTTGTCTTTAAACTTACTTCAATTTTCATTACAAAGAAATAAGATATTTACTTGGAAATATTTTTAAATCAAAGAATGCATATCTGTGCATCTTTTTTGCCCACTCAAAGCAAAAAAAAAAAAAAAAAAAAAAAAAAATGAAAAAGTATTTTTATAAAAATATATTTATAAAAAGTTGCTGAAATCACGAGTAATTGTCACCTAGAGCACCAATGTATGACACCTTGTGATCCAGTAATTTTCACAAGCTTATATTAAAAAAAAAAAAAAAAAACTTTACATTTTGCATTGGGTTTAATAGCTTTAAATGAATTTACTGTAGATGAAGATGCCATATTTCAGGTTTTTGAGAGTAAGAAATCAGCATATTAGTCTGAAATGTGAACACTTTAAAACGATACAATATACTTATATTAATATCCAGTAATTGTCATGCTGTCCCCAGTAATTGTCATGTGAAGCTTTAATGGATTCCAATTACTGATAATATTTCATATTTTCAAATAAAAAACAAATGATAAAAAAAATTGGTCTATAACTTTAAAAGTACTTCCAAAATAAGTGGTTTAATCTGAAATTCCTTGCGAATTCCTTGTAATTGAAATAGGTGCCAATTACTAGGAAATAGCAAAATTGAAGCACCATTAATTGGCATCTATCATTAATTCAGAAATCCAAATATTTATGTCGAAAATACTTTTACACAGTTAAAGAAAGCCTTTTTAATTAAACAAAACTGTTGTCAATGAAAATTTAAAATATATTATAAATCAAATAATAATGAATTGAAAAGCATGCCTTCCTTAAGACAAAGAAGCATTTGCAACAAAAATGGCTAATTTCATACAAGCCATAATTGTTTCTCTTTTCTAAGCACTATTGTCATCTAGTAGTATAAATCAAAGTTATAATCTTTAACGTAAATGAGCATATAACTGGTATATGGTCTTGCATTTTTAAAAGATACGATATAAATCTTATTTTAGGACATGTTTGTAAGATGTGCCAATCACTGGTGCATGCCAATTACTGGGGATGTTACCCTATGTTATTTTTGTTTTTTCCAGTACTATACCACATCGTTGGGCCTAATCAGTTCAGAAACTGTAGATAATCCACTTGACTTTGTAGCAGCATATGGCCCACAAGCACAGTTATTTGATAACTTGCATAAGGAATATTCATCCATGTTTAAAATAACTTTATAGAGAGTTTTACTTTCAAACAGACAGTATACAACAAAAGTGAAATACCATATGATTATCTGTTTTAGATACTTCTTTCACTTTATCGAACATCAATTCACTTTTCTCTTCTCTTCACTTCACTTTTGTTAAAGTAAAATAATACAATTGATGTTAGAATAAAATAACATATACACTTCTTTTTATTTCATGAAAGATCAATTCAATTTTCTGTGTTTCACTTCACCATAGGAAAGTATACAGTAGTTAGAAATGAAGGGATGATTTTAATGCAAAGAGCTACGTGTGTCAAAACTTTAGAGAAATTTCGGAAAAAAATCAACTTTTAAAGCTCCCTAGCTCACCGCATCACACATATCCCATAATTTTTATTCTTGAATAGCAAAGGGCGAACCTTATATAATACAACCATGCAATTTATTTTGCGGAATAGCTTCATTGCATGCTAGGAGAAATACTATGCAAAACATAAAATTTCGATTTTTCAAGCGGGGCACTGACCCTTCGACCCCCCACCAAATTAAAACCAGTGGTCTCACAGCATTGATATTTTGGATTTCTTTCTCACATCTTCAAAAATCTGTTTACCATTTAATCACAGGTTCCTCGATTCTGGATGATTCTTATATAGAATGACTCTTAAGTTCATTTAATTCCAAATAAATTTCCCCATCATCATTAAAATTAGGGGATGGTGGCCTAAAATGATCCCCTTAATGAAAAAAATTATGTAAAATAATATAACTTTTGGAATAAACTTTGGCCTTTTGCCAGTATGTTTTAAACTATATTTTGCATGATAAACATATTTTAATAGCATTTTAAACCCAAAATTTAGTAAAGAAAAAAAAATAGATTTTTGAAATAGGTGTTCAAAGGATCATTTTATCCTCGCCAAAGGGTATTTCATAAAAGGGTATTCCTTCAATTAAAAAAAAAAAACTGTAAATTGTTTTTTATTGACAAAATAAAGAATATAAAAGTCCTTCCGGCCAGTGCTGGGGGGAACACTTTGCTTTAATATTCCTTACTAGTAGTAGGAAAACGACAATTCTAGGACTAGAGGTGGTTATCCGGTTGGCTTTTTCAGAAAGAATCACGTTTTGAGCACCAGCCTTGGCGAGTTGGCGAAAGCGAGAACGTTTAGGTAGCTGCATCACCAAACAGAAAATAAACTAAGTTCAAATGTGTTATAAAAAATATGATTAATATAATTATATTTATTACAAAATAATCTTTACTGCTGTTTTTAATTAACTTCTCAATTTCTTTGAACATAGCGAGTTAAGGAAACAATATTTTTGAATTGAGAAAAAAAAACTATGCTTAGATGTTCTGTAAAATTTAAAAGCATTATAATCTGAAAAAGCTCTTTGTTTTAAACTATGTTTTAATCGCAAACAACGGTGAATAACATTTCCTCATATTATAGTCTTTATCAAGCAATTGCTTGATAACATTTACGGAAAAACAAATGAACAATGAGCGCGATGTCTTTGCAGAAGGAAGGGTTGCTATTCACTAGGCGTTTGACGTCACAAACAAGAAAGGGTGCGTAGCATTGACTTCATCTCCGCGCCAATCGTTGTTCTGGCGATAAGGTGCTCAAAAACGTGATTCTTTCTGAAAATGCATCTGGTTGCAACCGCCACCCTCGGTCCCACCGCTACTTGCAGTCCCCCCACCTCCAGTGCCTCCCCCTCTACTAACACAACATCGCCCCCTAGCGGGAAAATAATTTTCTGTTATAACAGGCGAAGTGAATGACCCTCTATACAAATATTATCAATCACTCCTCATCACGGAATCATACTATAAGATGAAGATTAATTTTATATTTGAATTTTGAACAACCATAACCTTAATGAGTATTATTAATTAAGCAACACAATGAAAAATCTCAGTTTTTAACCGCTTTATTTAGATTTTTTCAACTATACAATCTGATTATCAATTTAACAGAGGAAAGTTAAACATATATTTGAATTTTGTTTAATAAGCATCTTAATGAGTACTATTAATTAAACAATAACAATGAAAATATGAAGTTTTATAGAAAACAGACTGATTTTATTAGATTTTTAACAACTACAAGATCAGAATATCAACTTAAGAATGGAAACTTAAACATACATCCTAGTATTTTGAACAGCAATCAACTTAATGAGTATTATTAATTAAAAAAACAATGAAAAATATCAAATTTTAAGAAAAAAGACTGCATTCATATAATTTTTTCAACCATAACATAGGGATGTTTCTGCAGTTATATATATTATTAAATAATATATTATTACAGTTATGTATATATTCTTCAGTTAAAATATTTTTGCAGTTTTTAAGGCTGTTTTCATTTCAGTGTTCGCATTTTAGAACATGATTATTGATCGACAACCTATGCAAATATAACAAATTATTTTCCGATATATGCTATTGTATATTGTTCATGAGTATTTCCTCGAATTCCAAAAACATTTAGATTCCTAGCTGTAAAATGTAAGTAATAGGGAAAACAATAAAAATAAATAATATATTTTTATGCAAACTCATGAATTTACATATTCTTTATACCTGTGATAAATGCTTAAATATTTTTTCCCCCAAAAGTTGAAATCAACCTTATAATTTTAAAAACTAAGGAAAAAGGAAAATTTTTTCGGACTAGTCCGGATGAGCCCGAGAACGCCAGCAGTAATAACTGTCATTTGTAGTTTCTCTCACGGACGAGGACCGACTAGGTGGCGGTTGAAAACGTTCTGAACTTTTGAACTTTTTAATGAACTTTAAATGTATTTTTAAGGTTTTTATAAGTTTTCTTGTGCACCTTTTAAGTAATTTATATACAGTTAAGCGTATTTTTACGTTTTCAAATTAGTAAACAAGGTGAATTTTGCACTGTTTTGTTTTTAACCCTAATTATACTTATAATTTTATAGGAAAAATAAGGACATTGTTACTATGTTGGAAAATATATGTTTTCTATAACAAGTAATGCAATGTTCCCGGAACATTATCTTTTAAATGGTAACAACAAAATAATAATAATTAATAAATAAATAAAGTTTAGAAAAAAAATAGAATTCTGCTTCGGGTTGAATATTTATTCTTCATGTGGAAAAGCCCAGAATAATGATACAGATGAAAAACTATTATAATAGAATAAAAACTATTATAATATAACTATTATAACTATTATAACTATTATATATAACTATTATAATAAAAACTATTATAATATACTTGAACATAAATGACTTTATACATATTCCTTTTTCGACATAAAATAAAAATTATATTAGTGATAGGACTGTAGATGATTTTTCATAATTCCATTAAATTATGGATAAATTTACTTTGATTAAGTGTTTCACATACAGATTGGGTGTTTCGGCTTTTATCATTTTTTTTTTTTCCCTTCAAGATTTTGGGGTGTTTGCGAGCTGACATTAAATAGAATTTGCGCTTCTGGTCGGGTAGAACTCGGTAGTAGTAATTAATTTTAAATTCAATACAATAATGTTTTGCTTTCTGCGAATGGGTTTGGTTGGTTAAGAAATTTTGAATGAATAATATATTTCACACATGTTTTTTTCTCCAGTGTTTCATTGATAGCATATTTGATTTCTGAATTGCATTTTTATAGTATACAGTTTCTTTACAACTACACTAATTTAACAACGTTCTACCATGTTAAGTATAATTAAAGAGTATGAGTTTTTCACGTGAGAACTCTCACGCATTTTATTCAGAAAAATGTGATTTATTATCGGATGTTGGCTATTTATCAATCACACTCAAGTACCACGATAAGTGAACATTGACATGCAGCGATTTGTACGAAAGTGTAGATGAAAAGAAATGATATTATGAATTTACTTAAAGATAAAAATAAATCTCTTTCATGTAAGAAGAGAATAATACCGCTTGAATAAACTGTGACTGGATAAACGTTTTGTATTAATGACATCAGATGTGTAAAATTGAACAGCTTTATTTCACTTCATTGGACATTCATGATAACGAACTTGTTATTAAAAAATTTTTGCTTCAAATATATCGCTTGTTTTAAAAGTCATTCATAGTTTTAAGACTTGCTGCTCATATAAAAAAAAAAAGCTTTAACCCAAAATAAGAAATATTTTGGTTAAAAAGAGAAAACAATACTTTAATCCAACAATATTAGTTTCTGGAATAATCTACCAGGACACACAATGCAGTTTGAACTGCATATTTTGTACTACAATAGAAAACAAATAATTTAACAATTTCAGAACAATATAGATTAGAATATTCTGCAATTTTTTTATTCTCTATGTCACTCTGCCCAGAATTTCCGGAATGATCCAGAACATTTTCAAAAACCGGAAAAAATATCCATTTCTGCTAGGAGAAACCCTCAAAATCGAGGCTCTCCCGGCAAGAACAAACCCTCAAAGCAGGCGAGGCACTTCCGACCAAATATGGTAAAGCCTATATGCAGAGTATCCTATAAGAAGTGGAACGTGCTTTAATTTTTTGCCTGCTGAAGATGAAGTATGCAATGTAAATTGCAAGAGCATATAAAATAAGATAGAAAAAGAAATTATGTTAATGAAATAGTCTTGGATTGTTTTTCAAAAATTTACACTTTAATATTTATAAGTTTTCTCCAGACAAAAATTTTCAAAAATTTCCCTACGTTGTAACAAAAAAATTACTGCCCTCTAAAAGAACAAAATAAAATTGCATACATGTATTACAAAATTGAATGAGTGTAGCTAAACTGATATTTGTGAATATTAATCATTTATCAAATTAGAAAAGTAAATCTCTGAGATATAGGAAGAAATAGGAAACATAGGCTTTGATACATATACAGTTGACCTTAAACAACAATTAATCAATGCTTGCAATAATAATAGTGGCGAACACGAGAACACCCACAGAAAAAAATTAATACAGAAAATTTTTTCTAAAATTCATTAGAAAAATTTAGTTATGGTACTGGAGTTCCGAGTTGCCGTCAGATAGGAGAATTTTTTTAATTAAATAAACGACTTCAATTTTTCGACAAATAATGTTCGCTTTAATTAATCATGAATGCATGTTCATAAAAAAAGGCGAAAATTAGAATTGTAAAATGGTGGCAAGTATTTTAAATTAAAAAAATACCCAATTTGGTAACACTAGTTCAGCAAGAATATTATAAAGATGCTTTGTGATTTTTTTTAATTGATTGCACACTATATGGCCAATGACGACCGGTCATTTGAAATTTTAGACGTTTTGTTAAATATTTTAAAAAATACATGGGGAATTATACGGAAACTCCAGGTGTGTACACAGAATAGAACAAACAGGTCATATTTCCGTGAAGATGTTTTCTCGAAACCCCAAGGAAGACGTCAATAAATTGCATAAAATCATTAATTTTAACAGGTTTATCCAAAAATTATTAGTTCATTTTCAATTTGTTGACGGTCCTCTACGGGCTTTCGAAAAAAAAAAAAAAAAAGAAAAACTTCACAGAAATGTATGACATCTACTATTTTGTTTAAAAACCTGGAGTTTCAGGGTAGTTCCTCATATATTTTTCTTGCTATTTCACAAAACATCTAAAATCGCAAGTGATCGCATCATTGGTCAAATAGTGTATGATTTTACAAAATACACATAATCTCTGAATGTGCAGTATATAGATATTTTTTTTATTCAATTTCAGTATTCGTCTTAGGATATATTTTTAGGGGGGTCCGGGACACATTTAAAAATAATTTTAATTTCTTGAATTAAAATTTTGAATGTTTTTGTGATGGTTAACCATACTATTTGTAAACAAAATCACATGATAAAACTTCTCATAATTATCATCATAACTCAAAATATTATTTGTAGAATTTCAATTTTTTTTTACATTTAAATAAACAAGACTATCTAAATATTAATTTTGATTCAGTATTTTCAAAAAAAAAAAAATGTAAAATTTTTTTAAATATTTAAAGAAAATTATTGATAAAAAAATTTAACTTTTATTTAAAAATCATATTTTCAAAAATAAAAATATCTTTTTTAAATTTCCTGTATCAAAATTAAAGTAAAACAATCAAAAAGTTACATTCCAAGTTTGAAGGATTTATCTTTAACGGTTCTGGAGTTATAATAATTTAAATTCGACAAATTTGAAGAAACCTACCATGAAGTACGACGCATTTTCAAAAGAAATCATTTCATGAAAATTATTGCTTATAAGCTAGATTTTGAAAACTAAAATGAAAAAATATTTCCCCCGCTTGTAAGTAAAATAGAAACATGATTTATGTACATCATTTTAAGCATAAAAAATAGAAATTTTTAATGCAATAATTTTTTTATAGAAAATTTGAAGATTTTTGTGTCCCAGACCCTTTTTAAATCTAAATAATGCCATCGTCAACTGATATACTGTTCCTACTTTTTCTGATTAAATTATATTTTAAATGGTGTGAAAAAGTAGTGTGTTGGCTTTTTTCCCCCACGCACAATAATTCACTTAATTTTCAAGATGTATGCTTGTTTTTCGTAATGATATTGTTGCATCAACAGAAAAAATATACGCTTTCTAACTAACCAATTTTGTCTAGAGAGGTTATATAAAAATGTGCCATTTTTTAAACCCTTTCCGGAACGGGTAAAACCTTTTAGTAAAATGAGAAATTATCGACTGACACTGGAATTCACAAATGAATTTTTTTTTATATTTTGAAATCCCTAATTTAAGCTTTTATTGTAAAAGCAAAATTTTACTAAAATATTATTGGAGCCGTTTGCAAGCTTGTAATTAAAATTAGATATCCCAAACCGGAAAAGGTTAAGGCTCCTGTTCTCGCTCGAGGAAACGCTCGCGAGCTAATGCTATTCCTATGGGGAAGCATTTTTCTAATAACTCTTTCGCATTTTGACATTTTTTAATAATTTTTTTTGCATTGGATAGCTGAGGTGCATGCCGACAGCGCACCTTTTTTACTTTTTCGATTTTGGTTGCAAATATATTTTTTAAAAAGCACTTTGTTTCGAAACCGGTTTTGAAAATGAAACTAACTTTGTAAAACATATCTGCATTCAAAATCGAAAAAGTAAAAAGTGCGCTGTCGTCATGCACCTCAGCTATCCAATGCAAAAAAAATTATTCAAAAATGTCAAAATGCGAAAGAGTTATTAGAAAAATGCTTCCCCATAGCAATTAGCATTAGCTCGCGAGCGTTTCCTCGAGCGAGGACAGGGGCCTTAAAGGACTATTTCATTATTGTAATCTTATTTCCTAATTTATTTTGAACATTTTTGCTATTCACATTGCCTTCTTATCTCTAACAGGCAAAAAATGAAAGCAATTTTTCACCTCTTTGAAATATCTCGTATACTACTTAATATTGTAAGACAATGACCATGCATACTCAAGTGCAGCAATTCGGAAAGTCTCTGTATTTGCCTACAGTAACATAAATAAAAATAGATGAAACAGGCTTAAAAATGAGCTAGTCGTTGGAGGCCACCGTAATACTTACCCATCATGGATATGCATATTATAAAAATAAAACGTGTGTAAACCGTTTATAAAATGCATCACCGTTCCAAAATAAAATTTAAACGTGTATTTAAATATTTTTAACACATAGTAATGATCTATTAATGAATTGCTGATGAACCAATTTCGACAAATTATATAAAATGCCAAACTACTCAAGTAGTACCGAATCGCGTAAAAGAAACACCCTTATAACTCAAAAAATAATAATCATTAATTAACAATCTACTCCGTTGGATTAAGCGTCTCATATCAAATTAAAATATATCTTTGAATTTAAATTTGAATGAAATACAGGGTGATGAAAAATCGAAGAGTGTGGAAAATATTATTTCAAATATCTCGGCAACTAATTATCCGACCGACTACATTCTTTCTGCAAAATGCGATATTTTGTCTTTTACATCCATTCCTTAAAATAAAAAATTGAAATTTTTTTACATACCTTTCATCAAAACGAATATTTCGAGAGTCCAAAAAATAGTTTCGGATAATCGAGGTTTCTCATGTTAAATAAGCTTCTTTCCATTTTAAATACTAACCACACACCAAATTTCAAGTTTCTATCTCAATTTGTTTGGGAGATAGAGCGTTTACAGACAAACGGCATTTTTTTTTTTTTCTAAAAATGTTTTTCGGAATCTTCATTGTATGAAAACTGTAAATCCATCACAAAACTTTTCTCGATTTTCAAAACGGTTGTAAGACTTACCCTATACTACGTATGATGGGTAAGTAAAAAAGGATTTCGTATGAATATGCATCTTTATTTGGTGTTAAAGGATCCGAACACGGTTAATCAAATGTCTAAAACTAATACATGTTTCTACTTATAAACTTAAATAACTGTATTATAATATATACTTCAAAAACTTAAATTATACATGAATTTTATTGGTTTTTTAATTAGTTTCTGAAAAGAAAAAGTAATGAAATGCATAATTTATTCTTGACCTATGCTTTTATGCATAATTTTTTTTTTTTTTTTTTTTTTTTTTAACATGAGTCAATTTACTTTTCAATATTTAATATTTTTCTATTTTTCCACCCATACTAAATTTAAATGTTCAATGAAATTAGTGTTATCAATAAGCTTTTATTCATTTTTTCTCTTAAAAATCTTTAAAAAAAGATAATATTCTGAGAAGATATATAGATATAAATGTCCTTAAATGTTTAATATTTCACAAACAAGAAAAAATGCAAAGATCTTGGTTTTTTTTTTCTTTTTAAATGCAGCTTTTTTTAACGTAGTTAATTTTTTAACTGCGTTTCGTCAGTCTGTCCGTGCTCACTCTAAATTTCAAAAATATATTGAAACTATCGAAAAATTTATAGATTCCATCGAGATCTATTAAGCATTTTTTTTTTTCAATGGAGTGTGCAGTAGAGGTCTGCACGGGCCGAAATTTCTAGGCCCGAGCCCGGCCCGAAAGTTAAAATTTCGGCCCGGGCCCGGCCCGGCCCGAACGAAAAAAATATTGGCCCGACCCGGCCCGGCCCGAAAGTTAAAATTTCGGCCCGAGCCCGGCCCGGCCCGAACGAAAAAAATATTGGCCCGACCCGGCCCGGCCCGAAAGTTAAAATTTCGGCCCGAGCTCGGCCCGGTCCGAAAAAAAGTTTAAAATTCGGCCCGAACCCGGCCCGGCTCAAGTGAATTTCTACAGAACATTGATCTTTAATCTTATGGAAGAGTTCTGACGAAAAAAAAATTTTATTAGTCTTTTTTTTTTTTTTTTTTTTTTCATGTTTATAATCTCCATTTATGCAGAAGTGCCTTAGGCTGCGATATTTACGCTTTTAAATGAATCTTTGTTTGTTGTATGTAAATGTTTCAGTTATCACTAGTATTATTAATCCATATTCCCTGTAATGGAGACAAAAAGTCGAAAAAGCGGTATATGGTAAAATTTCCAAAGACGAAATCGCTTTGGAATGAAAAAAAAAAAATACATTCCCTTCTTAACAGATGTAAATGTTTAATATATTTTTTTCTCCCGTATTGTTGTATTCATTTTGCATGGATGAACATTTTAAAAGAAACTTTCAGTTTTCAGTTTAAAAGAAAATTCCTTCATAATCATGTTTTTCTTTTTTTTTCTTTTTTCTTTTTTTTTCTTTTGTGTGTGTGTGTGTGTGTGTGTGTGTGTGTGTGTGTGTGTGTGTTTAATTCTATTTTAAAACGCCTAGTAATCTATGATTCTTTAAAAGGAATAAATTCTAATGTTTAATTGTAGAATAATGACGGCTTAAAAAGTATATGCCTTTTTTGGAAACATTTTTGGACAAAGCCAAGTATTACTGATTTATAAAAAGTCGAGAAAAGGATTTTCATGTAGGAAGATTAAATAGGAACTGATTATTTTGGTCCATGAAAACTAGGAAGAATGGAATCAGTCTCGGCTTCTTACGGAAAAAAAAGTTAGGCCCGGCCCGTCCAGCAAAAAAATTAAGGCCCGAGCCCGGCCCGGCCCGAAAGATTAGTGACTAGGCCCGGCCCGGCCCGGCCCGAGTCTTCAGAAGTAAGGCCCGAGCCCGGCCCGGCCCGAATGCCATTGTTGGAAATTGGCCCGAACCCGGCCCGCGGGCCGGGCCGGGCTCGGGCTTCGGGCCGCGGCCCGGCCCGTGCAGACCTCTAGTGTGCAGCATTAATAGTTGGGTGACACAGGCACATCAAAGATTTCGTATAGGGGAGGGTGACCTGAAATTATCTTAGCACGCAATACGATCCGCATTTTCGCCATTCCTAACCGATATTGCAAAATAACAAACTGAGCATGCGTGCGGACTTGGATTGAAATTCTCTCTCTAGAAAAATTGTACATACAGGGTTACCATATTGGCGCTTTTATCTTATCAAACGTGACGTTTTCATCCCATATTACATTATTAATTATTTTATTTTTATTAACAAAAACACTGCTTTAGAAATAGTTTCATAAGATTTTTAAGTATTTATTAGTAACGCAATTAGGATATTATTTATTACTGAACAGATAAAGAGTTAAATTTTGCAAATGAGCTTATCAACGAGTAATTTAAACGTAATACTTATGAAAATGTAGATGCAAATATATATTATTCTTTTCCTCTAAGTATATTATTCCTTTTATAATGCAAATATATTTTATTCCTTTATAATAATAATAAGAATGATTATCTTATTTTACATCTTGTATGTTCTGCGGACAAAATTATGCATCTTTAAGGAAACATTAATTTATTTTAAGTAATACATATAAATTTAAATGTAATAATTTATGATTTTTTCAAATTTAATAATGCATTATTATTTTAGATCCTATATTACATTTTTATATAATTTTATTAAATACTAAATACATTTTTTGTTGAATATTATTACCATGGTCTTCCTTTTTAAATACAGTTCATGGAACTGTTTTATTATTATTATTATTATTATTATTTTAAATTTAGTTATAAGAAATTAAATTTAAAAGCTATCTATTCAGATAATTATAAATTCTTTTAATAAATTCGTATAAATAACTGGATATAGATGGCAGCACAGAAAAGTTTTCTTTCTTTATTTTTCACTTTTTTATGGGTGTAAATAATTCAGTTTTAATTTTTTATTTTTTATTTTTAATGATAAATTATATTTATTTTAACTTTTTAAAAACTTTTCTTATGCTTTGACTTTAACTTCCTCATTTTCGTTTTTTACATCTATCAAAAATACAAATTACTTTGCAAGGATATAGATTATTATTAAGATTTTTTTTTTTAAATTTAAAATAGAGTTTTTTAGTTATACTATTATCAAATTAAGTGAGATAATTATCTATAATTAATAAATAAGAAATGTCTAGGTATTCCAACTAGCTAATTATATTTAATATTTTATTATCAAATTATTTATTGATAGTATAATATTTAATATTACATAATTTTCATACAATTTATAGCATATTTGAATATAAAATAAAATAGAATATTTGATAAAGATCAATTATTATATTTTGTAATAAATAATTATCAAATAATTGTTGTTACAATATAAAAATTAAATGTGTCAGTAATTCATAGATAATGTATATACAGATAATAATATAGATATAACAAATTATCATATTTGATGATTTATCATTGATAAATATAATAATACAATAATAACTTAGATCAGCGGTTCCCAAACTTATTGGCTCGCGGAGCCCTTCTTGGGGAGAATTTATTTGGCGGAGCCCCTAAATTTCATGATACTGTATGGTAGTGATGGGCGATTTCGATTTTTTAAATCGATTTAATCGATACTATGGCCAACTCGATTTAATCGATACTTTAAAATTTTTAATCGATTTCTCTGAAGGTAATATAATTTTCATTTTCCTTCAAAAGTCATAGACGGATGTGCCAATTCCAAATTTTAAGTGTATTAGTTTCTAAGATAGAACAATTAAAGAAACTTCAGAATCCCCCCCCCCCCCCCTGCAAAATAGCGTTTTTTGTTGAGTGATGTACACCAAAAATTGATCAGGATCAATTTTTATTAGATACCAGCTAAATCTGAATTTTGATGAAAATCCATGAAAGCGCGAGATACAGCTATTGCGAAATCATAAAAAATGCTGCATATCAGTGCCACCTGTAGGGCATATTACACCAAGAACTAAATAACACTAATCTATGTCAGAGATTTACTGAATCTGAATTTTGATGAAAATTTGTTCTTGAGATAGCGCTATTGCGTTAATTATGAATAATGCAGCATAGCAGCGCCATCTCTTAAGCGATTTCCACAAAAATGTAATTAGCATCAAATAATATCAAGGACTAATTGAATTTAAATTTTTATGAAAGTCCGTGCATTAGTTCTTGAGATAAAGCTAAAATGGAAACAGGGGCGTGCGAAAAGAGAACTGCGCCCGGTTCAAAGTTCCAATTTAGCCCCCCCCCCCTATTAACTTTTTCTTGTGATAGACTAGAAGTGATGTTAGTAGTAAAAATTTGGCGCACCCTAAAGTTCCGTGCTCTTAACGACCGCTTCCTTACCCCCCCCCCCCCTCTTCACATGGCGCTGAGTGGAAATTGTGAAAAATTCAGTATAGCAGCGCCATCTGAGAAACTATATACATCAAAATGCAAAAAACATCAATTCATGTCAAGGACTTACTGGATCTAAAATGTGATGAAAATCCGTTCATTCGTTATTCAGATATAGCTGTTGCGCAAATCGCAAAAAATGCAGCATAGCAGCGCCACCTGTTAGGCTATATACACCAAAAATTAATTAGATTCAGTTTATATCAAGGTCAAACTAAATCTAAAGTTTTGTGGAATTCTGTGCATTTGTTCTTGAGATAGAACGGTCAGAAATTTTTGTCGTATACAGACTCACAGAGTGACAGACATACACACAGACAGATATTTCTTAAAAACCATGAAATCGTGTTAAAGACCTTCTAAAATATATAAATCCATCGAAAACGGGAAGTCAAAAATTTTCACGAATCTAATACTCTCTTCTTATAAAGTTACAAAAGAAAGTAAAAATGTAAAATCGATTCTGCCCGTAAGATCGGTCTTTAGATTCGATTTCGATTTTCAGATTCGATGTCGATCTTTAGATTCTATGTCGATCTTTAGATTCGATTTCGATTTTTTTTTTCTTTTTCTAGGCTAAATCAGTGTCGAATGCAGGTATTTTTCAGCGACTCCGGAGGAAGACATCATGTTTTACATCTCTGTAAGAGAGGGGGTATCGCAATTTGTGCATTAAAAAGCACAAAATCTCATAACTTCTGGGGGGGGGGGTAATCCCCTGCGGGCCACCCCATTAATTCGACACTAGGTTAAATCGTTATATTTTTGTTTAGAAGTCCAGTTATTTGAAGTATCAGTTTATTATGTTTTATTTTTCACGCTCGTCTCTTCTAATCCCCCGCCTTCCGCGTCAGTTTTAACTTACAGGGCCGTTCGAAATATGCATATAGTTTTAAAAATGTCCAATTCTCAGTCTATTTTATTTTAGATCCACATTTTAAATCTTGACAAGAGATAAATAAAGGGTCGCCCTTCCGCCCGTTTGGGGCTTATTTGCGCACCACCGGGGGCATATTTTTTTGTTTCTTCAAAAGAAACAAAAAAATTTTTGAGGGGGGGGGGGCTTGCACCCTCCCCCAATATACACCTTAAAATTTCACTCATTTAATTCTCTACCATTTTTAACTTAAAAGTTTAAGCTACATGGCACCCCCAGAGCTGTGGACCCCTCCCCCCCCTGTCGATCACTCACCTAATTTTGCTTATTTCTTCACTTCATTTCAATCTTTAAAAGGCTATAACTTAGCTTCTACAGGAGTTACAGTGATGAGAAAAATTCTAGTATAGCTAACCATTTCTCGCCGTTCTTTTTGCTATTCCAGTTTCCCGGTTTTCCCTATAGGACCTTTTTTTGGGGGGGGGGGGGGCAGAGGGGGGTTTTCTCATTTCTTGATACAATATGTCTATTGAAAGCTTATGCTTCCTACATTACAAATCTAGCATAAGAAAATTTCTCCCATCATTTCAGGTCACGTTACGGACCCATAATGTGTTAAAATTTTAATTTTTTTAACTTCTTCGAAAAAAAAAAAAAAAAAAAAAAAAAACATTGATACATATTAGCGAAATTGGGGTTCGAACCCGCAATCGTTTGATTGCACACGTAATCCCTAAGCTTATTGGCCACCGAGTACTCAGCAGCGCTATCATTTCTTTAGATTGTCATCTTTAAATTCGTAATATCTTTTAAATGGAATGTCCGATTAGAATAATTCAAATAGTAATCTACAGATATTGTAACAGGCATTAATACAAAATGATTTATTTGGATAAGGATTAAGGTATCGATAGTATGGTCTAATTTTGGTTGGTGTATTTATCGCGTTTTAAAATGTAAGAAAGAGTGAGTTAACTACGATAGCTAGCTGGACATATGGTACCGCGTGTTTTTTTTTTTTTTTTTTTTTAATAGATATTAATATGTTCTTTAATATTATAGAACCTGTTTTAATTCATTTAAAAGTATTTCCTGACGATTCAAAATTATATATCCTAATGATTCAAAAAATACACACGTAATTGTTCAAGGTTTCACTTCTATCGGCACTCTCAGAGTGCTCCTTTTTTTTTTTTTTTTTTTTTTTTTTTTTTTTTTTTTTTTTTTTTTTCATGTTCGCCCGTCCTACCACCCCCTCCCCCTTCCTCACCAATCTTAACTTACAGGTTCGTTCAAATTATGACTGCGATTTAAAAGAAGTCTAATCCTCGTTCTATTTTGTTATAAATCCATACTTTGAAACCTCAACAAAAGATACATTTGGACCGGGGTCGCCCTTCTGTCCGTTTGGGATTTACCTTGCGCCCCCCCCCCTGGGTGGGGGGCATATTTTTTGTTTCTTCCACACCATCTCATGTAACATATCGTTATAAAGATTTTATCTCCTCGTTTTTTTCTGTTACTACCTCTCTCTCCACCTAGTTACATGCTCTTGGCACTTTTTATAGTTTCAAAGAGTGCATGTTCCCCGCGGGCCACAACATGAATTCAACACTAAGTTAAACACTATATTTTTGTTTATAACCTCAGTTATTTGGGTTATTAGTTAATTATGTTTTTTTTTCAAGTTCGTCCGTTTTAATCCCTCGTCCCCCCCCCCCTTTCTCGCCAATTTTTACTAAATGGGCTGTTCAAAGTATGCATGCAATTTTTAAAATGTCCAATTCTCGTTCTATTTTATTGTAAATCCTCATTTTGAAACTTCGACAAAAGATACATTTGGGCTATGGTCGCCCTTCCGTCAAGAGTGGGGTTTACCTGCCCCCTTGGGAATGGGGCATATTTTTTTTCCTCCAAACTATCTCGTGTAACATTTGGTTGGCATTAGAAAAAAAAAAAGTTTTTTTGTCTATACTCCTTGTTCCTCATCCTAGTTACACGCTCTTGGCACTCTTTATCCTCGGTTTAATGCCAAGTTACTCAGTGTTGTTATTAGTTGAGTTATGTCTCTCAAATTTGTCAAAGTTTTTGTGTAAGTGACAACCATAAGTGACAATCATTTTAAAATTTAAAATTCTTACTAACCGACTCTAAAACCTGCAATAGCTTAATTCTATGCCTCCCTAAATGGGGATAGGGGGTGGGAGGCGGTAATTACGGTCCTGCTGATTGTCTAAGTTTTGGAATTAGTAATTTGGATCTTCTCTGTGTGAACCTGAATATCGAAATATCGATTCTAGTATCGATTCTAGAACTGAGAAATCGATTCTTATTATGATTGATGTTGTTTTATATGATATCGATTTTAATCGATTCTCAAAATTTCCAGAATCGCCCATCACTACTGTATGGTTTACAAATTAATGTATGCCTGTGAAGCAGAGAAAGATCTGTTGGATAAGAGTCTGAGCCAGTAGTTTCCCATATAGGGTCAAGTTCTGAGTTTGGACCTTTTCTTGATGCACAAATTCTGAATTCGTGATAGAAATAAATTGAAAATAAAATTTTCGGTTATATAACCCTGTAAAAGTTTTATTTAATATTACTATTATTAAACAGAATATATTAAAAATAAGGACTAAAAACAACTTTCTTTATATTAAAATATCTGTCTTGTATAATCGAAATATGTCCGCCAACTACAGCAAAAAATATAGTAAAAAGATTGTGGTATCTGAAAGTTTTAGTAACGAAGAAAACAAACTCCACTTATCTGAGCGACGTTCAAGCAATACTGTTTAAGAGGTAATAGCATCCATTTAAGAAAATATTCTTTTGAGATTTCATGTATGAACTCGGAAAAAAAGATCAAAATGGCAATCCTGTCTGTATTGGGGCTTATGTGAATCTATTGATATTTATGGCAAAAACCGCGCATACTTGAGAATAAAAAGGTAAGTTTTAGAGTTTTCGTTTATTAAGAAAGAACTCTGTAAAATCCCAATAAGCTACTCACAAAAAGAAATAAAATGCATAGGACAGTCACCCATGAGTAATTATATATCACGCTTTCCCTAGTCTGGCCCACCAGTTATAGAGTCATGCGATTAAGTATTCTTTTTTCGATCTTCTTTACGTTTCTGGTACTTCTCAACATGCAACGAAAAAGAATCTTCCCTTGAGCTTATTCTTTTGAACCATTTTTTAAAAATACATTTAGAAGCAGATCATTTTTTTAGTGTTTAAGTGGGCGGGGCAAAATCAACAATTGGTATTATTAGGTGCAATATCGTTTATTTTTTTATGTGTGTGTTTTATTTGAAGTAATTAGCTATTAATTTTAATTTGGAAAGAAAATTTCTTTACCTATTGTTTTTAACTCAAACTAGGTATACAGTTAAAAACTACACGTTATTAAGGTTAAACTATTGTTAAAAGAAATTTAGCTAGCAAAAAAAAGTGTACTAACAAAACGGGACTATGGGTGGGTTAAAATATATATCAAGGCGAATACTTATTTACTAAAATTCTAAGCAATGCGTGGAGCTGAACAAAAGTTTAGATTGTTAGAGCGAGAACGAATGTAAAGAACCAATTATATATATATATATATATATATTTGCTACAACCTTATTTCATATAAGAAAATATGGCATCATAACTTAAAAATCTTAGCCATTGCAGATACCAGTTAAAACAAAATTTTAAAGAAGAATTGTTAAATGATAAAAGGTGTTAAAAATGTGCGTTTTCAGCTACACACATTGCTTTAAAAATAAGTACAATTAAGTAAAACAGCATAAAAATATTAAGAATAAATAAAAATAAAGTAAACTGATTAAAAGAATTAATGTTAAAAAAGAAAATAAAAAGTTTTTTTCTCCACGTACACAATTATTAAATGAATCTAAACAGGTTTATATTAAATATAAATGATACAAATTGTTACACAAAAAGAGTCGTTTTAATTTACAAACTTTGTTTAACTATGAAAAACGGTTAAAAAAATAAATATACAAATAACGTAAACAGATTAAATAAATTAAAGTTATATCTAAAAAAAGAAATATATGCACAGTATACGCAAACGCAAAATTAATCAAGTGAGAGGCTATAAATGATACGAAATCTTATAAAAAACTACATCGAAAGCGACAAACAATATTTTAAAAATTAAATGCAATTATGAAAAATACTAACGTCTAGACCTTGCCCTAAACAACGGCTGTTATCACAAATACACCCAAGAAAATCTCCATGCTGCCAATAATTTTTTTTTAAACGTAAAATATGGTTTCTTGCTATTTCTTGGCGCTAGTTCAAAAAGACAAACGAACAAACAGACAGACAAACAAACAAACCGACAAACAAATAAAGAAACAAACACACAAACAGACAGACAGAAGTCTGAAACAAACAGACAGACAGACCGACACACAGATATACATACAGACACTAGCGTATTGACTCCGCCCAAACAATGATAAAGCCATATGAACCCGTGCGACGTGCTGGATATTTTCTTGGGTGCATTTGTGATAAGAGCCGTTGTTTGGGGCGGGGTCTAGACGCTAATATGAATAATAGGCTGGAAGATTTAAATAACTATAACTAAAAAAGTAAAATTTTGTATCGAAAGTTTAAAACACATTACGTGCATAAATTAAAAAAAATAGTTCAAACCAAAAATTACATAGAAAATAGAAACATATGTAATACAATTTTTTTAAGTGAATTTAATAGATTTATTAATATTTTAACGAATGTATTTTTCAAACCAGTGATAGAAGTATTTATTTTTGACACGCATACACAAATTCCTACATGTATTTAAAAAATATTTTGTAATAGGCTAATTTATTTCATGTTATGTTTATTTTCTTGGAACGCCGCGGAGCCCCTGAAAAGTGTAGGCGGAGCCCCAAGGGCTCCGCGGAGCACAGTTTGGGAACCTCTGACTTAGATCATCATCAAATTATTATTATATTAGTAATGTTATAATATCCATATATTTCAATAAATGAAATTTTACATATAAATATTTCATTGAAAATTAATGATATTTTATATTTATTTATAAAATATTATCTTCTTTAGATAATAAAGAAGAAAATATTTATTATCAATTACATTTGTTTTTTTATAATGAAAATATTTGATAGTATTTAATGTTAATAATAAGTAAATACTAAAATATTATAGAAATAAATATTCAAGTAAATCATTTAATGATAATATGACTATATATATATTTAATTATTTAAATATTGCAAATCAGCTTAAATTTTTTTTTTTACAAAATACTTTAAAATTATTGAACAGTTTAAAAAAATTAATCATTATACAATAATTCATAAATTATTATCATTTTTATTTTTTATAGCATCTATTATAAAATATCTCTCTAACATACATTTTAATATTATAAATAAGATATAAATTTATTTATCTAATATAAATTAATATTTATTATAACTATTATTTCATTGATACCACAACTTTATTAATATTTAATAATATTTAATTACAATAAATTATTCATGATAAAAAAATTATTATAATTCATAAAATATTTCAATAAACTATTTAAGTATCTTAATATGATTAAATCGGAAACAAATTTAAAATAAATTAATATTGGAGATTTAAATCACTAGATTCACAAAGAAATCAAATATCGAAAGAAAATCTCAAGTATTAAACGCCTCTGTAAATCTAAGTATAATAATAATAATTTACTTGTTAAAATGTTGTTAATTACGATTTGTTATCTGTATCCCATATTTGAACGCCAAAAAGTAATCGCCAATTTAGTATGATGACGAAAGCAACCTCGTTAAACCTGTACAATTTTTCTAGTAGAGAGAATTTTAATAGAGTCCACACGCATGCGCAGTTAGTTATTTTGCAATATCGGTTAGGAACGGCGAAAATGCATACGATCCAAACAGGTTTTCTCCCAGACAGTCTACTGCTTAAGGCTGCTGGTCACTCACTTTCTGAATTCCCCTCCGTAAAGTCCCCCCCCCCCCCCCTCCTACATTATGGTCTGTGGAAGATAAACATTTGAAGTGCGTTTTAACAATGCTTCATTACGTCAAACAATAGATATTAAACTGCATTGAGATTCATTACAACCATTCTCATAGAAAATGCAATACTCTAAATTCGATAAATAAAATAATTCAATTACATTTGACCGTAATTGTGTTAAGCACGATTTATGAAAATAATATACTTTATTGAGGTGCGGGATATCATCTTTCGTATAGACAGTAGGACATGCAACATTTTCATGCTTTTTTACAGGAAAGCAATAAGCAATAAAAAGTCATTATCAGCTAACAGCGAAAATTGGAAGTGAATTTTCAGTTGTATATTTTCAAGCTTATGTGGTGTATATAAATTCAATAGATCACATATGGGTGATTAAAAGAATTAACTATGTGTGGAAACTTGTGAAAGTGCATTTTCAGTTGTATTAAGCGTTTTCAAGCTTATGTGCTATGTACAAGTGCTCTAGATTACACAGAGCTTCTCAAATTTGGATTAACTTTTATAGAAAATGTATAGTGTCCTTTCTCTGCAAAAGGCGTTGTGTTATACTTTGAGTTGAAATAATGTTACTAAAATGAGTTAATATAAATTCACATGATACCGCTCGATGAATGGTAAATGATGAAAAACAGTTTTCGTTTGAACTGAGTATATTCTACGTGGTATTCTTAAAATCTGTGGATCATATAAGAAATTACAGATGAATTAACAAACAGAATACATTACTGTGTATAGAGATTTAATTAATGAAAATAGTTTTTTAACAGTGTTGTGTATTTTCGAAATTGCTAATTAAAATATCTCATTTCATCCTATGATAAGAAGTTTTATAACACTATTAGATAGAGTCGGAGAGTGTTTCATAATCTATGCGTAATGCATGTTTTTTTTCGTTATTTTTATCAAATTCGCTGCTTAGGAAATTGACTTTTAGAATGAATTAAAAGCTTTATTGCATTAAAAAAATATTCAAAACATTAAATATCTTAATATGATATTAATCGTTAATCTCAGTTTCCTAATTCATCAGCTGTAGAGGAATCCAGTTAAATACAAAATATTCTATCACTTCTCTAAAAATAGGTGCAGTTAACGAAGCATACTGTCTGGATCTGTATGGATATGAAAGAATTTCAACGAGAAAAACCATGAAAACATAAAAAATTTAATAAACACGACCTACATCCGAAGATATATTTCATGTTTGTTTTTCTAAAAGAGGTTGATAAATAACAGAGCTCTTAGCTCCAGCTAAAAGAAAACAAACACTGCTAAAGAGCTAAGTGACAAGAATCCCTTAGTTGAATTCTATACTTTCTTTTAATCTATTTCACTACATGTTAACACGCACTTTTTTACTTTCCTCTATCTTTCCAAGAAGAAAGTATTGGATTCGTGAAAATTTTTGGATATATACATGGTGTTTCGCTACCAGACCGACAAACTTTGAGGGGTGATAGTAGACATAAAGACACACATTATTAAGTAGGAAACCATGGGGCGCAAACGTCTTCTGTAGGAGCTTGGGGCCATTAAAATTTAAGGTCCAAAAATTCAAACGCTGATAAAAATTAGAAAAAAGGGTCGATTTGTTTGTGGTTTTCTCTAAAATCATTCTTTATTTTTTTATTTTAAAAGTTAAGTTAAAAAATTCTCGATAAAGGGCGCTTTAGACATTAGAGTAACGAACAAATACTTTTTGCCTTTTTTTGTGCATGAGGTTAAAATTATTCTAAAGTTTACACTTTAACTTAAATTTTAAGCTCAAAATCGGAAACATGGGGATCGGTTAACTAGCGAAAAATTAACTGTGAACCGAAGGGGATATTTTAAACGCTCATAAACATTGGACAAACTAATCGATTTTGTTGCGGTTTGCGTGTAGGTCATTCCTTTGGTAATTATTTTATTCAAAATGACGTACAGCTTTCATCTCTTCATTTATTGATAGAGGGCGCTTCCGATACGTGTCCAATATTTCAATGGTATTACTCCTGGGTGTTTCACTAACAGACCACCATACTTCCAGGAAGTGTAAGGCATGCAAGGATGACTCGGAATCTCACAGGAATGTAACGTTGAAAATTGCTTTTTTTGCATGTTACGTTTAAAAAATAGCAGAGAAAAAAACAACAGAAACAAGCAGAGAAACAGCAACATGTTAAAGTGACAGAACAAAGTTTATTTAAAGGTTTTACAGCAAAAATTGTTCGAAATTATGACCAGAAAAAGTCCGGCAAGCTTGACAGCGACAGTAGATGGCGCTACGATTTTCTTGCGGTAGATAGCACTGAACGGCGTGAAAGTTTCTCTCTCGTTGCGCAGCTCTATGTGGTTCCAGCACGATCGGGCTCTTCCACATTTTACCAATGATGTTCACTGATACCTCAACGTAACATATGGACAGCGGTGGATAGGTCGTGGCGCCCGGTTTATTGGCCTGCCAGATCACCGGACTTATTAAGTATGAGTTTCTTCTGCTGGGATCACATGAAAAGTTGGGTGTATCAGAATCCCGTAGCATCAATTAAAGATTTAGCAGCTCGTATTTCTGTAGCCTCCGGAAATCTATCAAAGATTCCAAGAATCTTTCAAAGCGTGAGGAATTACATGCGACGCCGCTGTCAAGCATGTCGAATTACTTCTGGTCGTAATTTCAAAAGTCTTTTCTACTAAAACCTTTAAATAAACTGTTTTCTGTCATATTAACGTGTTGCTGTTTCTCTGCTTGTTTCTGTTGTTTTTTTCTCTGCTTCCTTCTACCATAACTCGCAAAAAAGACATTTTCAACGTTACATTCCTATGTGATTCCTAGTCTCTTTTGCATCCCTAACACTTCCTGGAAGTATGGTAGTCTGGTAGTAAAACACCCAA
Source organism: Maratus speculifer (assembly GCA_964019185.1). NCBI lineage: Eukaryota > Metazoa > Arthropoda > Arachnida > Araneae > Salticidae > Maratus > Maratus speculifer. The sequence goes on along the minus strand of OZ025293.1, from coordinate 207,974,152 downwards.
TAGTATGCCATTGAAATGTCGGAGATATGTCGGATGCGCCCTCTATGAAAAAATGAGGACACCACAGCTGTACGTCATTTTGAATAAAATAATTACCAAGGAAATGACCTACACGCAAACCCAACAAAATCGATTAGTTTGTCCAATGTTTATGAGCGTTTAAAATCTCCCCCTCTGTTCACAATTAATTTTTCGCTAGTTAACCGATTCCCATGTTTCCGATTTTGGGCTTATAATTTAAGTTAAAGTCAAAACTTTAGAATAATTTCAACCCCATGCACAAAAGAACGGCAAAAAGTATTTGTTCGTTACTCTAAAGTCTAAAGCGCCCTCTATCGACAATTTTTGAACTTAACCTTTAAAATAAAAAAATAAATAATTGTGATATAAAGAATGATTTTAGAGAAAATCGCAAACAAATCGACCCTTTTTTCTAATTTTTATCAGTGTTTGAATTTTTGGACCTTAAACTTTAATGGCCCCTAGCTCCTACAGAAGACGTTTGCGCCCCATGGTTTCCTATTTAATAATGTTTGTCTTTATGTCTACTATCACCCTTAGAAGTTTGTCGGTCTGGTAGCGAAACACCCTATATATATATATATATATATATATAGTTTCCGAAAAGTCTGGAAACGGTAGAATAACTCGAGAAATACATATGAGATTGAAAAACGTAAATATACGTGTTAAATATTTTTAAATAAGCTACTCAATGATACCAAATTTGACCTTCGCAACCAAGCCCCTGGGGGTCAGAGGGGATCCAACTTTGAAATCTAAAATTATAACCCCCATTTTTTTATTACAGATTCGGATTCTGCGGACAAAAGTACGTTACTTTTGTATTTGATGTTTATTTCGAATCCTCATTTATCACGGTTTAATCGAGCATATTAAATCGATACATATTTCGGCTTTTCCAACGAGATTTTCCCTAATCGAAACTAATTGGGGAGAATTTTTGACATCAAATTCCTCGTCTTTTGCAGGAATAGCATTTCCTTAAAATCCCCCTTGCCGATTATTTCGATAGTGTAACACAGTTAAAAATTTGACCCATTTGCTGTAGCGTCACTCCACAGCTTTTATAGAACATCTCTTTCATGACCAATGAGAATATTCCATAACACAGTAAAGTAACCGTTTCCTATAAAAGCAGTGGAGTGACGCTGTAGAAAATGATTCAAATTTTTTACAGTGTATAGGTTTTTTTATATTTTTTCTCTAGAAAAATTCATTGAAATATATTAATTTAGTTTTCTATTTCTATTTTTATTTTATCCAGTAAATGGTTTCTAAAATATGACCTACTTGTTTTGATGTTTAAATGTGTAAATATGAACCTCCCAAATAGAAAAAGTATATCTTCAGTTTTTGGGGGCGGGGTATGTAAATATTTTGCGTTTCGATAAGTTCTGCCTTCTTTTTTTTCTTTTTAATCATTTAATTCAGTGGGGAGGATGGGTGTGCATGGAGTTTTAAAAATAATTTCTACTATGTAGAATAACATGTAAGGCAAATTGACCTCCGTGTTTCGATCTTTTAACGTATAAATATGCACCTCCTCTAAGAAATTGAAAAAGGATAGTTTTCATTATTTGACGACGGGATGTGTGTTTCCATGAATTCTGTTGTTTTTAAAAAAATCATCTAATACGCTGATGTGGGTGTATGTTTTTTTTTTAATTATTACTACAGAAAAATATAGGACAAAATATTATAAAATAAAGTTATAAAACATTTTTTGTGCTGACTGTGCAACGGATGAAGAAGTATAGTAAATTTGTGGTACTTACGGAACCCGTTATTTTCCAAGTGAAATATCAGTATTTTCTTCATAAAATAAATAAAGCTTCTATAAATACTCATAATTTTGCCTTCTTTAACAAGTGATTATCAATAAGAAAATATTCGTAGTTAGCATTTCTTGTTGAAATGAAACTGAAATGCAATCTTATTGAAATTATTTCCTATTCTAGAAATTCCAGAATCCTTAGGAACTCCCCTTAGGAAATGTTAGTTTTTTTTTTGGAGGGGGGGGGGGGTTATAGGTTTTCATAATTGATTAATTACTGCAAGAACAAAATAAGTAGGGATTACAATCCCGAGACTAATTTCCGATCCCGGGATTTCGGGATTGCTTAGATTCAATCCAGGGATTGCGAATATTAGAATTTTTTTATTATCATCAATTTTCACAATAGCTAAATTTCACAATATTGTAAAAAAAATAATTGAAGCAAAAATACAGCCTAACTTACGAAAATATACCAAGTTCAAAATGTATTATTTTAATAATAAAAAGGCATAGGATAAATTACAGCAATTGGAAATTTAAACAAATATGCTGTTCATGTTTGACAATGTTACCAAAAAAAAGAAATATCTATATTTTATCTTCCAAATAATTTCTTTCATTTGATGTTAAAAAAGCCTTTGAATGGGTAAATATTTACAATAATAAAAGATAATTATTATCACTAATTAAATTTTGAATTATTCTCATAACCAAATAACTAAAAAGTACAAATTTAGGATATCGAAAGACAAAATTTTCCCTACAAAATACTTAATAAAGTACTTTAATAAAAAAGATTTTAGTTTGAACAGCTCAGTTTTTCTTAACTAATTGGTTTTTCTTTGAAAATAAGATCTAAGAAATATCAAAGCATCTAAAATATCATTCGCAAGTCGACTTTTAATTTTGTTTGCAATAAATTCTGCTGCTGAAAATGTTCGTTCTGCTTCTACACTCGCGGGAGGAATTGTCCGAATATATTGATAAGCTAATTCTAGATGATGACCGCGTATTCCTCCATTCTCAAAAAGAGACTTCTCATTTCTAATTTATAATGATAAATTCTTTTCGTGTTTCTGGTTCGACGGTTCGCACGCTTTTTTCTATTTCTTTTTGTAATTTTTCCTTATATGTTCGGTTATCCGTTTGCCGTTTCGCAATGAGCTCAATAAGCATTATTTCTGTATCTTCAGAATCGCCATTGTGAACACTGTTTAACCTTCCAATTATTGCTTTCACTTTCTTCTTAATAACAGTTTTGTTAGGAATAGAAAACGTACTGCTAGTTTCTGCACTCATGTCATCTCATATAGGATTATGCAAATAATTTAAAACACCCATAATTTCATACGTCGTCATTCTCTAATGCGTAGTTTTAGCACATCTGCCATTTTGTGAGCAAATTTTGATTTTTTCTCCGACAATTCGTTTAAAAGAATTTTTAAACGAGTAAGTATGAACTCACGAAAAGCAAAGAAGTTTGCACATAATGACTATCATACAGAATTCCGACGCTTATCTGTAAAATCTAATTAAAAAATAATCTACGAAGTGAAGATAATTTCTACACACGCAGCGAAATCGAAATAAACAAACGATTTCATTTTTTCTGACTAATAGCTGTGTGTGTTACATCTGTTTGCAAGTCAAAAGATTTCCACTGTAAAAGATTTAATCGTTTAAAAATATATGTTAAAAATATTTGAGGAATATATTCTTTTTCAATCATTATATAAACTTCATGAAAATTCATTTTTCCCCTTCAAAAGCGAAAGTTTATAAACATATTTTTTAATTTCAGCTGAATATTACTCCACTAAAAAAAACCCAGACAATCCCGTAAATCCCGGGATTTTTTCTGACAAATCCCGGGTTTTCGGGATTGAAAATACACCGGGATCCCAGAATCCTGGGATGCGGGATCCCGGGATTGTAATCCCTAAAAATAAAGCAGGGAATTCTTAGACATTTTTTGTTGATATATCATGATTTTTTGTAAATTAATATGTATTTTGTTCCATTTAAAATTGTTTTTCATAAATTTAACCGCTTAACGGATCAATATTTCTGGTAAAAGTTTTCAAATAATGTCTAATTTAGCATATCTTTTACAGACTTTTTAATCTTTTATCACCTGTTATTTCAAAGAGAAATTTCTGCCTAATTGAATCAGAAAAATGCTCGGATTAAATAACGCAATATTTAAAATTAAATCTTACTGATGAGATAAATAAATTATGATTGTTTTTTAAACTTTTTTTCGGATTTTCGAAGATCGCGATTATTATCAAACAAAATACATCAGATACATATTTATTTTCTCAAACAGATTTTACCAACACAAAATTTGATAGGCCAGAGCTTTCTTCACCAAAGTAGTTCCATTAGCGGACACATGTTTGTTGAAAATAATCATTAACGGTTGTTTCAATAACAGAAGTGTTTTATATGCTTCTGCCATAGAAAATAATAGAAATATATTAAATTATTTTTCCATTTGTGCTTTTATTTTATCCAACCAATCAAATATATATATTAACCATTTATAAATAATTTTAATAAATGCAATGCATTAGTAATATATAAATATACCTACATTATAAAGAGGTAAAATTATTTTATTTGTAGAGGAAAATCTGCGGAACTACCGAACTGATTTCAAAAGCAATGATACTAAAAGGATGGTGTTCTCCCCGAATCAAATATAGACTATCTCTTATGTCCATACCATGAACTCAAGAGGAGTGCAGGAAAAAAAAAAAAAACTTTCTAAAAATGCAATTTTGTAATACTGAAAGGCCTAGAAAAATGAAATTTGGCATGTTAACCGCAACTTTTCCTATCATGATTTGCCGGGCATCCATGCTTCAATCATAATTTATTTATCTCATCAGTAAAATTTAGTTTTAAATATTGCATTATTTAATCCGAACATTTTTCTGATTCAATAAGGCAAAAGTTTCTCTTTGAAATAACCCGTCAAAAAAAAAAAATAAAAATAAAAATAAAAATTGTGTAAAAGATATGCTAAAATAGACATTATTTGAAAAATTTTACCGGAAATATTGATCCGTTATGCGGTTAAATTTATGAAAAACAATTTTAAATTGAACAAAATACATACTGATTTACAAAAAATCATGATATATCAACAAAAGTTGTCGAAAAATTCCCTGCCCTATTATTTTGTTGTTGCAATAATTAATCAATTATGAAAACGTATAATCCCTCCCCCAAAATAAAATTACAGGATTCCTAAGGATTTTGCAATTTCTAGAATAGGAAATAATTTCAATAAGATTACATTTCAATTTCATTTGAATAAGAAATGCTAACAACGAATATTTTCTTATTGAAAATCACTTGTTAAAGAAGGCAAAATAACGAATGTTTATAGTAGCTTTATTTATTTTATAAAGAAAATACTGATATTTCACTTGGAAAATAACGGGTTTCGTAAGTACAATAAATTTACGATACTTCTTGATCCGTTGCACAGCCAAAAAATGTTTTATAACTTTATTTCTTAATATCTTGTCCGATATTTTTTCTGTAATAATAATAAAAACGTACACTCACATCAGCAGTATTAGATGATTTTTTAAAGACAACAGAATATGTGGAAACGCATAATATACACACATCCCACCCTCAAATCATGAAATTTATTTTTTTTTCTATTTCTTAGGGGAGGTGCATATTTATATGATAAAAGATCGAAACACGCAAGTCAGTTTGCCTTACATTTTATTATAAGGTACCCTGGGGTAATAACGCCACGTTAAGGTTCTACCAATTTTAACGGCTTAGTTTTAGGTTGTATTTTTCAAACAAATATAGGATCTGATATAGCAACTCATTGACTATCTATATGAAATAAAATAATTTAACAGATATGTATTCATAAAATGTAATGGCGTTTTTTTCTTGACCAATGCTATTTGGCGTTATTACCCACCTATATGGGTAATAACGCCATGCAAAGAAAACTATGAAATAAGATGGAATAACTGCATGTAGATAGCCCAATTCTAAAAATACAAACTCTACAAACTTAAAAATTGACAAATTGCATTCTAAGCTATTGAAAATGTTCAATTTTTTGTGAAAGTGTAAGAAAAATAAAGGTGTGGTGTGGGAGGGGAGGGATGAGGCAAAAGAATATCAGACCGTGAGCTTCAATTTTGCTTAAAAAGGACGGCTTAAATAGAAATATGAGAAACATTGCACAGTTTTAACTGTGTTTATTTGAATCAGTATTTAGGATGTAGCTCGGCCACTGTAGGGAATCAACCGGGGTATTAATGTCAAGGATTGGCGTTATTACCCCGGTATAGTTATTGCGCAGTACATTTTAAATTACAAATTATCTCGAGAAGATATCCAAAATCTTCAACAACATTTTAAAAGTACATGAAATGCACTACAAATTTATGTAATTAACAAAGTATTTCCGGATAAAAAGATAGTCTTCACATCACAAAATGTATCTCGCAAATTTTAGATCAAGCGTTAATTTTAGTTGTTTGTAAAAACAATAAGACCTAAAAATGAAACAAATTAACTTGAAGCTGTTTTTTGCGATTTATATGACTCAAAACCCTTCTGCGCAGAGCACATGGGTGTCATTTACCTGATTATTTCACAATTATGCAAAATATAAGCACTTGGCGTTATTACCCCGCCAGGCGTTATTACCCCAGGGTACCTTACATTGTAAAAAATGTTTAAAAAACTCCATGCACGCCCATTTGCTCCTCTGAATTAAATGATTTAAAAAAAAAGCAGAACTCATCGAAACGCAGAATATTTACATACTCCGCCCCCCAAAACTGAAGATATACTTTTTCTATTCGGGAGGGGAGGTTCATATATACACATTAGAACATCAAAACAAGTAGGTCGTACTTTAGAAACTATTTACTAGATAAAATAAAAATCCAAATAGAAAACTAAATTAATATATTTCAATGAATTTTTCTAGCGAAAAGCATAAAAAACCCTATACACTGTAAAAAATTTGACTCATTTGCTACAGCGTCACTCCACCGCTTTTATAGAAAATGGTTACTTTACTGTGTTATGGAGCATTCTCATTGGTCATAAAAGAGATATTCTATAAAAGCTGTGGAGTGACGCTGCAGCAAATGGGTCATATTTTTAATAGTGTAGCACTATCGAAATAATCGCCACGGGTGATTTTCAGGAAACGCTATTCCTGCAGACGAGGAATTTGACGTCAATCAGTTTCGATTAGGGAAAATCCCGTTGGAAAAGCCGAAATATGTATCGATTTAATATGCTCGATTACACCGTGATAAACGAGGATTCGAAATAAACATCAAATACAAAAGTTACGTATTTTTGTCCGTAGAATCCGAATCTGCAATAAAAAATGGGGGTTATAATTTAAGATTTGAAAGTTGGACCCCCTCTGACCTCCAGAGGGTCGGTTGCGAAGGTCAAATTTGATATCACTGAGTAGCTTATTTAAAAATATTTAACATGTATATTTATGTTTTTCAATCTCATGTGTATTTCTGGCGTTATTAGGCCGTTTCCAGACTTTTCGGACACCCTGTATATATAAAGCATGTTTTTACGAAATATCTGTATGTATGTGACAAATTTTATGGGTACTCTATCTCAAAAACTAATGCATGAGATTTCACAAAACTTTAGTTTCAGTTAGACCTTGAAATAAACTGGATCCGATTAGTATATTCTATATCGCTCAACAGGTGGCGCTGCTATGCTGCCTTTTTTTAGGATTTCTTAAATAGCTACATCTGAAGAACTAATGAACGGATTTTCATAAAACTTCAAATTCCATTAGTCCTCGATATAAAATGGTTTTGATTACGTTTTGGCGTAAATCGCCCAACAGGTGGAGATGCTATGTGGCATTATTCATGAATGTCGCAATAGCTCTCTATCTCACGAATTTTCATCGAACTTCTAATTCAGTTAGTCCCTCATATAAATTACTGTCTGATCGAGATATGAAAAACCCTGAGTAGGTTTCCTGCTTTCGAAGGTTCCAAAGCTTGTAGGGAGGGAACTTCATCCATAGGACAAAAAAAAGACAGCATATTCGCGGAATGATCGGCTGAATGGGAGAAAAGGTAATGCCGGATTTTCCTAAAATAAAGTCGATTGATCAGTTACCATGGCAACAGAACGGACCTGAGACCAGTTCTAGAGTCTTTCTTATAGGAGCCAGAGAGGTAGCCTTTAATTTTTCGAGTAAATCACTCAACAGGGGGCGCTCCCTGATATTAATCAGTATTCTTCAATTTTTAGAGTAAGTCGCTCAACAAATGGTGCTTTTATCCTTTTTTTTTTACGATTCTGCAATGATTATATCTAAAATGCCAATTCACGGATTTTCATCGAATTTCAGATTCAGAGCTTGAATCAAGCTGTTGAAGATTAGATTTTGTCGTGAAATACCTAACCTTTGGCGCTGCTAAGTTTCATCTTTACGGAACTATTAACGTCTATGAGATAGAAAGTTTTGGGATTGCCACATCCGACTAGTTTCAAAGTTAAGATAGTACAGTCACTCAAGGTAACTTTGAACCGTGGGGTGTAATTTTGCACCACATTTTAATTTTCAATATGTTTGACTTCAAAAAGCTAAATATACTCTAGTGGGGCACTCTGTTGACAAGTTTTTAAGATGGGATTTCTATTCTTTATTTTAGAAAATAATTTAGCAACATTATACGTAATTTTATCATCCAACTATTTTTGTGAAGTATTGTTTTCAAGTTAATTCTGAATGCTGTTTAGAAGTTGTTCTAATACAATTAAATTTTTATAGTAAATAACAATACTCATTTATCAAACATATTTTCAAAAATGTTATAAATGTTTTAACATTTTGTGATTATTTATTAATATTTAGCAATGTAATATAAGAAGCCATTACTATTTTACCTCACTTTCAGTATAACTTTAAGCCGGATCAAAATTATACTGATGTTTATAATTTACTCATTATAGGTACTACTGTCAAAAATTTCCCATATTTGCACGTATATTTTATATAAATGCCGAAACTGTGAATTAGATATAACATGTAAATATTTTCACAAATATATTTAAAATACATAAAATACATTTTAAATGCGTTATTCGGGGCAGAGCTACTCAAATTTGACATTTCATACATTTGACATGTTTTATTTTTGTTTGAATAATACTGTACTAGTATGTATTACTATAACTAATGGATAATTATTGTGTTAAATCATTTACAATTATTTTTCATTGCATTTTTATTTTTTATATGAGCAATAAACAGTTCTTTTTTAATTTGTAAATATTTATGGTTTTCTTCTTTCACTCGTCTTATGCTTAAAGTTGCATTTGTTGCAATTTCAGAAATACAAATATTATGATGTTGGGAAATGTAAATTAGTAATCTACAAATCTGAAATCATTTTTGGGGGTTCAAAGTTGTCCTAACTATAATACATTTCTCTATAATGAATTATTTTAGATGATATTTGTCATATCGTGCAAAATTACCCCAGATGGCTGCTGGTAACTTTGTACCAGGTTAAAAATTCATTTTCTATTGTTTTTATCATTATTTTTTTACTTTTTGATAGTCATACAATAATTTAGAATCATTTTTTCTCTTTTAAACCCCTAAGTTGCAAAAATATTCTTAAAATAAGAGTGTGGCACTTAAAAATAGAGAAAATGCGGATCAAAGTTAGCCTGAATTACTGTCATTTCTACTAAGACTTCACGTTTGACTCAAATCGAAAAGATGATGCTACTCTAAAATTTTAAAAGTAATAAAGCAACTCCAAAGCGTTTTAATTTGATGCTAAGAGAAATCATTAAATAGCAAAGGAAGCACTAAATAAATTTATTAAAATATTTAAAATCAGAAATGTAATTTTGGAGAACATTAATTTATAATTATATATGTAAAATTTATTTATAAAATCTGATATAGATAATGACCGTTTTAATTACAAGGAACTTATTTGGCACAATTAAAAATATTGGCTGATTTAGAAAAAAAATTGTTATCTTTGATTCTTAATTGCTACAAAAAGTTTGTTCGTCACGAGCTTCAGTTTTATGCTTAACGATTACATATCATTCGTCCCTTTGTCCTTTACCAATCACGAATTAATACCTATCCAAACTTTCAAGCTGATTATATTCAAATTACTTCATAAAAAATTCATTAACAGTTACCGAATAGGATAAATAAAACTCCTTTCTGTTAATAACAAAACAAGCGATTTGAATGCTTAAGAGGAAATTCGAACACACTTTTAAAAATGTGTTTACAAGAGAAAAATAATTTGATATGTATTCAAATGTTAGACAGCTGTCCAGAGCTTTACATACAGAAATAAATTTTCATATCAACAATCCGATATAAATCTTAAGGGTGTGGTTCTAATTAGAGGTCTGCACGAGCCCGTGCCGATAGAATTAGAATAATCTTTTCGCAAGGCCAGGCCAGGCCAGCAATAAAATTGAACGGACCATACGGGCCAGGCCAAAAAAACTGAGTGGCCCTACTGGGCCGATAAAGATTTAAGTTAAAACGATAAAATATGAACCATTTTCAATTAATATGGCTTTAACGAGAATAAGTATAAATGTGCATCACATGCCGATGCTAGAGACAACATCAATACCGAAATGTAACTTGCCCACTGTAGAGATAAGCATCGGACAGTTAGTTACATTGTTATCAACCTGGGCTTGATATTTCTTTAGCAGACTCGTTCCGGACCGAGATCAGACTAGGGTCGTTTTTCTACACAGTCAAGCCTGGCAGGAAAAGGACTTTATTGTTTTCAGGATGTGTAGGGTAAACAGTTTTCAAAAGTATTAATAGCGATAATGTACTTCTGTTAACGTAATCTTTAGAAATGTACTTCTTGGTGACTCTTAAATTCACTACTCAACAACGCGAAACTGACATACGTTCTGACTAATTTTTAACTATAAAAAGTATACAATTGACAAGTCTAACAATTGAAAGAATTTGGATTCGAATAGCGTTTTCCATCTTTGGTAAATACATTACTTTTCGAGATTTAAGAGATTCGTGTCACATAGCTGTAAATTTTTCTCCCTTCTCATGTTGTCATTTCCAGAAATTCGATTCAAAATGCTAACTTTGAAAAGTATTTCTCTCAAAGACATACAGCCTTTTTCAAAAAATGAATATCGCTATTCGATAACATAGCTTCTAAATAAGAACACCTGCTAATAATATGCGTTTTTGAAAAGAAATGACTTCAGAAATGTATCAGAAATTAGCTCCTTTGGGTTTGAGAAAATCTTTAATAAATAATCATTAATCAACTTTTTATTATACAACTTCAGAAATTATGATGTTTTTAACTTTCTTTTTTTTTCTTTTATTGTAAATCATATTAATTTTTGAATGAATCCTTATTTGAATTTTGAAAGTCTAAGAATCTAAATAATCATTAATGGTGCTATTGTGTATTATCTGTTAAATATATTTTTAAAAACTTTAACATCATCCCGTAGTCCTGTTATCAAAAAAGATAACAGTTGTCCCTTTTGGTAACAGGAAAAAAACCCAGCTTTTTTTCGAAAAAAAAAAAAAATCCGTTTCCCCCCCCCCTTAAAAAAACCCCAAAAACTTTTTTTTTTTTGGGGGGGGGGGGTGTTAAACGAGTTTTGTTTTGGTTTAAACCGGTATTTTTTTTTTAATTCTTTCTTATTACATATGCATGCATATTTATTGACAAAAGTGGACATTGTTGAATTACAAGTTATGTAACTTTAAATTAAATAATTACAGTGAATTTACGTAGATAATTGAAAAATTATATTTTGATTTAAACAATATTAACAGTCTTATGTTCAAAGAATAAACTGCTCTACACAATGAAATATTGATACTCTGAAAATCTTTATAAAAAATCTTTTGATTACTAATAATAAGCATTTTGATGTAGTTTGATAAATATTCCTTTCTACAGTTAGTCAAACATAATAAATTTTAAATACTTCTTGGGATTTTGTTTTTCGAGCGACAATTTTAAGTCAACATTTTTGGTCATTAGATTACACAGATAACAGAAAAAAAAAATATTATTAAAATGCTATAACTACCACCCAATGTTTGAATACTCTCTTCAATCAAGGAAAATTTCTCTTACAGCATAAGCAAAATCTTAAAGATCATCGTGTAATGTTACTAATTATGTTAAATAATATGCATTTAAAAAAAGTATAATTACTTACTATTATATATTATTACTACTTATTATATTTTTACTAAATATTGAATATTTTAAAATTATTTTTCATCAGTTCACATGTTTGAAGCATTTTCTTTAGGACAATAGATATGTTAACTAATGCATATTGATTTTAATCTTATACCGGGTGCCCCAAAAATGACTGAAGGATTTTAAAATTCAATAACTTGCAAACGGTGACAGCTATTTAAAAAATTTTTGCAGGAGGGTTATGTATAATGTCAGGAATTTTTTTACCGTAATTTTTTATTTTAGTTCGCATCTCAAACAATAAATGGCGCTGACGGCGATTGAAGACCAGGTGATCAATGCTGAGTGAAGCGTCGAGCTGCCCTTCAATCGCCGTCTGCGCCACCTATTGTTTGAGATGCGAACTAAAATAAAAAATTAGGGTAAAACAAAATTCTTGACATTATACATAACCCTCCTGCAAAAAATTTTTAATTAGCTGTCACCGTTTGCAAGTTATTGAATTTTAAAATCCATCAGTCATTTTTGGGACACCCGGTACATGAAAAATGAATTAAATCCACTGTATCTAATACTTATTGCTAAAATAAAGTATTAAAAGTAGAAATTATTTATATCCAATAATATGAAACACGTAAATTATAAAGAAAAAAAGAGAAAATGCCATTAAATTTCTTAAAAAAAAACAATTGTTTTTTTAGGGAAAAAAACAGTTGGTTTAAACCATACCAACTCTGGTATGTATAGTGTATTAAAAAGTGTTATAAGGGGGAACAAGTAATGAAAATGAGTTTTTATTGAGTTATGTGTTTTTAAATAACTCATTTAAAAATTTCATTTCATTGTATGAAAAAATTAAGTTCCTTAATAGCTAATGTTGGAGAGTGTTTCATAATCTATGCCTAATTTTTCACAATTATTATTTGTGGGTATATTCTATATACTTATCGGGTCATAAAGGGTTATCCATTTCACTAGACAAAACTTCATGACTGACCTCACAAAAGCGTATAGAAAATGGCATCATTTTCATGCAATCATTATAGATTTAATTTTCATCAGCGATAATATAAGTTTTCATTTAAAATATTGTTTTATGATCAGGAGAAGATACTTGCTTTCCTGAAATTAACGTCCATTATTTTTAAAGTAAAAAAAAAAAATATTTCCAAACTATATGAAAGTGAAATTTAACGTTACATCTTTTCCCAGTATTATCTGGGAAATGAACTACTTTCGGCTACATGCGCTAAAGAAATAATATGTTCTCAGTTATAAAGCAGCGGGAGTTTACTATCGATGCGTCAAAGTAATAGTGAGACAGACAGGCAGCTGTTGCATTAGAATGGTGTTCCCATAGCAAAATCATACACTCCGCTACAATGTGAAATCAGTGGTAACCTGATTACTGATAATACCCTCGATTAGATGTATCATTAGTAATCGAATTACACTTAAAATTCTGCAGCTTTTGCTGCGTAATCACACCATCGTTTTTATAGAAGACGCCACGTGACTATATCATGGAGCATTCTCATTGGTCAAAATAAAGATACTCTATAAAAGGCATGGAGTGATAATCAGCAGAGGTTGCAGATTTTTAAAACTTTAGCATTCATTTCACACTGTAGCAAGATAATGTCAACATGAAAAGTTAATCCATGCATATAATAATTAAGAAAATAAAAATAAGTTCCTAAACGCCATTTTTTAATTGAAGAATAGAAGCAATCATCTCTCTTGTCAGGATGTTTTGTCACCCTGTCTTCCTATGGACCCCCGTTTAAATTAATTTCTGTACACTTAAAGAAAAACCGTCCCTGACCTCCTGGACCCTCGTTTAAGGTAATTTTTATAAACTTAAAAAACCTATAAACTTATTTTGTGGGAAAGAGAAATCGTAACCCCCTCCCCTCCAAAAAAAAGTCCATTTTCTCTCAATGTCTCTCTCTCTCTCTCTCTCTCTCTTTTTTTTTTTTTTTTTTTTTTTAACTGTTTCATTTTTATTTTTCTCCCAGTCAGAGAAAAAGAAAACTTAGCTAATTAATTTTATTTTCTTGTTTCCCTTGGGAGTGATGATCCTTGTTACACGCTTTATTTTTATTAATTTACAGGTAATTAATGTCTTTAAAAAACAAATTACTTCGCAAATACGAACATAAACATTACTGCCCAGCCCAGCCCAGCCCCCTTTTTCTAACCTGCAAATATACGCATACGCAAGCCAAGTTCGTACGCCGTAGTGTGGGCACAATTTTGTCGATCCTTGGAGCTTGCAGACCTGATATATTACCATATAGTGTAAACGCAGCTTAAAATACCAGCTAGTACACTAAGTTGTGTTTGTAAGATGGCGACTGACACTCCCACAACCCAAAAAAGAGTTTTTTTTCCATTTCCCTAAGAACGGAGTTTTTGAGCTACGATATTTTTAAAGCAAGGGTGTGATATTTACTCTAACTTTCTAACATTGCTTCGCGATAGGTATCAGGAAGTTGTCAAAGCCAAAAATGTGCGAATGTGAAAATGTTATACAGCTCTATGCGCGAGATAAAAGTACAGCCATCTGGAGTTCTAAATATCACGAGAGAAAAGAGCGATCAGTTGTCATTATGGGTTATTTATGATTCCGGAACATAACCCTATGGAAGGTGGGCTAGAGGTCTGGACGGGTCAAAATTTCCAGGCTAGAGCCCGGCCCGAACGAAAAAATTATTGTCTCGACCCGTTATAAAAATCAAAATTTCGGACCGGCCGCAAATAAACAAACACTCAACGTCCCAGCGCTTCACGCCAACATCCGTAGCCAAGCGCTTTGAGGGAAAAAAAACTTCGAAGAACATTCAAGTCCGAAGTTGCTTCGACTTTTCATATTTCATCAATTTGACCGCGTATGTCTTGTTTATGGAATATTTGTAAGAATACGAATGCGAATTAAAAAATGTTTATCTCATCTTTTGAAAAATTATACATGCATTATGAATACTCTATAAGTTGACCATTTTTTTTCCAAGCTAAAGCATTTGTTTGTGAAGTTTTATGCATACCATGTACTACCATCTAGTGTCAGTATACATACATTACAACAATTATCACCTGAATATGAACAATGCATAAGCTGAATACATGCATGCGTATAATATTGTGAACAAGTGAAATATTTAATCTTATAGATCCATTCTATAACTTTGTCCTTTCTTTAAATGATCATAATAAATGAATGAAAATTCACTCAGGGGTAGCCAGAGAGGGGTTTGGTGACGCAAAATGCGCCATACAATTTATTTTTTGGGGGAATTTGATAAAAAGTACTTTTTTTTAGGGGGTGGGGGGGCTGGGATTTTCAAATTCTTAATATTCCCTTTTTTTTAATATCACTTTTAATTTTTTTTTTCAGCATTTACAATTACAATTGATACCCTGTTTAGGGGAGGCAGTATCAATGTTAAAGTTTGAAGATTTTTTTTTTTTTGGGGGGGGGGGATTTGCGTCATTGAGTTTGGGGGGGGGGATGGACACCACTGAATTCACCATAATCAAATTAGATACTGGTTTAGAATATGTTATAATAAGTGCTTTGTTGCTGATTGATAACAGGTTAAAAATATCCAATAATGGGCACAATCGCCTCTCCTCAAAGTTTTTGGTTCATAAATAACTAGAAAATAAAAATTTAGCCTTTATTAATTTTCTTTCAGAATCCTTCTTGTACGCTACGATGCTGTTATGCTGATAATCTTGATTAAACCAGTGAGGAAGCAGATTTTTTTTTTTCATAATAATAGAAAACTTTGAATTTTATTTATGCTATAATTTACAAAATTGTGTTTATTTTAAAGATTTCAAGACCAGTATATATTAATGGAATGCTCACTTACTTTTCTTTTATCAACTACTACCGAATTTATTTTCAAAAAATTAAAAATTATACTTAATTATGAAGAATTTGAAAAAATAAAAATCTAACCATGCTCGTTATTGAATTCGTGGTATTCTTGCTATCCTGCATTATTCCTTTAGAATGTACTTAATACTATCAATACTTAACAAGCTGTATAAAAATAAATCTATTATTTTCTGAAAATTAAAAAAAAAAAAAAAGAACGAAAAACTATGCGTCCAGCTTAGACTATGAAACATTTTCCAACACTTTCAGAATACTGTAGCGAAATTTTGCAATTTATTAAGCTGAAACATGATATCTAAATAAACAATTTGAAAACCCAATTTCTGCAACTACCATCAACAATTTAAAAAATATCAGGGTTTTTTTTTCTGAACTTCCTGTATATAACCTATATGTGTATATTTACTACACAGTATGAAAAAGTTAATTTAGTCAAACGTACTTTAGTTAGCAAAATTGAAAATCTCCTTTAAAATTGGCATCAATAAACGAAATTGTACTTGCGATTTTTTGTACAGCCTTGTATGTATATTATATATAGAATTTCTACACTCTGAGTAATATGAAAAAATAAATAATAAATAAAGTAAAAACGCGCAGCACAAATGACATCGCACTTCCAAAAATTATTATACGATGAGTACTCTTGTCAGATTCTTTTGTGTGTCTTTGTAAATGAATGATGAATTCTATTTCACCCTATTCTACTGTTAGCACCTTACAGTACCCCTCATATGTGTATAAATTTCAATATGCTTAAAATAATGTAATATTAGAAAATAAAACACACCGCAAACGATTTTTCTACCACAGACCGTATGAATTGGAATTCCTTTTAGTATCCGTGTAAGCGAACCGTATATATGCTAAAAAATATTTATTTTCATTAATGAGTATTTCATCGTAAACCCAAAAACATGTAGGACAAATCAAGTTCGTAAATATTTTTGAACTATGTTGAAATATCTTGATGAACTAAGTCAACTATTGTTTCAACTATTATACCTTCATAACACTAGAAACATGCAGTTTAAATTCTTCAGCATCAGCCTTTATTTTGTAACAGTATAATCTTACTGTAAGAGCATCAGTATTCGACTTAGTCTAATCAATAGCAACTTGTGTAGACTTAAATTAATTTGCAAGTTCTAAAGCATTTTCTTTAAAAGAGACAAATTCTTGTACGTGACTATTTTGTATCCAAAATATTCAAGTTAATTCGATATAAATATTTACACATGTAAACTTCAAACTACGGTACTAGAATAGAATGTAGCATACACGCTGCACGTCGAACTTCATTTTTTCGCCAAAGCGCTTGGCTAGAGGGGTTGGCGTGAAGCGCGGCGCAAGGCCGTTGAGTGTTTGTTTATTTGCGGACCGGCCCGATATACTAACTAAAAACACGGCCCGAGCCCTGCCCCGAAAAAAGAAACTTTGAGACGAACCCGGTCCGGCCCGAGTGATTTTCTACAGAATATTGATTTTTACTCTTACAAAAGAGTTCTGACCAAAAAAAAAAATTTTTTTCTATAATCTTTATACAACAGTATCGTAGGCTGCAATAGGCCCCACCAGTGGCCGAGAGGTTGGGACTCTCAACTGGTAGACGGCAGGTGCTGGGTTCGAACCCAATCGCGGCTGTCGGCCTAACCGTTCGGAGTTTTCGTGGTTTTCTTCGAACCTTGCGTAAATACGGGTTAGGTTCCCTTAGAAAGACCCCCACGAAGGGCACTCCCCCTTGGTCCTATATCCCTAGCGCAGATAATCGGACGTCAAAAATCAACCATCAACCGTAGGCTGCAATATTTTTAATGAACCTCTGTTTTTTGTATGTAAATGTTTTGTATGTAAATTGTATATGGAAGTATTAATGGGGTTTGACCCCGAAGTGTCCTTTAATAATAGCCGTCTCTGACAGGATTGTTTTTGCTTTTGTGTCTGATGTTATTTGCCCTTTAAATAAATAATGCCGCCAAATTGGGCGACATAAATAAAAATTAAAATGATAATAAATAAATAAATAAAAGTTAAAAACAATAAATAAAAATTCAAATGAAGCAGAACGAAACTAGAGGTTCATCATAAATCAATAACCGAACGATGACAAATCCGATAGTATATTTCAGATAAGACTCTGAAAACAAAAATCGAACAAAGCAGGTATTGACAGAAAAATGATTAGATGATGAGTAATGATAGAGATAGTAAAACTTAAATAAACAAAGGCATGATAAAATACTCAAAAAATGAAAGATTTATTCGGCTAATCTAAAATAAAAATATTATTTGCGTTTAATCAAAACTGGAAGAATTGAGTAACTGTTTTTAAATATTTTAATGTTTTGCAAGTAGGTAGACGACGCCTAACCAATATCTATAGACATACAATCACACACACATTACACACATATATATAATATTAAATTCAAATGATTTATATATTGTTTTACAATTAATGGTTTTATATATATAGCTTTTAATGCTAAAGAGATGCTAACTAATAAATTTTATAATACATACATAATATATACTCAAGAAAGGCAGAAATTTATATTAGATTCTTTTTAGCAATTTAATAATGAAATACCATGAACATTTTAAAATATATTTCTTTCTGGCTTTTTCTTTTGTTACAAGGAATAGCTGCTAACTTCTCCCGTTATTCAATAGCGCTATTTTTCAAAACAAATCTTGGTAGTTATTTTTAGAGAGAATTTTTGTCATCAAAGAATAATTCTTTTGTAAATAGAGATGTTTTTTTTAAAAAGAGAAGGTTGACAACTGTTCCCTACATTGAGAATATTCGTTCAATGGATTCAAAAATTATCTATTAGCATTACACAAAAATCTACTGCGCAAAAGAAAAGCTTAATAAATTATCAGATTTTCATGCATATATTTTTGTTAAAACTATTTTATTATATATTATTCTTGTAGTAGCTATAGCCCTTTGAGTTCTACGGCATAAATATGCATGAGAGGGTAATTTAAAAAAAAAACTGTCCTTTCGCGCAGTTCATTTTATCTTAACATTTTCTCTTTTACAACTTATTTAAAACTTACTTTTTACCATCAAAGTTTCATTTTTAAATTACTATAATACAGCGCGTGTAAAAACTATAAGGACAGCAAAAAGTATTAATTTTTAAAAATAAATTTCAAAACAAATAAAACTTCTTTCCTTATATGTATCATTAGGCTGAAAAGTCAATAAAAATGTCAACAAAATTTAACTGAGCATTTTATTATGAAAATAAAGTAATTGAACAAAAACACACTATTTTTGCCTGTGTAAAAACTATAAGGGCAGCAAAATAAATTCAGTATAGTAACCGAATAAACAAATATATACTATATTATGCATCCACCTCTGAGTTGAATGATTGAAAATATTCCATCCTCGACATCATTAATTTTTGGCACTGTTCAGAATTGTATTTGTGCTATTCATCTTCAATCATATATCTGAGTTCTGATGATGAGGGAAAATGTCTTCCATTTTTATAAATTCGTCTTGCTAGATCTACCTATAACGATTATCTCGTTATATATTGGTTATTTTCTTAAATTATTCCTTTGCAACCCCCCCTTCCCTTTTCATTTCAAAATTAGTTTCAAATTGCTCTTCATTTCTTTTCCATTTTCCTCGCTTATTTCTCTAACCGAAAATCTGCAGCTGCCCAAGATTATCTGTGAGAAATACACCCACATTTTTAATCAACCTTTCAAAACAATTTCCAGATGTCGGCTAATTCTGATCGAATCAATTCTTCATTACCTTATAAGGAGATCCTCTCTGTTTCGCAGTTAAAATTTATGCTTACGCTTCTTTTTCCTTTCTCGACAAAATCCTAAAAAGAATTTAACATCTGCGCATTAAAATCTGGTGTCCCTTCGGTGTGCTTCTTTGTTAGACATAACAACACGTGTAACATTTATCTATTGGCAACCTTATCCGTTCCCCTTCCCAGCCGGGCAGCCAAATTGAATTCTGATCATGCCGGCTGCATTTTAACTGTTATTTGGCGTATACTATCCATTGTGCATGGGCGAACTTGTGTATGTTGGCGATTGTCTTTCACGCCAAAAGTGGCGGTTTGTTTCTATGTACTAGGACACTTGACTCGCTGCTTTTGACTGAGGAAGTTGCAATTCTCTGTTCGGAGATTTTCTCCGATTATTTTAAGTGTACCTCCCCTTATGTTTAAATAAAAAACTGTGACTGTTACATCATTGTGGGGTTTTTCGATATCTTCCTAACGGACCTGGTCATCTATCATCGTAATAGCCTGTACACTACCCATAAGTTATCGATAAGGTTTAGATCAGAACTTCTTAGCGGCCATTGCAAAACTTCAAAATTTTTTCTTATGGAGCTAAAATTTTGTCTCTCGACTTGTGTGAATAGGCGCATTATATCCGTTTTTTCCTGCTAGAAGTGTTGCAACAAATAAAAGATGATCAAAAAGAGTTTGTATGCATGTCTTTGAATTAAAATTTTCGGAAATAAATACAAGTGACTCCACATCACTGAAAGAAAAGCCGCCTCATGTCGCAATGAATCCGCCAACTAACTGACGTTATATTTCCATCTATCAGGACCATTTAATTTTCCGTTATGTTCATCGGAGAAAATAACCTGCAGATGTTTGTTGTCCCAAGTCATCACTTGTATGGTTGCAAACATTTTTGGGATGATTTAAGGGGAAAAAAAATAGATTTTATTAAAATATCAGTTTGGTGGCCGATTCATTGCGACATGGAGCTGCTTTTTGTTCAAAGACGTGGTGTCACTTGTATATCTTTCAGGAAAATTTAATTCAAAGACACGCATACAAAATCTTTCGGACCATCTTTCATTTGTTGTAACACTTCGGGCAGGAAAAAAAAAACAGACATAACAGCGAGATAATGCGCCTATTCACAAATGTCGTGAAACAAAACTTTAGTTTCATAAGAAAAATATTTAAGTTTTGCAATGGCCACTCAGAAGTTTTGATATAAAATCTATCGATAACTTATGGGGAGATCTAACCAGACGAGTTTATAAAAAAGAAAAAGTATTTTCTTCATCATCAGAACTCAGATGTATGATTGAAGATGAATAGCACAAAAACAAACCCGAACAGTGCCCAAAATTAATAATGTATAGGAATGATGGAATATTTGCGATCATTAAACTCAGAGGTGGGTGCATAATATATTAAATATTTGTATATTCGGTTACTATATTGAATTAATTTTCCTGTCCTTATAATTTTTACACAGGCAAAAATAGTGGTTTTTTTTGTACAATTACTTTATTTTCGAAATAAATTACCCCCAGTTGAATTTTGTTGACATTTTTATTAGCTTTTCAGCTTTATGATACTAAGTTTTATTTGTTTTAAAATTTATATATACAAAAGAAAAAAAAAATATTTTTTTCTGTCGTCTTATAATTTTTACACGTGCTGTACGCATATAGAGGATGAGTCAAATATCGAAATAATAGGCTATCTCCTTAAATATTTCCTCTAGACCCATACTTCTAATTGCGAAAATTCATAAAAAAAGGTGAAATTTTTGATAAGTTGCAACTCTATTGGGAGTCTATTTGAAAAAATACGAAAATTAAATTTTTATACAGCCCCCGTAGGACAAAATTCCCAATTAGGAAATTATTCCTTATCCATTCTTAAATTGTAAAATCCCTGTCGGCTGGGCCTATAGGCGGAGGTAGATTTCGAAGAGAGCTCATTTCAACAACAACAACAACAAAATATATATATATATATATATGATTAGAGATAAACCCAGTTCAATAACTTCATTTGGCCATTTATGAAAAATTTTTAATTTCATTTTTCTGCAAAAACTGGTTTTATCAGAATCATCTTAAGAAAAATTCAGCTCAAATGCCTTTTTGACAACATATTTTGAAATAGATTCTGAATTTATTAAAAAAATCGACCAAAACAGTACGTTATACAGCTCCTAAATAACAAAAAACTGTCAGTTGAATGCTTATGAGAAAAAAAATTGAATTTAAAAATGAGTCATAAAATAACAGATTTGTTGTTTGAATACATCCTTAATTCTTTAATCATAATTACTTCGGAAAATTTTGTGCGAAATACTCACTTTGACAGTATTTTAAAAAATATATTGTATCTTTATCAAAAAACTGGCCAATGCGTCACAGTATATAGTTCCTAAATAAGAGGATCTGTAAATTGGATGCGTTTGAGAGTGGAAATGGATTTTAAAACGAGTCATAAAAAACGCAATTTGCTATGTGAAAACTTCCTTAAATTTTCAAATCACAAAGACTTCGGGAAATTCTGTTCAAAATACCCTTTTTGGTAGCCTTTTTCAAAATATATTCTGTCTTTATCAAAAAACCGATCAATGCATCACATTATATAGTTCCTAAATAAGAGGATCTGTAAATTGGATGCGTTTGAGAACAAAAATGGATTTAAAAACGTCAGAAAAAAACGCAATTTCGTATTTGAATACTTCCTCCAATTTTCAGTCCCGATTACTTTCGGAAATTCTGTTCAAAATACCCTTTTTGGTAGCCTTTTTTGAAATATATTCTGTTTTTATCAGAAAATTGATCAATGCGTTACTTTATACAGTTTCTAAATAAGAGGATCTACCATTTGGATGCGTTTAAAATGAAAAATGAATTTAAAAATGAGTCAGAATATAAGCAGTTTGGATTTGAGGTTTTTTCTCCAACTCCTATTTTTGTTTAATTTCTTTTTGCTATACGAATTGGTCCAATGAAAAACTTGTCAATATAAAAGTTGTAGATATTTTTGAGAAGATGTAAAATAAATTTAATCAGATTTGATATCTTAAAAATTGACGGAGTTATGGATTTTTCTCTTTTTTCAGCGCCCTTTTTCTTTTCGTTTTTAATTTGTTTCATCGGTAAAAGTTGGTCCTATCAAAAACTTGTAAATACAAAAGTTTTAGATAATTTTAAGAACATTTACAAAAAATTTAGATGGACTTGATATCTTGAAAATTGACGAAGTTATGAATTTTTTTCTCTCAAAATCCCTGCTTTTTTCGCCCCTTGAGCCCACTTCTAAATTTATCAAAAATCTGTCATGCATGTACTTTTGGCCCATTTTTAAAAAGTAATATAAACTTTAAACCGATTCGATATCTACTTTAATTAAGAAGTTATGGCGTTTTTTCGGTTTTCACAAAAACGCCCCCTATTCCGACCCCCTTGGTCCGATTTTGCCCATTAACGAACTTAGCCAAGATTTTATCCCCTTTGATTTCATGTACAAGTTTGGTGGAGATTGGTGAAGAATTATAGAAGTTATCGTGTCCATAAAAAAGTGAGATATATATGTAGATAGATAGATAGATAGATATACATATATATAAACTGGTGCGATTGCAATAGGTAGTATTTCTTACGAAATCTACCTAACAAAAAAATTTCATCTCCATATCTAAAACCTCAGAGATATTAAAATCCACAATTCGTGATTTACACCACTTAACTTTGCCTGTAAACGAAGATTTTTTGACTCATTTTGAAAGCAAGTGAGTTATTAAAAGTTATTACAAATTGTCCGTTATTACAAGTCGATTTACTACAGTGCCTCTTAAAAAAGCAGCGTATTGATTTAAAGGTAAACTTGTTTTCAAAATATGTTGGTCTGCACTGGAGGTCTGCATGGGTCGAAATATCTAGGTTCGATTCCAAACAAACCCACACAGAAAAAAGTTCGGCCCTGCCTGGAAAAATGTAAAAATCATAACCCGGACCGTGCTGGAAAAAAGTTTAAATCATAGCCCGGCTCAGCTGTGAATTTCTATATAGCTTTTTATTTCGGTATGGTTAAAAATTGTTTCATATGGGGGAGTTCTGACCGAAAATACTTATTATAGCTCTTTGTTTTTTCATGTTTATAATTGTTATTATTAAATAAGCGCCAAAGGCTGTGATATATTCATTTTATCAATGAATCTGTATTTACATGCAAATGTTTCACTTATTATCGTTAATCCATATTCCTAGCACTGGAGACTTTGAAGAATGTTATACAGCAAAACCGTTTAAGACAGAATTAAATAGGAAAGAAAATATACGTTAAAGACAAATGCCTACTTAAGAGGTGTAAATGGAGTTTATTTTTTACTCAGGTATTATTATATTTATTTTGGATCAATACATTTTCCGTTTAAGACAGGATTCCGTCATAGCCAGATATTTTTCACTGGTGTTATTGTAATTAGATTTTTTAGCCTTTGAATATACTATTCTTAAAAAAAAAAAAAAAAAAATGTTTTTTTTTTTTTTTTTTTTTTTTTGTAAAATAAAGACGATTTCATAATCTATGATTTTCGTAAAAATTTTGATTGAGCCAAATTTTACTTATTTCATTAGGTCAATCAGAGACAATGATTTTAATACCAGTTGTGTCACGATCGGGATTGAAAATTTCCTCCAGTGCATACCTAGGAAGAAGGAAGCAGTCTCCCCCGGTATGAAAAATACGTTAGGATTGGCTAGGTGAGTCTTCAGAAAAAAGTAGAGTCTCGGTCCTGGCCTGGCGTGGGGCCAGAATACAGATTTTTTTAACAATTTCTCCAGGACGATAAAAAGCCTGAAGTTGAGAGAACTAAATTTACTGATTATTTTACATTATATTTTTTCAAATTTGCCGAAATAAAACTAATTTTTTAAAAAAAAATCATATTTTCATCAGTAAATACCATTTTTAAATAAATATTTTTAATAGTTTTAAAATAAATATTAAAATATCCTTACAGAACAAAACTAAAATCATATTTTGATCTTTAATTATATGGAAAGAAATCAAAATCCGATAAATAATGTTTGTAGTTATAACTATTTTAAATTATCGCAATTAAACCAGTATTAGTCATTTGAATTTTTTATAAATTTTGAGAAAATTTAGGATGTGATTTTCTTAGGAAACAATATGGCTAACCATCGCATAAAAAGAAAAAAAGAAAAAAAAATCAAAATTCTAACTCAAAAGATAGATTTTTAAACAAGTTTCCTAGACCTATTAAAGTGACATTGGTTCTTCAATTACGCGCATTTCAATTTGTGTAATCTCTTAAAAACCTGATGAATTATTTAAACGCCTATAACACTGCGAATTTTCAAGGTATGAAGATGCCATTTTTTGTGTCTAAGTCAGGACTGGATAAGGAAAGTTTTCCCAATTGGAATTTTTATCCTACGGGGGCCGTATTAAAATTTAATTTTCGTTCTTTTTTAAATAGATCCCCCCCCCCATGGAGTTGGCACTTATCTTATCAAAAATTTCACCTTTTTTAATGAATTTTTGCAATTGGAAGTGTGGGTCTAGGGGCAATATTAAAGGAGCATAATACTCTGGTCTTCAGATTTTTTAAAACTATAAAATACGTAGTACCTGGTGGAACATCCACGTAATATAGAAAAAATATTTTTTAAAGAACCGATAAAAACAAATAGACGAATTCCTTATTAAAAAGAAATGGAAGCAGATAGTGTTTCTTATTTAAATTATTTCATCAAGTAGTGTAAATGCCCGTCCTAGGACGGTGTGTAATAATCTTTTTTTTTTTTTTTTTTTTTTTTTTTTTTAATTAAAAATAAAATAATTGACAATGTGAAAACGTTTAGATGAGCAAATTTCGGCTAGTTTATGTTCTAATAAACACACTATTAGCATGAATCTAGG
This sequence comes from Maratus speculifer, assembly GCA_964019185.1. Taxonomy (NCBI): domain Eukaryota; kingdom Metazoa; phylum Arthropoda; class Arachnida; order Araneae; family Salticidae; genus Maratus; species Maratus speculifer. The sequence continues at coordinate 207,948,475 of OZ025293.1, read as the reverse complement.
TAAACCAGGTTTTCCGGCTATTGTAACATAACAAAATTAAGATTTCTTAATAAAACAAAAAATTAACAAATATAAATTAAAATTGCGTAATTTAAAATTAAGTTGCAACTTTTGAAATAATAATAACAGTATTTTTTATAGCAATATGAAATTATGTTTTTATCGTTTATCCCCTTCCTCTGTCCCCTCAAAAAATGTATATTTGATTATTAAATAGGATAAATCGTAAATAAATAAAACAGCCGCACTGTGTTTTACACCTGTCAATAAAATTTTTAAGAAAAAGACGAAAGCTATTTTAATTCAAGGATAAATTTTATAAAAGCTCTTAGTGTTTCGAAACATTAATTTTTTTTATATCTATATAGATTTTAAAATGTTGCAATATAATGAAGTATGAAACCTAGTTAATGTCCATTTTAAATAGCTGTACAAAACTTGTGTACTTAATGCTTTAATGAATGCGAACGAAAATAATCTTTTATCCTTTCTTTGAGAAACGATGGAAGGCTTTGTTAAAATTTTTCTTCACGCCTATTGGTGTCTTTCTTCTATGTACCCGCGGCTGAAAGATTGACGTCATATGAATAAATAAATGTTGGACAGGCTGAGATGACATCCAGTTCCACAGTTTAATTTTTGTTCATTGAATGACTAGCAAAAAGGAATGACTCCCTATCACAGATCTTGTTTATACTTTACGCTACGATTGTTTACAGTTCGATTTCTGAAATATTTTTTAACAGTGCAAATGATTAAAATTTTGTTAGTTTTGAATCTTTTATAGAAAATTATGTTGAACAGGAGGGATTTTAGGTAGAAAAAGGTTTTATTTAGGCAGATAAGTTCTCATATCCATCTTAAAATTAATCGTAACGTGGCTCCGATTGATCGTATAACATCCTAAGACTGATAGGTTTGACCAGGATCTGTTACATAGTATTTTATTATATAGAGATTGAAGCGTTCTTCTTGTTTGTAATAAAAATTTCGAGATATAAATTTCGGAAAATCTTATGTTCAATTTATTATTACTCTGATAAGAAGAATTTCCAAATCAATGTATTATAACTAAATAAGTAGAAGTGAAATATGCTGTTTACTGAAATGAGCAACTATTTAACAGCACATAAAGAGCACTTACTTGATACAGCAAATTACTTATCAGGGTGAAACAGCAAAAGTGCATTTTAGGTAGATTTCGTGTGAAATAACACCTATTGCAATCGCACCAGTTTATCTATCTATCTATATATATATATATATCTCACTTTTTCATGGACACGATAACTTCTATAGTTCTTCACCAATCTCCACCAAACTGGTACATAAAATCAAAGGGGATAAAATCTCGGCTAAGTTCGTTAATGGGCTAAATCGGACCAAGGGGGTCGGAATAGGGGGCGTTTTTGTAAAAACCGAAAAAACGCCATAACTTCTTTATTAAAGTAGATATAGAATCGGTTTAAAGTTTATATTACTTCTTAAAATGGGCCAAAAGTATATGCATGACAGATTTTTGATAAATTTAGAAGTGGGCTCAAGGGGCGAAAAAAACAGAGATTTTGAGAGAAAAAATTCATAACTTCGTCAATTTTCAAGATATCAAGTCCATCTAAATTTTTTGTAAATGTTCTTAAAATTATCTAAAACTTTTGTATTTACAAGTTTTTGATAGGACCAACTTTTACCCATGAAAAAAATTAAAAACGAAAAGAAAAAGGGCTGTGAAAAAAGAGAAAAATCC